>CAMITZ010000116.1:0-605277 GCA_946251845.1 Andrena fulva | reverse complement strand
TCGGCGGCGGGCCAACCTAGTCCCGGGGTCGTGGGGACGACCCTATAGTCGTCGGACATGACGGTGGCGGGCCAATCTAGTCCCGGGGTCGTGGGGACGACCCAATAGTCGTCGGACATGTCGGCGGCTGGCCAACCTAGTTCCGGGGTGGAAGGGACGACCCTATAGTTGTCGGACAAGTCGGCGGCGGGCCAACCTAGTCCCGGGGTCGTGGGGACGACCCGATAGTCGTCGGACATGACGGTGGCGGGCCAATCTAGTCCCGGGGTCGTGGGGACGACCCTATAGTCGACGGACATGCCGGCGGCTGACCAACTTTGACCCGTGGTCGTGGGGACGACCCTATAGTCGGCGGACATGACGGTGGCGGGCCAACCTAGTCCCGGGGTCGTGGGGACGACCCTATAGTCGTCGGACATGTCGGCTGTTGGCCAACCTAGTCCCGGGGTCGTGGGGACGACCCTATAGTCGTCGGACATGTCGGCGGCTGGCCAACCTAGTCGCGGGGTCGTGGAGACGACCCTATAGTCGTCGGACAAGTCGGCTCCGGGCCAACCTAGTCCCGGGGTCGTGGAGACGACCCTATAGTCGTCGGACATGATGGTGGCGGGCCAACCTAGTCCCGGGGTCGTGGGGACGACCCTATAGTCGGCGGACATGACGGTGGCGGGCCAATCTAGTCGCGGGGTCGTGGGGACGACCCTATAGTCGTCGGACATGTCGGCGGCTGGCCAACCTAGTTCCGGGGTGGAAGGGACGACCCTATAGTTGTCGGACAAGTCGGCGGCAGGCCAACCTAGTCCCGGGGTCGTGGAGACGACCCTATAGTCGTCGGACATGACGGTGGCGGGTCAATCTAGTCCCGGGGTCGTGGGGACGACCCTATAGTTGTCGGACAAGTCGGCGGCAGGCCAACCTAGTCCCGGGGTCGTGGAGACGACCCTATAGTCGTCGGACATGACGGTGGCGGGCCAATCTAGTCCCGGGGTCGTGGGGACGACCCTATAGTCGTCGGACATGTCGGCGGCTGGGCAACTTTCGCCCGTGGTCGTGGGGACGACCCTATAGTCGTCGGACAAGTCGGCGGCGGGCCAACCTTGTCCCGGGGTCGTGGGGAGGACCCTATAGTCCTCGGACATGACGGTGGCGGGCCAATCTAGTCCCGGGGTCGTGGGGACGACCCTATAGTCGTCGGACATGTCGGCGGATGGGCAACTTTCGCCCGTGGTCGTGGGGACGACCCTATAGTCGTAGGACAAGTCGGCGGCGGGCCAACCTTGTCCCGGGGTCGTGGGGAGGACCCTATAGTCCTCGGACATGACGGTGGCGGGCCAATCTAGTCCCGGGGTCGTGGGGACGACCCTATAGTCCTCGGACATGACGGTGGCGGGCCAATCTAGTCCCGGGGTCGTGGGGACGACCCTATAGTCGTCTGACATGATGGTGGCGGGCCAATCTACTCCTGAGGTCGTGGGGACGACCCTATAGTCGTCGGACATGTCGGCGGCGGGCCAACCTAGTCCCGGGGTCGTGGGGACGACCCTATAGTCCTCGGACATGACGGTGGCGGGCCAATCTAGTCCCGGGGTCGTGGGGACGACCCTATAGTCGTCGGACATGTCGGCGGCTGGCCAGCTTTGGCCCGGGGTCGTCGGGACGACCCTATAGTCGTCGGACATGTCGGCGGTTGGCCAACCTAGTCCCGTGGTCGTGGGGACGACCCTATAGTCGTCGGACAAGTCGGCGGCGGGCCAACCTTGTCCCGGGGTCGTGGGGAGGACCCTATAGTCCTCGGACATGACGGTGGCGGGCCAATCTAGTCCCGGGGTCGTGGGGACGACCCTATAGTCGTCGGACATGTCGGCGGATGGGCAACTTTCGCCCGTGGTCGTGGGGACGACCCTATAGTCGTCGGAAAAGTCGGCGGCGGGCCAACCTAGTCCCGGGGTCGTGGGGACGACGCTATAGTTGTCGGATATGATGGTGGCGGGCCAATCTAGTCCGGGGTCGTGGGGACGACCCTATAGTCGTCGGACATGTTGGCGGCGGGCCAACCTAGTCCCGGGGTCGTGGGGACTACCCTATAGTCGTGGGACATGATGGTGGCGGGCCAATCTAGTCCCGGGGTCGTGGGGACGACCCTATAGTCGTCGGTCATGATGGTGGCGGGCCAACCTAGTCCCGGGGTGGTAGGACCGACCCTATAGTCGTCGGACATGTCGGCGGCGGGCCAACGTAGGCCCAGGGTCGTAGGGACGACCCTATAGTCGTCGGAAAAGTCGGCGGTGGGCCAACCTAGTCCCGGGGTCGTGGGGACGACGCTATAATTGTCGGATATGATGGTGGCGGGCCAATCTAGGCCGGGTTCGTGGGGACGACCCTATAGTCGTCGGACATGTTGGCGGCGGGCCAACCTAGTCCCGGGGTCGTGGGGACTACCCTATAGTCGTCGGACATGATGGTGGCGGGCCAATCTAGTCCCGGGGTCGTGGGGACGACCCTATAGTCGTCGGTCATGATGGTGGCGGGCCAACCTAGTCCCGGGGTGGTAGGCCCGACCCTATAGTCGTCGGACATGTCGGCGGCGGGTCAACGTAGGCCCAGGGTCGTAGGGACGACCCTATAGTCGTCGGAAAAGTCGGCGGTGGGCCAACCTAGTCCCGGGGTCGTGGGGACGACGCTATAGTTGTCGGATATGATGGTGGCGGGCCAATCTAGACCGGGTTCGTGGGGACGACCCTATAGTCGTCGGACATGTCGGCGGCTGGCCAGCTTTGGCCCGGGGTCGTCGGGACGACCCTATAGTCGTCGGACATGTCGGCGGTTGGCCAACCTAGTCCCGGGGTCGTGGGGACGACCCTATAGTCGTCGGACAAGTCGGCGGCGGGCCATCCTAGTCCCGGGGACGTGGGGCCGACCCTATAGTCGTCTGACATGATGGTGGCGGGCCAATCTACTCCTGGGGTCGTGGGGACGACCCTATAGTCGTCGGACATGTCGGCGGCGGGCCAACCTAGTCCCGGGGTCGTGGGGACGACCCTATAATCCTCTTACATGACGGTGGCGGGTCAATCTAGTCCGGGGGTCGTGGGGACGACCCTATAGTCGTCGGACAAGTCGGCGGCGGGCCAACCTAGTCCCGGGGTCGTGGGGACGACCCTAGAGTCGTCGGACATGACGGTGGCGGGCCAATCTAGTCCCGGGGTCGTTAGGACGACCCTATAGTCGTCGGACAAGTCGGCGGCGGGCCAACCTAGTCCCGGGGTCGTGGGGACGACCCTATAGTCCTCGGACATGACGGTGGCGGGCCAATCTAGTCCCGTGGTCGTGGGAACGACCCTGTAGTCGTCGGACAAGTCGGCGGCGGGCCAACCTAGTCCCGGGGTCGTGGGGACGACCCTATAGTCGTCGGACATGACGGTGGCGGGCCAACCTAGTTCCGAGGTGGAAGGGACGACCCTATAGTTGTCGGACAAGTCGGCGGCGGGCCAACCTAGTCCCGGGGTCGTGGGGACGACCCTATAGTCGTCGGACATGACGGTGGCGGGCCAATCTAGTCCCGGGGTCGTGGGGGCGACCCTATAGTCGTCGGACATGCCGGCGGCTGACATACTTTGACCCGTGGTCGTGGGGACGACCCTATAGTCGGCGGACATGACGGTGGCGGGGCAATCTAGTCGCGGGGTCGTGGGGACGACCCTGTAGTCGTCGGACAAGTCGGCAGCGGGCCAACCTAGTCCCGGAGTCGTGGGGACGACCCTATAGTCCTCGGACATGACGGTGGCGGGACAATCTAGTCCCGTGGTCGTGGGGACGACCCTGTAGTCGTCGGACAAGTCGGCGGCGGGACAACCTAGTCCCGGGGTCGTGGGGACGACCCTATAGTCGTCGGACATGTCGGTGGCTGGCCAACCTAGTTCCGGGGGGGAAGGGACGACCCTATAGTTGTCGGACAAGTCGGCGGCAGGCCAACCTAGTCCCGGGGTCGTGGAGACGACCCTATAGTCGTCGGACATGACGGTGGCGGGTCAATCTAGTCCGGGGGTCGTGGGGACGACCCTATAGTCGTTGGACAAGTCGGCGGCGGGCCAACCTAGTCCCGGGGTCGTGGGGATGACCCTATAGTCGTCGGACATGACGGTGGCGGGTCAATCTAGTCCGGGGGTCGTGGGGACGACCCTATAGTCGTCGGAAAAGTCGGCGGCGGGCCAACCTAGTCCCGGGGTCATGGGGAGGACCCTATAGTCGTCGGACATGATGGTGGCGGGCCAATCTAGTCCCGGGGTCGTGGGGACGACCCTATAGTCGTCGGTCATGATGGTGGCGGGCCAACCTAGTCCCGGGGTGGTAGGCCTGACCCTATAGTCGTCGGACATGTCGGCGGCGGGCCAACGTAGGCCCAGGGTCGTAGGGACGACCCTATAGTCGTCGGAAAAGTCGGCGGCGGGCCAACCTAGTCCCGGGGTCGTGGGGACGACGCTATAGTTGTCGGATATGATGGTGGCGGGCCAATCTAGTCCGGGGTCGTGGGGACGACCCTATAGTCGTCGGACATGTTGGCGGCGGGCCAACCTAGTCCCGGGGTCGTGGGGACTACCCTATAGTCGTCGGACATGATGGTGGCGGACCAATCTAGTCCCGGGGTCGTGGGGACGACCCTATAGTCGTCGGTCATGATGGTGGCGGGCCAACCTAGTCCCGGGGTGGTAGGCCCGACCCTAGAGTCGTCGGACATGTCGGCGGCGGGCCAACGTAGGCCCAGGGTCGTAGGGACGACCCTATAGTCGTCGGAAAAGTCGGCGGCGGGCCAACCTAGTCCCGGGGTCGTGGGGACGACGCTATAGTTGTCGGATATGATGGTGGCGGGCCAATCTAGTCCGGGGTCGTGGGGACGACCCTATAGTCGTCGGACATGTCGGCGGCTGGCCAACCTAGTTCCGGGGTGGAAGGGACGACCCTATAGTTGTCGGACAAGTCGGCGGCAGGCCAACCTAGTCCCGGGGTCGTGGAGACGACCCTATAGTCGTCGGACATGACGGTGGCGGGTCAATCTAGTCCGGGGGTCGTGGGGACGACCCTATAGTCGTCGGACAAGTCGGCGGCGGGCCAACCTAGTCCCGGGGTCGTGGGGACGACCCTATAGTCGTCGGACATGACGGTGGCGTGCCAATCTAGTCCCGGGGTCGTGGGGAAGACCCTATAGTCGTCGTACATGTCGGCGGTTGGGCAACCTAGTTCCGGGGATGAAGGGACGACCCTAT
Organism: Andrena fulva; assembly: GCA_946251845.1. Taxonomy (NCBI): domain Eukaryota; kingdom Metazoa; phylum Arthropoda; class Insecta; order Hymenoptera; family Andrenidae; genus Andrena; species Andrena fulva. Next base: position 600,016 of record CAMITZ010000116.1, on the reverse strand, counting down.
AGTTGTCGGACAAGTCGGCGGCGGGCCAACCTAGTCCCGGGGTCGTGGGGACGACCCTATAGTCGTCGGACATGACGGTGGCGGGCCAATCTAGTCCCGGGGTCGTGGGGACGACCCAATAGTCGTCGGACATGTCGGCGGCTGGCCAACCTAGTTCCGGGGTGGAAGGGACGACCCTATAGTTGTCGGACAAGTCGGCGGCGGGCCAACCTAGTCCCGGGGTCGTGGGGACGACCCGATAGTCGTCGGACATGACGGTGGCGGGCCAATCTAGTCCCGGGGTCGTGTGGACGACCCTATAGTCGTCGGACATGCCGGCGGCTGACCAACTTTGACCCGTGGTCGTGGGGACGACCCTATAGTCGGCGGACATGACGGTGGCGGGCCAACCTAGTCCCGGGGTCGTGGGGACGACCCTATAGTCGTCGGACATGTCGGCGGTTGGCCAACCTAGTCGCGGGGTCGTGGAGACGACCCTATAGTCGTCGGACAAGTCGGCTCCGGGCCAACCTAGTCCCGGGGTCGTGGAGACGACCCTATAGTCGTCGGACATGATGGTGGCGGGCCAACCTAGTCCCGGGGTTTGTGGGGACGACCCTATAGTCGGCGGACATGACGGTGGCGGGCCAATCTAGTCGCGGGGTCGTGGGGACGACCCTATAGTCGTCGGACATGTCGGCGGCTGGCCAACCTAGTTCCGGGGTGGAAGGGACGACCCTATAGTTGTCGGACAAGTCGGCGGCAGGCCAACCTAGTCCCGGGGTCGTGGAGACGACCCTATAGTCGTCGGACATGACGGTGGCGGGTCAATCTAGTCCGGGGGTCGTGGGGACGACCCTATAGTCGTCGGACAAGTCGGCGGCGGGCCAATCTAGCCCCGGGGACGTGGGGACGACCCTATAGACGTCGGACATGTTTGCGGCTAGCCAAACTAGTCCCGGGTTCGTGGGGACGACCCTATAGTCGTCGGACATGTCGGCTGCTGGCCAACATTGGCCAGTGGTCGTGGGGACGACCCTATAGTCGTCGGACATGACGGTGGCGGGCCAATCTAGCCCCGGGGACGTGTGGACGATCCTATAGTCGTCGGACATGTCGGCGGCTGGGCAACTTCGGCCCGTGGTCGAGGGGACGACCCAATAGTCGTCGGACAAGTCGGCGGCGGGCCAACCTAGTCCCGGGTTCGTGGGGACGACCCTATAGTCGTCGGACAAGTCGGCGGCGGACCAACCTAGTCCCGGGGCCGTGGGGACGATCCTATAGCCGTCGGACATGATGGTGGCGGGCCAATCTAGTCTCGGGGTCGTGGGGACGACCCTATAGTCGTCGGACATGACGGTGACGGGCCAATCTAGTCCCGGCGTCGTGGGTACGACCCTAAACTCGTCGGACATGACGGTGGCGGGCCAATCTAGTCCCGGGGTCGTGGGGACGACCCTATAGTTGTCGAACATGTCGGCGGCGGCCAGCTTTGGCCCGTGGTCGTGGGGACGACCCTATAGTCGTCGAACATGGCGGCGGCTGGCCAACTTTGGCTCCTGGTCGTGGGGACGACCCTATAGTCGTCGGGCATGACGGAGGCGGGGCAATCTAGTCCTGGGGTCGTGGGGACGACCCTATAGTCGTCGGACATGACGGCGGCGGGGCAATCTACTCCTGGGGTCGTGGGGACGACCCTGTAGTCGTAGGACATGACGGTCGCAGGCCAATCTAGTCTCGGGGCCGTGGGGACGACCCTATAGTCGTCGGACATGTCGGCGGCTGGCCAACCTACGCCCGGGATCGTGGGGACGACCCTATAGTCGTCGGACAAGTCGGCGGCGGGCCAACCTAGTCCCGTGGTCGTGGGGACGACCGTATGGTCGTCGGACATGTCGGCGGCTGGCCAACCTAGTCTCGGGGTCGTGGGGACGACCTTATAGTCGTCGGACATGACGTTCGTAGGCCAATCTAGTCCCGGGGTCGTGGGGACGACCCTATAGTCGTCGAACATGTCGGCGGCTGGCCAACTTTGGCCCGTGGTCGTGGGGACGACCCTATAGTCGTCGGACAAGACGGTGGCGGGGCAATCTAGACTACAGGGTCGTGGGGACGACCCTGTATTCGGCGGACATGACGGTCGTAGGCCAATCTAGTCTCGGGGCCGTGGGGACGACCCTATAGTCGTCGGACATGTCGGCGGCTGGCCATCCTAGGCCCGGGATCGTGGGGACGACCCTATAGTCGTCGGACATGTCGGCTGCTGGCCAACATTGGCCAGTGGTCGTGGGGACGACCTTATAGTCGTCGGACATGACGGTCGTAGGCCAATCTAGTCCCGGGGTCGTGGGGACGACCCTATAGTCGTCGAACATGTCGGCGGCTGGCCAACTTTGGCCCGTGGTCGTGGGGACGACCCTATAGTCGTCGGACATGACGGTGGCGGGGCAATCTAGTCCTGGGGTCGTGGGGACGACCCTGTAGTCGGCGGACAAGTCGTTGGCGGGCCAACCTAGTCCCGTGGTCGTGGGGACGACCGTATAGTCGTCGGACATGTCGGCGGCTGTCCAACATTGGCCCGTGGTCGTGGGAACGACCCTATAGTCGTCGGATATGTCGGAGGCTGGCCAACCTAGTCCCAGGGTCGTGGGGACGACCCTATTGTCATCGGACAAGTCGGCGGCGGGTCATCCTAGTCCCGGGGTCGTGGGGACGACCCTATAGCCGTTGGACATGTCGGCGGCTGGGCAACTTTGGCCCGTGGTCGTGGGGACGACCCTATAGTCGTCGGACAAGTCGGCGGCGGGCCAACCTAGTCCCGGGGTCGTGGAGACGACCCTATAGTCGTCGAACATGTGGGCGGCTGGCCAACTGTGGCCCGTGGTCGTGGGGACGACCCTATAGTCGTCGGACAAGTCGGCGGCGGGCCAACCTAGTCCCGCGGTCGTGGGGACGACCATATAGTCGTACGACATGACGGTGACGGGCCAATCTAGTCCCGGCGTCGTGGGGACGAACCTATAGTCGTCGGACATGTCGGCGGCTGGGCAACTTTGGCCCGTGGTCGTGGGGACGACCCTATAGTCGTCGGCCATGACGGCGGCGGGGCAATCTAGGCCTGGGGTCGTGGGGACGACCCTGTAGTCGTCGGACATGACGGTCGTAGGCCAATCTAGTCTCGGGGCCGTGGGGACGACCCTATAGTCGTCGGACATTATGGTGGCGGGCCAATCTAGTCCCGGGGTCGTGGGGACGACCCTATAGTCGTCGGACATGACGGTGACGGGCCAATCTAGTCGCGGCGTCGTGGGTACGACCCTAAACTCGTCGGACATGACGGTGGCGGGCCAATCTAGTCTCGGGGTCGTGGGGACGACCCTATAGTCGTCGAACATGTCGGCGGCTGGCAAACTTTGGCCCGTGGTCGTGGGGACGACCCTATAGTCGTCGAACATGTCGGCGGCTGGCCAACTTTGGCCCGTGGTCGTGGGGACGACCCTATAGTCGTCGAACATGGCGGCGGCTGGCCAACTTTGGCTCCTGGTCGTGGGGACGACCCTATAGTCGTCGGACATGACGGAGGCGGGGCAATCTAGTCCTGGGGTCGTGGGGACGACCCTATAGTCGTCGGACATGACGGCGGCGGGGCAATCTAGTCCTGGGGTCGTGGGGACGACCCTGTAGTCGTCGGACATGACGGTCGTAGGCCAATCTAGTCTCGGGGCCGTGGGGACGACCCTATAGTCGTCGGACATGTCGGCGGCTGGCCAACCTACGCCCGGGATCGTGGGGACGACCCTATAGCCGTCGGACAAGTCGGCGGCGGGCCAACCTAGTCCCGTGGTCGTGGGGACGACCGTATGGTCGTCGGACATGTCGGCGGCTGGCCAACCTAGTCTCGGGGTCGTGGGGACGACCTTATAGTCGTCGGACATGACGTTCGTAGGCCAATGTGGTCCCGGGGTCGTGGGGACGACCCTATAGTCGTCGAACATGTCGGCGGCTGGCCAACCTAGTCCCGGGGTCGTGGGGACGACCTTATAGTCGTCGGACATGACGGTGACGGGCCAATCTAGTCCCCGCGTCGTGGGTACGACCCTATACTCGTCGGACATGACGGTGGTGGGCCAATCTAGTCCCGGGGTCGTGGGGACGACCCTATAGTCGTCGAACATGTCGGCGGCTGGCCAACTTTGGCCCGTGGTCGTGGGGACGACCGTATAGTCGTCGGACATGTCGGCGGCTGGCCAACCTGGTCCCGGGGTCGTGGGGACGACCCTATAGTCGTCGGACAAGTCGGCGGCGGGTCAACCTAGTCCCGGGGCCGAGGGGACGATCCTATAGTCGTCGGACATGTCGGCTGCTGGCCAACATTGGCCAGTGGTGGTGGGGACGACCCTATAGTCGTCGGACATGACGGTGGCGGGCCAATCTAGCCCCGTGGACGTGGGGACGACCCTATAGACGTCGGACATGTTTGCGGCTAGCCAAACTAGTCCCGGGTTCGTGGGGACGACCCTATAGTCGTCGGACATGTCGGCTGCTGGCCAACATTGGCCAGTGGTCGTGGAGACGACCCTATAGTCGTCGGACATGACGGTGGCGGGCCAATCTAGCCCCGGGGACGTGGGGACGACCCTATAGACGTCGGACATGTTGGCGGCTAGCCAACCTAGTCCCGGGTTCGTGGGGACGACCCTATAGTCGTCGAACAAGTCGGCGTCTGGCCAACTTTGGCCCGTGGTCGTGGGGACGACCCTATAGTCGTCGGACATGACGGTGGCGTGGCAATCTAGTCCTGGGATCGTGGGGACGACCCTGTAGTCGTCGGATATGACGGTCGTGGGCCAATCTAGTCCCGGGGCCGTGGGGACGACCCTATAGTCGTCGGACATTTCGGCGGCTGGCCAACCTAGTCCCGGGGTCGTGGTGACGACCCTATAGTCGTCGGACATTATGGTGCCGGGCCAATCTAGTCGCGGGGTCGTGGGGACGACCCTATAGTCGTCGGACATGACGGTGACGGGACAATCTAGTCGCGGCGTCGTGGGTACGACTCTAAACTCGTCGGACATGACGGTGGCGGGCCAATCTAGTCTCGGGGTCGTGGGGACGACCCTATAGTCGTCGAACATGTCGGCGGCTGGCAAACTTTGGCCCGTGGTCGTGGGGACGACCCTATAGTCGTCGAACATGTCGGCGGCTGGCCAACTTTGGCCCGTGGTCGTGGGGACGACCCTATAGTCGTCGGACATGACGGTGGCGGGGCAATCTAGTCCTGGGTTCGTGGGGACGACCCTGTAGTCGGCGGACATGACGGTCGTAGGCCAATCTAGTCCCGGGGTCGTGGGGACGACCCTATAGTCGTCGGACATGACGGTGACGGGCCAATCTAGTCCCGGCGTCGTGGGGACGACCCTATAGTCATCGGACATGACGGTGACGGGCCAATCTAGTCGCGGCGTCGTGGGTACGACCCTAAACTCGTCGGACATGACGGTGGCGGGCCAATCTAGTCTCGGGGCGTGGGGACGACCCTATAGTCGTCGAACATGTCGGCGGCTGGCAAACTTTGGCCCGTGGTCGTGGGGACGACCCTATAGTCGTCGAACATGACGGCGGCTGCCCAACTTTGGCCCGTGGTCGTGGGGACGACCCTATAGTCGTCGAACATGGCGGCGGCTGGCCAACTTTGGCTCCTGGTCGTGGGGACGACCCTATAGTCGTCGGACATGACGGAGGCGGGGCAATCTAGTCCTGGGGTCGTGGGGACGACCCTATAGTCGTCGGACATGACGGCGGCGGGGCAATCTAGTCCTGGGGTCGTGGGGACGACCCTGTAGTCGTCGGACATGACGGTCGTAGGCCAATCTAGTCTCGGGGCCGTGGGGACGACCCTATAGTCGTCGGACATGTCGGCGGCTGGCCAACCTACGCCCGGGATCGTGGGGACGACCCTATAGCCGTCGGACAAGTCGGCGGCGGGCCAACCTAGTCCCGTGGTCGTGGGGACGACCGTATGGTCGTCGGACATGTCGGCGGCTGGCCAACCTAGTCTCGGGGTCGTGGGGACGACCTTATAGTCGTCGGACATGACGTTCGTAGGCCAATGTAGTCCCGGGGTCGTGGGGACGACCCTATAGTCGTCGAACATGTCGGCGGCTGGCCAACTTTGGCCCGTGGTCGTGGGGACGACCCTATAGTCGTCGGACAAGACGGTGGCGGGGCAATCTAGTCCTGGGGTCGTGGGGACGACCCTGTAGTCGGCGGACATGACGGTCGTAGGCCAATCTAGTCTCGGGGCCGTGGGGACGACCCTATAGTCGTCGGACATGTCGGCGGCTGGCCATTCTAGGCCCGCGATCGTGGGGACGACCCTATAGTCGTCGGACATGTCGGCTGCTGGCCAACATTGGCCAGTGGTCGTGGGGACGATCCTATAGTCGTCGGACATGATGGTGGCGGGCCAATCTAGTCCCGGGGTCGTGGGGACGACCCTATAGTCGTCGGACATGACGGTGACGGGCCAATCTAGTCCCGGCGTCGTGGGTACGACCCTAAACTCGTCGGACATGACGGTGGCGGGCCAATCTAGTCCCGGGTTCGTGGGGACGACCCTATAGTCGTCGGACATGTCGGCTGCTGGCCAACATTGGCCATTGGTCGTGGGGACGACCCTATAGTCGTAGGACATGACGGTGGCGGGCCAATCTAGTCCCGGGGCCGTGGGGACGATCCTATAGTCGTCGGACATGTCGGCGGCTGGGCAACTTCGGCCCGTGGTCGAGGGGACGACCCTATAGTCGTCGGACATGACGGTCGCGGGGCAATCTAGTCCTGGGGTCGTGGGGACGACCCTGTAGTCGTCGGACATGACGGTCGTAGGCCAATCTAGTCCTGGGGTCGTGGGGACGACCCTGTAGTCGTCGGACATGACGGTGGCGGGGCAATCTAGTCCTGGGGTCGTGGGGACGACCCTGTAGTCGTCGGATATGACGGTCGTAGGCCAATCTAGTCCCGGGGTCGTGGGGACGACCCTATAGTCGTCGGACATGACGGTGACGGGCCAATCTAGTCCCGGCGTCGTGGGTACGACCCTAAACTCTTCGGACATGACGGTGGCGGGCCAATCTAGTCCCGGGGTCGTGGGGACGACCCTATAGTCGTCGGACATGACGGCGGCGGGGCAATCTAGGCCTGGGGTCGTGGGGACGACCCTGTAGTCGTCGGACATGACGGTCGTAGGCCAATCTAGTCTCGGGGCCGTGGGGACGACCCTATAGTCGTCGGACATGTCGGCGGCTGGCCAACCTACGCCCGGGATCGTGGGGACGACCCTATAGTCGTCGGACAAGTCGGCGGCGGGCCAACCTAGTCCCGTGGTCGTGGGGACGACCGTATGGTCGTCGGACATGTCGGCGGCTAGCCTACCTAGTCCCGGGGTCGTGGGGACGACCCTATAGTCGTCGGACATTATGGTGGCGGGCCAATCTAGTCCCGGGGTCGTGGGGACGACCCTATAGTCGTCGGACATGACGGTGGCGGGCCAATCTAGTCCCGGGGTCGTGGGGACGACCCTATAGTCGTCGGACATGACGGCGGCGGGGCAATCTAGGCCCGTGGTTGTGGGGACGACCCTATAGTCGTCGGACAAGACGGTGGCGGGGCAATCTAGTCCTGGGGTCGTGGGGACGACCCTGTAGTCGGCGGACATGACGGTCGTAGGCCAATCTAGTCTCGGGGCCGTGGGGACGACCCTATAGTCGTCGGACATGTCGGCGGCTGGCCATTCAAGGCCCGGGATCGTGGGGACGACCCTATAGTCGTCGGACATGTCGGCTGCTGGCCAACATTGGCCAGTGGTCGTGGGGACGACCCTATAGTCGTCGGACATGACGGTGACGGGACAATCTAGTCGCGGCGTCGTGGGTACGACTCTAAACTCGTCGGACATGACGGTGGCGGGCCAATCTAGTCTCGGGGTCGTGGGGACGACCCTATAGTCGTCGAACATGTCGGCGGCTGGCAAACTTTGGCCCGTGGTCGTGGGGACGACCCTATAGTCGTCGAACATGTCGGCGGCTGGCCAACTTTGGCCCGTGGTCGTGGGGACGACCCTATAGTCGTCGGACATGACGGTGGCGGGGCAATCTAGTCCTGGGTTCGTGGGGACGACCCTGTAGTCGGCGGACATGACGGTCGTAGGCCAATCTAGTCCCGGGGTCGTGGGGACGACCCTATAGTCGTCGGACATGACGGTGACGGGCCAATCTAGTCCCGGCGTCGTGGGGACGACCCTATAGTCATCGGACATGACGGTGACGGGCCAATCTAGTCGCGGCGTCGTGGGTACGACCCTAAACTCGTCGGACATGACGGTGGCGGGCCAATCTAGTCTCGGGGCGTGGGGACGACCCTATAGTCGTCGAACATGTCGGCGGCTGGCAAACTTTGGCCCGTGGTCGTGGGGACGACCCTATAGTCGTCGAACATGTCGGCGGCTGCCCAACTTTGGCCCGTGGTCGTGGGGACGACCCTATAGTCGTCGAACATGGCGGCGGCTGGCCAACTTTGGCTCCTGGTCGTGGGGACGACCCTATAGTCGTCGGACATGACGGAGGCGGGGCAATCTAGTCCTGGGGTCGTGGGGACGACCCTATAGTCGTCGGACATGACGGCGGCGGGGCAATCTAGTCCTGGGGTCGTGGGGACGACCCTGTAGTCGTCGGACATGACGGTCGTAGGCCAATCTAGTCTCGGGGCCGTGGGGACGACCCTATAGTCGTCGGACATGTCGGCGGCTGGCCAACCTACGCCCGGGATCGTGGGGACGACCCTATAGCCGTCGGACAAGTCGGCGGCGGGCCAACCTAGTCCCGTGGTCGTGGGGACGACCGTATGGTCGTCGGACATGTCGGCGGCTGGCCAACCTAGTCTCGGGGTCGTGGGGACGACCTTATAGTCGTCGGACATGACGTTCGTAGGCCAATGTAGTCCCGGGGTCGTGGGGACGACCCTATAGTCGTCGAACATGTCGGCGGCTGGCCAACTTTGGCCCGTGGTCGTGGGGACGACCCTATAGTCGTCGGACAAGACGGTGGCGGGGCAATCTAGTCCTGGGGTCGTGGGGACGACCCTGTAGTCGGCGGACATGACGGTCGTAGGCCAATCTAGTCTCGGGGCCGTGGGGACGACCCTATAGTCGTCGGACATGTCGGCGGCTGGCCATTCTAGGCCCGCGATCGTGGGGACGACCCTATAGTCGTCGGACATGTCGGCTGCTGGCCAACATTGGCCAGTGGTCGTGGGGACGATCCTATAGTCGTCGGACATGATGGTGGCGGGCCAATCTAGTCCCGGGGTCGTGGGGACGACCCTATAGTCGTCGGACATGACGGTGACGGGCCAATCTAGTCCCGGCGTCGTGGGTACGACCCTAAACTCGTCGGACATGACGGTGGCGGGCCAATCTAGTCCCGGGTTCGTGGGGACGACCCTATAGTCGTCGGACATGTCGGCTGCTGGCCAACATTGGCCATTGGTCGTGGGGACGACCCTATAGTCGTAGGACATGACGGTGGCGGGCCAACCTAGTCCCGGGGCCGTGGGGACGATCCTATAGTCGTCGGACATGTCGGCGGCTGGGCAACTTCGGCCCGTGGTCGAGGGGACGACCCTATAGTCGTCGGACATGACGGTCGCGGGGCAATCTAGTCCTGGGGTCGTGGGGACGACCCTGTAGTCGTCGGACATGACGGTCGTAGGCCAATCTAGTCCTGGGGTCGTGGGGACGACCCTGTAGTCGTCGGACATGACGGTGGCGGGGCAATCTAGTCCTGGGGTCGTGGGGACGACCCTGTAGTCGTCGGATATGACGGTCGTAGGCCAATCTAGTCCCGGGGTCGTGGGGACGACCCTATAGTCGTCGGACATGACGGTGACGGGCCAATCTAGTCCCGGCGTCGTGGGTACGACCCTAAACTCTTCGGACATGACGGTGGCGGGCCAATCTAGTCCCGGGGTCGTGGGGACGACCCTATAGTCGTCGGACATGACGGCGGCGGGGCAATCTAGGCCTGGGGTCGTGGGGACGACCCTGTAGTCGTCGGACATGACGGTCGTAGGCCAATCTAGTCTCGGGGCCGTGGGGACGACCCTATAGTCGTCGGACATGTCGGCGGCTGGCCAACCTACGCCCGGGATCGTGGGGACGACCCTATAGTCGTCGGACAAGTCGGCGGCGGGCCAACCTAGTCCCGTGGTCGTGGGGACGACCGTATGGTCGTCGGACATGTCGGCGGCTAGCCTACCTAGTCCCGGGGTCGTGGGGACGACCCTATAGTCGTCGGACATTATGGTGGCGGGCCAATCTAGTCCCGGGGTCGTGGGGACGACCCTATAGTCGTCGGACATGACGGTGGCGGGCCAATCTAGTCCCGGGGTCGTGGGGACGACCCTATAGTCGTCGGACATGACGGCGGCGGGGCAATCTAGGCCCGTGGTTGTGGGGACGACCCTATAGTCGTCGGACAAGACGGTGGCGGGGCAATCTAGTCCTGGGGTCGTGGGGACGACCCTGTAGTCGGCGGACATGACGGTCGTAGGCCAATCTAGTCTCGGGGCCGTGGGGACGACCCTATAGTCGTCGGACATGTCGGCGGCTGGCCATTCAAGGCCCGGGATCGTGGGGACGACCCTATAGTCGTCGGACATGTCGGCTGCTGGCCAACATTGGCCAGTGGTCGTGGGGACGACCCTATAGTCGTCGGACATGACGGTGGCGGGCCAATCTAGTCCCGGGGTCGTGGGGACGATCCTATAGTCGTCGGACATGTCGGCGGCTGGGCAACTTCGGCCCGTGGTCGAGGGGACGACCCTATAGTCGTCGGACAAGTCGGCGGCGGGCCAACCTAGTCCCGGGTTCGTGGGGACGACCCTATAGTCGTCGGACAAGTCGGCGGCGGGCCAACCTAGTCCCGGGGCCGTGGGGACGATCCTATAGTCGTCGGACATGATGGTGGCGGGCCAATCTAGTCCCGGGGTCGTGGGGACGACCCTATTGTTGTCGAACATGTCGGCGGCTGGCCAACTTTGGCCCGTGGTCGTGGGGACGACCCTATAGTCGTCGAACATGGCGGCGGCTGGCCAACTTTGGCCCCTGGTCGTGGGGACGACCCTATAGTCGTCGGACATGACGGAGGCGGTGCAATCTAGTCCTGGGGTCGTGAAGACGACCCTATAGTCGTCGGACATGACGGCGGCGGGGCAATCTAGTCCTGGGGTCGTGGGGACGACCCTGTAGTCGTCGGACATGACGGTCGTAGGCCAATCTAGTCTCGGGGCCGTGGGGACGACCCTATAGTCGTCGGACATGTCGGCGGCTGGCCAACCTACGCCCGGGATCGTGGGGACGACCCTATAGTCGTCGGACAAGTCGGTGGCTGGCCAACCTAGTCCCGTGGTCGTGGGGACGACCGTATGGTCGTCGGACATGTCGGCGGCTGGCCAAACTAGTCTCGGGGTCGTGGGGACGACCCTATACTCGTCGGACATGACGGTGGTGTGCCAATCTAGTCCCTGGGTCGTGGGGACGACCCTATAGTCGTCGAACATGTCGGCGGCTGGCCAACTTTGGCCCGTGGTCGTGGGGACGACCGTATAGTCGTCGGACATGTCGGCGGCTGGCCAACCTGGTCCCGGGGTCGTGGGGACGACCCTATAGTCGTCGGACAAGTCGGCGGCGGGCCAACCTAGTCCCGGGGCCGTGGGGACGACCCTATAGTCGTCGGACATGACGGCGGCGGGGCAATCTAGTCCTGGGTTCGTGGGGACGACCCTGTAGTCGGCGGACATGACGGTCGTAGGCCAATCTAGTCTCGGGGCCGTGGGGACGACCCTATAGTCGTCGGATATGACGGTCGTAGGCCAATCTAGTCCTGGGGTCGTGGGGACGACCCTATAGTCGTCGGACAAGTCGGCGGCGGGCCAACCTAGTCCCGGGGCCGTGGGGACGATCCTATAGTCGTCGGACATGACGGTGGCGGGCCAATCTAGTCCCGGGGCCGTGGGGACGATCCTATAGTCGTCGGACATGTCGGCGGCTGGGCAACTTCGGCCCGTGGTCGAGGGGACGACCCTATAGTCGTCGGACATGACGGTCGCGGGGCAATCTAGTCCTGGGGTCGTGTGGACGACCCTGTAGTCGTCGGACATGACGGTCGCGGGGCAATCTAGTCCTGGGGTCGTGTGGACGACCCTGTAGTCGTCGGACATGACGGTCGTAGGCCAATCTAGTCCTGGGGTCGTGGGGACGACCCTGTAGTCGTCGGACATGACGGTCGTAGGCCAATCTAGTCTCGGGGCCGTGGGGACGACCCTATAGTCGTCGGACATGTCGGCGGCTGGCCAACCTACGCCCGGGATCGTGGGGACGACCCTATAGTCGTCGGACAAGTCGGCGGCTGGCCAACCTAGTCCCGTGGTCGTGGGGACGACCGTATGGTCGTCGGACATGTCGGCGGCTGGCCAACCTAGTCTCGGGGTCGTGGGGACGACCCTATACTCGTCGGACATGACGGTGGTGTGTCAATCTAGTCCCTGGGTCGTGGGGACGACCCCATAGTTGTCGAACATGTCGGCGGCTGGCCAACCTGGTCCCGGGGTCGTGGGGACGACCCTATAGTCGTCGGACAAGTCGGCGGCGGGCCAACCTAGTCCCGGGGCCGTGGGGACGATCCTATAGTCGTCGGACATGTCGGCTGCTGGCCAACATTGGCCAGTGGTCGTGGGGGACGACCCTATAGTCGTCGGACATGACGGTGGCGGGCCAATCTAGCCCCGGGGACGTGGGGACGACCCTATAGACGTCGGGCATGTTTGCGGCTAGCCAAACTAGTCCCGGGTTCGTGGGGACGACCCTATAGTCGTCGGACAAGTCGGCGGCGGGCCAACCTAGTCCCGTGGTCGTGGGGACGACCGTATAGTCGTCGGACATGTCGGCGGCTGGCCAACCTAGTCCCGGGGTCGTGGGGACGACCCTATAGTCGTCGGACATTATGGTGGCGGGCCAATCTAGTCCCGGGGTCGTGGGGACGACCCTATAGTTGTCGAACATGTCGGCGGCTGGCCAACTTTGGCCCGTGGTCGTGGGGACGACCCTATAGTCGTCGAACATGGCGGCGGCTGGCCAACTTTGGCCCCTGGTCGTGGGGACGACCCTATAGTCGTCGAACATGTCGGCGGCTGGCCAACTTTGGCACGTGGTCGTGGGGACGACCCTATAGTCGTCGGACACGACGTTCGTAGGCCAATGTAGTCCCGTGGTCGTGGGGACGACCCTATAGTCGTCGAACATGGCGGCGGCTGGCCAAATTTGGCCCCTGGTCGTGGAGACGACCCTATAGTCGTCGGACATGACGGAGGCGGGGCAATCTAGTCCTGGGGTCGTGGGGACGACCCTATAGTCGTCGGACATGACGGCGGCGGGGCAATCTAGTCCTGGGGTCGTGGGGACGACACTGTAGTCGTCGGACATGACGGTCGTAGGCCAATCTAGTCCCGGGGTCGTGGGGACGACCCTATAGTCGTCGAACATGTTGGCGGCTGGCCAACTTTGGCCCGTGGTCGTGGGGACGACCCTATAGTCGTCGGACATGACGGTGGCGGGGCAATCTAGTCCTGGGGTCGTGGGGACGACCCTGTGGTCGTCGGACATGACGGTCGTAGGCCAATCTAGTCTCGAGGCCGTGGGGACGACCCTATAGTCGTCGGACATGTCGGCGGCTGGCCAACCTAGGCCCGGGATCGTGGGGACGACCCTATAGTCGTCGAACATGACGGTGGCGGGGCAATCTAGTCCTGGGGTCGTGGGGACGACCCTGTAGTCGGCGGACATGTCGGCGGCTGGCCAACCTAGTCCCGGGGTCGTGGGGACGACCCTATAGTCGTCGGACATTATGGTGGCGGGCCAATCTAGTCCCGGGGTGGTGGGACGACCCTATAGTTGTCGAACATGTCGGCGGCTGGCCAACTTTGGCCCGTGGTCGTGGGGACGACCCTATAGTCGTCGAACATGGCGGCGGCTGGCCAACTTTGGCCGCTGGTCGTGGGGACGGCCCTATAGTCGTCGGACATGACGGAGGTGGGGCAATCTAGTCCTGGGGTCGTGGGGACGACCCTATAGTCGTCGGACATGACGGTGGCGGGGCAATCTAGTCCTGGGGTCGTGGGGACGACCCTGTAGTCGTCGGACATGACGGTCGTAGGCCAATCTAGTCTCGGGGCCGTGGGGACGACCCTATAGTCGTCGGACATGTCGGCGGCTGGCCAACCTACGCCCGGGATCGTGGGGACGACCCTATAGTCGTCGGACAAGTCGGCGGCTGGCCAACCTAGTCCCGTGGTCGTGGGGACGACCGTATGGTCGTCGGACATGTCGGCGGCTGGCCAACCTAGTCTCGGGGACGTGGGGACGACCTTATAGTCGTCGGACATGACGGTCGTAGCCCAATCTAGTCCCGGGGTCGTGGGGACGAACCTATAGTCGTCGAACATGTCGGCGGCTGGCCAACTTTGGCCCGTGGTCGTGGGGACGACCCTATAGTCGTCCGACATGACAGTGGCGGGGCAATCTAGTCCTGGGGTCGTGGGGACGACCCTGTAGTCGGCGGACATGACGGTCGTAGGCCAATCTAGTCACGGGGCCGTGGGGACGACCCTATAGTCGTCGGACATGTCGGCTGCTGGCCAACATTGGCCAGTGGTCGTGGGGACGACCCTATAGTCGTCGGACAAGTCGGCGGCGGGCCAACCTAGTCCCGGGGCCGTGGGGACGATCCTATAGTCGTCGGACATGATGGTGGCGGGCCAATCTAGTCCCGGGGTCGTGGGGACGACCCTATAGTCGTCGGACATGTCGGCTGCAGGCCAACATTGGCCAGTGGTCGTGGGGACGATCCTATAGTCGTCGGACATGACGGTGGCGGGCCAATCTAGCCCCGGGGTCGTGGGGACGACACTATAGTCGTTGAACATGTCGGCGGCTGGCCAACTTTGGCCCCTGGTCGTGGGGACGACCCTATAGTCGTCGGACATGACGGTGACGGGCCAATCTAGTCCCGGCGTCGTGGGTACGACCCTAAACTCGTCGGACATGACGGTGGCGGGCCAATCTAGTCCCGGGGTCGTGGGGACGACCCTATAGTCGTCGGACATGTCGGCTGCAGGCCAACATTGGCCAGTGGTCGTGGGGACGACCCTATAGTCGTCGGACATGACGGAGGCGGGGCAATCTAGTCCTGGGGTCGTGGGGACGACCCTATAGTCGTCGGACATGACGGCGGCGGGGCAATCTAGTCCTGGGGTCGTGGGGACGACACTGTAGTCGTCGGACATGACGGTCGTAGGCCAATCTAGTCCCGGGGTCGTGGGGACGACCCTATAGTCGTCGAACATGTTGGCGGCTGGCCAACTTTGGCCCGTGGTCGTGGGGACGACCCTATAGTCGTCGGACATGACGGTGGCGGGGCAATCTAGTCCTGGGGTCGTGGGGACGACCCTGTGGTCGTCGGACATGACGGTCGTAGGCCAATCTAGTCTCGAGGCCGTGGGGACGACCCTATAGTCGTCGGACATGTCGGCGGCTGGCCAACCTAGGCCCGGGATCGTGGGGACGACCCTATAGTCGTCGGACATGACGGAGGTGGGGCAATCTAGTCCTGGGGTCGTGGGGACGACCCTATAGTCGTCGGACATGACGGTGGCGGGGCAATCTAGTCCTGGGGTCATGGGGACGACCCTGTAGTCGTCGGACATGACGGTCGTAGGCCAATCTAGTTTCGGGGCCGTGGGGACGACCCTATAGTCGTCGGACAAGTCGGCGGCGGGCCAACCTAGTCCCGTGGTCGTGGGGACGACCGTATGGTCGTCGGACATGTCGGCGGCTAGCCTACCTAGTCCCGGGGTCGTGGGGACGACCCTATAGTCGTCGGGCATGATGGTGGCGGGCCAATCTAGTCCCGGGGTCGTGGGGACGACCCTATAGTCGTCGGACATGACGGTGACGGGCCAATCTAGTCCCGGCGTCGTGGGTACGACCCTAAACTCGTCGGACATGACGGTGGCGGGCCAATCTAGTCCCGGGGTCGTGGGGACGACCCTATAGTCGTCGGACATGTCGGCGGCTGGCCAACCTACGCCCGGGATCGTGGGGACGACCCTATAGTCGTCGGACAAGTCGGCGGCGGGCCAACCTAGTCCCGTGGTCGTGGGGACGACCGTATGGTCGTCGGACATGTCGGCGGCTGGCCAACCTAGTCTCGGGGTCGTGGGGACGACCTTATAGTCGTCGGACATGACGTTCGTAGGCCAATGTAGTCCCGGGGTCGTGGGGACGACCCTATAGTCGTCGAACATGTCGGCGGCTGGCCAACTTTGGCCCGTGGTCGTGGGGACGACCCTATAGTCGTCGGACAAGACGGTGGCGGGGCAATCTAGTCCTGGGGTCGTGGGGACGACCCTGTAGTCGGCGTACATGACGGTCGTAGGCCAATCTAGCCTCGGGGCCGTGGGGACGACCCTATAGTCGTCGGACATGTCGGCGGCTGGCCATTCAAGGCCCGGGATCGTGGGGACGACCCTATAGTCGTCGGACATGTCGGCTGCTGGCCAACATTGGCCAGTGGTCGTGGGGCGACCCTATAGTCGTCGGACATGACGGTGGCGGGCCAATATAGTCCCGGGGCCGTGGGGACGACCGTATAGTCGTCGGACATGTCGGCGGCTGGCCTACCTAGTCCCGGGGTCGAGGGGACGACCCTGTAGTCGTCGGATATGATGGTGGCGGGCCAATCTAGTCCCGGGGCCGTGGGGACGACCGTATAGTCGTCGGACATGTCGGCGGCTGGCCAACCTAGTCCTGGGGTCGTGGGGACGACCCTGTAGTCGTCGGAAATGACGGTGGCGGGCCAACCTAGTCCCGGGTTCGTGGGGACGACCCTATAGTCGTCGGACATGTCGGCGGCGGGCCAACTTAGTCCCGGGGTGGTAGGGACGACCCTATAGTCGTCGGACATGTCGGCGGCGCGCCAACTTAGTCCCGGGGTCGTGGGGACGACCCTATAGTCGTCGGACATGACAGTGGCGGGCCAATCTTGGCCCGTGGTCGTGGGGACGACCCTATAGTCGTCGGACAAGTCGGCGGCGGGCCAATCTAGTCCCGGGGCCGTGGGGACGACCGTATAGTCGTCGGACATGTCGGCGGCTGGCCAACCTAGTCCCGGGGTCGTGGGGACGACCCTATAGTCGTCGAACATGATGATGGCGGGCCAAGCTAGTCCCGGGGCCGTGGGGACGACCGTATAGTCGGCGGACAAGTCGGCGGCTGGCCAACCTAGTCCCGGGGTCGTGGGGACGACCCTATAGTCGGCAGACAAGTCGGCGGCGGGCCAATCTAGTCCCGGGGCCGTGGGGACGACCGTATAGTCGTCGGACATGTCGGCGGCTGGCCAACCTAGTCTCGGGGTCGTGGGGACGAACCTATAGTCGTCGAACATGATGATGGCGGGCCAAGCTAGTCCCGGGGCCGTGGGGACGACCGTATAGTCGGCGGACAGGTCGGCGGCTGGCCAACCTAGTCCCGGGGTCGTGGGGACGACCCTATAGTCGTCGGACATGTCGGCGGCTGGGCAACTTTGGCCCGTGGTCGTGGGGACGACCCTATAGTCGTCGGACAAGTCGGCGGCTGGCCAACCTAGTCCCGGTGTCGTGGGGACGACTCTATAGTAGTCGGACATGGCGGTGGCGGGCCAATCTATCCCCGGGGTCGTGGGGACGACCCTATAGTCGTCGGACATGATGGTGGCGGGCCAATCTAGTCCCGGGGTCGTGGGGACGACCCTATAGTCGTCGGACATGACGGTGACGGGCCAATCTAGTCCCGGCGTCGTGGGTACGACCCTAAACTCGTCGGACATGACGGTGGCGGGCCAATCTAGTCCCGGGGTCGTGGGGACGACCCTATAGTCGTCGGACATGTCGGCGGCTGGCCAACCTACGCCCGGGATCGTGGGGACGACCCTATAGTCGTCGGACAAGTCGGCGGCGGGCCAACCTAGTCCCGTGGTCGTGGGGACGACCGTATGGTCGTCGGACATGTCGGCGGCTGGCCAACCTAGTCTCGGGGTCGTGGGGACGACCTTATAGTCGTCGGACATGACGTTCGTAGGCCAATGTAGTCCCGGGGTCGTGGGGACGACCCTATAGTCGTCGAACATGTCGGCGGCTGGCCAACTTTGGCCCGTGGTCGTGGGGACGACCCTATAGTCGTCGGACAAGACGGTGGCGGGGCAATCTAGTCCTGGGGTCGTGGGGACGACCCTGTAGTCGGCGTACATGACGGTCGTAGGCCAATCTAGCCTCGGGGCCGTGGGGACGACCCTATAGTCGTCGGACATGTCGGCGGCTGGCCATTCAAGGCCCGGGATCGTGGGGACGACCCTATAGTCGTCGGACATGTCGGCTGCTGGCCAACATTGGCCAGTGGTCGTGGGGCGACCCTATAGTCGTCGGACATGACGGTGGCGGGCCAATATAGTCCCGGGGCCGTGGGGACGACCGTATAGTCGTCGGACATGTCGGCGGCTGGCCTACCTAGTCCCGGGGTCGAGGGGACGACCCTGTAGTCGTCGGATATGATGGTGGCGGGCCAATCTAGTCCCGGGGCCGTGGGGACGACCGTATAGTCGTCGGACATGTCGGCGGCTGGCCAACCTAGTCCTGGGGTCGTGGGGACGACCCTGTAGTCGTCGGAAATGACGGTGGCGGGCCAACCTAGTCCCGGGTTCGTGGGGACGACCCTATAGTCGTCGGACAAGTCGGCGGCGGGCCAACCTAGTCCCGGGGCCGTGGGGACGATCCTATAGTCGTCGGACATGATGGTGGCGGGCCAATCTAGTCCCGGGGTCGTGGGGACGACCCTATAGTTGTCGAACATGTCGGCGGCTGGCCAACTTTGGCCCGTGGTCGTGGGGACGACCCTATAGTCGTCGGACAAGTCGGCGGCGGGCCAACCTAGTCCCGGGGTCGTGGGGACGACCCTACAGTCGTCGGACATGATGGTGGCGGGCCAATCTATTCCCGGGGCCGTGGGGACGCCCGTATATTCGGCGGACAAGTCGGCGGCTGGCCAACCTAGTCCCGGGGTGGTAGGGACGACCCTATAGTCGTCGGACATGTCGGCGCCGCGCCAACTTAGTCCCGGGGTCGTGGGGACGACCCTATAGTCGTCGGACATGACAGTGGCTGGCCAATCTTGGCCCGTGGTCGTGGGGACGACCCTATAGTCGTCGGACAAGTCGGCGGCGCGCCAACCTAGTCCCGGGGTCGTGTGGACGACCCTATAGTCGTCGGACATGTCGGCGGCGGGCCAACTTAGTCCCGGGGTGGTAGGGACGACCCTATAGTCGTCGGACATGACGGTGGCGGGCCAATCTAGTCCCGGGTTCGTGGGCACGACCATGGTCGTCGGACATGTCGAGGGCTGGCCAACATTGGCCCGTAGTCGTGGTGACTACTCTATAGTCGTCGAACATGTTGGCGGCTGGCCAACTTTGGCCCGTGGTCGTGGGGACGACCCTATAGTCGTCGGACATGACGGCGGCGGGCCAATCTATTCCCGGGGCCGTGGGGACGCCCGTATATTCGGCGGACAAGTCGGCGGCTGGCCAACCTAGTCCCGGGGTGGTAGGGACGACCCTATAGTCGTCGGACATGTCGGCGCCGCGCCAACTTAGTCCCGGGGCCGTGGGGACGACCGTATAGTCGGCGGACAGGTCGGCGGCTGGCCAACCTAGTCCCGGGGTCGTGGGGACGACCCTATAGTCGTCGAACATGATGATGGCGGGCCAAGCTAGTCCCGGGGCCGTGGGGACGACCGTATAGTCGGCGGACAGGTCGGCGGCTGGCCAACCTAGTCCCGGGGTCGTGGGGACGACCCTATAGTCGTCGGACATGTCGGCGGCTGGGCAACTTTGGCCCGTGGTCGTGGGGACGACCCTATAGTCGTCGGACAAGTCGGCGGCTGGCCAACCTAGTCCCGGTGTCGTGGGGACGACTCTATAGTAGTCGGACATGGCGGTGGCGGGCCAATCTATCCCCGGGGTCGTGGGGACGACCCTATAGTCGTCGGACATGACGGTGGCGGGCCAATCTAGTCCCGGGTTCGTGGGCACGACCATGGTCGTCGGACATGTCGAGGGCTGGCCAACATTGGCCCGTAGTCGTGGTGACTACTCTATAGTCGTCGAACATGTTGGCGGCTGGCCAACTTTGGCCCGTGGTCGTGGGGACGACCCTATAGTCGTCGGACATGACGGCGGCGGGGCAATCTAGTCCTGGGGTCGTGGGGACGACACTGTAGTCGTCGGACATGACGGTCGTAGGCCAATCTAGTCCCGGGGTCGTGGGGACGACCCTATAGTCGTCGAACATGTTGGCGGCTGGCCAACTTTGGCCCGTGGTCGTGGGGACGACCCTATAGTCGTCGGACATGACGGTGGCGGGGCAATCTAGTCCTGGGGTCGTGGGGACGACCCTGTGGTCGTCGGACATGACGGTCGTAGGCCAATCTAGTCTCGAGGCCGTGGGGACGACCCTATAGTCGTCGGACATGACGGTGGCGGGGCAATCTAGTCCTGGGGTCATGGGGACGACCCTGTAGTCGTCGGACATGACGGTCGTAGGCCAATCTAGTTTCGGGGCCGTGGGGACGACCCTATAGTCGTCGGACAAGTCGGCGGCGGGCCAACCTAGTCCCGTGGTCGTGGGGACGACCGTATGGTCGTCGGACATGTCGGCGGCTAGCCTACCTAGTCCCGGGGTCGTGGGGACGACCCTATAGTCGTCGGACATGATGGTGGCGGGCCAATCTAGTCCCGGGGTCGTGGGGACGACCCTATAGTCGTCGGACATGACGGTGACGGGCCAATCTAGTCCCGGCGTCGTGGGTACGACCCTAAACTCGTCGGACATGACGGTGGCGGGCCAATCTAGTCCCGGGGTCGTGGGGACGACCCTATAGTCGTCGGACATGTCGGCGGCTGGCCAACCTACGCCCGGGATCGTGGGGACGACCCTATAGTCGTCGGACAAGTCGGCGGCGGGCCAACCTAGTCCCGTGGTCGTGGGGACGACCGTATGGTCGTCGGACATGTCGGCGGCTGGCCAACCTAGTCTCGGGGTCGTGGGGACGACCTTATAGTCGTCGGACATGACGTTCGTAGGCCAATGTAGTCCCGGGGTCGTGGGGACGACCCTATAGTCGTCGAACATGTCGGCGGCTGGCCAACTTTGGCCCGTGGTCGTGGGGACGACCCTATAGTCGTCGGACAAGACGGTGGCGGGGCAATCTAGTCCTGGGGTCGTGGGGACGACCCTGTAGTCGGCGTACATGACGGTCGTAGGCCAATCTAGCCTCGGGGCCGTGGGGACGACCCTATAGTCGTCGGACATGTCGGCGGCTGGCCATTCAAGGCCCGGGATCGTGGGGACGACCCTATAGTCGTCGGACATGTCGGCTGCTGGCCAACATTGGCCAGTGGTCGTGGGGCGACCCTATAGTCGTCGGACATGACGGTGGCGGGCCAATATAGTCCCGGGGCCGTGGGGACGACCGTATAGTCGTCGGACATGTCGGCGGCTGGCCTACCTAGTCCCGGGGTCGAGGGGACGACCCTGTAGTCGTCGGATATGATGGTGGCGGGCCAATCTAGTCCCGGGGCCGTGGGGACGACCGTATAGTCGTCGGACATGTCGGCGGCTGGCCAACCTAGTCCTGGGGTCGTGGGGACGACCCTGTAGTCGTCGGAAATGACGGTGGCGGGCCAACCTAGTCCCGGGTTCGTGGGGACGACCCTATAGTCGTCGGACATGTCGGCGGCGGGCCAACTTAGTCCCGGGGTGGTAGGGACGACCCTATAGTCGTCGGACATGTCCCGCGGCGCGCCAACTTAGTCCCGGGGTCGTGGGGACGACCCTATAGTCGTCGGACATGACAGTGGCGGGCCAATCTTGGCCCGTGGTCGTGGGGACGACCCTATAGTCGTCGGACAAGTCGGCGGCGGGCCAATCTAGTCCCGGGGCCGTGGGGACGACCGTATAGTCGTCGGACATGTCGGCGGCTGGCCAACCTAGTCCCGGGGTCGTGGGGACGACCCTATAGTCGTCGAACATGATGATGGCGGGCCAAGCTAGTCCCGGGGCCGTGGGGACGACCGTATAGTCGGCGGACAAGTCGGCGGCTGGCCAACCTAGTCCCGGGGTCGTGGGGACGACCCTATAGTCGGCAGACAAGTCGGCGGCGGGCCAATCTAGTCCCGGGGCCGTGGGGACGACCGTATAGTCGTCGGACATGTCGGCGGCTGGCCAACCTAGTCTCGGGGTCGTGGGGACGACCCTATAGTCGTCGAACATGATGATGGCGGGCCAAGCTAGTCCCGGGGCCGTGGGGACGACCGTATAGTCGGCGGACAGGTCGGCGGCTGGCCAACCTAGTCCCGGGGTCGTGGGGACGACCCTATAGTCGTCGGACATGTCGGCGGCTGGGCAACTTTGGCCCGTGGTCGTGGGGACGACCCTATAGTCGTCGGACAAGTCGGCGGCTGGCCAACCTAGTCCCGGTGTCGTGGGGACGACTCTATAGTAGTCGGACATGGCGGTGGCGGGCCAATCTATCCCCGGGGTCGTGGGGACGACCCTATAGTCGTCGGACATGATGGTGGCGGGCCAATCTAGTCCCGGGGTCGTGGGGACGACCCTATAGTCGTCGGACATGACGGTGACGGGCCAATCTAGTCCCGGCGTCGTGGGTACGACCCTAAACTCGTCGGACATGACGGTGGCGGGCCAATCTAGTCCCGGGGTCGTGGGGACGACCCTATAGTCGTCGGACATGTCGGCGGCTGGCCAACCTACGCCCGGGATCGTGGGGACGACCCTATAGTCGTCGGACAAGTCGGCGGCGGGCCAACCTAGTCCCGTGGTCGTGGGGACGACCGTATGGTCGTCGGACATGTCGGCGGCTGGCCAACCTAGTCTCGGGGTCGTGGGGACGACCTTATAGTCGTCGGACATGACGTTCGTAGGCCAATGTAGTCCCGGGGTCGTGGGGACGACCCTATAGTCGTCGAACATGTCGGCGGCTGGCCAACTTTGGCCCGTGGTCGTGGGGACGACCCTATAGTCGTCGGACAAGACGGTGGCGGGGCAATCTAGTCCTGGGGTCGTGGGGACGACCCTGTAGTCGGCGTACATGACGGTCGTAGGCCAATCTAGCCTCGGGGCCGTGGGGACGACCCTATAGTCGTCGGACATGTCGGCGGCTGGCCATTCAAGGCCCGGGATCGTGGGGACGACCCTATAGTCGTCGGACATGTCGGCTGCTGGCCAACATTGGCCAGTGGTCGTGGGGCGACCCTATAGTCGTCGGACATGACGGTGGCGGGCCAATATAGTCCCGGGGCCGTGGGGACGACCGTATAGTCGTCGGACATGTCGGCGGCTGGCCTACCTAGTCCCGGGGTCGAGGGGACGACCCTGTAGTCGTCGGATATGATGGTGGCGGGCCAATCTAGTCCCGGGGCCGTGGGGACGACCGTATAGTCGTCGGACATGTCGGCGGCTGGCCAACCTAGTCCTGGGGTCGTGGGGACGACCCTGTAGTCGTCGGAAATGACGGTGGCGGGCCAACCTAGTCCCGGGTTCGTGGGGACGACCCTATAGTCGTCGGACAAGTCGGCGGCGGGCCAACCTAGTCCCGGGGCCGTGGGGACGATCCTATAGTCGTCGGACATGATGGTGGCGGGCCAATCTAGTCCCGGGGTCGTGGGGACGACCCTATAGTTGTCGAACATGTCGGCGGCAGGCCAACTTTGGCCCGTGGTCGTGGGGACGACCCTATAGTCGTCGGACAAGTCGGCGGCGGGCCAACCTAGTCCCGGGGTCGTGGGGACGACCCTACAGTCGTCGGACATGATGGTGGCGGGCCAATCTATTCCCGGGGCCGTGGGGACGCCCGTATATTCGGCGGACAAGTCGGCGGCTGGCCAACCTAGTCCCGGGGTGGTAGGGACGACCCTATAGTCGTCGGACATGTCGGCGCCGCGCCAACTTAGTCCCGGGGTCGTGGGGACGACCCTATAGTCGTCGGACATGACAGTGGCTGGCCAATCTTGGCCCGTGGTCGTGGGGACGACCCTATAGTCGTCGGACAAGTCGGCGGCGCGCCAACCTAGTCCCGGGGTCGTGTGGACGACCCTATAGTCGTCGGACATGTCGGCGGCGGGCCAACTTAGTCCCGGGGTGGTAGGGACGACCCTATAGTCGTCGGACATGTCGGCGGCGCGCCAACTTAGTCCCGGGGTCGTGGGGACGACCCTATAGTCGTCGGACATGACAGTGGCGGGCCAATCTTGGCCCGTGGTCGTGGGGACGACCCTATAGTCGTCGGACAAGTCGGCGGCGGGCCAATCTAGTCCCGGGGCCGTGGGGACGACCGTATAGTCGTCGGACATGTCGGCGGCTGGCCAACCTAGTCCCGGGGTCGTGGGGACGACCCTATAGTCGTCGAACATGATGATGGCGGGCCAAGCTAGTCCCGGGGCCGTGGGGACGACCGTATAGTCGGCGGACAAGTCGGCGGCTGGCCAACCTAGTCCCGGGGTCGTGGGGACGACCCTATAGTCGGCAGACAAGTCGGCGGCGGGCCAATCTAGTCCCGGGGCCGTGGGGACGACCGTATAGTCGTCGGACATGTCGGCGGCTGGCCAACCTAGTCTCGGGGTCGTGGGGACGACCCTATAGTCGTCGAACATGATGATGGCGGGCCAAGCTAGTCCCGGGGCCGTGGGGACGACCGTATAGTCGGCGGACAGGTCGGCGGCTGGCCAACCTAGTCCCGGGGTCGTGGGGACGACCCTATAGTCGTCGGACATGTCGGCGGCTGGGCAACTTTGGCCCGTGGTCGTGGGGACGACCCTATAGTCGTCGGACAAGTCGGCGGCTGGCCAACCTAGTCCCGGTGTCGTGGGGACGACTCTATAGTAGTCGGACATGGCGGTGGCGGGCCAATCTATCCCCGGGGTCGTGGGGACGACCCTATAGTCGTCGGACATGACGGTGGCGGGCCAATCTAGTCCCGGGTTCGTGGGCACGACCATGGTCGTCGGACATGTCGACGGCTGGCCAACATTGGCCCGTAGTCGTGGTGACTACTCTATAGTCGTCGGACAAGTCGGCGGCGGGCCAATCTAGTCCCGGGGCCGTGGGGACGACCGTATAGTCGTCGGACATGTCGGCGGCTGGCCAACCTTGTCCCGGTGTCGTGGGGACGACTCTATAGTCGTCGGACAAGTCGGCGGCGGGCCAATCTAGTCCCGGGGCCGTGGGGTCGACCGTATAGTCGTCGGACATGTCGGCGACTGGCCAACCTAGTCCCGGGGTCGTGGGTACGACCCTATAGTCGTCGGACATGATGGTGGCGGGCCAATCTAGTCCCGGGGCCGTGGGGACGACCGTATAGTCGTCGGACATGTCGGCGGCTGGCCAACCTAGTCCCGGGGTCGTGGGGACGACCCTATAGTCGTCGGACATGTCGGCGGCGCGCCAACTTAGCCCCGGGGTCGTGGGGACGACCCTATAGTCGTCGGACATGACGGTGGCTGGCCAATCTTGTCCCGGGGTCGTGGGGACGACCCTATATTCGTCGGACATGTCGGCGGCTGGCCAACTTTGGCCCGTGGTCGTGGGGACGACCGTATAGTCGTCGGACATGTCGGCGGCTGGCCAACCTTGTCCCGGTGTCGTGGGGACGACTCTATAGTAGTCGGACATGATGGTGGCGGGCCAATCTAGACCCGGGGTCGTGGGGACGACCCTATAGTCGTCGGACAAGATGGTGGCGGGCCAATCTAGACCCGGGGTCTTGGGGACGACCCAATAGTCGTCGGACAAGTCGGCGGCGGGCAAACCTAGTCCCGGG
The DNA here is from genome assembly GCA_946251845.1 of Andrena fulva. Classification (NCBI taxonomy): domain Eukaryota; kingdom Metazoa; phylum Arthropoda; class Insecta; order Hymenoptera; family Andrenidae; genus Andrena; species Andrena fulva. Next base: position 574,005 of record CAMITZ010000116.1, on the reverse strand, counting down.
GACGTGGGGACGACCCTATAGTCGTCGGACAAGTCGGCGGCTGGCCAACCTAGTCCCGGTGTCGTGGGGACGACTCTATAGTAGTCGGACATGGCGGTGGCGGGCCAATCTATCCCCGGGGTCGTGGGGACGACCCTATAGTCGTCGGACATGACGGTGGCGGGCCAATCTAGTCCCGGGTTCGTGGGCACGACCATGGTCGTCGGACATGTCGGCGGCTGGCCAACCTAGTCCCGGGGTCGTGGGGACGACCCTATAGTCGTCGGACATGTCGGCGGCGCGCCAACTTAGCCCCGGGGTCGTGGGGACGACCCTATAGTCGTCGGACATGACGGTGGCTGGCCAATCTTGTCCCGGGGTCGTGGGGACGACCCTATATTCGTCGGACATGTCGGCGGCTGGCCAACTTTGGCCCGTGGTCGTGGGGACGACCGTATAGTCGTCGGACATGTCGGCGGCTGGCCAACCTTGTCCCGGTGTCGTGGGGACGACTCTATAGTCGTCGGACATGGCGGTGGCGGGCCAATCTATCCCCGGGGTCGTGGGGACGACCCTATAGTCGTCGGACATGACGGTGGTGGGCCAATCTAGTCCCGGGTTCGTGGGCACGACCATGGTCGTCGGACATGTCGACTGCTGGCCAACTTTGGCCCGTGGTCGTGGGGACGACCGTATAGTCGTCGGACATGTCGGCGGCTGGCCAACCTAGTCCCGGTGTCGTGGGGACGACTCTATAGTCGTCGGACATGGCGGTGGCGGGCCAATCTATCCCCGGGGTCGTGGGGACGACCCTATGGTCGTCGGACATGACGGTGGCTGGCCAATCTTGTCCCGGGGTCGTGGGGACGACCCTATATTCGTCGGACATGTCGGCGGCGCGCCAACTTAGCCCCGGGGTCGTGGGGACGACCCTATAGTCGTCGGACATGACGGTGGCTGGCCAATCTTGTCCCGGGGTCGTGGGGACGACCCTATATTCGTCGGACATGTCGGCGGCTGGCCAACTTTGGCCCGTGGTCGTGGGGACGACCGTATAGTCGTCGGACATGTCGGCGGCTGGCCAACCTAGTCCCGGTGTCGTGGGGACGACTCTATAGTAGTCGGACATGATGGTGGCGGGCCAATCTAGACCCGGGGTCGTGGGGACGACCCTATAGTCGTCGGACAAGATGGTGGCGGGCCAATCTAGACCCGGGGTCTTGGGGACGACCCAATAGTCGTCGGACAAGTCGGCGGCGGGCAAACCTAGTCCCGGGGACGTGGGGACGACCCTATAGTCGTCGGACAAGTCGGCGGCTGGCCAACCTAGTCCCGGTGTCGTGGGGACGACTCTATAGTAGTCGGACATGGCGGTGGCGGGCCAATCTATCCCCGGGGTCGTGGGGACGACCCTATAGTCGTCGGACATGACGGTGGCGGGCCAATCTAGTCCCGGGTTCGTGGGCACGACCATGGTCGTCGGACATGTCGACGGCTGGCCAACATTGGCCCGTAGTCGTGGTGACGACTCTATAGTCGTCGGACAAGTCGGCGGCGGGCCAATCTAGTCCCGGGGCCGTGGGGACGACCGTATAGTCGTCGGACATGTCGGCGGCTGGCCAACCTATTCCCGGTGTCGTGGGGACGACTCTATAGTCGTCAGACAAGTCGGCGGCGGGCCAATCTAGTCCCGGGGCCGTGGGGACGACCGTATAGTCGTCGGACATGTCGGCGACTGGCCAACCTAGTCCCGGGGTCGTGGGTACGACCCTATAGTCGTCGGACATGATGGTGGCGGGCCAATCTAGTCCCGGGGCCGTGGGGACGACCGTATAGTCGTCGGACATGTTGGCGGCTGGCCAACCTAGTCCCGGGGTCGTGGGGACGACCCTATAGTCGTCGGACATGTCGGCGGCGCGCCAACTTAGCCCCGGGGTCGTGGGGACGACCCTATAGTCGTCGGACATGACGGTGGCTGGCCAATCTTGTCCCGGGGCCGTGGGGACGACCGTATAGTCGTCGGACATGTCGGCGGCTGGCCAACCTTGTCCCGGTGTCGTGGGGACGACTCTATAGTCGTCGGACATGGCGGTGGCGGGCCAATCTATCCCCGGGGTCGTGGGGACGACCCTATAGTCGTCGGACATGACGGTGGTGGGCCAATCTAGTCCCGGGTTCGTGGGCACGACCATGGTCGTCGGACATGTCGACTGCTGGCCAACTTTGGCCCGTGGTCGTGGGGACGACCGTATAGTCGTCGGACATGTCGGCGGCTGGCCAACCTTGTCCCGGTGTCGTGGGGACGACTCTATAGTCGTCGGACATGGCGGTGGCGGGCCAATCTATCCCCGGGGTCGTGGGGACGACCCTATAGTCGTCGGACATGACGGTGGTGGGCCAATCTAGTCCCGGGTTCGTGGGCACGACCATGGTCGTCGGACATGTCGACTGCTGGCCAACTTTGGCCCGTGGTCGTGGGGACGACCGTATAGTCGTCGGACATGTCGGCGGCTGGCCAACCTAGTCCCGGTGTCGTGGGGACGACTCTATAGTCGTCGGACATGGCGGTGGCGGGCCAATCTATCCCCGGGGTCGTGGGGACGACCCTATAGTCGTCGGACATGACGGTGGTGGGCCAATCTAGTCTCGGGTTCGTGGGCACGACCATGGTCGTCGGACATGTCGACGGCTGGCCAACTTTGGCCCGTAGTCGTGGTGACGATCCTATAGTCGTCGGACAAGTCGGCGGCGGGCCAATCTAGTCCCGGGGCCGTGGGGACGACCGTATAGTCGTCGGACATGTCGGCGGCTGGCCAACCTAGTCCCGGGGCCGTGGGGACGACCGTATAGTCGTCGGACATGTCGCCGGCTGGCCAACCTAGTCCCGGGGTCGTGGGGACGACCCTGTAGTCGTCGGACATGACGGTGGCGGGCCAATCTAGTCCCGGGGTCGTAGGGACGACCCTATAGTCGTCGGACAAGTCGGCGGCGGGCCAACATAGTCCCGGGGTGGTAGGGACGACCCTATAGTCGTCGGACAAGTCGGCGGCGGGCCAACCTAGTCCCGGGGTCGTGAGGACGACCCTATAGTCGTCGGACATGATGGTGGCGGGCCAATCTAGTCCCGGGGCCGTGGGGACGACCCTATAGTCGTCGGACATGACGGTGGTGGGCCAATCTAGTCCCGGGTTCGTGGGCACGACCATGGTCGTCGGACATGTCGACGGCTGGCCAACTTTGGCCCGTAGTCGTGGTGACGATCCTATAGTCGTCGGACATGTCGGCGGCTGGCCAACCTAGTCCCGGGGTCGTGGGGACGACCCTATAGTCGTCGGACATGTCGGCGGCGGGCCAATCTAGTCCCGGGGCCGTGGGGAGACCGTATAGTCGTCGGACATGTCGGCGGCTGGCCAACCTAGTCCCGGGGTCGTGGGTACGACCCTATAGTCGTCGGACATGATGGTGGCGGGCCAATCTAGACCCGGGGCCGTGGGGACGACCGTATAGTCGTCGGACATGTCGGCGGCTGGCCAACCTAGTCCCGGGGTCGTGGGGACGACCCTGTAGTCGTCGGATATGATGGTGGCGGGCCAATCTAGTCCCGGGGTCGTGGGGACGACCATGGTCGTCGGACATGTCGACGGCTGGCCAACTTTGGCCCGTAGTCGTGGTGACGATCCTATAGTCGTCGGAAAAGTCGGCGGCGGGCCAATCTAGTCCCGGGGCCGTGGGGACGACCGTATAGTCGTCGGACATGTCGGCGGCTGGCCAACCTAGTCCCGGGGTCGTGGGGACGACCCTATAGTCGTCGAACATGATGATGGCGGGCCAAGCTAGTCCCGGGGCCGTGGGGACGACCGTATAGTCGGCGGACAAATCGGCGGCTGGCCAACCTATTCCCGGGGTCGTGGGGACGACCCTATAGTCGTCGGACAAGTCGGCGGCGGGCCAATCTAGTCCCGGGGCCGTGGGGACGACCGTATAGTCGTCGGACATGTCGGCGGCTGGCCAACCTAGTCCCGGGGTCGTGGGGACGACCCTATAGTCGTCGAACATGATGATGGCGGGCCAAGCTAGACCCGGGGCCGTGGGGACGACCGTATAGTCGGCGGAAAAGTCGGCGGCTGGCTAACCTAGTCCCGGGGTCGTGGGGACGACCCTATAGTCGTCGGACAAGTCGGCGGCGGGCCAAGCTAGTCCCGGGGCCGTGGGGACGACCGTATAGTCGGCGGACAGGTCGGCGGCTGGCCAACCTAGTCCCGGGGTCGTGGGGACGACCCTATAGTCGTCGAACATGATGATGGCGGGCCAATCTTGGCCCGTGGTCGTGGGGACGACCCTATAGTCGTCGGACAAGTCGGCGGCGGGCCAATCTAGTCCCGGGGCCGTGGGGACGACCGTATAGTCGTCGGACATGTCGGCGGCTGGCCAACCTAGTCCCGGGGTCGTGGGGACGACCCTATAGTCGTCGAACATGATGATGGCGGGCCAAGCTAGTCCCGGGGCCGTGGGGACGACCCTATAGTCGTCGGACATGTCGGCGCCGCGCCAACTTAGTCCCGGGGTCGTGGGGACGACCCTATAGTCGTCGGACATGACAGTGGCTGGCCAATCTTGGCCCGTGGTCGTGGGGACGACCCTATAGTCGTCGGACAAGTCGGCGGCGCGCCAACCTAGTCCCGGGGTCGTGTGGACGACCCTATAGTCGTCGGACATGTCGGCGGCGGGCCAACTTAGTCCCGGGGTGGTAGGGACGACCCTATAGTCGTCGGACATGTCGGCGGCGCGCCAACTTAGTCCCGGGGTCGTGGGGACGACCCTATAGTCGTCGGACATGACAGTGGCGGGCCAATCTTGGCCCGTGGTCGTGGGGACGACCCTATAGTCGTCGGACAAGTCGGCGGCGGGCCAATCTAGTCCCGGGGCCGTGGGGACGACCGTATAGTCGTCGGACATGTCGGCGGCTGGCCAACCTAGTCCCGGGGTCGTGGGGACGACCCTATAGTCGTCGAACATGATGATGGCGGGCCAAGCTAGTCCCGGGGCCGTGGGGACGACCGTATAGTCGGCGGACAAGTCGGCGGCTGGCCAACCTAGTCCCGGGGTCGTGGGGACGACCCTATAGTCGGCAGACAAGTCGGCGGCGGGCCAATCTAGTCCCGGGGCCGTGGGGACGACCGTATAGTCGTCGGACATGTCGGCGGCTGGCCAACCTAGTCTCGGGGTCGTGGGGACGACCCTATAGTCGTCGAACATGATGATGGCGGGCCAAGCTAGTCCCGGGGCCGTGGGGACGACCGTATAGTCGGCGGACAGGTCGGCGGCTGGCCAACCTAGTCCCGGGGTCGTGGGGACGACCCTATAGTCGTCGGACATGTCGGCGGCTGGGCAACTTTGGCCCGTGGTCGTGGGGACGACCCTATAGTCGTCGGACAAGTCGGCGGCTGGCCAACCTAGTCCCGGTGTCGTGGGGACGACTCTATAGTAGTCGGACATGGCGGTGGCGGGCCAATCTATCCCCGGGGTCGTGGGGACGACCCTATAGTCGTCGGACATGACGGTGGCGGGCCAATCTAGTCCCGGGTTCGTGGGCACGACCATGGTCGTCGGACATGTCGACGGCTGGCCAACATTGGCCCGTAGTCGTGGTGACTACTCTATAGTCGTCGGACAAGTCGGCGGCGGGCCAATCTAGTCCCGGGGCCGTGGGGACGACCGTATAGTCGTCGGACATGTCGGCGGCTGGCCAACCTTGTCCCGGTGTCGTGGGGACGACTCTATAGTCGTCGGACAAGTCGGCGGCGGGCCAATCTAGTCCCGGGGCCGTGGGGTCGACCGTATAGTCGTCGGACATGTCGGCGACTGGCCAACCTAGTCCCGGGGTCGTGGGTACGACCCTATAGTCGTCGGACATGATGGTGGCGGGCCAATCTAGTCCCGGGGCCGTGGGGACGACCGTATAGTCGTCGGACATGTCGGCGGCTGGCCAACCTAGTCCCGGGGTCGTGGGGACGACCCTATAGTCGTCGGACATGTCGGCGGCGCGCCAACTTAGTCCCGGGGTCGTGGGGACGACCCTATGGTCGTCGGACATGACGGTGGCTGGCCAATCTTGTCCCGGGGTCGTGGGGACGACCCTATATTCGTCGGACATGTCGGCGGCTGGCCAACTTTGGCCCGTGGTCGTGGGGACGACCGTATAGTCGTCGGACATGTCGGCGGCTGGCCAACCTAGTCCCGGTGTCGTGGGGACGACTCTATAGTAGTCGGACATGATGGTGGCGGGCCAATCTAGACCCGGGGTCGTGGGGACGACCCTATAGTCGTCGGACAAGATGGTGGCGGGCCAATCTAGACCCGGGGTCTTGGGGACGACCCAATAGTCGTCGGACAAGTCGGCGGCGGGCAAACCTAGTCCCGGGGACGTGGGGACGACCCTATAGTCGTCGGACAAGTCGGCGGCTGGCCAACCTAGTCCCGGTGTCGTGGGGACGACTCTATAGTAGTCGGACATGGCGGTGGCGGGCCAATCTATCCCCGGGGTCGTGGGGACGACCCTATAGTCGTCGGACATGACGGTGGCGGGCCAATCTAGTCCCGGGTTCGTGGGCACGACCATGGTCGTCGGACATGTCGACGGCTGGCCAACATTGGCCCGTAGTCGTGGTGACGACTCTATAGTCGTCGGACAAGTCGGCGGCGGGCCAATCTAGTCCCGGGGCCGTGGGGACGACCGTATAGTCGTCGGACATGTCGGCGGCTGGCCAACCGATTCCCGGTGTCGTGGGGACGACCCTATAGTCGTCGGACATGACGGTGGCTGGCCAATCTTGTCCCGGGGTCGTGGGGACGACCCTATATTCGTCGGACATGTCGGCGGCTGGCCAACTTTGGCCCGTGGTCGTGGGGACGACCGTATAGTCGTCGGACATGTCGGCGGCTGGCCAACCTTGTCCCGGTGTCGTGGGGACGACTCTATAGTCGTCGGACATGGCGGTGGCGGGCCAATCTATCCCCGGGGTCGTGGGGACGACCCTATAGTCGTCGGACATGACGGTGGTGGGCCAATCTAGTCCCGGGTTCGTGGGCACGACCATGGTCGTCGGACATGTCGACTGCTGGCCAACTTTGGCCCGTGGTCGTGGGGACGACCGTATAGTCGTCGGACATGTCGGCGGCTGGCCAACCTAGTCCCGGTGTCGTGGGGACGACTCTATAGTCGTCGGACATGGCGGTGGCGGGCCAATCTATCCCCGGGGTCGTGGGGACGACCCTATAGTCGTCGGACATGACGGTGGTGGGCCAATCTAGTCTCGGGTTCGTGGGCACGACCATGGTCGTCGGACATGTCGACGGCTGGCCAACTTTGGCCCGTAGTCGTGGTGTCGATCCTATAGTCGTCGGACAAGTCGGCGGCGGGCCAATCTAGTCCCGGGGCCGTGGGGACGACCGTATAGTCGTCGGACATGTCGGCGGCTGGCCAACCTAGTCCCGGGGCCGTGGGGACGACCGTATAGTCGTCGGACATGTCGCCGGCTGGCCAACCTAGTCCCGGGGTCGTGGGGACGACCCTGTAGTCGTCGGACATGACGGTGGCGGGCCAATCTAGTCCCGGGGTCGTAGGGACGACCCTATAGTCGTCGGACAAGTCGGCGGCGGGCCAACATAGTCCCGGGGTGGTAGGGACGACCCTATAGTCGTCGGACAAGTCGGCGGCGGGCCAACCTAGTCCCGGGGTCGTGAGGACGACCCTATAGTCGTCGGACATGATGGTGGCGGGCCAATCTAGTCCCGGGGCCGTGGGGACGACCCTATAGTCGTCGGACATGACGGTGGTGGGCCAATCTAGTCCCGGGTTCGTGGGCACGACCATGGTCGTCGGACATGTCGACGGCTGGCCAACTTTGGCCCGTAGTCGTGGTGACGATCCCATAGTCGTCGGACATGTCGGCGGCTGGCCAACCTAGTCCCGGGGTCGTGGGGACGACCCTATAGTCGTCGGACATGTCGGCGGCGGGCCAATCTAGTCCCGGGGCCGTGGGGAGACCGTATAGTCGTCGGACATGTCGGCGGCTGGCCAACCTAGTCCCGGGGTCGTGGGTACGACCCTATAGTCGTCGGACATGATGGTGGCGGGCCAATCTAGTCCCGGGGCCGTGGGGACGACCGTATAGTCGTCGGACATGTCGGCGGCTGGCCAACCTAGTCCCGGGGTCGTGGGGACGACCCTGTAGTCGTCGGATATGATGGTGGCGGGCCAATCTAGTCCCGGGGTCGTGGGGACGACCATGGTCGTCGGACATGTCGACGGCTGGCCAACTTTGGCCCGTAGTCGTGGTGACGATCCTATAGTCGTCGGAAAAGTCGGCGGCGGGCCAATCTAGTCCCGGGGCCGTGGGGACGACCGTATAGTCGTCGGACATGTCGGCGGCTGGCCAACCTAGTCCCGGGGTCGTGGGGACGACCCTATAGTCGTCGAACATGATGATGGCGGGCCAAGCTAGTCCCGGGGCCGTGGGGACGACCGTATAGTCGGCGGACAAATCGGCGGCTGGCCAACCTATTCCCGGGGTCGTGGGGACGACCCTATAGTCGTCGGACAAGTCGGCGGCGGGCCAATCTAGTCCCGGGGCCGTGGGGACGACCGTATAGTCGTCGGACATGTCGGCGGCTGGCCAACCTAGTCCCGGGGTCGTGGGGACGACCCTATAGTCGTCGGACAAGTCGGCGGCGGGCCAATCTAGTCCCGGGGCCGTGGGGACGACCGTATAGTCGTCGGACATGTCGGCGGCTGGCCAACCTAGTCCCGGGGTCGTGGGGACGACCCAATAGTCGTCGGACATGTCGGCGGCGGGCCAATCTAGTCCCGGGGCCGTGGGGAGACCGTATAGTCGTCGGACATGTCGGCGGCTGGCCAACCTAGTCCCGGGGTCGTGGGGACGACCCTATAGTCGTCGGACAAGTCGGCGGCGGGCCAAGCTAGTCCCGGGGCCGTGGGGACGACCGTATAGTCGGCGGACAGGTCGGCGGCTGGCCAACCTAGTCCCGGGGTCGTGGGGACGACCCTATAGTCGTCGAACATGATGATGGCGGGCCAATCTTGGCCCGTGGTCGTGGGGACGACCCTATAGTCGTCGGACAAGTCGGCGGCGGGCCAATCTAGTCCCGGGGCCGTGGGGACGACCGTATAGTCGTCGGACATGTCGGCGGCTGGCCAACCTAGTCCCGGGGTCGTGGGGACGACCCTATAGTCGTCGAACATGATGATGGCGGGCCAAGCTAGTCCCGGGGCCGTGGGGACGACCCTATAGTCGTCGGACATGTCGGCGCCGCGCCAACTTAGTCCCGGGGTCGTGGGGACGACCCTATAGTCGTCGGACATGACAGTGGCTGGCCAATCTTGGCCCGTGGTCGTGGGGACGACCCTATAGTCGTCGGACAAGTCGGCGGCGCGCCAACCTAGTCCCGGGGTCGTGTGGACGACCCTATAGTCGTCGGACATGTCGGCGGCGGGCCAACTTAGTCCCGGGGTGGTAGGGACGACCCTATAGTCGTCGGACATGTCGGCGGCGCGCCAACTTAGTCCCGGGGTCGTGGGGACGACCCTATAGTCGTCGGACATGACAGTGGCGGGCCAATCTTGGCCCGTGGTCGTGGGGACGACCCTATAGTCGTCGGACAAGTCGGCGGCGGGCCAATCTAGTCCCGGGGCCGTGGGGACGACCGTATAGTCGTCGGACATGTCGGCGGCTGGCCAACCTAGTCCCGGGGTCGTGGGGACGACCCTATAGTCGTCGAACATGATGATGGCGGGCCAAGCTAGTCCCGGGGCCGTGGGGACGACCGTATAGTCGGCAGACAAGTCGGCGGCTGGCCAACCTAGTCCCGGGGTCGTGGGGACGACCCTATAGTCGGCAGACAAGTCGGCGGCGGGCCAATCTAGTCCCGGGGCCGTGGGGACGACCGTATAGTCGTCGGACATGTCGGCGGCTGGCCAACCTAGTCTCGGGGTCGTGGGGACGACCCTATAGTCGTCGAACATGATGATGGCGGGCCAAGCTAGTCCCGGGGCCGTGGGGACGACCGTATAGTCGGCGGACAGGTCGGCGGCTGGCCAACCTAGTCCCGGGGTCGTGGGGACGACCCTATAGTCGTCGGACATGTCGGCGGCTGGGCAACTTTGGCCCGTGGTCGTGGGGACGACCCTATAGTCGTCGGACAAGTCGGCGGCTGGCCAACCTAGTCCCGGTGTCGTGGGGACGACTCTATAGTAGTCGGACATGGCGGTGGCGGGCCAATCTATCCCCGGGGTCGTGGGGACGACCCTATAGTCGTCGGACATGACGGTGGCGGGCCAATCTAGTCCCGGGTTCGTGGGCACGACCATGGTCGTCGGACATGTCGACGGCTGGCCAACATTGGCCCGTAGTCGTGGTGACTACTCTATAGTCGTCGGACAAGTCGGCGGCGGGCCAATCTAGTCCCGGGGCCGTGGGGACGACCGTATAGTCGTCGGACATGTCGGCGGCTGGCCAACCTTGTCCCGGTGTCGTGGGGACGACTCTATAGTCGTCGGACAAGTCGGCGGCGGGCCAATCTAGTCCCGGGGCCGTGGGGTCGACCGTATAGTCGTCGGACATGTCGGCGACTGGCCAACCTAGTCCCGGGGTCGTGGGTACGACCCTATAGTCGTCGGACATGATGGTGGCGGGCCAATCTAGTCCCGGGGCCGTGGGGACGACCGTATAGTCGTCGGACATGTCGGCGGCTGGCCAACCTAGTCCCGGGGTCGTGGGGACGACCCTATAGTCGTCGGACATGTCGGCGGCGCGCCAACTTAGTCCCGGGGTCGTGGGGACGACCCTATGGTCGTCGGACATGACGGTGGCTGGCCAATCTTGTCCCGGGGTCGTGGGGACGACCCTATATTCGTCGGACATGTCGGCGGCTGGCCAACTTTGGCCCGTGGTCGTGGGGACGACCGTATAGTCGTCGGACATGTCGGCGGCTGGCCAACCTAGTCCCGGTGTCGTGGGGACGACTCTATAGTAGTCGGACATGATGGTGGCGGGCCAATCTAGACCCGGGGTCGTGGGGACGACCCTATAGTCGTCGGACAAGATGGTGGCGGGCCAATCTAGACCCGGGGTCTTGGGGACGACCCAATAGTCGTCGGACAAGTCGGCGGCGGGCAAACCTAGTCCCGGGGACGTGGGGACGACCCTATAGTCGTCGGACAAGTCGGCGGCTGGCCAACCTAGTCCCGGTGTCGTGGGGACGACTCTATAGTAGTCGGACATGGCGGTGGCGGGCCAATCTATCCCCGGGGTCGTGGGGACGACCCTATAGTCGTCGGACATGACGGTGGCGGGCCAATCTAGTCCCGGGTTCGTGGGCACGACCATGGTCGTCGGACATGTCGACGGCTGGCCAACATTGGCCCGTAGTCGTGGTGACGACTCTATAGTCGTCGGACAAGTCGGCGGCGGGCCAATCTAGTCCCGGGGCCGTGGGGACGACCGTATAGTCGTCGGACATGTCGGCGGCTGGCCAACCTATTCCCGGTGTCGTGGGGACGACTCTATAGTCGTCAGACAAGTCGGCGGCGGGCCAATCTAGTCCCGGGGCCGTGGGGACGACCGTATAGTCGTCGGACATGTCGGCGACTGGCCAACCTAGTCCCGGGGTCGTGGGTACGACCCTATAGTCGTCGGACATGATGGTGGCGGGCCAATCTAGTCCCGGGGCCGTGGGGACGACCGTATAGTCGTCGGACATGTTGGCGGCTGGCCAACCTAGTCCCGGGGTCGTGGGGACGACCCTATAGTCGTCGGACATGTCGGCGGCGCGCCAACTTAGCCCCGGGGTCGTGGGGACGACCCTATAGTCGTCGGACATGGCGGTGGCTGGCCAATCTTGTCCCGGGGTCGTGGGGACGACCCTATATTCGTCGGACATGTCGGCGGCTGGCCAACTTTGGCCCGTGGTCGTGGGGACGACCGTATAGTCGTCGGACATGTCGGCGGCTGGCCAACCTTGTCCCGGTGTCGTGGGGACGACTCTATAGTCGTCGGACATGGCGGTGGCGGGCCAATCTATCCCCGGGGTCGTGGGGACGACCCTATAGTCGTCGGACATGACGGTGGTGGGCCAATCTAGTCCCGGGTTCGTGGGCACGACCATGGTCGTCGGACATGTCGACTGCTGGCCAACTTTGGCCCGTGGTCGTGGGGACGACCGTATAGTCGTCGGACATGTCGGCGGCTGGCCAACCTAGTCCCGGTGTCGTGGGGACGACTCTATAGTCGTCGGACATGGCGGTGGCGGGCCAATCTATCCCCGGGGTCGTGGGGACGACCCTATAGTCGTCGGACATGACGGTGGTGGGCCAATCTAGTCTCGGGTTCGTGGGCACGACCATGGTCGTCGGACATGTCGACGGCTGGCCAACTTTGGCCCGTAGTCGTGGTGACGATCCTATAGTCGTCGGACAAGTCGGCGGCGGGCCAATCTAGTCCCGGGGCCGTGGGGACGACCGTATAGTCGTCGGACATGTCGGCGGCTGGCCAACCTAGTCCCGGGGCCGTGGGGACGACCGTATAGTCGTCGGACATGTCGCCGGCTGGCCAACCTAGTCCCGGGGTCGTGGGGACGACCCTGTAGTCGGCGGACATGACGGTGGCGGGCCAATCTAGTCCCGGGGTCGTAGGGACGACCCTATAGTCGTCGGACAAGTCGGCGGCGGGCCAACATAGTCCCGGGGTGGTAGGGACGACCCTATAGTCGTCGGACAAGTCGGCGGCGGGCCAACCTAGTCCCGGGGTCGTGAGGACGACCCTATAGTCGTCGGACATGATGGTGGCGGGCCAATCTAGTCCCGGGGCCGTGGGGACGACCCTATAGTCGTCGGACATGACGGTGGTGGGCCAATCTAGTCCCGGGTTCGTGGGCACGACCATGGTCGTCGGACATGTCGACGGCTGGCCAACTTTGGCCCGTAGTCGTGGTGACGATCCTATAGTCGTCGGACATGTCGGCGGCTGGCCAACCTAGTCCCGGGGTCGTGGGGACGACCCTATAGTCGTCGGACATGTCGGCGGCGGGCCAATCTAGTCCCGGGGCCGTGGGGAGACCGTATAGTCGTCGGACATGTCGGCGGCTGGCCAACCTAGTCCCGGGGTCGTGGGTACGACCCTATAGTCGTCGGACATGATGGTGGCGGGCCAATCTAGTCCCGGGGCCGTGGGGACGACCGTATAGTCGTCGGACATGTCGGCGGCTGGCCAACCTAGTCCCGGGGTCGTGGGGACGACCCTATAGTCGTCGAACATGATGATGGCGGGCCAAGCTAGTCCCGGGGCCGTGGGGACGACCGTATAGTCGGCGGACAAATCGGCGGCTGGCCAACCTATTCCCGGGGTCGTGGGGACGACCCTATAGTCGTCGGACAAGTCGGCGGCGGGCCAATCTAGTCCCGGGGCCGTGGGGACGACCGTATAGTCGTCGGACATGTCGGCGGCTGGCCAACCTAGTCCCGGGGTCGTGGGGACGACCCTATAGTCGTCGAACATGATGATGGCGGGCCAAGCTAGACCCGGGGCCGTGGGGACGACCGTATAGTCGGCGGAAAAGTCGGCGGCTGGCTAACCTAGTCCCGGGGTCGTGGGGACGACCCTATAGTCGTCGGACAAGTCGGCGGCGGGCCAAGCTAGTCCCGGGGCCGTGGGGACGACCGTATAGTCGGCGGACAGGTCGGCGGCTGGCCAACCTAGTCCCGGGGTCGTGGGGACGACCCTATAGTCGTCGAACATGATGATGGCGGGCCAAGCTAGTCCCGGGGCCGTGGGGACGACCGTATAGTCGGCGGACAGGTCGGCGGCTGGCCAACCTAGTCCCGGGGTCGTGGGGACGACCCTATAGTCGTCGGACATGTCGGCGGCTGGGCAACTTTGGCCCGTGGTCGTGGGGACGACCCTATAGTCGTCGGACAAGTCGGCGGCTGGCCAACCTAGTCCCGGTGTCGTGGGGACGACTCTATAGTAATCGGACATGGCGGTGGCGGGCCAATCTATCCCCGGGGTCGTGGGGACGACCCTATAGTCGTCGGACATGACGGTGGCGGGCCAATCTAGTCCCGGGTTCGTGGGCACGACCATGGTCGTCGGACATGTCGACGGCTGGCCAACATTGGCCCGTAGTCGTGGTGACTACTCTATAGTCGTCGGACAAGTCGGCGGCGGGCCAATCTAGACCCGGGGCCGTGGGGACGACCGTATAGTCGTCGGACATGTCGGCGGCTGGCCAACCTTGTCCCGGTGTCGTGGGGACGACTCTATAGTCGTCGGACAAGTCGGCGGCGGGCCAATCTAGTCCCGGGGCCGTGGGGACGACCGTATAGTCGTCGGACATGTCGGCGACTGGCCAACCTAGTCCCGGGGTCGTGGGTACGACCCTATAGTCGTCGGACATGATGGTGGCGGGCCAATCTAGTCCCGGGGCCGTGGGGACGACCGTATAGTCGTCGGACATGTCGGCGGCTGGCCAACCTAGTCCCGGGGTCGTGGGGACGACCCTATAGTCGTCGGACATGTCGGCGGCGCGCCAACTTAGTCCCGGGGTCGTGGGGACGACCCTATGGTCGTCGGACATGACGGTGGCTGGCCAATCTTGTCCCGGGGTCGTGGGGACGACCCTATATTCGTCGGACATGTCGGCGGCTGGCCAACTTTGGCCCGTGGTCGTGGGGACGACCGTATAGTCGTCGGACATGTCGGCGGCTGGCCAACCTAGTCCCGGTGTCGTGGGGACGACTCTATAGTAGTCGGACATGATGGTGGCGGGCCAATCTAGTCCCGGGGTCGTGGGGACGACCCTATAGTCGTCGGACAAGATGGTGGCGGGCCAATCTAGACCCGGGGTCTTGGGGACGACCCAATAGTCGTCGGACAAGTCGGCGGCGGGCAAACCTAGTCCCGGGGACGTGGGGACGGCCCTATAGTCGTCGGACAAGTCGGCGGCTGGCCAACCTAGTCCCGGTGTCGTGGGGACGACTCTATAGTAGTCGGACATGGCGGTGGCGGGCCAATCTATCCCCGGGGTCGTGGGGACGACCCTATAGTCGTCGGACATGACGGTGGCGGGCCAATCTAGTCCCGGGTTCGTGGGCACGACCATGGTCGTCGGACATGTCGACGGCTGGCCAACATTGGCCCGTAGTCGTGGTGACGACTCTATAGTCGTCGGACAAGTCGGCGGCGGGCCAATCTAGTCCCGGGGCCGTGGGGACGACCGTATAGTCGTCGGACATGTCGGCGGCTGGCCAACCTAGTCCCGGTGTCGTGGGGACGACTCTATAGTCGTCGGACAAGTCGGCGGCGGGCCAATCTAGTCCCGGGGCCGTGGGGACGACCGTATAGTCGTCGGACATGTTGGCGGCTGGCCAACCTAGTCCCGGGGTCGTGGGGACGACCCTATAGTCGTCGGACATGACGGTGGCTGGCCAATCTTGTCCCGGGGTCGTGGGGACGACCCTATATTCGTCGGACATGTCGGCGGCTGGCCAACTTTGGCCCGTGGTCGTGGGGACGACCGTATAGTCGTCGGACATGTCGGCGGCTGGCCAACCTTGTCCCGGTGTCGTGGGGACGACTCTATAGTCGTCGGACATGGCGGTGGCGGGCCAATCTATCCCCGGGGTCGTGGGGACGACCCTATAGTCGTCGGACATGACGGTGGTGGGCCAATCTAGTCCCAGGTTCGTGGGCACGACCATGGTCGTCGGACATGTCGACTGCTGGCCAACTTTGGCCCGTGGTCGTGGGGACGACCGTATAGTCGTCGGACATGTCGGCGGCTGGCCAACCTAGTCCCGGTGTCGTGGGGACGACTCTATAGTCGTCGGACATGGCGGTGGCGGGCCAATCTATCCCCGGGGTCGTGGGGACGACCCTATAGTCGTCGGACATGACGGTGGTGGGCCAATCTAGTCTCGGGTTCGTGGGCACGACCATGGTCGTCGGACATGTCGACGGCTGGCCAACTTTGGCCCGTAGTCGTGGTGACGATCCTATAGTCGTCGGACAAGTCGGCGGCGGGCCAATCTAGTCCCGGGGCCGTGGGGACGACCGTATAGTCGTCGGACATGTCGGCGGCTGGCCAACCTAGTCCCGGGGCCGTGGGGACGACCGTATAGTCGTCGGACATGTCGCCGGCTGGCCAACCTAGTCCCGGGGTCGTGGGGACGACCCTGTAGTCGTCGGACATGACGGTGGCGGGCCAATCTAGTCCCGGGGTCGTAGGGACGACCCTATAGTCGTCGGACAAGTCGGCGGCGGGCCAACATAGTCCCGGGGTGGTAGGGACGACCCTATAGTCGTCGGACAAGTCGGCGGCGGGCCAACCTAGTCCCGGGGTCGTGAGGACGACCCTATAGTCGTCGGACATGATGGTGGCGGGCCAATCTAGTCCCGGGGCCGTGGGGACGACCCTATAGTCGTCGGACATGACGGTGGTGGGCCAATCTAGTCCCGGGTTCGTGGGCACGACCATGGTCGTCGGACATGTCGACGGCTGGCCAACTTTGGCCCGTAGTCGTGGTGACGATCCTATAGTCGTCGGACATGTCGGCGGCTGGCCAACCTATTCCCGGGGTCGTGGGGACGACCCTATAGTCGTCGGACATGTCGGCGGCGGGCCAATCTAGTCCCGGGGCCGTGGGGAGACCGTATAGTCGTCGGACATGTCGGCGGCTGGCCAACCTAGTCCCGGGGTCGTGGGTACGACCCTATAGTCGTCGGACATGATGGTGGCGGGCCAATCTAGTCCCGGGGCCGTGGGGACGACCGTATAGTCGTCGGACATGTCGGCGGCTGGCCAACCTAGTCCCGGGGTCGTGGGGACGACCCTGTAGTCGTCGGATATGATGGTGGCGGGCCAACCTAGTCCCGGGGCCGTGGGGACGACCGTATAGTCGGCGGACAAATCGGCGGCTGGCCAACCTATTCCCGGGGTCGTGGGGACGACCCTATAGTCGTCGGACAAGTCGGCGGCGGGCCAATCTAGTCCCGGGGCCGTGGGGACGACCGTATAGTCGTCGGACATATCGGCGGCTGGCCAACCTAGTCCCGGGGTCGTGGGGACGACCCTATAGTCGTCGAACATGATGATGGCGGGCCAAGCTAGACCCGGGGCCGTGGGGACGACCGTATAGTCGGCGGAAAAGTCGGCGGCTGGCTAACCTAGTCCCGGGGTCGTGGGGACGACCCTATAGTCGTCGGACAAGTCGGCGGCGGGCCAAGCTAGTCCCGGGGCCGTGGGGACGACCGTATAGTCGGCGGACAGGTCGGCGGCTGGCCAACCTAGTCCCGGGGTCGTGGGGACGACCCTATAGTCGTCGGACATGTCGGCGGCTGGGCAACTTTGGCCCGTAGTCGTGGGGACGACCCTATAGTCGTCGGACAAGTCGGCGGCGCGTCAACCTAGTCCCGGGGTCGTGTGGACGACCCTATAGTCGTCGGACATTTCGGCGGCTGGCCAACCTAGTCCCGGTGTCGTAGGGACGACTCTATAGTCGTCGGACATGGCGGTGGCGGGCCAATATATCCCCGGGGTCGTGGGGACGACCCTATAGTCGTCGGACATGACGGTGGCGGGCCAATCCAGTCCCGGGTTCGTGGGCACGACCATGGTCGTCGGACATGTCGACGGCTGGCCAACTTTGGCCCGTAGTCGTGGTGACGTTCCTATAGTCGTCGGACAAGTCGGCGGCGGGCCAATCTAGTCCCGGGGCCGTGGGGACGACCGTATAGTCGTCGGACATGTCGGCGGCTGGCCAACCTAGTCCAGGGGTCGTGGGGACGACCCTATAGTCGTCGAACATGATGATGGCGGGCCAAGCTAGTCCCGGGTCCGTGGGGACGACCGTATAGTCGGCGGACAAATCGGCGGCTGGCCAACCTATTCCCGGGGTCGTGGGGACGACCCTATAGTCGTCGGACAAGTCGGCGGCGGGCCAATCTAGTCCCGGGGCCGTGGGGACGACCGTATAGTCGTCGGACATGTCGGCGGCTGGCCAACCTAGTCCCGGGGTCGTGGGGACGACCCTATTGTCGTCGAACATGATGATGGCGGGCCAAGCTAGTCCCGGGGCCGTGGGGACGACCGTACAGTCGGCGGACAAGTCGGCGGCTGGCTAACCTAGTCCCCGGGTCGTGGGGACGACCCTATAGTCGTCGGACAAGTCGGCGGCGGGCCAAGCTAGTCCCGGGGCCGTGGGGACGACCGTATAGTCGGCGGACAGGTCGGCGGCTGGCCAACCTAGTCCCGGGGTCGTGGGGACGACCCTATCGTCGTCGGACATGTCGGCGGCTGGGCAACTTTGGCCCGTAGTCGTGGGGACGACCCTATAGTCGTCGGACAAGTCGGCGGCGCGCCAACCTAATCCCGGGGTCGTGTGGACGACCCTATAGTCGTCGGACATGTCGGCGGCTGGCCAACCTAGTCCCGGTGTCGTGGGGACGACTCTATAGTCGTCGGACATGATGGTGGCGGGCCAATCTAGACCCGGGGTCGTGGGGACGACCCAATAGTCGTCGGACATGGCGGTGGCGGGCCAATCTAGTCCCGGGTTCGTGGGCACGACCATGGTCGTCGGACATGTCGACGGCTGGCCAACTTTGGCCCGTAGTCGTGGTGACGATCCTATAGTCGTCGGACAAGTCGGCGGCGGGCCAATCTAGTCCCGGGGCCGTGGGGACGACCGTATAGTCGGCGGACAGGTCGGCGGCTGGCCAACCTAGTCCCGGGGTCGTGGGGACGACCCTATAGTCGTCGAACATGATGATGGCGGGCCAAGCTAGTCCCGGGGCCGTGGGGACGACCGTATAGTCGGCGGACAAATCGGCGGCTGGCCAACCTATTCCCGGGGTCGTGGGGACGACCCTATAGTCGTCGGACAAGTCGGCGGCGGGCCAATCTAGTCCCGGGGCCGTGGGGACGACCGTATAGTCGTCGGACATGTCGGCGGCTGGCCAACCTAGTCCCGGGGTCGTGGGGACGACCCTATAGTCGTCGAACATGATGATGGCGGGCCAAGCTAGTCCCGGGGCCGTGGGGACGACCGTATAGTCGGCGGACAAATCGGCGGCTGGCCAACCTATTCCCGGGGTCGTGGGGACGACCCTATAGTCGTCGGACAAGTCGGCGGCGGGCCAATCTAGTCCCGGGGCCGTGGGGACGACCGTATAGTCGTCGGACATGACGGCGGCTGGCCAACCTAGTCCCGGGGTCGTGGGGACGACCCTATTGTCGTCGAACATGATGATGGCGGGCCAAGCTAGTCCCGGGGCCGTGGGGACGACCGTACAGTCGGCGGACAAGTCGGCGGCTGGCTAACCTAGTCCCGGGGTCGTGGGGACGACCCTATAGTCGTCGGACAAGTCGGCGGCGGGCCAAGCTAGTCCCGGGGCCGTGGGGACGACCGTATAGTCGGCGGACAGGTCGGCGGCTGGCCAACCTAGTCCCGGGGTCGTGGGGACGACCCTATAGTCGTCGGACATGTCGGCGGCTGGGCAACTTTGGCCCGTAGTCGTGGGGACGACCCTATAGTCGTCGGACAAGTCGGCGGCGCGCCAACCTAATCCCGGGGTCGTGTGGACGACCCTATAGTCGTCGGACATGTCGGCGGCTGGCCAACCTAGTCCCGGTGTCGTGGGGACGACTCTATAGTCGTCGGACATGATGGTGGCGGGCCAATCTAGACCCGGGGTCGTGGGGACGACCCAATAGTCGTCGGACATGGCGGTGGCGGGCCAATCTAGTCCCGGGTTCGTGGGCACGACCATGGTCGTCGGACATGTCGACGGCTGGCCAACTTTGGCCCGTAGTCGTGGTGACGATCCTATAGTCGTCGGACAAGTCGGCGGCGGGCCAATCTAGTCCCGGGGCCGTGGGGACGACCGTATAGTCGGCGGACAGGTCGGCGGCTGGCCAACCTAGTCCCGGGGTCGTGGGGACGACCCTATAGTCGTCGGACATGTCGGCGGCTGGGCAACTTTGGCCCGTGGTCGTGGGGACGACCCTATTGTCGTCGGACAAGTCGGCGGCGCGCCAACCTAGTCCCGGGATCGTGTGGTCGACCCTATAGTCGTCGGACATGTCGGCGGCGGGCCAACCTAGTCCCGGGGTCGTGGGGACGACACTATAGTCGTCGGACAAGTCGGCGGCGGGCCAACCTAGTCCCGGGGTCGTAGGGACGACCCTATAGTCGTCGGACATGATGGTGGCGGGCCAATCTAGTCCCGGGGCCGTGGGGACGACCGTATAGTCGTCGGCCAAGTCGGCGGCGGGCCAACATAGTCCCGGGGTGGTAGGGACGACCCTATAGTCGTCGGACATGATGGTGGCGGGCCAATCTAGTCCCGGGGTCGTGGGGACGACCGTATAGTCGTCGGACATGTCGGCGGCAGGCCAACCTAGTCCCGGTGTCGTGGGGACGACTCTATAGTCGTCGGACATGTCGACGGCTGGCCAACTTTGGCCCGTAGTCTTGGTGCGATCCTATAATCGTCGGACAAGTCGGCGGCGGGCCAATCTAGTCCCGCGGCCGTGGGGACGATCGTATAGTCGTCGGACATGTCGGCGGCTGGCCAACCTAGTACCGGGGTCGTGGGTACGACCCTATAGTCGTCGGACATGATGGTGGCGGGCCAATCTAGTCCCGGGGCCGTGGGGACGACCGTATAGTCGGCGTACAAGTCGGCGGCTGGCCA
Source organism: Andrena fulva (assembly GCA_946251845.1). Lineage (NCBI taxonomy): Eukaryota > Metazoa > Arthropoda > Insecta > Hymenoptera > Andrenidae > Andrena > Andrena fulva. The sequence goes on along the minus strand of CAMITZ010000116.1, from coordinate 553,258 downwards.
ACCTAGTCCCGGGGTCGTGGGGACGACCCTATAGTCGTCGGACAAGTCGCCGGCGGGCCAATCTAGTCCCGGGGCCGTGGGGACGACCGTATAGTCGTCGGCCAAGTCGGCGGCGGGCCAACATAGTCCCGGGGTGGTAGGGACGACCCTATAGTCGTCGGACATGATGGTGGCGGGCCAATCTAGTCCCGGGGCCGTGGGGACGACCGTATAGTCGACGGACCTGTCGGCGGCTGGCCAACCTAGTCCCGGGGTCGTGGGGACGACCCTATAGTCGTCGAACATGATCATGGCGGGCCAAGCTAGTCCCGGGGCCGTGGGGACGACCGTATAGTCGGCGGACAAGTCGGCGGCTGGCCAACCTTGTCCCGGGGTCGTGGGGACGACCCTATAGTCGTCGGACAAGTCGGCGACGGGCCAATCTAGTCCCGGGGCCGTGGGGACGACCGTATAGTCGTCGGACATGTCGGCGGCTGGCCAACCTAGTACCGGGGTCGTGGGGACGACCCTATAGTCGTCGAACATGATGATGGCGGGCCAAGCTAGTCCCGGGGCCGTGGGGACGACCGTATAGTCGGCGGACAGGTCGGCGGCTGGCCAACCTAGTCCCGGGGTCGTGGGGACGACCCTATAGTCGTCGGACATGTCGGCGGCCAGGCAACTTTGGCCCGTGGTCGTGGGGACGGCCCTATAGTCGTCGGACAAGTCGGCGGCGCACCAACCTAGTCCCGGGGTCGTGTGGACGACCCTATAGTCGTCGGACATGTCGGCGGCTGGCCAACCTAGTCCCGGTGTCGTGGGGACGACTCTATAGTCGTCGGACATGATGGTGGCGGGCCAATCTAGACCCGGGGTCGTGGGGACGACCCAATAGTCGTCGGACATGGCGGTGGCGGGCCAATCTATCCCCGGGGTCGTGGGGACGACCCTATAGTCGTCGGACAAGTCGGCGGCGGGCAAACCTACTCCCGGGGTCGTGGGGACGACCGTATAGTCGTCGGACATGTCGGCGGCTGGCCAACCTAGTCCCGGTGTCGTGGGGACGACTCTATAGTCGTCGGACATGGCGGTGGCGGGCCAATCTATCCCCGGGGTCGTGGGGACGACCCTATAGTCGTCGGACATGACGGTGGCGGGCCAATCTAGTCCCGGGTTCGTGGGCACGACCATGGTCGTCGGACATGTCGACGGCTGGCCAACTTTGGCCCGTAGTCGTGGTGACGATCCTATAGTCGTCGGACAAGTCGGCGGCGGGCCAATCTTGTCCCGGGGCCGTGGGGACGACCGTATAGTCGTCGGACATGTCGGCGGCTGGCCAACCTAGTCCCGGGGTCGTGGGGACGATCCTATAGTCGTCGGACAAGTCGGCGGCGGGCCAATCTAGTCCCGGGGCCGTGGGGACGACCGTATAGTCGTCGGACATGTCGGCGGCTGGCCAACCTAGTACCGGGGTCGTGGGTACGACCCTATAGTCTTCGGACGTGATGGTGGCGGGCCAATCTAGTCCCGGGGTCGTGGGGACGACCCTGTAGTCGTCGGATATGATGGTGGCGGGCCAATCTAGTCCAGGGGCCGTGGGGACGACCGTATAGTCGTCGGACATGTCGGCGGCTGGCCAACCTAGTCCTGTGGTCGTGGGGACGACCCTGTAGTCGTCGGACATGACGGTGGCGGGCCAATCTAGTCCCGGGGTCGTAGGGACGACCCTATAGTCGTCGGACAAGTCGGCGGCGGGCCAACATAGTCCCGGGGTGGTAGGGACGACCCTATAGTCGTCGGACAAGTCGGCGGCGGGCCAACCTAGTCCCGGGGTCGTGGGGACGACCCTATAGTCGTCGGACATGATGGTGGCGGGCCAATCTAGTCCCGGGGCCGTGGGGACGACCGTATAGTCGGCGTACAAGTCGGCGACTGGCCAACCTAGTGGCGGGGTCGTGGGTACGACCCTATAGTCGTCGGACAAGTCGGCGGTGGGCCAATCTAGTCCCGGGGCCGTGGGGACGACCCTATAGTCGTCGGACATGTCGGCGGCGGGCCAACCTAGTCCCGGGGTCGTGAGGACGACCCTATAGTCGTCGGACATGTCGGCGGCTGGGCAACTTTGGCCCGTGGTCGTGGGGACGACCCTATAGTCGTCGGACATGTCGGCGGCGCGCCAACCTAGTCCCGGGGTCGTGTGGACGACCCTATAGTCGTCGGACATGTCGGCGGCGGGCCAACTTAGTCCCGGGGTCGTGAGGACGACCCTATAGTCGTCGGCCATGTCGGCGGCTGGGCAACTTTGGCCCGTGGTCGTGGGGACGACCCTATAGTCGTCGGACAAGTCGGCGGCTGGCCAACCTAGTCCCGGGGTCGTGGGGACGACCCTATAGTCGTCGGACATGTCGGCGGCTGGGCAACTTTGGCCCGTGGTCGTGGGAACGACCCTATAGTCGTCGGACAAGTCGGCGGCGGGCCAACCTAGTCCCGGGGTCGTGGGGACGACCCTATAGTCGTCGGACATGATGGTGGCGGGCCAATCTAGTCCCGGGGCCGTGGGGACGACCGTATAGTCGGCGTACAAGTCGGCGACTGGCCAACCTAGTGGCGGGGTCGTGGGGACGACCCTATAGTCGTCGGACAAGTCGGCGGCGGGCCAATCTAGTCCCGGGGCCGTGGGGACGACCGTATAGTCGTCGGACATGTCGGCGGCTGGCCAACCTAGTCCCGGTGTCGTTGGGACGACTCTATAGTCGTCGGACATGGCGGTGGCGGGCCAATATATCCCTGGGGGTCGTGGGGACGACCCTATAGTCGTCGGACAAGTCGGCGGCGCGCCAACCTAGTCCCGGGGTCGTGTGGACGACCCTATAGTCGTCGGACATGTCGGCGGCGGGCCAACTTAGTCCCGGGGTCGTGAGGACGACCCTATAGTCGTCGGACAAGTCGGCGGCGGGCCAACCTACTCCCGGGGTCGTGGGGACGACCCTATAGTCGTCGGACATGATGGTGGCGGGCCAATCTAGTCCCGGGGCCGTGGGGACGACCGTATAGTCGGCGTACAAGTCGGCGACTGGCCAACCTAGTGGCGGGGTCGTGGGGACGACCCTATAGTCGTCGGACAAGTCGGCGGCGGGCCAATCTAGTCCCGGGGCCGTGGGGACGACCGTATAGTCGGCGGACAAGTCGCCGGCTGGCCAACCTAGTCCCGGGGTCGTGGGGACGACCCTGTAGTCGTCGGACATGACGGTGGCGGGCCAATCTAGTCCCGGGGTCGTAGGGACGACCCTATAGTCGTCGGACAAGTCGGCGGCGGGCGAACATAGTCCCGGGGTGGTAGGGACGACCCTATAGTCGTCGGACAAGTCGGCGGCGGGCCAACCTAGTCCCGGGGTCGTGAGGACGACCCTATAGTCGTCGGACATGATGGTGGCGGGCCAATCTAGTCCCGTGGTCGTGGGCACGACCGTATAGTCGTCGGACATGTCGGCGGCTGGCCAACCTAGTCCCGGTGTCGTGGGGACGACCGTATAGTCGTCGGACATGTCGCCGGCTGGCCAACATAGTCCCGGGGTGGTAGGGACGACCCTATAGTCGTCGGACATGTCGGCGGCTGGGCAACTTTGGCCCGTGGTCGTGGGGACGACCCTATAGTCGTCGGACAAGTCGGCGGCGCGCCAACCTAGTCCCGGGGTCGTGTGGACGACCCTATAGTCGTCGGACATGTCGGCGGCGGGCCAACCTAGTCCCGGGGTCGTGAGGACGACCCTATAGTCGTCGGACATGTCGGCGGCTGGGCAACTTTGGCCCGTGGTCGTGGGGACGACCCTATAGTCGTCGGACAAGTCGGCGGCGCGCCAACCTAGTCCCGGGGTCGTGTGGACGACCCTATAGTCGTCGGACATGTCGGCGGCGGGCCAACTTAGTCCCGGGGTCGTGAGGACGACCCTATAGTCGTCGGCCATGTCGGCGGCTGGGCAACTTTGGCCCGTGGTCGTGGGGACGACCCTATAGTCGTCGGACAAGTCGGCGGCTGGCCAACCTAGTCCCGGGGTCGTGGGGACGACCCTATAGTCGTCGGACATGTCGGCGGCTGGGCAACTTTGGCCCGTGGTCGTGGGGACGACCCTATAGTCGTCGGACAAGTCGGCGGCGGGCCAACCTAGTCCCGGGGTCGTAGGGACGACCCTATAGTCGTCGGACATGATGGTGGCGGGCCAATCTAGACGCGGGGTCTTGGAGACGACCCAATAGTCGTCGGACAAGTCGGCGGCGGGCACACCTAGTCCCGGGGTCGTGGGGACGACCGTATAGTCGTCGGACATGTCGGCGGCAGGCCAACCTAGTCCCGGTGTCGTGGGGACGACTCTATAGTCGTCGGACATGTCGGCGGCGGGCCAACTTAGTCCCGGGGTCGTGAGGACGACCCTATAGTCGTCGGCCATGTCGGCGGCTGGGCAACTTTGGCCCGTGGTCGTGGGGACGACCCTATAGTCGTCGGACAAGTCGGCGGCGCGCCAACCTAGTCCCGGGGTCGTGTGGACGACCCTATAGTCGTCGGACATGTCGGCGGCGGGCCAACTTAGTCCCGGGGTCGTGAGGACGACCCTATAGTCGTCGGACAAGTCGGCGGCGGGCGAACATAGTCCCGGGGTGGTAGGGACGACCCTATAGTCGTCGGACAAGTCGGCGGCGGGCCAACCTAGTCCCGGGGTCGTGAGGACGACCCTATAGTCGTCGGACATGATGGTGGCGGGCCAATCTAGTCCCGTGGTCGTGGAGACGACCGTATAGTCGTCGGACAAGTCGGCGGCGCGCCAACCTAGTCCCGGGGTCGTGTGGACGACCCTATAGTCGTCGAACATGATGATGGCGGGCCAAGCTAGTCCCGGGGCCGTGGGGACGACCGTATAGTCGGCGGACATGTCGCCGGCTGGCCAACCTAGTCCCGGGGTCGTGGGGACGACCCTGTAGTCGTCGGACATGACGGTGGCGGGCCAATCTAGTCCCGGGGTCGTAGGGACGACCCTATAGTCGTCGGACAAGTCGGCGGCGGGCGAACATAGTCCCGGGGTGGTAGGGACGACCCTATAGTCGTCGGACAAGTCGGCGGCGGGCCAACCTAGTCCCGGGGTCGTGAGGACGACCCTATAGTCGTCGGACATGATGGTGGCGGGCCAATCTAGTCCCGTGGTCGTGGGGACGACCGTATAGTCGTCGGACATGTCGGCGGCTGGCCAACCTAGTCCCGGTGTCGTGGGGACGACCGTATAGTCGTCGGACATGTCGCCGGCTGGCCAACATAGTCCCGGGGTGGTAGGGACGACCCTATAGTCGTCGGACATGTCGGCGGCTGGGCAACTTTGGCCCGTGGTCGTGGTGACGATCCTATAGTCGTCGGACAAGTCGGCGGCGGGCCAATCTAGTCCCGGGGCCGTGGGGACGACCGTATAGTCGTCGGACATGTCGGCGGCTGGCCAACCTAGTCCCGGGGTCGTGGGGACGACCCTATAGTCGTCGGACAAGTCGGCGGCGGGCCAACCTACTCCCGGGGTCGTGGGGACGACCCTATAGTCGTCGGACATGATGGTGGCGGGCCAATCTAGTCCCGGGGCCGTGGGGACGACCGTATAGTCGGCGTACAAGTCGGCGACTGGCCAACCTAGTGGCGGGGTCGTGGGGACGACCCTATAGTCGTCGGACAAGTCGGCGGCGGGCCAATCTAGTCCCGGGGCCGTGGGGACGACCGTATAGTCGGCGGACAAGTCGCCGGCTGGCCAACCTAGTCCCGGGGTCGTGGGGACGACCCTGTAGTCGTCGGACATGACGGTGGCGGGCCAATCTAGTCCCGGGGTCGTAGGGACGACCCTATAGTCGTCGGACAAGTCGGCGGCGGGCGAACATAGTCCCGGGGTGGTAGGGACGACCCTATAGTCGTCGGACAAGTCGGCGGCGGGCCAACCTAGTCCCGGGGTCGTGAGGACGACCCTATAGTCGTCGGACATGATGGTGGCGGGCCAATCTAGTCCCGTGGTCGTGGGCACGACCGTATAGTCGTCGGACATGTCGGCGGCTGGCCAACCTAGTCCCGGTGTCGTGGGGACGACCGTATAGTCGTCGGACATGTCGCCGGCTGGCCAACATAGTCCCGGGGTGGTAGGGACGACCCTATAGTCGTCGGACATGTCGGCGGCTGGGCAACTTTGGCCCGTGGTCGTGGGGACGACCCTATAGTCGTCGGACAAGTCGGCGGCGCGCCAACCTAGTCCCGGGGTCGTGTGGACGACCCTATAGTCGTCGGACATGTCGGCGGCGGGCCAACCTAGTCCCGGGGTCGTGAGGACGACCCTATAGTCGTCGGACATGTCGGCGGCTGGGCAACTTTGGCCCGTGGTCGTGGGGACGACCCTATAGTCGTCGGACAAGTCGGCGGCGCGCCAACCTAGTCCCGGGGTCGTGTGGACGACCCTATAGTCGTCGGACATGTCGGCGGCGGGCCAACTTAGTCCCGGGGTCGTGAGGACGACCCTATAGTCGTCGGCCATGTCGGCGGCTGGGCAACTTTGGCCCGTGGTCGTGGGGACGACCCTATAGTCGTCGGACAAGTCGGCGGCTGGCCAACCTAGTCCCGGGGTCGTGGGGACGACCCTATAGTCGTCGGACATGTCGGCGGCTGGGCAACTTTGGCCCGTGGTCGTGGGGACGACCCTATAGTCGTCGGACAAGTCGGCGGCGGGCCAACCTAGTCCCGGGGTCGTAGGGACGACCCTATAGTCGTCGGACATGATGGTGGCGGGCCAATCTAGACGCGGGGTCTTGGAGACGACCCAATAGTCGTCGGACAAGTCGGCGGCGGGCACACCTAGTCCCGGGGTCGTGGGGACGACCGTATAGTCGTCGGACATGTCGGCGGCAGGCCAACCTAGTCCCGGTGTCGTGGGGACGACTCTATAGTCGTCGGACATGTCGGCGGCGGGCCAACTTAGTCCCGGGGTCGTGAGGACGACCCTATAGTCGTCGGCCATGTCGGCGGCTGGGCAACTTTGGCCCGTGGTCGTGGGGACGACCCTATAGTCGTCGGACAAGTCGGCGGCGCGCCAACCTAGTCCCGGGGTCGTGTGGACGACCCTATAGTCGTCGGACATGTCGGCGGCGGGCCAACTTAGTCCCGGGGTCGTGAGGACGACCCTATAGTCGTCGGACAAGTCGGCGGCGGGCGAACATAGTCCCGGGGTGGTAGGGACGACCCTATAGTCGTCGGACAAGTCGGCGGCGGGCCAACCTAGTCCCGGGGTCGTGAGGACGACCCTATAGTCGTCGGACATGATGGTGGCGGGCCAATCTAGTCCCGTGGTCGTGGAGACGACCGTATAGTCGTCGGACAAGTCGGCGGCGCGCCAACCTAGTCCCGGGGTCGTGTGGACGACCCTATAGTCGTCGAACATGATGATGGCGGGCCAAGCTAGTCCCGGGGCCGTGGGGACGACCGTATAGTCGGCGGACATGTCGCCGGCTGGCCAACCTAGTCCCGGGGTCGTGGGGACGACCCTGTAGTCGTCGGACATGACGGTGGCGGGCCAATCTAGTCCCGGGGTCGTAGGGACGACCCTATAGTCGTCGGACAAATCGGCGGCGGGCGAACATAGTCCCGGGGTGGTAGGGACGACCCTAAAGTCGTCGGACAAGTCGGCGGCGGGCCAACCTAGTCCCGGGGTCGTGAGGACGACCCTATAGTCGTCGGACATGATGGTGGCGGGCCAATCTAGTCCCGTGGTCGTGGGGACGACCGTATAGTCGTCGGACATGTCGGCGGCTGGCCAACCTAGTCCCGGTGTCGTGGGGACGACCGTATAGTCGTCGGACATGTCGCCGGCTGGCCAACATAGTCCCGGGGTGGTAGGGACGACCCTATAGTCGTCGGACATGTCGGCGGCTGGGCAACTTTGGCCCGTGGTCGTGGTGACGATCCTATAGTCGTCGGACAAGTCGGCGGCGGGCCAATCTAGTCCCGGGGCCGTGGGGACGACCGTATAGTCGTCGGACATGTCGGCGGCTGGCCAACCTAGTCCCGGGGTCGTGGGGACGACCCTATAGTCGTCGAACATGATGATGGCGGGCCAAGCTAGTCCCGGGGCCGTGGGGACGACCGTATAGTCGGCGGACAAGTCGCCGGCTGGCCAACCTAGTCCCGGGGTCGTGGGGACGACCCTATAGTCGTCGGACATGTCGGCGGCGCGCCAACTTAGTCCCGGGGTCGTGGGGACGACCCTATAGTCGTCGGACATGACGGTGGCTGGCCAATCTTGTCCCGGGGTCGTGGGGACGACCCTATATTCGTCGGACATGTCGGCGGCTGGCCAACTTTGGCCCGTGGTCGTGGGGACGACCGTATAGTCGTCGGACATGTCGGCGGCTGGCCAACCTTGTCCCGGTGTCGTGGGGACGACTCCATAGTCGTCGGACATGGCGGTGGCGGGCCAATCTATCCCCGGGGTCGTGGGGATGACCCTATAGTCGTCGGACATGACGGTGGTGGGCCAATCTAGTCCCGGGTTCGTGGGCACGACCATGGTCGTCGGACATGTCGACTGCTGGCCAACTTTGGCCCGTGGTCGTGGGGACGACCGTATAGTCGTCGGACATGTCGGCGGCTGGCCAACCTAGTCCCGGTGTCGTGGGGACGACTCTATAGTCGTCGGACATGGCGGTGGCGGGCCATTCTATCCCCGGGGTCGTGGGGACGACCCTATAGTCGCCGGACATGACGGTGGTGGGCCAATCTAGTCTCGGGTTCGTGGGCACGACCATGGTCGTCGGACATGTCGACGGCTGGCCAACTTTGGCCCGTAGTCGTGGTGACGATCCTATAGTCGTCGGACAAGTCGGCGGCGGGCCAATCTAGTCCCGGGGCCGTGGGGGCGACCGTATAGTCGTCGGACATGTCGGCGGATGGCCAACCTAGTCCCGGGGTCGTGGGTACGACCCTATAGTCGTCGAACATGATGATGGCGGGCCAAGCTAGTCCCGGGGCCGTGGGGACGACCGTATAGTCGGCGGACAAATCGGCGGCTGGCCAACCTATTCCCGGGGTCGTGGGGACGACCCTATAGTCGTCGGACAAGTCGGCGGCGGGCCAATCTAGTCCCGGGGCCGTGGGGACGACCGTATAGTCGTCGGACATGTCGGCGGCTGGCCAACCTAGTCCCGGGGTCGTGGGGACGACCCAATAGTCGTCGGACATGGCGGTGGCGGGCCAATCTAGTCCCGGGTTCGTGGGGACGACCCTATAGTCGTCGGACAAGTCGGCGGCGGGCCAACCTAGTCCCGGGGTCGTGGGGACGACCCTATAGTCGTCGGACAAGTCGGCGGCGGGCCAATCTAGTCCCGGGGCCGTGGGGACGACCGTATAGTCGTCGGACATGTCGGCGGCTGGCCAACCTAGTCCCGGGGTCGTGGGGACGACCCTATAGTCGTCGGACAAGTCGGCGGCGGGCCAATCTAGTCCCGGGGCCGTGGGGACGACCGTATAGTCGTCGGACATGTCGGCGGCTGGCCAACCTAGTCCCGGTGTCGTGGGGACGACTCTATAGTCGTCGGACATGATGGTGGCGGGCCAATCTAGACCCGGGGTCGTGGGGACGACCCAATAGTCGTCGGACATGGCGGTGGCGGGCCAATCTATCCCCGGGGTCGTGGGGACGACCCTATAGTCGTCGGACAAGTCGGCGGCGGGCCAAGCTAGTCCCGGGGCCGTGGGGACGACCCTATAGTCGTCGAACATGATGATGGCGGGCCAAGCTAGTCCCGGGGTCGTGGGGACGACTCTATAGTCGTCGGACATGGCGGTGGCGGGCCAATCTATCCCCGGGGTCGTGGGGGCGACCCTATAGTCGTCGGACATGACGGTGGCGGGCCAATCTAGTCCCGGGTTCGTGGGCACGACCATGGTCGTCGGACATGTCGACGGCTGGCCAACTTTGGCCCGTAGTCGTGGTGACGATCCTATAGTCGTCGGACAAGTCGGGGGCGGGCCAATCTAGTCCCGGGGCCGTGGGGACGACCGTATAGTCGTCGGACATGTCGGCGGCTGGCCAACCTAGTCCCGGGGTCGTGGGGACGACCCTATAGTCGTCGAACATGATGATGGTGGGCCAAGCTAGTCCCGGGGCCGTGGGGACGACCGTATAGTCGGCGGACAGGTCGGCGGCTGGCTAACCTAGTCCCGGGGTCGTGGGGACGACTCTATAGTCGTCGGACATGATGGTGGCGGGCCAATCTAGACCCGGGGTCGTGGGGACGACCCAATAGTCGTCGGAGATGGCGGTGGCGGGCCAATCTATCCCCGGGGTCGTGGGGACGACCCTATAGTCGTCGGACAAGTCGGCGGCGGGCCAAGCTAGTCCCGGGGCCGTGGGGACGACCGTATAGTCGTCGGACATGTCGGCGGCTGGCCAACCTAGTCCCGGGGTCGTGGGGACGACCCTATAGTCGTCGAACATGATGATGGTGGGCCAAGCTAGTCCCGGGGCCGTGGGGACGACCGTATAGTCGGCGGACAGGTCGGCGGCTGGCTAACCTAGTCCCGGGGTCGTGGGGACGACCCTGTAGTCGTCGGATATGATGGTGGCGGGCCAATCTAGTCCCGGGGCCGTAGGGACAACCGTATAGTCGTCGGACATGTCGGCGGCTGGCCAACCTAGTCCCGGTGTCGTGGGGACGACTCTATAGTTGTCGGTCATGATGGTGGCGGGCGAATCTAGACGCGGGGTCGTGGGGACGACCCTATAGTCGTCGGACAAGTCGGCGGCTGGCCAACCTAGACCCGGGGTCGTGGGGACAACCCTATAGTCGTCGAACATGATGATGGCGGGCCAAGCTAGTCCCGGGGCCGTGGGGACGACCGTATAGTCGGCGGACAGGTCGGCGGCTGGCCAACCTAGTCCCGGGGTCGTGGGGACGACCCTATAGTCGTCGGACATGGCGGTGGCGGGCCAATCTATCCCCGGGGTCGTGTGGACGACCCTATAGTCGTCGGACATGACGGTGGCGGGCCAATCTAGACCCGGGGTCTTGGGGACGACCCAATAGTCGTCGGACAAGTCGCCGGCGGGCAAACCTAGTCCCGTGGTCGTGGGGACGACCGTATAGTCGTCGGACATGTCGGCGGCTGGCCAACCTAGTCCCGGTGTCGTGGGGACGACTCTATAGTCGTCGGACATGGCGGTGGCGGGCCAATCTATCCCCGGGGTCGTGGGGACGACCCTATAGTCGTCGGACATGACGGTGGCGGGCCAATCTAGTCCCGGGTTCGTGGGCACGACTATGGTCGTCGCACATGTCGACGGCTGGCCAACTTTGGCCCGTAGTCGTGGTGACGATCCTATAGTCGTCGGACATGGCGGTGGCGGGCCAATCTATCCCCGGGGTCGTGGGGACGACCCAATAGTCGTCGGACATGGCGGTGGCGGGCAAATCTATCCCCGGGGTCGTGGGGACGACCCTATAGTCGTCGGACAAGTCGGCGGCGGGCCAATCTAGTCCCGGGGCCGTGGGGACGACCGTATAGTCGTCGGACATGTCGGCGGCTGGCCAACCTAGTCCCGGGGTCGTGGCGACGACCCTATAGTTGTCGGACATGACGGTGGCGGGCCAATCTTGTCCCGGGGTCGTGGGGACGACCCTATATTCGTCGGACATGTCGGCGGCTGGCAAACTTTGGCCCGTGGTCGTGGGGACGACCCTATTGTCGTCGGACATGACGGTGGCGGGACAATCTAGTTCCGGGGTCGTGGGGACGACCCTATAGTCGTCGCACATGTCGGCGGCTGGCCAACTTTGGCCCGTAGTCGTGGGGACGACCCTATAGTCGTCGGCTGGCCAACCTAGTCCCGGGGTCGTGGGGACGACCCTATAGTCGTCTGATATGATTGTGGCGGGCCAATCTAGTCCCGTGGTCGTGGGGACGACCCTACTGTCGTCGGACATTTCGGCGGCGCGACAACCTTGTCCTGGGGTGGTGGCACGACCCTATAGTCGTCGGACAAGTCGGCGGCGGGCCAACCTATTCCCGTGGTCGTGGGGACGACCCTATAGTGGTCGGACATGACGGTGGCGGGCCAATCTAGTCCCGGGGTCGTGGGGACGACCCTATAGTCGTCGGACATGTCGGCTGCTGGAGAACATTGGCCAGTGGTCGTGGGGACGACCCTATAGTCGTCGGACATGACGGTGGCGGGCCAATCTAGTTCCGGGGTCGTGGGGACGAACCTATAGTCGTCGGACATGTCGGCGGCTGGGCAACTTTGGCCCGTGGTCGTGGGGACGACCCTATAGTCGTCGGACAAGTCGGCGGCGGGCCAACCTAGTCCCGGGGTCGTGGAGACGACCCTATAGTCGTCGGACATGACGGGGGCGGGGCAATCTAGTCCGGGGGTCGTGGGGACGACCCTGTAGTCGTCGGACATAACGGTGGTGGGCGAATCTATTCCCGGGGCCGTGGGGACGACCCTATAGTCGTCGGACATGTCGGCGGCTGGCCAACCTAGTCCCGGGATCGTGGGGACGACCCTATAGTCGTCGGACAAGTCGGCGGCGGGCCAACCTAGTCCCGTGTTCGTGGGGACGAACCTATAGTCGTCGGACATGACGGTGGCGGGCCAATCAAGTCCCGGGGTCGTGGGGACGACCCTATAGTCGTCGGACATGTCGGCTGCTGGCCAACATTGGCCAGTGGTCGTGGGGACGACCCTATAGTCGCCGGACATGACGGTGGCGGGGCAATCTAGTCCGGGGGTCGTGGGGACGACCCTGTAGTCGTCGGACAAGTCGGCTGCGGGCCAACCTAGTCCCGTGGTCGTGGGGACGACCGTATCGTCGTCGGACATGTTGGCGGCTGGCCAAACTAGTCCCGGGGTCGTGGGGACGACCCTATAGTCGTCGGACATTATGGTGGCGGGCCAATCTATCCCGGGGTCGTGGGAACGACCCTACAGTCGTCGGACATTTCGGCGGCGGGCCAACCTAGTCCCGTGTTCGTGGGGACGACCCTATAGTCGTCGGACATGACGGTGGCGGGCCAATCTAGTCCCGGGGTCGTGGGGACGACCCTATAGTCGTCGGACATGTCGGCTGCTGGCCAACATTGGCCAGTGGTCGTGGGGACGACCCTATAGTCGCCGGACATGATGGTGGCGGGCCAATCTAGTCCCGGGGCCGTGGGGACGACTGTATAGTCGTCGGACATGTCGGCGGCTTGCCAACCAGGTCCCGGTGTCGTGGGGACGACGCTATAGTCGTCGGACATGACGGTGGCGGGCCAATCTAGTCCCGGGGTCGTGGGTACGACCCTATAGTCGTCGGACATTTCGGCGGCAGTCCAACTTTGGCCCGTGGTCGTGGGAACGACCCTATAGTCGTCGGATATGTCGGAGGCTGGCCAACCTAGTCCCGGGGTCGCGTGGACGACCCTATTGTCATCGGACAAGTCGGCGGCGGGCCAACCTAGTCCCGGGGTCGTGGGGACGACCCTATAGTCGTCGGGCATGACGGTGGCGGGCCAATCCAGTCCCGGGTTCGTGGGCACGACCATGGTCGTCGGACATGTCGACGGCTGGCCAACTTTGGCCCGTAGTCGTGGTGACGATCCTATAGTCGTCGGACAAGTCGGCGGCGGGCCAATCTAGTCCCGGGGCCGTGGGGACGACCGTATAGTCGTCGGACATGTCGGCGGCTGGCCAACCTAGTCCCGGGGTCGTGGGGACGACCCTATAGTCGTCGAACATGATGATGGCGGGCCAAGCTAGTCCCGGGGCCGTGGGGACGACCGTATAGTCGGCGGACAAGTCGCCGGCTGGCCAACCTAGTCCCGGGGTCGTGGGGACGACCCTGTAGTCGTCGGACATGACGGTGGCGGGCCAATCTAGTCCCGGGGTCGTGGGGACGACCGTATAGTCGTCGGACATGTCGGCGGCTGGCCAACCTAGTCCCGGTGTCGTGGGGACGACCGTATAGTCGTCGGACATGTCGGCGGCTGGCCAACCTAGTCCCGGTGTCGTTGGGACGACTCTATAGTCGTCGGACATGGCGGTGGCGGGCCAATATATCCCCGGGGTCGTGGGGACGACCCTATAGTCGTCGGACATGACGGTGGCGGGCCAATCCAGTCCCGGGTTCGTGGGCACGACCATGGTCGTCGGACATGTCGACGGCTGGCCAACTTTGGCCCGTAGTCGTGGTGACGATCCTATAGTCGTCGGACAAGTCGGCGGCGGGCCAATCTAGTCCCGGGGCCGTGGGGACGACCGTATAGTCGTCGGACATGTCGGCGGCTGGCCAACCTAGTCCCGGGGTCGTGGGGACGACCCTATAGTCGTCGAACATGATGATGGCGGGCCAAGCTAGTCCCGGGGCCGTGGGGACGACCGTATAGTCGGCGGACAAGTCGCCGGCTGGCCAACCTAGTCCCGGGGTCGTGGGGACGACCCTGTAGTCGTCGGACATGACGGTGGCGGGCCAATCTAGTCCCGGGGTGGTAGGGACGACCCTATAGTCGTCGGACAAGTCGGCGGCGGGCCAACCTAGTCCCGGGGTCGTGAGGACGACCCTATAGTCGTCGGACATGATGGTGGCGGGCCAATCTAGTCCCGTGGTCGTGGGGACGACCGTATAGTCGTCGGACATGTCGGCGGCTGGCCAACCTAGTCCCGGTGTCGTGGGGACGACCGTATAGTCGTCGGACATGTCGCCGGCTGGCCAACATAGTCCCGGGGTGGTAGGGACGACCCTATAGTCGTCGGACATGTCGGCGGCTGGGCAACTTTGGCCCGTGGTCGTGGGGACGACCCTATAGTCGTCGGACAAGTCGGCGGCACGCCAACCTAGTCCCGGGGTCGTGTGGACGACCCTATAGTAGTCGGACATGATGGTGGCGGGCCAATCTAGTCCCGTGGTCGTGGGGACGACCGTATAGTCGTCGGACAAGTCGGCGGCGCGCCAACCTAGTCCCGGGGTCGTGTGGACGACCCTATAGTCGTCGGACATGTCGGCGGCGGGCCAACCTAGTCCCGGGGTCGTGAGGACGACCCTATAGTCGTCGGACATGTCGGCGGCTGGGCAACTTTGGCCCGTGGTCGTGGGGACGACCCTATAGTCGTCGGACAAGTCGGCGGCACGCCAACCTAGTCCCGGGGTCGTGTGGACGACCCTATAGTCGTCGGACATGTCGGCGGCGGGCCAACCTAGTCCCGGGGTCGTGAGGACGACCCTATAGTCGTCGGACATGTCGGCGGCTGGGCAACTTTGGCCCGTGGTCGTGGGGACGACCCTATAGTCGTCGGACAAGTCGGCGGCTGGCCAACCTAGTCCCGGGGTCGTGGGGACGACCCTATAGTCGTCGGACATGTCGGCGGCTGGGCAACTTTGGCCCGTGGTCGTGGGGACGACCCTATAGTCGTCGGACAAGTCGGCGGCGCGCCAACCTAGTGCCGGGGTCGTGTGGACGACCCTATAGTCGTCGGACATGTCGGCGGCGGGCCAACCTAGTCCCGGGGTCGTGGGGACGACCCTATAGTCGTTGGACAAGTCGGCGGCGGGCCAACCTAGTCCCGGGGTCGTAGGGACGACCCTATAGTCGTCGGACATGATGGTGGCGGGCCAATCTAGACGCGGGGTCTTGGGGACGACCCAATAGTCGTCGGACAAGTCGGCGGCGGGCAAACCTAGTCCCGGGGTCGTGGGGACGACCGTATAGTCGTCGGACATGTCGGCGGCAGGCCAACCTAGTCCCGGTGTCGTGGGGACGACTCTATAGTCGTCGGACATGGCGGTGGCGGGCCAATCTATCCCCGGCGTCGTGGGGACGACCCTATAGTCGTCGGACATGACGGTGGCGGGCCAATCTAGTCCCGGGTTCGTGGGCACGACCATGGTCGTCGGACATGTCGACGGCTGGCCAACTTTGGCCCGTAGTCGTGGTGCGATCCTATAATCGTCGGACAAGTCGGCGGCGGGCCAATCTAGTCCCGCGGCCGTGGGGACGACCCTATAGTCGTCGGACATGATGGTGGCGGGCCAATCTAGTCCCGTGGTCGTGGGGACGACCGTATAGTCGTCGGACATATCGGCGGCTGGCCAACCTAGTCCCGGTGTCGTGGGGACGACTCTATAGTAGTCGGACATGGCGGTGGCGGGCCAATCTATCCCCGGGGTCGTGGGGACGACCCTATAGTCGTCGGACATGACGGTGGCGGGCCAATCTAGTCCCGGGTTCGTGGGCACGACCATGGTCGTCGGACATGTCGACGGCTGGCCAACATTGGCCCGTAGTCGTGGTGACGACTCTATAGTCGTCGGACAAGTCGGCGGCGGGCCAATCTAGTCCCGGGGCCGTGGGGACGACCGTATAGGCGTCGGACATGTCGGCGGCTGGCCAACCTAGTCCCGGTGTCGTGGGGACGACTCTATAGTCGTCGGACAAGTCGGCGGCGGGCCAATCTAGTCCCGGGGCCGTGGGGACGACCGTATAGTCGTCGGACATGTCGGCGGCTGGCCAACCTAGTCCCGGGGACGTGGGGACGACTCTATAGTCGTCGGACATGTCGGCGGCTGGCCAACCTAGTCCCGGGGTCGTGGGGACGACCCTACAGTCGTCGGACATGTCGGCGGCGCGCCAACTTAGTCCCGGGGTCGTGGGGACGACCCTATAGTCGTCGGACATGACGGTGGCGGGCCAATCTATCCCCGGGGTCGTGGGGACGACCCTATAGTCGTCGGACATGACGGTGGTGGGCCAATCTAGTCCCGGGTTCGTGGGCACGACCATGGTCGTCGGACATGTCGACTGCTGGCCAACTTTGGCCCGTGGTCGTGGGGACGACCGTATAGTCGTCGGACATGTCGGCGGCTGGCCAACCTAGTCCCGGTGTCGTGGGGACGACTCTATAGTCGTCGGACATGGCGGTGGCGGGCCAATCTATCCCCGGGGTCGTGGGGACGACCCTATAGTCGCCGGACATGACGGTGGTGGGCCAATCTAGTCTCGGGTTCGTGGGCACGACCATGGTCGTCGGACATGTCGACGGCTGGCCAACTTTGGCCCGTAGTCGTGGTGACGATCCTATAGTCGTCGGACAAGTCGGCGGCGGGCCAATCTAGTCCCGGGGCCGTGGGGACGACCGTATAGTCGTCGGACATGTCGGCGGATGGCCAACCTAGTCCCGGGGTCGTGGGTACGACCCTATAGTCGTCGGACATGATGGTGGTGGGCCAATCTAGTCCCGGGGCCGTGGGGACGACCGTATAGTCGTCGGACATGTCGGCGGCTGGCCAACCTAGTCCCGGGGCCGTGGGGACGACCGTATAGTCGTCGGACATATCGCCGGCTGGCCAACCTAGTCCCGGGGTCGTGGGGACGACCCTGTAGTCGTCGGACATGACGGTGGCGGGCCAATCTAGTCCCGGGGTCGTAGGGACGACCCTATAGTCGTCGGACAAGTCGGCGGCGGGCCAACATAGTCCCGGGGTGGTAGGGACGACCCTATAGTCGTCGGACAAGTCGGCGGCGGGCCAACCTAGTCCCGGGGTCGTGAGGACGACCCTATAGTCGTCGGACATGATGGTGGCGGGCCAATCTAGTCCCGTGGTCGTGGGGACGACCGTATAGTCGTCGGACATGTCGGCGGCTGGCCAACCTAGTCCCGGTGTCGTGGGGACGACCGTATAGTCGTCGGACATGTCGCCGGGTGGCCAACATAGTCCCGGGGTGGTAGGGACGACCCTATAGTCGTCGGACATGTCGGCGGCTGGGCAACTTTGGCCCGTGGTCGTGGGGACGACCCTATAGTCGTTGGACAAGTCGGCGGCACGCCAACCTAGTCCCGGGGTCGTGTGGACGACCCTATAGTAGTCGGACATGATGGTGGCGGGCCAATCTAGTCCCGTGGTCGTGGGGACGACCGTATAGTCGTCGGACAAGTCGGCGGCGCGCCAACCTAGTCCCGGGGTCGTGTGGACGACCCTATAGTCGTCGGACATGTCGGCGGCGGGCCAACCTAGTCCCGGGGTCGTGAGGACGACCCTATAGTCGTCGGACATGTCGGCGGCTGGGCAACTTTGGCCCGTGGTCGTGGGGACGACCCTATAGTCGTCGGACAAGTCGGCGGCACGCCAACCTAGTCCCGGGGTCGTGTGGACGACCCTATAGTCGTCGGACATGTCGGCGGCGGGCCAACCTAGTCCCGGGGTCGTGAGGACGACCCTATAGTCGTCGGACATGTCGGCGGCTGGGCAACTTTGGCCCGTGGTCGTGGGGACGACCCTATAGTCGTCGGACAAGTCGGCGGCTGGCCAACCTAGTCCCGGGGTCGTGGGGACGACCCTATAGTCGTCGGACATGTCGGCGGCTGGGCAACTTTGGCCCGTGGTCGTGGGGACGACCCTATAGTCGTCGGACAAGTCGGCGGCGCGCCAACCTAGTGCCGGGGTCGTGTGGACGACCCTATAGTCGTCGGACATGTCGGCGGCGGGCCAACCTAGTCCCGGGGTCGTGGGGACGACCCTATAGTCGTTGGACAAGTCGGCGGCGGGCCAACCTAGTCCCGGGGTCGTAGGGACGACCCTATAGTCGTCGGACATGATGGTGGCGGGCCAATCTAGACGCGGGGTCTTGGGGACGACCCAATAGTCGTCGGACAAGTCGGCGGCGGGCAAACCTAGTCCCGGGGTCGTGGGGACGACCGTATAGTCGTCGGACATGTCGGCGGCAGGCCAACCTAGTCCCGGTGTCGTGGGGACGACTCTATAGTCGTCGGACATGGCGGTGGCGGGCCAATCTATCCCCGGCGTCGTGGGGACGACCCTATAGTCGTCGGACATGACGGTGGCGGGCCAATCTAGTCCCGGGTTCGTGGGCACGACCATGGTCGTCGGACATGTCGACGGCTGGCCAACTTTGGCCCGTAGTCGTGGTGCGATCCTATAATCGTCGGACAAGTCGGCGGCGGGCCAATCTAGTCCCGCGGCCGTGGGGACGACCCTATAGTCGTCGGACATGATGGTGGCGGGCCAATCTAGTCCCGTGGTCGTGGGGACGACCGTATAGTCGTCGGACATATCGGCGGCTGGCCAACCTAGTCCCGGTGTCGTGGGGACGACTCTATAGTAGTCGGACATGGCGGTGGCGGGCCAATCTATCCCCGGGGTCGTGGGGACGACCCTATAGTCGTCGGACATGACGGTGGCGGGCCAATCTAGTCCCGGGTTCGTGGGCACGACCATGGTCGTCGGACATGTCGACGGCTGGCCAACATTGGCCCGTAGTCGTGGTGACGACTCTATAGTCGTCGGACAAGTCGGCGGCGGGCCAATCTAGTCCCGGGGCCGTGGGGACGACCGTATAGTCGTCGGACATGTCGGCGGCGCGCCAACTTAGTCCCGGGGTCGTGGGGACGACCCTATAGTCGTCGGACATGACGGTGGCTGGCCAATCTTGTCCCGGGGTCGTGGGGACGACCCTATATTCGTCGGACATGTCGGCGGCTGGCCAACTTTGGCCCGTGGTCGTGGGGACGACCGTATAGTCGTCGGACATGTCGGCGGCTGGCCAACCTTGTCCCGGTGTCGTGGGGACGACTCCATAGTCGTCGGACATGGCGGTGGCGGGCCAATCTATCCCCGGGGTCGTGGGGATGACCCTATAGTCGTCGGACATGACGGTGGTGGGCCAATCTAGTCCCGGGTTCGTGGGCACGACCATGGTCGTCGGACATGTCGACTGCTGGCCAACTTTGGCCCGTGGTCGTGGGGACGACCGTATAGTCGTCGGACATGTTGGCGGCTGGCCAACCTAGTCCCGGTGTCGTGGGGACGACTCTATAGTCGTCGGACATGGCGGTGGCGGGCCATTCTATCCCCGGGGTCGTGGGGACGACCCTATAGTCGCCGGACATGACGGTGGTGGGCCAATCTAGTCTCGGGTTCGTGGGCACGACCATGGTCGTCGGACATGTCGACGGCTGGCCAACTTTGGCCCGTAGTCGTGGTGACGATCCTATAGTCGTCGGACAAGTCGGCGGCGGGCCAATCTAGTCCCGGGGCCGTGGGGGCGACCGTATAGTCGTCGGACATGTCGGCGGATGGCCAACCTAGTCCCGGGGTCGTGGGTACGACCCTATAGTCGTCGAACATGATGATGGCGGGCCAAGCTAGTCCCGGGGCCGTGGGGACGACCGTATAGTCGGCGGACAAATCGGCGGCTGGCCAACCTATTCCCGGGGTCGTGGGGACGACCCTATAGTCGTCGGACAAGTCGGCGGCGGGCCAATCTAGTCCCGGGGCCGTGGGGACGACCGTATAGTCGTCGGACATGTCGGCGGCTGGCCAACCTAGTCCCGGGGTCGTGGGGACGACCCAATAGTCGTCGGACATGGCGGTGGCGGGCCAATCTAGTCCCGGGTTCGTGGGGACGACCCTATAGTCGTCGGACAAGTCGGCGGCGGGCCAACCTAGTCCCGGGGTCGTGGGGACGACCCTATAGTCGTCGGACAAGTCGGCGGCGGGCCAATCTAGTCCCGGGGCCGTGGGGACGACCGTATAGTCGTCGGACATGTCGGCGGCTGGCCAACCTAGTCCCGGGGTCGTGGGGACGACCCTATAGTCGTCGGACAAGTCGGCGGCGGGCCAATCTAGTCCCGGGGCCGTGGGGACGACCGTATAGTCGTCGGACATGTCGGCGGCTGGCCAACCTAGTCCCGGTGTCGTGGGGACGACTCTATAGTCGTCGGACATGATGGTGGCGGGCCAATCTAGACCCGGGGTCGTGGGGACGACCCAATAGTCGTCGGACATGGCGGTGGCGGGCCAATCTATCCCCGGGGTCGTGGGGACGACCCTATAGTCGTCGGACAAGTCGGCGGCGGGCCAAGCTAGTCCCGGGGCCGTGGGGACGACCCTATAGTCGTCGAACATGATGATGGCGGGCCAAGCTAGTCCCGGGGTCGTGGGGACGACTCTATAGTCGTCGGACATGGCGGTGGCGGGCCAATCTATCCCCGGGGTCGTGGGGGCGACCCTATAGTCGTCGGACATGACGGTGGCGGGCCAATCTAGTCCCGGGTTCGTGGGCACGACCATGGTCGTCGGACATGTCGACGGCTGGCCAACTTTGGCCCGTAGTCGTGGTGACGATCCTATAGTCGTCGGACAAGTCGGGGGCGGGCCAATCTAGTCCCGGGGCCGTGGGGACGACCGTATAGTCGTCGGACATGTCGGCGGCTGGCCAACCTAGTCCCGGGGTCGTGGGGACGACCCTATAGACGTCGAACATGATGATGGTGGGCCAAGCTAGTCCCGGGGCCGTGGGGACGACCGTATAGTCGGCGGACAGGTCGGCGGCTGGCTAACCTAGTCCCGGGGTCGTGGGGACGACTCTATAGTCGTCGGACATGATGGTGGCGGGCCAATCTAGACCCGGGGTCGTGGGGACGACCCAATAGTCGTCGGAGATGGCGGTGGCGGGCCAATCTATCCCCGGGGTCGTGGGGACGACCCTATAGTCGTCGGACAAGTCGGCGGCGGGCCAAGCTAGTCCCGGGGCCGTGGGGACGACCGTATAGTCGTCGGACATGTCGGCGGCTGGCCAACCTAGTCCCGGGGTCGTGGGGACGACCCTATAGTCGTCGAACATGATGATGGTGGGCCAAGCTAGTCCCGGGGCCGTGGGGACGACCGTATAGTCGGCGGACAGGTCGGCGGCTGGCTAACCTAGTCCCGGGGTCGTGGGGACGACCCTGTAGTCGTCGGATATGATGGTGGCGGGCCAATCTAGTCCCGGGGCCGTAGGGACAACCGTATAGTCGTCGGACATGTCGGCGGCTGGCCAACCTAGTCCCGGTGTCGTGGGGACGACTCTATAGTTGTCGGTCATGATGGTGGCGGGCGAATCTAGACGCGGGGTCGTGGGGACGACCCTATAGTCGTCGGACAAGTCGGCGGCTGGCCAACCTAGACCCGGGGTCGTGGGGACAACCCTATAGTCGTCGAACATGATGATGGCGGGCCAAGCTAGTCCCGGGGCCGTGGGGACGACCGTATAGTCGGCGGACAGGTCGGCGGCTGGCCAACCTAGTCCCGGGGTCGTGGGGACGACCCTATAGTCGTCGGACATGGCGGTGGCGGGCCAATCTATCCCCGGGGTCGTGTGGACGACCCTATAGTCGTCGGACATGACGGTGGCGGGCCAATCTAGACCCGGGGTCTTGGGGACGACCCAATAGTCGTCGGACAAGTCGCCGGCGGGCAAACCTAGTCCCGTGGTCGTGGGGACGACCGTATAGTCGTCGGACATGTCGGCGGCTGGCCAACCTAGTCCCGGTGTCGTGGGGACGACTCTATAGTCGTCGGACATGGCGGTGGCGGGCCAATCTATCCCCGGGGTCGTGGGGACGACCCTATAGTCGTCGGACATGACGGTGGCGGGCCAATCTAGTCCCGGGTTCGTGGGCACGACTATGGTCGTCGCACATGTCGACGGCTGGCCAACTTTGGCCCGTAGTCGTGGTGACGATCCTATAGTCGTCGGACATGGCGGTGGCGGGCCAATCTATCCCCGGGGTCGTGGGGACGACCCAATAGTCGTCGGACATGGCGGTGGCGGGCAAATCTATCCCCGGGGTCGTGGGGACGACCCTATAGTCGTCGGACAAGTCGGCGGCGGGCCAATCTAGTCCCGGGGCCGTGGGGACGACCGTATAGTCGTCGGACATGTCGGCGGCTGGCCAACCTAGTCCCGGGGTCGTGGCGACGACCCTATAGTTGTCGGACATGACGGTGGCGGGCCAATCTTGTCCCGGGGTCGTGGGGACGACCCTATATTCGTCGGACATGTCGGCGGCTGGCAAACTTTGGCCCGTGGTCGTGGGGACGACCCTATTGTCGTCGGACATGACGGTGGCGGGCCAATCTAGTTCCGGGGTCGTGGGGACGACCCTATAGTCGTCGCACATGTCGGCGGCTGGCCAACTTTGGCCCGTAGTCGTGGGGACGACCCTATAGTCGTCGGCTGGCCAACCTAGTCCCGGGGTCGTGGGGACGACCCTATAGTCGTCTGATATGATTGTGGCGGGCCAATCTAGTCCCGTGGTCGTGGGGACGACCCTACTGTCGTCGGACATTTCGGCGGCGCGACAACCTTGTCCTGGGGTGGTGGCACGACCCTATAGTCGTCGGACAAGTCGGCGGCGGGCCAACCTATTCCCGTGGTCGTGGGGACGACCCTATAGTGGTCGGACATGACGGTGGCGGGCCAATCTAGTCCCGGGGTCGTGGGGACGACCCTATAGTCGTCGGACATGTCGGCTGCTGGAGAACATTGGCCAGTGGTCGTGGGGACGACCCTATAGTCGTCGGACATGACGGTGGCGGGCCAATCTAGTTCCGGGGTCGTGGGGACGAACCTATAGTCGTCGGACATGTCGGCGGCTGGGCAACTTTGGCCCGTGGTCGTGGGGACGACCCTATAGTCGTCGGACAAGTCGGCGGCGGGCCAACCTAGTCCCGGGGTCGTGGAGACGACCCTATAGTCGTCGGACATGACGGGGGCGGGGCAATCTAGTCCAGGGGTCGTGGGGACGACCCTGTAGTCGTCGGACATAACGGTGGTGGGCGAATCTATTCCCGGGGCCGTGGGGACGACCCTATAGTCGTCGGACATGTCGGCGGCTGGCCAACCTAGTCCCGGGATCGTGGGGACGACCCTATAGTCGTCGGACAAGTCGGCGGCGGGCCAACCTAGTCCCGTGTTCGTGGGGACGAACCTATAGTCGTCGGACATGACGGTGGCGGGCCAATCAAGTCCCGGGGTCGTGGGGACGACCCTATAGTCGTCGGACATGTCGGCTGCTGGCCAACATTGGCCAGTGGTCGTGGGGACGACCCTATAGTCGCCGGACATGACGGTGGCGGGGCAATCTAGTCCGGGGGTCGTGGGGACGACCCTGTAGTCGTCGGACAAGTCGGCTGCGGGCCAACCTAGTCCCGTGGTCGTGGGGACGACCGTATCGTCGTCGGACATGTTGGCGGCTGGCCAAACTAGTCCCGGGGTCGTGGGGACGACCCTATAGTCGTCGGACATTATGGTGGCGGGCCAATCTATCCCGGGGTCGTGGGAACGACCCTACAGTCGTCGGACATTTCGGCGGCGGGCCAACCTAGTCCCGTGTTCGTGGGGACGACCCTATAGTCGTCGGACATGACGGTGGCGGGCCAATCTAGTCCAGGGGTCGTGGGGACGACCCTATAGTCGTCGGACATGTCGGCTGCTGGCCAACATTGGCCAGTGGTCGTGGGGACGACCCTATAGTCGCCGGACATGATGGTGGCGGGCCAATCTAGTCCCGGGGCCGTGGGGACGACTGTATAGTCGTCGGACATGTCGGCGGCTTGCCAACCAGGTCCCGGTGTCGTGGGGACGACCCTATAGTCGTCGGACATGACGGTGGCGGGCCAATCTAGTCCCGGGGTCGTGGGTACGACCCTATAGTCGTCGGACATTTCGGCGGCAGTCCAACTTTGGCCCGTGGTCGTGGGAACGACCCTATAGTCGTCGGATATGTCGGAGGCTGGCCAACCTAGTCCCGGGGTCGTGTGGACGACCCTATTGTCATCGGACAAGTCGGCGGCGGGCCAACCTAGTCCCGGGGTCGTGGGGACGACCCTATAGTCGTCGGGCATGACGGTGGCGGGCCAATCCAGTCCCGGGTTCGTGGGCACGACCATGGTCGTCGGACATGTCGACGGCTGGCCAACTTTGGCCCGTAGTCGTGGTGACGATCCTATAGTCGTCGGACAAGTCGGCGGCGGGCCAATCTAGTCCCGGGGCCGTGGGGACGACCGTATAGTCGTCGGACATGTCGGCGGCTGGCCAACCTAGTCCCGGGGTCGTGGGGACGACCCTATAGTCGTCGAACATGATGATGGCGGGCCAAGCTAGTCCCGGGGCCGTGGGGACGACCGTATAGTCGGCGGACAAGTCGCCGGCTGGCCAACCTAGTCCCGGGGTCGTGGGGACGACCCTGTAGTCGTCGGACATGACGGTGGCGGGCCAATCTAGTCCCGGGGTCGTGGGGACGACCGTATAGTCGTCGGACATGTCGGCGGCTGGCCAACCTAGTCCCGGTGTCGTGGGGACGACCGTATAGTCGTCGGACATGTCGGCGGCTGGCCAACCTAGTCCCGGTGTCGTTGGGACGACTCTATAGTCGTCGGACATGGCGGTGGCGGGCCAATATATCCCCGGGGTCGTGGGGACGACCCTATAGTCGTCGGACATGACGGTGGCGGGCCAATCCAGTCCCGGGTTCGTGGGCACGACCATGGTCGTCGGACATGTCGACGGCTGGCCAACTTTGGCCCGTAGTCGTGGTGACGATCCTATAGTCGTCGGACAAGTCGGCGGCGGGCCAATCTAGTCCCGGGGCCGTGGGGACGACCGTATAGTCGTCGGACATGTCGGCGGCTGGCCAACCTAGTCCCGGGGTCGTGGGGACGACCCTATAGTCGTCGAACATGATGATGGCGGGCCAAGCTAGTCCCGGGGCCGTGGGGACGACCGTATAGTCGGCGGACAAGTCGCCGGCTGGCCAACCTAGTCCCGGGGTCGTGGGGACGACCCTGTAGTCGTCGGACATGACGGTGGCGGGCCAATCTAGTCCCGGGGTGGTAGGGACGACCCTATAGTCGTCGGACAAGTCGGCGGCGGGCCAACCTAGTCCCGGGGTCGTGAGGACGACCCTATAGTCGTCGGACATGATGGTGGCGGGCCAATCTAGTCCCGTGGTCGTGGGGACGACCGTATAGTCGTCGGACATGTCGGCGGCTGGCCAACCTAGTCCCGGTGTCGTGGGGACGACCGTATAGTCGTCGGACATGTCGCCGGGTGGCCAACATAGTCCCGGGGTGGTAGGGACGACCCTATAGTCGTCGGACATGTCGGCGGCTGGGCAACTTTGGCCCGTGGTCGTGGGGACGACCCTATAGTCGTCGGACAAGTCGGCGGCACGCCAACCTAGTCCCGGGGTCGTGTGGACGACCCTATAGTAGTCGGACATGATGGTGGCGGGCCAATCTAGTCCCGTGGTCGTGGGGACGACCGTATAGTCGTCGGACAAGTCGGCGGCGCGCCAACCTAGTCCCGGGGTCGTGTGGACGACCCTATAGTCGTCGGACATGTCGGCGGCGGGCCAACCTAGTCCCGGGGTCGTGAGGACGACCCTATAGTCGTCGGACATGTCGGCGGCTGGGCAACTTTGGCCCGTGGTCGTGGGGACGACCCTATAGTCGTCGGACAAGTCGGCGGCACGCCAACCTAGTCCCGGGGTCGTGTGGACGACCCTATAGTCGTCGGACATGTCGGCGGCGGGCCAACCTAGTCCCGGGGTCGTGAGGACGACCCTATAGTCGTCGGACATGTCGGCGGCTGGGCAACTTTGGCCCGTGGTCGTGGGGACGACCGTATAGTCGTCGGACAAGTCGGCGGCGCGCCAACTTAGTCCCGGGGTCGTGAGGACGACCATGGTCGTCGGACATGACGACGGCTGGCCAACTTTGGCCCGTAGTCGTGGTGACGACCCTATAGTCGTCGGACATGACAGTGGCGGGCCAATCTTGTCCCGGGGTCGTGGGGACGACACTATATTCGTCGGACATGTCGGCGGCGGGCCAACCTAGTCCCGGGGTCGTGGGGACGACCGTATAGTCGTCGGACATGTCGGCGGCTGGCCAACCTAGTCCCGGTGTCGTGGGGACGACCGTATAGTCGTCGGACATGTCGGCGGCTGGCCAACCTAGTCCCGGTGTCGTTGGGACGACTCTATAGTCGTCGGACATGGCGGTGGCGGGCCAATATATCCCCGGGGTCGTGGGGACGACCCTATAGTCGTCGGACATGACGGTGGCGGGCCAATCCAGTCCCGGGTTCGTGGGCACGACCATGGTCGTCGGACATGTCGACGGCTGGCCAACTTTGGCCCGTAGTCGTGGTGACGATCCTATAGTCGTCGGACAAGTCGGCGGCGGGCCAATCTAGTCCCGGGGCCGTGGGGACGACCGTATAGTCGTCGGACATGTCGGCGGCTGGCCAACCTAGTCCCGGGGTCGTGGGGACGACCCTATAGTCGTCGAACATGATGATGGCGGGCCAAGCTAGTCCCGGGGCCGTGGGGACGACCGTATAGTCGGCGGACAAGTCGCCGGCTGGCCAACCTAGTCCCGGGGTCGTGGGGACGACCCTGTAGTCGTCGGACATGACGGTGGCGGGCCAATCTAGTCCCGGGGTCGTAGGGACGACCCTATAGTCGTCGGACAAGTCGGCGGCGGGCGAACATAGTCCCGGGGTGGTAGGGACGACCCTATAGTCGTCGGACAAGTCGGCGGCGGGCCAACCTAGTCCCGGGGTCGTGAGGACGACCCTATAGTCGTCGGACATGATGGTGGCGGGCCAATCTAGTCCCGTGGTCGTGGGGACGACCGTATAGTCGTCGGACATGTCGGCGGCTGGCCAACCTAGTCCCGGTGTCGTGGGGACGACCGTATAGTCGTCGGACATGTCGCCGGGTGGCCAACATAGTCCCGGGGTGGTAGGGACGACCCTATAGTCGTCGGACATGTCGGCGGCTGGGCAACTTTGGCCCGTGGTCGTGGGGACGACCCTATAGTCGTCGGACAAGTCGGCGGCACGCCAACCTAGTCCCGGGGTCGTGTGGACGACCCTATAGTAGTCGGACATGATGGTGGCGGGCCAATCTAGTCCCGTGGTCGTGGGGACGACCGTATAGTCGTCGGACAAGTCGGCGGCGCGCCAACCTAGTCCCGGGGTCGTGTGGACGACCCTATAGTCGTCGGACATGTCGGCGGCGGGCCAACCTACTCCCGGGGTCGTGAGGACGACCCTATAGTCGTCGGACATGTCGGCGGCTGGGCAACTTTGGCCCGTGGTCGTGGGGACGACCCTATAGTCGTCGGACAAGTCGGCGGCACGCCAACCTAGTCCCGGGGTCGTGTGGACGACCCTATAGTCGTCGGACATGTCGGCGGCGGGCCAACCTAGTCCCGGGGTCGTGAGGACGACCCTATAGTCGTCGGACATGTCGGCGGCTGGGCAACTTTGGCCCGTGGTCGTGGGGACGACCCTATAGTCGTCGGACAAGTCGGCGGCTGGCCAACCTAGTCCCGGGGTCGTGGGGACGACCCTATAGTCGTCGGACATGTCGGCGGCTGGGCAACTTTGGCCCGTGGTCGTGGGGACGACCCTATAGTCGTCGGACAAGTCGGCGGCGCGCCAACCTAGTGCCGGGGTCGTGTGGACGACCCTATAGTCGTCGGACATGTCGGCGGCGGGCCAACCTAGTCCCGGGGTCGTGGGGACGACCGTATAGTCGTCGGACATGTCGGCGGCAGGCCAACCTAGTCCCGGTGTCGTGGGGACGACTCTATAGTCGTCGGACATGGCGGTGGCGGGCCAATCTATCCCCGGCGTCGTGGGGACGACCCTATAGTCGTCGGACATGACGGTGGCGGGCCAATCTAGTCCCGGGTTCGTGGGCACGACCATGGTCGTCGGACATGTCGACGGCTGGCCAACTTTGGCCCGTAGTCGTGGTGCGATCCTATAATCGTCGGACAAGTCGGCGGCGGGCCAATCTAGTCCCGCGGCCGTGGGGACGACCCTACAGTCGTCGGACATGATGGTGGCGGGCCAATCTAGTCCCGTGGTCGTGGGGACGACCGTATAGTCGTCGGACATATCGGCGGCTGGCCAACCTAGTCCCGGTGTCGTGGGGACGACTCTATAGTAGTCGGACATGGCGGTGGCGGGCCAATCTATCCCCGGGGTCGTGGGGACGACCCTATAGTCGTCGGACATGACGGTGGCGGGCCAATCTAGTCCCGGGTTCGTGGGCACGACCATGGTCGTCGGACATGTCGACGGCTGGCCAACATTGGCCCGTAGTCGTGGTGACGACTCTATAGTCGTCGGACAAGTCGGCGGCGGGCCAATCTAGTCCCGGGGCCGTGGGGACGACCGTATAGGCGTCGGACATGTCGGCGGCTGGCCAACCTAGTCCCGGTGTCGTGGGGACGACTCTATAGTCGTCGGACAAGTCGGCGGCGGGCCAATCTAGTCCCGGGGCCGTGGGGACGACCGTATAGTCGTCGGACATGTCGGCGGCTGGCCAACCTAGTCCCGGGGACGTGGGGACGACTCTATAGTCGTCGGACATGTCGGCGGCTGGCCAACCTAGTCCCGGGGTCGTGGGGACGACCCTACAGTCGTCGGACATGTCGGCGGCGCGCCAACTTAGTCCCGGGGTCGTGGGGACGACCCTATAGTCGTCGGACATGACGGTGGCGGGCCAATCTATCCCCGGGGTCGTGGGGACGACCCTATAGTCGTCGGACATGACGGTGGTGGGCCAATCTAGTCCCGGGTTCGTGGGCACGACCATGGTCGTCGGACATGTCGACTGCTGGCCAACTTTGGCCCGTGGTCGTGGGGACGACCGTATAGTCGTCGGACATGTCGGCGGCTGGCCAACCTAGTCCCGGTGTCGTGGGGACGACTCTATAGTCGTCGGACATGGCGGTGGCGGGCCAATCTATCCCCGGGGTCGTGGGGACGACCCTATAGTCGCCGGACATGACGGTGGTGGGCCAATCTAGTCTCGGGTTCGTGGGCACGACCATGGTCGTCGGACATGTCGACGGCTGGCCAACTTTGGCCCGTAGTCGTGGTGACGATCCTATAGTCGTCGGACAAGTCGGCGGCGGGCCAATCTAGTCCCGGGGCCGTGGGGACGACCGTATAGTCGTCGGACATGTCGGCGGATGGCCAACCTAGTCCCGGGGTCGTGGGTACGACCCTATAGTCGTCGGACATGATGGTGGTGGGCCAATCTAGTCCCGGGGCCGTGGGGACGACCGTATAGTCGTCGGACATGTCGGCGGCTGGCCAACCTAGTCCCGGGGCCGTGGGGACGACCGTATAGTCGTCGGACATATCGCCGGCTGGCCAACCTAGTCCCGGGGTCGTGGGGACGACCCTGTAGTCGTCGGACATGACGGTGGCGGGCCAATCTAGTCCCGGGGTCGTAGGGACGACCCTATAGTCGTCGGACAAGTCGGCGGCGGGCCAACATAGTCCCGGGGTGGTAGGGACGACCCTATAGTCGTCGGACAAGTCGGCGGCGGGCCAACCTAGTCCCGGGGTCGTGAGGACGACCCTATAGTCGTCGGACATGATGGTGGCGGGCCAATCTAGTCCCGTGGTCGTGGGGACGACCGTATAGTCGTCGGACATGTCGGCGGCTGGCCAACCTAGTCCCGGTGTCGTGGGGACGACCGTATAGTCGTCGGACATGTCGCCGGGTGGCCAACATAGTCCCGGGGTGGTAGGGACGACCCTATAGTCGTCGGACATGTCGGCGGCTGGGCAACTTTGGCCCGTGGTCGTGGGGACGACCCTATAGTCGTCGGACAAGTCGGCGGCACGCCAACCTAGTCCCGGGGTCGTGTGGACGACCCTATAGTAGTCGGACATGATGGTGGCGGGCCAATCTAGTCCCGTGGTCGTGGGGACGACCGTATAGTCGTCGGACAAGTCGGCGGCGCGCCAACCTAGTCCCGGGGTCGTGTGGACGACCCTATAGTCGTCGGACATGTCGGCGGCGGGCCAACCTAGTCCCGGGGTCGTGAGGACGACCCTATAGTCGTCGGACATGTCGGCGGCTGGGCAACTTTGGCCCGTGGTCGTGGGGACGACCCTATAGTCGTCGGACAAGTCGGCGGCTGGCCAACCTAGTCCCGGGGTCGTGGGGACGACCCTATAGTCGTCGGACATGTCGGCGGCTGGGCAACTTTGGCCCGTGGTCGTGGGGACGACCCTATAGTCGTCGGACAAGTCGGCGGCGCGCCAACCTAGTGCCGGGGTCGTGTGGACGACCCTATAGTCGTCGGACATGTCGGCGGCGGGCCAACCTAGTCCCGGGGTCGTGGGGACGACCCTATAGTCGTTGGACAAGTCGGCGGCGGGCCAACCTAGTCCCGGGGTCGTAGGGACGACCATATAGTCGTCGGACATGATGGTGGCGGGCCAATCTAGACGCGGGGTCTTGGGGACGACCCAATAGTCGTCGGACAAGTCGGCGGCGGGCAAACCTAGTCCCGGGGTCGTGGGGACGACCGTATAGTCGTCGGACATGTCGGCGGCAGGCCAACCTAGTCCCGGTGTCGTGGGGACGACTCTATAGTCGTCGGACATGGCGGTGGCGGGCCAATCTATCCCCGGCGTCGTGGGGACGACCCTATAGTCGTCGGACATGACGGTGGCGGGCCAATCTAGTCCCGGGTTCGTGGGCACGACCATGGTCGTCGGACATGTCGACGGCTGGCCAACTTTGGCCCGTAGTCGTGGTGCGATCCTATAATCGTCGGACAAGTCGGCGGCGGGCCAATCTAGTCCCGCGGCCGTGGGGACGACCCTATAGTCGTCGGACATGATGGTGGCGGGCCAATCTAGTCCCGTGGTCGTGGGGACGACCGTATAGTCGTCGGACATATCGGCGGCTGGCCAACCTAGTCCCGGTGTCGTGGGGACGACTCTATAGTAGTCGGACATGGCGGTGGCGGGCCAATCTATCCCCGGGGTCGTGGGGACGACCCTATAGTCGTCGGACATGACGGTGGCGGGCCAACCTAGTCCCGGTGTCGTGGGGACGACTCTATAGTCGTCGGACATGGCGGTGGCGGCCAATATATCCCCGGGGTCGTGGGGACGACCCTATAGTCGTCGGACATGACGGTGGCGGGCCAATCTAGTCCCGGGTTCGTGGGCACGACCATGGTCGTCGGACATGTCGACGGCTGGCCAACTTTGGCCCGTAGTCGTGGTGACGATCCTATAGTCGTCGAACATGATGATGGCGGGCCAAGCTAGTCCCGGGGCCGTGGGGACGACCGTATAGTCGTCGGACAAGTCGGCGGCGGGCCAATCTAGTCCCGGGGCCGTGGGGACGACCGTATAGTCGTCGGACATGTCAGCGGCTGGCCAACCTAGTCCCGGGGTCGTGGGGACGACCCTATAGTCGTCGAACATGATGATGGCGGGCCAAGCTAGTCCCGGGGCCGTGGGGACGACCGTATAGTCGGCGGACAAATCGGCGGCTGGCCAACCTATTCCCGGGGTCGTGGGGACGACCCTATAGTCGTCGGACAAGTCGGCGGCGGGCCAATCTAGTCCCGGGGCCGTGGGGACGACCGTATAGTCGTCGGACATGTCGGCGGCTGGCCAACCTAGTCCCGGGGTCGTGGGGACGACCCAATAGTCGTCGGACATGGCGGTGGCGGGCCAATCTAGTCCCGGGTTCGTGGGGACGACCCTATAGTCTTCGGACAAGTCGGCGGCGGGCCAACCTAGTCCCGGGGTCGTGGGGACGACCCTATAGTCGTCGGACAAGTCGGCGGCGGGCCAATCTAGTCCCGGGGCCGTGGGGACGACCGTATAGTCGTCGGACATGTCGGCGGCTGGCCAACCTAGTCCCGGGGTCGTGGGGACGACCCTATAGTCGTCGGACAAGTCGGCGGCGGGCCAATCTAGTCCCGGGGCCGTGGGGACGACCGTATAGTCGTCGGACATGTCGGCGGCGGGCCAATCTAGTCCCGGGTTCGTGGGCACGACCATGGTCGTCGGACATGTCGACGGCTGGCCAACTTTGGCCCGTAGTCGTGGGGACGACTCTATAGTCGTCGGACATGATGGTGGCGGGCCAATCTAGACCCGGGGTCGTGGGGACGACCCAATAGTCGTCGGACATGGCGGTGGCGGGCCAATCTATCCCCGGGGTCGTGGGGACGACCCTATAGTCGTCGGACAAGTCGGCGGCGGGCCAAGCTAGTCCCGGGGCCGTGGGGACGACCCTATAGTCGTCGAACATGATGATGGCGGGCCAAGCTAGTCCCGGGGTCGTGGGGACGACTCTATAGTCGTCGGACATGGCGGTGGCGGGCCAATCTATCCCCGGGGTCGTGGGGGCGACCCTATAGTCGTCGGACATGACGGTGGCGGGCCAATCTAGTCCCGGGTTCGTGGGCACGACCATGGTCGTCGGACATGTCGACGGCTGGCCAACTTTGGCCCGGGGTCGTGGGGACGACCCTATAGTCTTCGGCTGGCCAACCTAGTCCCGGGGTCGTGGGGACGACCCTATAGTCTTCGGCTGGCCAACCTAGTCCCAGGGTCGTGGGGACGACCCTATAGTCGTCGGATATGATGGTGTCGGGCCAACCTAGTACCGGGGTGGTAGGGACGACCCTATTGTCGTCGGACATTTCGGCGGCGCGCCAACCTATTCCTGGGGTCGTGGGGACGACCATATAGTCGTCGGACATGATATTGGCGGGCCAGTCTAGTCCCGGGGTCGCGGGGACGACCCTATAGTGGTCGGACATGTCGGCGGCTCGCCAACTTTGGCCCGTGGTCGTGGGGACGACCCTATTGTCGTCGGACATGACGGTGGCGGGCCAATCTAGTTCCGGGGTCGTGGGGACGAACCTATAGTCGTAGGACAAGTCGGCCGCGGGCCAACTTAGGCCCGGGGTCGTGGGGACGACCCTATTGTCGTCGGACAAGTCGGCGGCGGGCCATCCTAGTCCCGGGGTCGTGGGGACGACCCTATAGTCGTCGGACAATTCGACGGCGGGCCAACCTAGTCCCGGGGTGGTAGGCACGACCCTATAGTCGTCGGACAAGTCGGCGGCGGGCCAACCTAGTCCCGTGGTCGTGGGGACGACCCTATAGTCGTCGGACATGATGGTGGCGGGCCAATCTAGTCCCGGGGTCGTGGGGACGACCGTATAGTCGTCGGACATGTCGGCGGATGGCCAACCTAGTCCCGGGGTCGTGGGTACGACCCTATAGTCGTCGGACATGATGGTGGTGGGCCAATCTAGTCCCGGGGCCGTGGGGACGACCGTATAGTCGTCGGACATGTCGGCGGCTGGCCAACCTAGTCCCGGGGCCGTGGGGACGACCGTATAGTCGTCGGACATGTCGCCGGCTGGCCAACCTAGTCCCGGGGTCGTGGGGACGACCCTGTAGTCGTCGGACATGACGGTGGCGGGCCAATCTAGTCCCGGGGTCGTAGGGACGACCCTATAGTCGTCGGACAAGTCGGCGGCGGGCCAACATAGTCCCGGGGTGGTAGGGACGACCCTATAGTCGTCGGACAAGTCGGCGGCGGGCCAACCTAGTCCCGGGGTCGTGAGGACGACCCTATAGTCGTCGGACATGATGGTGGCGGGCCAATCTAGTCCCGGGGCCGTGGGGACGACCCTATAGTCGTCGGACATGACGTTGGTGGGCCAATCTAGTCCCGGGTTCGTGGGCACGACCATGGTCGTCGGACATGTCGACGGCTGGCCAACTTTGGCCCGTAGTCGTGGTGACGATCCTATAGTCGTCGGACATGTCGGCGGCTGGCCAACCTAGTCCCGGGGTCGTGGGGACGACCCTATAGTCGTCGGACATGTCGGCGGCGGGCCAATCTAGTCCCGGGGCCGTGGGGACGACCGTATAGTCGTCGGACATGTCGGCGGCTGGCCAACCTAGTCCCGGGGTCGTGGGTACGACCCTATAGTCGTCGGACATGATGGTGGCGGGCCAATCTAGTCCCGGGGCCGTGGGGACGACCGTATAGTCGTCGGACATGTCGGCGGCTGGCCAACCTAGTCCCGGGGTCGTGGGGACGACCCTGTAGTCGTCGGATATGATGGTGGCGGGCCAATCTAGTCCCGGGGTCGTGGGGACGACCGTATAGTCGTCGGACATGTCGGCGGCTGGCCAACCTAGTCCCGGTGTCGTGGGGACGACTCTATAGTCGTCGGACATGGCGGTGGCGGCCAATATATCCCCGGGGTCGTGGGGACGACCCTATAGTCGTCGGACATGACGGTGGCGGGCCAATCTAGTCCCGGGTTCGTGGGCACGACCATGGTCGTCGGACATGTCGACGGCTGGCCAACTTTGGCCCGTAGTCGTGGTGACGATCCTATAGTCGTCGAACATGATGATGGCGGGCCAAGCTAGTCCCGGGGCCGTGGGGACGACCGTATAGTCGTCGGACAAGTCGGCGGCGGGCCAATCTAGTCCCGGGGCCGTGGGGACGACCGTATAGTCGTCGGACATGTCGGCGGCTGGCCAACCTAGTCCCGGGGTCGTGGGGACGACCCTATAGTCGTCGGACAAGTCGGCGGCGGGCCAATCTAGTCCCGGGGCCGTGGGGACGACCGTATAGTCGTCGGACATGTCGGCGGCGGGCCAATCTAGTCCCGGGTTCGTGGGCACGACCATGGTCGTCGGACATGTCGACGGCTGGCCAACTTTGGCCCGTAGTCGTGGGGACGACTCTATAGTCGTCGGACATGATGGTGGCGGGCCAATCTAGACCCGGGGTCGTGGGGACGACCCAATAGTCGTCGGACATGGCGGTGGCGGGCCAATCTATCCCCGGGGTCGTGGGGACGACCCTATAGTCGTCGGACAAGTCGGCGGCGGGCCAAGCTAGTCCCGGGGCCGTGGGGACGACCCTATAGTCGTCGAACATGATGATGGCGGGCCAAGCTAGTCCCGGGGTCGTGGGGACGACTCTATAGTCGTCGGACATGGCGGTGGCGGGCCAATCTATCCCCGGGGTCGTGGGGGCGACCCTATAGTCGTCGGACATGACGGTGGCGGGCCAATCTAGTCCCGGGTTCGTGGGCACGACCATGGTCGTCGGACATGTCGACGGCTGGCCAACTTTGGCCCGTAGTCGTGGTGACGATCCTATAGTCGTCGGACAAGTCGGGGGCGGGCCAATCTAGTCCCGGGGCCGTGGGGACGACCGTATAGACGTCGGACATGTCGGCGGCTGGCCAACCTAGTCCCGGGGTCGTGGGGACGACCCTATAGTCGTCGAACATGATGATGGTGGGCCAAGCTAGTCCCGGGGCCGTGGGGACGACCGTATAGTCGGCGGACAGGTCGGCGGCTGGCTAACCTAGTCCCGGGGTCGTGGGGACGACTCTATAGTCGTCGGACATGATGGTGGCGGGCCAATCTAGACCCGGGGTCGTGGGGACGACCCAATAGTCGTCGGACATGGCGGTGGCGGGCCAATCTATCCCCGGGGTCGTGGGGACGACCCTATAGTCGTCGGACAAATCGGCGGCGGGCCAAGCTAGTCCCGGGGCCGTGGGGACGACCGTATAGTCGTCGGACATGTCGGCGGCTGGCCAACCTAGTCCCGGGGTCGTGGGGACGACCCTATAGTCGTCGAACATGATGATGGTGGGCCAAGCTAGTCCCGGGGCCGTGGGGACGACCGTATAGTCGGCGGACAGGTCGGCGGCTGGCTAACCTAGTCCCGGGGTCGTGGGGACGACCCTGTAGTCGTCGGATATGATGGTGGCGGGCCAATCTAGTCCCGGGGCCGTGGGGACAACCGTATAGTCGTCGGACATGTCGGCGGCTGGCCAACCTAGTCCCGGTGTCGTGGGGACGACTCTATAGTTGTCGGTCATGATGGTGGCGGGCGAATCTAGACCCGGGGTCGTGGGGACGACCCTATAGTCGTCGGACAAGTCGGCGGCTGGCCAACCTAGACCCGGGGTCGTGGGGACAACCCTATAGTCGTCGAACATGATGATGGGGGGCCAAGCTAGTCCCGGGGCCGTGGGGACGACCGTATAGTCGTCGGACATTATGGTGGCGGGCCAATCTATCCCGGGGTCGTGGGAACGACCCTACAGTCGTCGGACATTTCGGCGGCGGGCCAACCTAGTCCCGTGTTCGTGGGGACGACCCTATAGTCGTCGGACATGACGGTGGCGGGCCAATCTAGTCCCGGGGTCGTGGGGACGACCCTATAGTCGTCGGACATGTCGGCTGCTGGCCAACATTGGCCAGTGGTCGTGGGGACGACCCTATAGTCGCCGGACATGATGGTGGCGGGCCAATCTAGTCCCGGGGCCGTGGGGACGACTGTATAGTCGTCGGACATGTCGGCGGCTTGCCAACCAGGTCCCGGTGTCGTGGGGACGACCCTATAGTCGTCGGACATGACGGTGGCGGGCCAATCTAGTCCCGGGGTCGTGGGTACGACCCTATAGTCGTCGGACATTTCGGCGGCAGTCCAACTTTGGCCCGTGGTCGTGGGAACGACCCTATAGTCGTCGGATATGTCGGAGGCTGGCCAACCTAGTCCCGGGGTCGTGTGGACGACCCTATTGTCATCGGACAAGTCGGCGGCGGGCCAACCTAGTCCCGGGGTCGTAGGGACGACCCTATAGTCGTCGGGCATGACGGTGGCGGGCCAATCCAGTCCCGGGTTCGTGGGCACGACCATGGTCGTCGGACATGTCGACGGCTGGCCAACTTTGGCCCGTAGTCGTGGTGACGATCCTATAGTCGTCGGACAAGTCGGCGGCGGGCCAATCTAGTCCCGGGGCCGTGGGGACGACCGTATAGTCGTCGGACATGTCGGCGGCTGGCCAACCTAGTCCCGGGGTCGTGGGGACGACCCTATAGTCGTCGAACATGATGATGGCGGGCCAAGCTAGTCCCGGGGCCGTGGGGACGACCGTATAGTCGGCGGACAAGTCGCCGGCTGGCCAACCTAGTCCCGGGGTCGTGGGGACGACCCTGTAGTCGTCGGACATGACGGTGGCGGGCCAATCTAGTCCCGGGGTCGTGGGGACGACCGTATAGTCGTCGGACATGTCGGCGGCTGGCCAACCTAGTCCCGGTGTCGTGGGGACGACCGTATAGTCGTCGGACATGTCGGCGGCTGGCCAACCTAGACCCGGTGTCGTTGGGACGACTCTATAGTCGTCGGACATGGCGGTGGCGGGCCAATATATCCCCGGGGTCGTGGGGACGACCCTATAGTCGTCGGACATGACGGTGGCGGGCCAATCCAGTCCCGGGTTCGTGGGCACGACCATGGTCGTCGGACATGTCGACGGCTGGCCAACTTTGGCCCGTAGTCGTGGTGACGATCCTATAGTCGTCGGACAAGTCGGCGGCGGGCCAATCTAGTCCCGGGGCCGTGGGGACGACCGTATAGTCGTCGGACATGTCGGCGGCTGGCCAACCTAGTCCCGGGGTCGTGGGGACGACCCTATAGTCGTCGAACATGATGATGGCGGGCCAAGCTAGTCCCGGGGCCGTGGGGACGACCGTATAGTCGGCGGACAAGTCGCCGGCTGGCCAACCTAGTCCCGGGGTCGTGGGGACGACCCTGTAGTCGTCGGACATGACGGTGGCGGGCCAATCTAGTCCCGGGGTGGTAGGGACGACCCTATAGTCGTCGGACAAGTCGGCGGCGGGCCAACCTAGTCCCGGGGTCGTGAGGACGACCCTATAGTCGTCGGACATGATGGTGGCGGGCCAATCTAGTCCCGTGGTCGTGGGGACGACCGTATAGTCGTCGGACATGTCGGCGGCTGGCCAACCTAGTCCCGGTGTCGTGGGGACGACCGTATAGTCGTCGGACATGTCGCCGGCTGGCCAACATAGTCCCGGGGTGGTAGGGACGACCCTATAGTCGTCGGACATGTCGGCGGCTGGGCAACTTTGGCCCGTGGTCGTGGGGACGACCCTATAGTCGTCGGACAAGTCGGCGGCACGCCAACCTAGTCCCGGGGTCGTGTGGACGACCCTATAGTCGTCGGACATGATGGTGGCGGGCCAATCTAGTCCCGTGGTCGTGGGGACGACCGTATAGTCGTCGGACAAGTCGGCGGCGCGCCAACTTAGTCCCGGGGTCGTGAGGACGACCATGGTCGTCGGACATGACGACGGCTGGCCAACTTTGGCCCGTAGTCGTGGTGACGACCCTATAGTCGTCGGACATGACAGTGGCGGGCCAATCTTGTCCCGGGGTCGTGGGGACGACACTATATTCGTCGGACATGTCGGCGGCGGGCCAACCTAGTCCCGGGGTCGTGGGGACGACCGTATAGTCGTCGGACATGTCGGCGGCTGGCCAACCTAGTCCCGGTGTCGTGGGGACGACCGTATAGTCGTCGGACATGTCGGCGGCTGGCCAACCTAGTCCCGGTGTCGTTGGGACGACTCTATAGTCGTCGGACATGGCGGTGGCGGGCCAATATATCCTCGGGGTCGTGGGGACGACCCTATAGTCGTCGGACATGACGGTGGCGGGCCAATCCAGTCCCGGGTTCGTGGGCACGACCATGGTCGTCGGACATGTCGACGGCTGGCCAACTTTGGCCCGTAGTCGTGGTGACGATCCTATAGTCGTCGGACAAGTCGGCGGCGGGCCAATCTAGTCCCGGGGCCGTGGGGACGACCGTATAGTCGTCGGACATGTCGGCGGCTGGCCAACCTAGTCCCGGGGTCGTGGGGACGACCCTATAGTCGTCGAACATGATGATGGCGGGCCAAGCTAGTCCCGGGGCCGTGGGGACGACCGTATAGTCGGCGGACAAGTCGCCGGCTGGCCAACCTAGTCCCGGGGTCGTGGGGACGACCCTGTAGTCGTCGGACATGACGGTGGCGGGCCAATCTAGTCCCGGGGTCGTAGGGACGACCCTATAGTCGTCGGACAAGTCGACGGCGGGCGAACATAGTCCCGGGGTGGTAGGGACGACCCTATAGTCGTCGGACAAGTCGGCGGCGGGCCAACCTAGTCCCGGGGTCGTGAGGACGACCCTATAGTCGTCGGACATGATGGTGGCGGGCCAATCTAGTCCCGTGGTCGTGGGGACGACCGTATAGTCGTCGGACATGTCGGCGGCTGGCCAACCTAGTCCCGGTGTCGTGGGGACGACCGTATAGTCGTCGGACATGTCGCCGGGTGGCCAACATAGTCCCGGGGTGGTAGGGACGACCCTATAGTCGTCGGACATGTCGGCGGCTGGGCAACTTTGGCCCGTGGTCGTGGGGACGACCCTATAGTCGTCGGACAAGTCGGCGGCACGCCAACCTAGTCCCGGGGTCGTGTGGACGACCCTATAGTAGTCGGACATGATGGTGGCGGGCCAATCTAGTCCCGTGGTCGTGGGGACGACCGTATAGTCGTCGGACAAGTCGGCGGCGCGCCAACCTAGTCCCGGGGTCGTGTGGACGACCCTATAGTCGTCGGACATGTCGGCGGCGGGCCAACCTAGTCCCGGGGTCGTGAGGACGACCCTATAGTCGTCGGACATGTCGGCGGCTGGGCAACTTTGGCCCGTGGTCGTGGGGACGACCCTATAGTCGTCGGACAAGTCGGCGGCACGCCAACCTAGTCCCGGGGTCGTGTGGACGACCCTATAGTCGTCGGACATGTCGGCGGCGGGCCAACCTAGTCCCGGGGTCGTGAGGACGACCCTATAGTCGTCGGACATGTCGGCGGCTGGGCAACTTTGGCCCGTGGTCGTGGGGACGACCCTATAGTCGTCGGACAAGTCGGCGGCTGGCCAACCTAGTCCCGGGGTCGTGGGGACGACCCTATAGTCGTCGGACATGTCGGCGGCTGGGCAACTTTGGCCCGTGGTCGTGGGGACGACCCTATAGTCGTCGGACAAGTCGGCGGCGCGCCAACCTAGTGCCGGGGTCGTGTGGACGACCCTATAGTCGTCGGACATGTCGGCGGCGGGCCAACCTAGTCCCGGGGTCGTGGGGACGACCCTATAGTCGTTGGACAAGTCGGCGGCGGGCCAACCTAGTCCCGGGGTCGTAGGGACGACCCTATAGTCGTCGGACATGATGGTGGCGGGCCAATCTAGACGCGGGGTCTTGGGGACGACCCAATAGTCGTCGGACAAGTCGGCGGCGGGCAAACCTAGTCCCGGGGTCGTGGGGACGACCGTATAGTCGTCGGACATGTCGGCGGCAGGCCAACCTAGTCCCGGTGTCGTGGGGACGACTCTATAGTCGTCGGACATGGCGGTGGCGGGCCAATCTATCCCCGGCGTCGTGGGGACGACCCTATAGTCGTCGGACATGACGGTGGCGGGCCAATCTAGTCCCGGGTTCGTGGGCACGACCATGGTCGTCGGACATGTCGACGGCTGGCCAACTTTGGCCCGTAGTCGTGGTGCGATCCTATAATCGTCGGACAAGTCGGCGGCGGGCCAATCTAGTCCCGCGGCCGTGGGGACGACCCTATAGTCGTCGGACATGATGGTGGCGGGCCAATCTAGTCCCGTGGTCGTGGGGACGACCGTATAGTCGTCGGACATATCGGCGGCTGGCCAACCTAGTCCCGGTGTCGTGGGGACGACTCTATAGTAGTCGGACATGGCGGTGGCGGGCCAATCTATCCCCGGGGTCGTGGGGACGACCCTATAGTCGTCGGACATGACGGTGGCGGGCCAATCTAGTCCCGGGTTCGTGGGCACGACCATGGTCGTCGGACATGTCGACGGCTGGCCAACATTGGCCCGTAGTCGTGGTGACGACTCTATAGTCGTCGGACAAGTCGGCGGCGGGCCAATCTAGTCCCGGGGCCGTGGGGACGACCGTATAGGCGTCGGACATGTCGGCGGCTGGCCAACCTAGTCCCGGTGTCGTGGGGACGACTCTATAGTCGTCGGACAAGTCGGCGGCGGGCCAATCTAGTCCCGGGGCCGTGGGGACGACCGTATAGTCGTCGGACATGTCGGCGGCTGGCCAACCTAGTCCCGGGGACGTGGGGACGACTCTATAGTCGTCGGACATGTCGGCGGCTGGCCAACCTAGTCCCGGGGTCGTGGGGACGACCCTACAGTCGTCGGACATGTCGGCGGCGCGCCAACTTAGTCCCGGGGTCGTGGGGACGACCCTATAGTCGTCGGACATGACGGTGGCGGACCAATCTATCCCCGGGGTCGTGGGGACGACCCTATAGTCGTCGGACATGACGGTGGTGGGCCAATCTAGTCCCGGGTTCGTGGGCACGACCATGGTCGTCGGACATGTCGACTGCTGGCCAACTTTGGCCCGTGGTCGTGGGGACGACCGTATAGTCGTCGGACATGTCGGCGGCTGGCCAACCTAGTCCCGGTGTCGTGGGGACGACTCCATAGTCGTCGGACATGGCGGTGGCGGGCCAATCTATCCCCGGGGTCGTGGGGACGACCCTATAGTCGTCGGACATGACGGTGGTGGGCCAATCTAGTCCCGGGTTCGT
The DNA here is from genome assembly GCA_946251845.1 of Andrena fulva. Classification (NCBI taxonomy): domain Eukaryota; kingdom Metazoa; phylum Arthropoda; class Insecta; order Hymenoptera; family Andrenidae; genus Andrena; species Andrena fulva. Next base: position 511,079 of record CAMITZ010000116.1, on the reverse strand, counting down.
GGGCACGACCATGGTCGTCGGACATGTCGACTGCTGGCCAACTTTGGCCCGTGGTCGTGGGGACGACCGTATAGTCGTCGGACATGTCGGCGGCTGGCCAACCTAGTCCCGGTGTCGTGGGGACGACTCTATAGTCGTCGGACATGGCGGTGGCGGGCCAATCTATCCCCGGGGTCGTGGGGACGACCCTATAGTCGCCGGACATGACGGTGGTGGGCCAATCTAGTCTCGGGTTCGTGGGCACGACCATGGTCGTCGGACATGTCGACTGCTGGCCAACTTTGGCCCGTGGTCGTGGGGACGACCGTATAGTCGTCGGACATGTCGGCGGCTGGCCAACCTAGTCCCGGTGTCGTGGGGACGACTCTATAGTCGTCGGACATGGCGGCGGCGGGCCAATCTAGTCCCGGGGCCGTGGGGACGACCGTATAGTCGTCGGACATGTCGGCGGATGGCCAACCTAGTCCCGGGGTCGTGGGTACGACCCTATAGTCGTCGGACATGATGGTGGTGGGCCAATCTAGTCCCGGGGCCGTGGGGACGACCGTATAGTCGTCGGACATGTCGGCGGCTGGCCAACCTAGTCCCGGGGCCGTGGGGACGACCGTATAGTCGTCGGACATGTCGCCGGCTGGCCAACCTAGTCCCGGGGTCGTGGGGACGACCCTGTAGTCGTCGGACATGACGGTGGCGGGCCAATCTAGTCCCGGGGTCGTAGGGACGACCCTATAGTCGTCGGACAAGTCGGCGGCGGGCCAACATAGTCCCGGGGTGGTAGGGACGACCCTATAGTCGTCGGACAAGTCGGCGGCGGGCCAACCTAGTCCCGGGGTCGTGAGGACGACCCTATAGTCGTCGGACATGATGGTGGCGGGCCAATCTAGTCCCGGGGCCGTGGGGACGACCCTATAGTCGTCGGACATGACGTTGGTGGGCCAATCTAGTCCCGGGTTCGTGGGCACGACCATGGTCGTCGGACATGTCGACGGCTGGCCAACTTTGGCCCGTAGTCGTGGTGACGATCCTATAGTCGTCGGACATGATGATGGCGGGCCAAGCTAGTCCCGGGGCCGTGGGGACGACCGTATAGTCGGCGGACAAATCGGCGGCTGGCCAACCTATTCCCGGGGTCGTGGGGACGACCCTATAGTCGTCGGACAAGTCGGCGGCGGGCCAATCTAGTCCCGGGGCCGTGGGGACGACCGTATAGTCGTCGGACATGTCGGCGGCTGGCCAACCTAGTTCCGGGGTCGTGGGGACGACCCAATAGTCGTCGGACATGGCGGTGGCGGGCCAATCTAGTCCCGGGTTCGTGGGGACGACCCTATAGTCGTCGGACAAGTCGGCGGCGGGCCAACCTAGTCCCGGGGTCGTGGGGACGACCCTATAGTCGTCGGACAAGTCGGCGGCGGGCCAATCTAGTCCCGGGGCCGTGGGGACGACCGTATAGTCGTCGGACATGTCGGCGGCTGGCCAACCTAGTCCCGGGGTCGTGGGGACGACCCTATAGTCGTCGGACAAGTCGGCGGCGGGCCAATCTAGTCCCGGGGCCGTGGGGACGACCGTATAGTCGTCGGACATGTCGGCGGCGGGCCAATCTAGTCCCGGGTTCGTGGGCACGACCATGGTCGTCGGACATGTCGACGGCTGGCCAACTTTGGCCCGTAGTCGTGGGGACGACTCTATAGTCGTCGGACATGATGGTGGCGGGCCAATCTAGACCCGGGGTCGTGGGGACGACCCAATAGTCGTCGGACATGGCGGTGGCGGGCCAATCTATCCCCGGGGTCGTGGGGACGACCCTATAGTCGTCGGACAAGTCGGCGGCGGGCCAAGCTAGTCCCGGGGCCGTGGGGACGACCCTATAGTCGTCGAACATGATGATGGCGGGCCAAGCTAGTCCCGGGGTCGTGGGGACGACTCTATAGTCGTCGGACATGGCGGTGGCGGGCCAATCTATCCCCGGGGTCGTGGGGGCGACCCTATAGTCGTCGGACATGACGGTGGCGGGCCAATCTAGTCCCGGGTTCGTGGGCACGACCATGGTCGTCGGACATGTCGACGGCTGGCCAACTTTGGCCCGTAGTCGTGGTGACGATCCTATAGTCGTCGGACAAGTCGGGGGCGGGCCAATCTAGTCCCGGGGCCGTGGGGACGACCGTATAGACGTCGGACATGTCGGCGGCTGGCCAACCTAGTCCCGGGGTCGTGGGGACGACCCTATAGTCGTCGAACATGATGATGGTGGGCCAAGCTAGTCCCGGGGCCGTGGGGACGACCGTATAGTCGGCGGACAGGTCGGCGGCTGGCTAACCTAGTCCCGGGGTCGTGGGGACGACTCTATAGTCGTCGGACATGATGGTGGCGGGCCAATCTAGACCCGGGGTCGTGGGGACGACCCAATAGTCGTCGGACATGGCGGTGGCGGGCCAATCTATCCCCGGGGTCGTGGGGACGACCCTATAGTCGTCGGACAAGTCGGCGGCGGGCCAAGCTAGTCCCGGGGCCGTGGGGACGACCGTATAGTCGTCGGACATGTCGGCGGCTGGCCAACCTAGTCCCGGGGTCGTGGGGACGACCCTATAGTCGTCGAACATGATGATGGTGGGCCAAGCTAGTCCCGGGGCCGTGGGGACGACCGTATAGTCGGCGGACAGGTCGGCGGCTGGCTAACCTAGTCCCGGGGTCGTGGGGACGACCCTGTAGTCGTCGGATATGATGGTGGCGGGCCAATCTAGTCCCGGGGCCGTGGGGACAACCGTATAGTCGTCGGACATGTCGGCGGCTGGCCAACCTAGTCCCGGTGTCGTGGGGACGACTCTATAGTTGTCGGTCATGATGGTGGCGGGCGAATCTAGACCCGGGGTCGTGGGGACGACCCTATAGTCGTCGGACAAGTCGGCGGCTGGCCAACCTAGACCCGGGGTCGTGGGGACAACCCTATAGTCGTCGAACATGATGATGGCGGGCCAAGCTAGTCCCGGGGCCGTGGGGACGACCGTATAGTCGTCGGACATTATGGTGGCGGGCCAATCTATCCCGGGGTCGTGGGAACGACCCTACAGTCGTCGGACATTTCGGCGGCGGGCCAACCTAGTCCCGTGTTCGTGGGGACGACCCTATAGTCGTCGGACATGACGGTGGCGGGCCAATCTAGTCCCGGGGTCGTGGGGACGACCCTATAGTCGTCGGACATGTCGGCTGCTGGCCAACATTGGCCAGTGGTCGTGGGGACGACCCTATAGTCGCCGGACATGATGGTGGCGGGCCAATCTAGTCCCGGGGCCGTGGGGACGACTGTATAGTCGTCGGACATGTCGGCGGCTTGCCAACCAGGTCCCGGTGTCGTGGGGACGACCCTATAGTCGTCGGACATGACGGTGGCGGGCCAATCTAGTCCCGGGGTCGTGGGTACGACCCTATAGTCGTCGGACATTTCGGCGGCAGTCCAACTTTGGCCCGTGGTCGTGGGAACGACCCTATAGTCGTCGGATATGTCGGAGGCTGGCCAACCTAGTCCCGGGGTCGTGTGGACGACCCTATTGTCATCGGACAAGTCGGCGGCGGGCCAACCTAGTCCCGGGGTCGTGGGGACGACCCTATAGTCGTCGGGCATGACGGTGGCGGGCCAATCCAGTCCCGGGTTCGTGGGCACGACCATGGTCGTCGGACATGTCGACGGCTGGCCAACTTTGGCCCGTAGTCGTGGTGACGATCCTATAGTCGTCGGACAAGTCGGCGGCGGGCCAATCTAGTCCCGGGGCCGTGGGGACGACCGTATAGTCGTCGGACATGTCGGCGGCTGGCCAACCTAGTCCCGGGGTCGTGGGGACGACCCTATAGTCGTCGAACATGATGATGGCGGGCCAAGCTAGTCCCGGGGCCGTGGGGACGACCGTATAGTCGGCGGACAAGTCGCCGGCTGGCCAACCTAGTCCCGGGGTCGTGGGGACGACCCTGTAGTCGTCGGACATGACGGTGGCGGGCCAATCTAGTCCCGGGGTCGTGGGGACGACCGTATAGTCGTCGGACATGTCGGCGGCTGGCCAACCTAGTCCCGGTGTCGTGGGGACGACCGTATAGTCGTCGGACATGTCGGCGGCTGGCCAACCTAGACCCGGTGTCGTTGGGACGACTCTATAGTCGTCGGACATGGCGGTGGCGGGCCAATATATCCCCGGGGTCGTGGGGACGACCCTATAGTCGTCGGACATGACGGTGGCGGGCCAATCCAGTCCCGGGTTCGTGGGCACGACCATGGTCGTCGGACATGTCGACGGCTGGCCAACTTTGGCCCGTAGTCGTGGTGACGATCCTATAGTCGTCGGACAAGTCGGCGGCGGGCCAATCTAGTCCCGGGGCCGTGGGGACGACCGTATAGTCGTCGGACATGTCGGCGGCTGGCCAACCTAGTCCCGGGGTCGTGGGGACGACCCTATAGTCGTCGAACATGATGATGGCGGGCCAAGCTAGTCCCGGGGCCGTGGGGACGACCGTATAGTCGGCGGACAAGTCGCCGGCTGGCCAACCTAGTCCCGGGGTCGTGGGGACGACCCTGTAGTCGTCGGACATGACGGTGGCGGGCCAATCTAGTCCCGGGGTGGTAGGGACGACCCTATAGTCGTCGGACAAGTCGGCGGCGGGCCAACCTAGTCCCGGGGTCGTGAGGACGACCCTATAGTCGTCGGACATGATGGTGGCGGGCCAATCTAGTCCCGTGGTCGTGGGGACGACCGTATAGTCGTCGGACATGTCGGCGGCTGGCCAACCTAGTCCCGGTGTCGTGGGGACGACCGTATAGTCGTCGGACATGTCGCCGGCTGGCCAACATAGTCCCGGGGTGGTAGGGACGACCCTATAGTCGTCGGACATGTCGGCGGCTGGGCAACTTTGGCCCGTGGTCGTGGGGACGACCCTATAGTCGTCGGACAAGTCGGCGGCACGCCAACCTAGTCCCGGGGTCGTGTGGACGACCCTATAGTCGTCGGACATGATGGTGGCGGGCCAATCTAGTCCCGTGGTCGTGGGGACGACCGTATAGTCGTCGGACAAGTCGGCGGCGCGCCAACTTAGTCCCGGGGTCGTGAGGACGACCATGGTCGTCGGACATGACGACGGCTGGCCAACTTTGGCCCGTAGTCGTGGTGACGACCCTATAGTCGTCGGACATGACAGTGGCGGGCCAATCTTGTCCCGGGGTCGTGGGGACGACACTATATTCGTCGGACATGTCGGCGGCGGGCCAACCTAGTCCCGGGGTCGTGGGGACGACCGTATAGTCGTCGGACATGTCGGCGGCTGGCCAACCTAGTCCCGGTGTCGTGGGGACGACCGTATAGTCGTCGGACATGTCGGCGGCTGGCCAACCTAGTCCCGGTGTCGTTGGGACGACTCTATAGTCGTCGGACATGGCGGTGGCGGGCCAATATATCCCCGGGGTCGTGGGGACGACCCTATAGTCGTCGGACATGACGGTGGCGGGCCAATCCAGTCCCGGGTTCGTGGGCACGACCATGGTCGTCGGACATGTCGACGGCTGGCCAACTTTGGCCCGTAGTCGTGGTGACGATCCTATAGTCGTCGGACAAGTCGGCGGCGGGCCAATCTAGTCCCGGGGCCGTGGGGACGACCGTATAGTCGTCGGACATGTCGGCGGCTGGCCAACCTAGTCCCGGGGTCGTGGGGACGACCCTATAGTCGTCGAACATGATGATGGCGGGCCAAGCTAGTCCCGGGGCCGTGGGGACGACCGTATAGTCGGCGGACAAGTCGCCGGCTGGCCAACCTAGTCCCGGGGTCGTGGGGACGACCCTGTAGTCGTCGGACATGACGGTGGCGGGCCAATCTAGTCCCGGGGTCGTAGGGACGACCCTATAGTCGTCGGACAAGTCGGCGGCGGGCGAACATAGTCCCGGGGTGGTAGGGACGACCCTATAGTCGTCGGACAAGTCGGCGGCGGGCCAACCTAGTCCCGGGGTCGTGAGGACGACCCTATAGTCGTCGGACATGATGGTGGCGGGCCAATCTAGTCCCGTGGTCGTGGGGACGACCGTATAGTCGTCGGACATGTCGGCGGCTGGCCAACCTAGTCCCGGTGTCGTGGGGACGACCGTATAGTCGTCGGACATGTCGCCGGGTGGCCAACATAGTCCCGGGGTGGTAGGGACGACCCTATAGTCGTCGGACATGTCGGCGGCTGGGCAACTTTGGCCCGTGGTCGTGGGGACGACCCTATAGTCGTCGGACAAGTCGGCGGCACGCCAACCTAGTCCCGGGGTCGTGTGGACGACCCTATAGTAGTCGGACATGATGGTGGCGGGCCAATCTAGTCCCGTGGTCGTGGGGACGACCGTATAGTCGTCGGACAAGTCGGCGGCGCGCCAACCTAGTCCCGGGGTCGTGTGGACGACCCTATAGTCGTCGGACATGTCGGCGGCGGGCCAACCTAGTCCCGGGGTCGTGAGGACGACCCTATAGTCGTCGGACATGTCGGCGGCTGGGCAACTTTGGCCCGTGGTCGTGGGGACGACCCTATAGTCGTCGGACAAGTCGGCGGCACGCCAACCTAGTCCCGGGGTCGTGTGGACGACCCTATAGTCGTCGGACATGTCGGCGGCGGGCCAACCTAGTCCCGGGGTCGTGAGGACGACCCTATAGTCGTCGGACATGTCGGCGGCTGGGCAACTTTGGCCCGTGGTCGTGGGGACGACCCTATAGTCGTCGGACAAGTCGGCGGCTGGCCAACCTAGTCCCGGGGTCGTGGGGACGACCCTATAGTCGTCGGACATGTCGGCGGCTGGGCAACTTTGGCCCGTGGTCGTGGGGACGACCCTATAGTCGTCGGACAAGTCGGCGGCGCGCCAACCTAGTGCCGGGGTCGTGTGGACGACCCTATAGTCGTCGGACATGTCGGCGGCGGGCCAACCTAGTCCCGGGGTCGTGGGGACGACCCTATAGTCGTTGGACAAGTCGGCGGCGGGCCAACCTAGTCCCGGGGTCGTAGGGACGACCCTATAGTCGTCGGACATGATGGTGGCGGGCCAATCTAGACGCGGGGTCTTGGGGACGACCCAATAGTCGTCGGACAAGTCGGCGGCGGGCAAACCTAGTCCCGGGGTCGTGGGGACGACCGTATAGTCGTCGGACATGTCGGCGGCAGGCCAACCTAGTCCCGGTGTCGTGGGGACGACTCTATAGTCGTCGGACATGGCGGTGGCGGGCCAATCTATCCCCGGCGTCGTGGGGACGACCCTATAGTCGTCGGACATGACGGTGGCGGGCCAATCTAGTCCCGGGTTCGTGGGCACGACCATGGTCGTCGGACATGTCGACGGCTGGCCAACTTTGGCCCGTAGTCGTGGTGCGATCCTATAATCGTCGGACAAGTCGGCGGCGGGCCAATCTAGTCCCGCGGCCGTGGGGACGACCCTATAGTCGTCGGACATGATGGTGGCGGGCCAATCTAGTCCCGTGGTCGTGGGGACGACCGTATAGTCGTCGGACATATCGGCGGCTGGCCAACCTAGTCCCGGTGTCGTGGGGACGACTCTATAGTAGTCGGACATGGCGGTGGCGGGCCAATCTATCCCCGGGGTCGTGGGGACGACCCTATAGTCGTCGGACATGACGGTGGCGGGCCAATCTAGTCCCGGGTTCGTGGGCACGACCATGGTCGTCGGACATGTCGACGGCTGGCCAACATTGGCCCGTAGTCGTGGTGACGACTCTATAGTCGTCGGACAAGTCGGCGGCGGGCCAATCTAGTCCCGGGGCCGTGGGGACGACCGTATAGGCGTCGGACATGTCGGCGGCTGGCCAACCTAGTCCCGGTGTCGTGGGGACGACTCTATAGTCGTCGGACAAGTCGGCGGCGGGCCAATCTAGTCCCGGGGCCGTGGGGACGACCGTATAGTCGTCGGACATGTCGGCGGCTGGCCAACCTAGTCCCGGGGACGTGGGGACGACTCTATAGTCGTCGGACATGTCGGCGGCTGGCCAACCTAGTCCCGGGGTCGTGGGGACGACCCTACAGTCGTCGGACATGTCGGCGGCGCGCCAACTTAGTCCCGGGGTCGTGGGGACGACCCTATAGTCGTCGGACATGACGGTGGCGGGCCAATCTATCCCCGGGGTCGTGGGGACGACCCTATAGTCGTCGGACATGACGGTGGTGGGCCAATCTAGTCCCGGGTTCGTGGGCACGACCATGGTCGTCGGACATGTCGACTGCTGGCCAACTTTGGCCCGTGGTCGTGGGGACGACCGTATAGTCGTCGGACATGTCGGCGGCTGGCCAACCTAGTCCCGGTGTCGTGGGGACGACTCTATAGTCGTCGGACATGGCGGTGGCGGGCCAATCTATCCCCGGGGTCGTGGGGACGACTCTATAGTCGCCGGACATGACGGTGGTGGGCCAATCTAGTCTCGGGTTCGTGGGCACGACCATGGTCGTCGGACATGTCGACGGCTGGCCAACTTTGGCCCGTAGTCGTGGTGACGATCCTATAGTCGTCGGACAAGTCGGCGGCGGGCCAATCTAGTCCCGGGGCCGTGGGGACGACCGTATAGTCGTCGGACATGTCGGCGGATGGCCAACCTAGTCCCGGGGTCGTGGGTACGACCCTATAGTCGTCGGACATGATGGTGGTGGGCCAATCTAGTCCCGGGGCCGTGGGGACGACCGTATAGTCGTCGGACATGTCGGCGGCTGGCCAACCTAGTCCCGGGGCCGTGGGGACGACCGTATAGTCGTCGGACATATCGCCGGCTGGCCAACCTAGTCCCGGGGTCGTGGGGACGACCCTGTAGTCGTCGGACATGACGGTGGCGGGCCAATCTAGTCCCGGGGTCGTAGGGACGACCCTATAGTCGTCGGACAAGTCGGCGGCGGGCCAACATAGTCCCGGGGTGGTAGGGACGACCCTATAGTCGTCGGACAAGTCGGCGGCGGGCCAACCTAGTCCCGGGGTCGTGAGGACGACCCTATAGTCGTCGGACATGATGGTGGCGGGCCAATCTAGTCCCGTGGTCGTGGGGACGACCGTATAGTCGTCGGACATGTCGGCGGCTGGCCAACCTAGTCCCGGTGTCGTGGGGACGACCGTATAGTCGTCGGACATGTCGCCGGGTGGCCAACATAGTCCCGGGGTGGTAGGGACGACCCTATAGTCGTCGGACATGTCGGCGGCTGGGCAACTTTGGCCCGTGGTCGTGGGGACGACCCTATAGTCGTCGGACAAGTCGGCGGCACGCCAACCTAGTCCCGGGGTCGTGTGGACGACCCTATAGTAGTCGGACATGATGGTGGCGGGCCAATCTAGTCCCGTGGTCATGGGGACGACCGTATAGTCGTCGGACAAGTCGGCGGCGCGCCAACCTAGTCCCGGGGTCGTGTGGACGACCCTATAGTCGTCGGACATGTCGGCGGCGGGCCAACCTAGTCCCGGGGTCGTGAGGACGACCCTATAGTCGTCGGACATGTCGGCGGCTGGGCAACTTTGGCCCGTGGTCGTGGGGACGACCCTATAGTCGTCGGACAAGTCGGCGGCACGCCAACCTAGTCCCGGGGTCGTGTGGACGACCCTATAGTCGTCGGACATGTCGGCGGCGGGCCAACCTAGTCCCGGGGTCGTGAGGACGACCCTATAGTCGTCGGACATGTCGGCGGCTGGGCAACTTTGGCCCGTGGTCGTGGGGACGACCCTATAGTCGTCGGACAAGTCGGCGGCTGGCCAACCTAGTCCCGGGGTCGTGGGGACGACCCTATAGTCGTCGGACATGTCGGCGGCTGGGCAACTTTGGCCCGTGGTCGTGGGGACGACCCTATAGTCGTCGGACAAGTCGGCGGCGCGCCAACCTAGTGCCGGGGTCGTGTGGACGACCCTATAGTCGTCGGACATGTCGGCGGCGGGCCAACCTAGTCCCGGGGTCGTGGGGACGACCCTATAGTCGTTGGACAAGTCGGCGGCGGGCCAACCTAGTCCCGGGGTCGTAGGGACGACCCTATAGTCGTCGGACATGATGGTGGCGGGCCAATCTAGACGCGGGGTCTTGGGGACGACCCAATAGTCGTCGGACAAGTCGGCGGCGGGCAAACCTAGTCCCGGGGTCGTGGGGACGACCGTATAGTCGTCGGACATGTCGGCGGCAGGCCAACCTAGTCCCGGTGTCGTGGGGACGACTCTATAGTCGTCGGACATGGCGGTGGCGGGCCAATCTATCCCCGGCGTCGTGGGGACGACCCTATAGTCGTCGGACATGACGGTGGCGGGCCAATCTAGTCCCGGGTTCGTGGGCACGACCATGGTCGTCGGACATGTCGACGGCTGGCCAACTTTGGCCCGTAGTCGTGGTGCGATCCTATAATCGTCGGACAAGTCGGCGGCGGGCCAATCTAGTCCCGCGGCCGTGGGGACGACCCTATAGTCGTCGGACATGATGGTGGCGGGCCAATCTAGTCCCGTGGTCGTGGGGACGACCGTATAGTCGTCGGACATATCGGCGGCTGGCCAACCTAGTCCCGGTGTCGTGGGGACGACTCTATAGTAGTCGGACATGGCGGTGGCGGGCCAATCTATCCCCGGGGTCGTGGGGACGACCCTATAGTCGTCGGACATGACGGTGGCGGGCCAATCTAGTCCCGGGTTCGTGGGCACGACCATGGTCGTCGGACATGTCGACGGCTGGCCAACATTGGCCCGTAGTCGTGGTGACGACTCTATAGTCGTCGGACAAGTCGGCGGCGGGCCAATCTAGTCCCGGGGCCGTGGGGACGACCGTATAGGCGTCGGACATGTCGGCGGCTGGCCAACCTAGTCCCGGTGTCGTGGGGACGACTCTATAGTCGTCGGACAAGTCGGCGGCGGGCCAATCTAGTCCCGGGGCCGTGGGGACGACCGTATAGTCGTCGGACATGTCGGCGGCTGGCCAACCTAGTCCCGGGGACGTGGGGACGACTCTATAGTCGTCGGACATGTCGGCGGCTGGCCAACCTAGTCCCGGGGTCGTGGGGACGACCCTATAGTCGTCGGACATGTCGGCGGCGCGCCAACTTAGTCCCGGGGTCGTGGGGACGACCCTATAGTCGTCGGACATGACGGTGGCTGGCCAATCTTGTCCCGGGGTCGTGGGGACGACCCTATATTCGTCGGACATGTCGGCGGCTGGCCAACTTTGGCCCGTGGTCGTGGGGACGACCGTATAGTCGTCGGACATGTCGGCGGCTGGCCAACCTTGTCCCGGTGTCGTGGGGACGACTCCATAGTCGTCGGACATGGCGGTGGCGGGCCAATCTATCCCCGGGGTCGTGGGGACGACCCTATAGTCGTCGGACATGACGGTGGTGGGCCAATCTAGTCCCGGGTTCGTGGGCACGACCATGGTCGTCGGACATGTCGACTGCTGGCCAACTTTGGCCCGTGGTCGTGGGGACGACCGTATAGTCGTCGGACATGTCGGCGGCTGGCCAACCTAGTCCCGGTGTCGTGGGGACGACTCTATAGTCGTCGGACATGGCGGTGGCGGGCCAATCTATCCCCGGGGTCGTGGGGACGACCCTATAGTCGCCGGACATGACGGTGGTGGGCCAATCTAGTCTCGGGTTCGTGGGCACGACCATGGTCGTCGGACATGTCGACGGCTGGCCAACTTTGGCCCGTAGTCGTGGTGACGATCCTATAGTCGTCGGACAAGTCGGCGGCGGGCCAATCTAGTCCCGGGGCCGTGGGGACGACCGTATAGTCGTCGGACATGTCGGCGGATGGCCAACCTAGTCCCGGGGTCGTGGGTACGACCCTATAGTCGTCGGACATGATGGTGGTGGGCCAATCTAGTCCCGGGGCCGTGGGGACGACCGTATAGTCGTCGGACATGTCGGCGGCTGGCCAACCTAGTCCCGGGGCCGTGGGGACGACCGTATAGTCGTCGGACATGTCGCCGGCTGGCCAACCTAGTCCCGGGGTCGTGGGGACGACCCTGTAGTCGTCGGACATGACGGTGGCGGGCCAATCTAGTCCCGGGGTCGTAGGGACGACCCTATAGTCGTCGGACAAGTCGGCGGCGGGCCAACATAGTCCCGGGGTGGTAGGGACGACCCTATAGTCGTCGGACAAGTCGGCGGCGGGCCAACCTAGTCCCGGGGTCGTGAGGACGACCCTATAGTCGTCGGACATGATGGTGGCGGGCCAATCTAGTCCCGGGGCCGTGGGGACGACCCTATAGTCGTCGGACATGACGTTGGTGGGCCAATCTAGTCCCGGGTTCGTGGGCACGACCATGGTCGTCGGACATGTCGACGGCTGGCCAACTTTGGCCCGTAGTCGTGGTGACGATCCTATAGTCGTCGGACATGTCGGCGGCTGGCCAACCTAGTCCCGGGGTCGTGGGGACGACCCTATAGTCGTGGGACATGTCGGCGGCGGGCCAATCTAGTCCCGGGGCCGTGGGGACGACCGTATAGTCGTCGGACATGTCGGCGGCTGGCCAACCTAGTCCCGGGGTCGTGGGTACGACCCTATAGTCGTCGGACATGATGGTGGCGGGCCAATCTAGTCCCGGGGCCGTGGGGACGACCGTATAGTCGTCGGACATGTCGGCGGCTGGCCAACCTAGTCCCGGGGTCGTGGGGACGACCCTGTAGTCGTCGGATATGATGGTGGCGGGCCAATCTAGTCCCGGGGTCGTGGGGACGACCGTATAGTCGTCGGACATGTCGGCGGCTGGCCAACCTAGTCCCGGTGTCGTGGGGACGACTCTATAGTCGTCGGACATGGCGGTGGCGGCCAATATATCCCCGGGGTCGTGGGGACGACCCTATAGTCGTCGGACATGACGGTGGCGGGCCAATCTAGTCCCGGGTTCGTGGGCACGACCATGGTCGTCGGACATGTCGACGGCTGGCCAACTTTGGCCCGTAGTCGTGGTGACGATCCTATAGTCGTCGAACATGATGATGGCGGGCCAAGCTAGTCCCGGGGCCGTGGGGACGACCGTATAGTCGTCGGACAAGTCGGCGGCGGGCCAATCTAGTCCCGGGGCCGTGGGGACGACCGTATAGTCGTCGGACATGTCAGCGGCTGGCCAACCTAGTCCCGGGGTCGTGGGGACGACCCTATAGTCGTCGAATATGATGATGGCGGGCCAAGCTAGTCCCGGGGCCGTGGGGACGACCGTATAGTCGGCGGACAAATCGGCGGCTGGCCAACCTATTCCCGGGGTCGTGGGGACGACCCTATAGTCGTCGGACAAGTCGGCGGCGGGCCAATCTAGTCCCGGGGCCGTGGGGACGACCGTATAGTCGTCGGACATGTCGGCGGCTGGCCAACCTAGTCCCGGGGTCGTGGGGACGACCCAATAGTCGTCGGACATGGCGGTGGCGGGCCAATCTAGTCCCGGGTTCGTGGGGACGACCCTATAGTCGTCGGACAAGTCGGCGGCGGGCCAACCTAGTCCCGGGGTCGTGGGGACGACCCTATAGTCGTCGGACAAGTCGGCGGCGGGCCAATCTAGTCCCGGGGCCGTGGGGACGACCGTATAGTCGTCGGACATGTCGGCGGCTGGCCAACCTAGTCCCGGGGTCGTGGGGACGACCCTATAGTCGTCGGACAAGTCGGCGGCGGGCCAATCTAGTCCCGGGGCCGTGGGGACGACCGTATAGTCGTCGGACATGTCGGCGGCGGGCCAATCTAGTCCCGGGTTCGTGGGCACGACCATGGTCGTCGGACATGTCGACGGCTGGCCAACTTTGGCCCGTAGTCGTGGGGACGACTCTATAGTCGTCGGACATGATGGTGGCGGGCCAATCTAGACCCGGGGTCGTGGGGACGACCCAATAGTCGTCGGACATGGCGGTGGCGGGCCAATCTATCCCCGGGGTCGTGGGGACGACCCTATAGTCGTCGGACAAGTCGGCGGCGGGCCAAGCTAGTCCCGGGGCCGTGGGGACGACCCTATAGTCGTCGAACATGATGATGGCGGGCCAAGCTAGTCCCGGGGTCGTGGGGACGACTCTATAGTCGTCGGACATGGCGGTGGCGGGCCAATCTATCCCCGGGGTCGTGGGGGCGACCCTATAGTCGTCGGACATGACGGTGGCGGGCCAATCTAGTCCCGGGTTCGTGGGCACGACCATGGTCGTCGGACATGTCGACGGCTGGCCAACTTTGGCCCGTAGTCGTGGTGACGATCCTATAGTCGTCGGACAAGTCGGGGGCGGGCCAATCTAGTCCCGGGGCCGTGGGGACGACCGTATAGTCGTCGGACATGTCGGCGGCTGGCCAACCTAGTCCCGGGGTCGTGGGGACGACCCTATAGTCGTCGAACATGATGATGGTGGGCCAAGCTAGTCCCGGGGCCGTGGGGACGACCGTATAGTCGGCGGACAGGTCGGCAGCTGGCTAACCTAGTCCCGGGGTCGTGGGGACGACCCTGTAGTCGTCGGATATGATGGTGGCGGGCCAATCTAGTCCCGGGGCCGTGGGGACAACCGTATAGTCGTCGGACATGTCGGCGGCTGGCCAACCTAGTCCCGGTGTCGTGGGGACGACTCTATAGTTGTCGGTCATGATGGTGGCGGGCGAATCTAGACCCGGGGTCGTGGGGACGACCCTATAGTCGTCGGACAAGTCGGCGGCTGGCCAACCTAGACCCGGGGTCGTGGGGACAACCCTATAGTCGTCGAACATGATGATGGCGGGCCAAGCTAGTCCCGGGGCCGTGGGGACGACCGTATAGTCGTCGGACATTATGGTGGCGGGCCAATCTATCCCGGGGTCGTGGGAACGACCCTACAGTCGTCGGACATTTCGGCGGCGGGCCAACCTAGTCCCGTGTTCGTGGGGACGACCCTATAGTCGTCGGACATGACGGTGGCGGGCCAATCTAGTCCCGGGGTCGTGGGGACGACCCTATAGTCGTCGGACATGATAGTGGCGGGCCAATCTAGTCCCGGGGTCGTGGGGACGACCCTATAGTCGTCGGACATGTCGGCGGCTCGCCAACTTTGGCCCGTGGTCGTGGGGACGACCCTGTTGTCGTCGGACATGTTGGCCGCGGGCCAACCTAGACCCGGGGTCGTGGGGACGACCCTATAGTCTTCGGCTGGCCAACCTAGTCCCGGGGTCGTGGGGACGACCCTATAGTCTTCGGCTGGCCAACCTAGTCCCGGGGTCGTGGGGACGACCCTATAGTCGTCGGATATGATGGTGTCGGGCCAACCTAGTACCGGGGTGGTAGGGACGACCCTATTGTCGTCGGACATTTCGGCGGCGCGCCAACCTAGTCCTGGGGTCGTGGGGACGACCATATAGTCGTCGGACATGATATTGGCGGGCCAGTCTAGTCCCGGGGTCGTGGGGACGACCCTATAGTGGTCGGACATGTCGGCGGCTCGCCAACTTTGGCCCGTGGTCGTGGGGACGACCCTATTGTCGTCGGACATGACGGTGGCGGGCCAATCTAGTTCCGGGGTCGTGGGGACGAACCTATAGTCGTAGGACAAGTCGGCCGCGGGCCAACTTAGGCCCGGGGTCGTGGGGACGACCCTATTGTCGTCGGACAAGTCGGCGGCGGGCCATCCTAGTCCCGGGGTCGTGGGGACGACCCTATAGTCGTCGGACAATTCGACGGCGGGCCAACCTAGTCCCGGGGTGGTAGGCACGACCCTATAGTCGTCGGACAAGTCGGCGGCGGGCCAACCTAGTCCCGTGGTCGTGGGGACGACCCTATAGTCGTCGGACATGATGGTGGCGGGCCAATCTAGTCCCGGGGTCGTGGGGACGACCGTATAGTCGTCGGACATGTCGGCGGATGGCCAACCTAGTCCCGGGGTCGTGGGTACGACCCTATAGTCGTCGGACATGATGGTGGTGGGCCAATCTAGTCCCGGGGCCGTGGGGACGACCGTATAGTCGTCGGACATGTCGGCGGCTGGCCAACCTAGTCCCGGGGCCGTGGGGACGACCGTATAGTCGTCGGACATGTCGCCGGCTGGCCAACCTAGTCCCGGGGTCGTGGGGACGACCCTGTAGTCGTCGGACATGACGGTGGCGGGCCAATCTAGTCCCGGGGTCGTAGGGACGACCCTATAGTCGTCGGACAAGTCGGCGGCGGGCCAACATAGTCCCGGGGTGGTAGGGACGACCCTATAGTCGTCGGACAAGTCGGCGGCGGGCCAACCTAGTCCCGGGGTCGTGAGGACGACCCTATAGTCGTCGGACATGATGGTGGCGGGCCAATCTAGTCCCGGGGCCGTGGGGACGACCCTATAGTCGTCGGACATGACGTTGGTGGGCCAATCTAGTCCCGGGTTCGTGGGCACGACCATGGTCGTCGGACATGTCGACGGCTGGCCAACTTTGGCCCGTAGTCGTGGTGACGATCCTATAGTCGTCGGACATGTCGGCGGCTGGCCAACCTAGTCCCGGGGTCGTGGGGACGACCCTATAGTCGTCGGACATGTCGGCGGCGGGCCAATCTAGTCCCGGGGCCGTGGGGACGACCGTATAGTCGTCGGACATGTCGGCGGCTGGCCAACCTAGTCCCGGGGTCGTGGGTACGACCCTATAGTCGTCGGACATGATGGTGGCGGGCCAATCTAGTCCCGGGGCCGTGGGGACGACCGTATAGTCGTCGGACATGTCGGCGGCTGGCCAACCTAGTCCCGGGGTCGTGGGGACGACCCTGTAGTCGTCGGATATGATGGTGGCGGGCCAATCTAGTCCCGGGGTCGTGGGGACGACCGTATAGTCGTCGGACATGTCGGCGGCTGGCCAACCTAGTCCCGGTGTCGTGGGGACGACTCTATAGTCGTCGGACATGGCGGTGGCGGCCAATATATCCCCGGGGTCGTGGGGACGACCCTATAGTCGTCGGACATGACGGTGGCGGGCCAATCTAGTCCCGGGTTCGTGGGCACGACCATGGTCGTCGGACATGTCGACGGCTGGCCAACTTTGGCCCGTAGTCGTGGTGACGATCCTATAGTCGTCGAACATGATGATGGCGGGCCAAGCTAGTCCCGGGGCCGTGGGGACGACCGTATAGTCGTCGGACAAGTCGGCGGCGGGCCAATCTAGTCCCGGGGCCGTGGGGACGACCGTATAGTCGTCGGACATGTCGGCGGCTGGCCAACCTAGTCCCGGGGTCGTGGGGACGACCCTATAGTCGTCGAACATGATGATGGCGGGCCAAGCTAGTCCCGGGGCCGTGGGGACGACCGTATAGTCGGCGGACAAATCGGCGGCTGGCCAACCTATTCCCGGGGTCGTGGGGACGACCCTATAGTCGTCGGACAAGTCGGCGGCGGGCCAATCTAGTCCCGGGGCCGTGGGGACGACCCTATAGTCGTCGAACATGATGATGGCGGGCCAAGCTAGTCCCGGGGCCGTGGGGACGACCGTATAGTCGGCGGACAAATCGGCGGCTGGCCAACCTAGTCCCGGGGTCGTGGGGCGACCCTATAGTCGTCTCGACATGACGGTGGCGGGCCAATCTAGTCCCGGGGTCGTGGGGACGAGCCTATAGTCGTCGGACATGATGATGGCGGGCCAAGCTAGTCCCGGGGCCGTGGGGACGACCGTATAGTCGGCGGACAAATCGGCGGCTGGCCAACCTAGTCCCGGGGTCGTGGGGCGACCCTATAGTCGTCTCGACATGACGGTGGCGGGCCAATCTAGTCCCGGGGTCGTGGGGACGAGCCTATAGTCGTCGGACATGTCGGCGGCTGACCAACTTTGGCCCGGGGTCGTGGAGACGCTCCTATAGTCGTCGGACATGTCGGCGGCTGGCCAACCTAGTTCCGGGGTCGTGGGGACGACCCAATAGTCGTCGGACATGGCGGTGGCGGGCCAATCTAGTCCCGGGTTCGTGGGGACGACCCTATAGTCGTCGGACAAGTCGGCGGCGGGCCAACCTAGTCCCGGGGTCGTGGGGACGACCCTATAGTCGTCGGACAAGTCGGCGGCGGGCCAATCTAGTCCCGGGGCCGTGGGGACGACCGTATAGTCGTCGGACATGTCGGCGGCTGGCCAACCTAGTCCCGGGGTCGTGGGGACGACCCTATAGTCGTCGGACAAGTCGGCGGCGGGCCAATCTAGTCCCGGGGCCGTGGGGACGACCGTATAGTCGTCGGACATGTCGGCGGCGGGCCAATCTAGTCCCGGGTTCGTGGGCACGACCATGGTCGTCGGACATGTCGACGGCTGGCCAACTTTGGCCCGTAGTCGTGGGGACGACTCTATAGTCGTCGGACATGATGGTGGCGGGCCAATCTAGACCCGGGGTCGTGGGGACGACCCAATAGTCGTCGGACATGGCGGTGGCGGGCCAATCTATCCCCGGGGTCGTGGGGACGACCCTATAGTCGTCGGACAAGTCGGCGGCGGGCCAAGCTAGTCCCGGGGCCGTGGGGACGACCCTATAGTCGTCGAACATGATGATGGCGGGCCAAGCTAGTCCCGGGGTCGTGGGGACGACTCTATAGTCGTCGGACATGGCGGTGGCGGGCCAATCTATCCCCGGGGTCGTGGGGGCGACCCTATAGTCGTCGGACATGACGGTGGCGGGCCAATCTAGTCCCGGGTTCGTGGGCACGACCATGGTCGTCGGACATGTCGACGGCTGGCCAACTTTGGCCCGTAGTCGTGGTGACGATCCTATAGTCGTCGGACAAGTCGGGGGCGGGCCAATCTAGTCCCGGGGCCGTGGGGACGACCGTATAGACGTCGGACATGTCGGCGGCTGGCCAACCTAGTCCCGGGGTCGTGGGGACGACCCTATAGTCGTCGAACATGATGATGGTGGGCCAAGCTAGTCCCGGGGCCGTGGGGACGACCGTATAGTCGGCGGACAGGTCGGCGGCTGGCTAACCTAGTCCCGGGGTCGTGGGGACGACTCTATAGTCGTCGGACATGATGGTGGCGGGCCAATCTAGACCCGGGGTCGTGGGGACGACCCAATAGTCGTCGGACATGGCGGTGGCGGGCCAATCTATCCCCGGGGTCGTGGGGACGACCCTATAGTCGTCGGACAAGTCGGCGGCGGGCCAAGCTAGTCCCGGGGCCGTGGGGACGACCGTATAGTCGTCGGACATGTCGGCGGCTGGCCAACCTAGTCCCGGGGTCGTGGGGACGACCCTATAGTCGTCGAACATGATGATGGTGGGCCAAGCTAGTCCCGGGGCCGTGGGGACGACCGTATAGTCGGCGGACAGGTCGGCGGCTGGCTAACCTTGTCCCGGGGTCGTGGGGACGACCCTGTAGTCGTCGGATATGATGGTGGCGGGCCAATCTAGTCCCGGGGCCGTGGGGACAACCGTATAGTCGTCGGACATGTCGGCGGCTGGCCAACCTAGTCCCGGTGTCGTGGGGACGACTCTATAGTTGTCGGTCATGATGGTGGCGGGCGAATCTAGACCCGGGGCCGTGGGGACGACCCTATAGTCGTCGGACATGACGTTGGTGGGCCAATCTAGTCCCGGGTTCGTGGGCACGACCATGGTCGTCGGACATGTCGACGGCTGGCCAACTTTGGCCCGTAGTCGTGGTGACGATCCTATAGTCGTCGGACATGTCGGCGGCTGGCCAACCTAGTCCCGGGGTCGTGGGGACGACCCTATAGTCGTCGGACATGTCGGCGGCGGGCCAATCTAGTCCCGGGGCCGTGGGGACGACCGTATAGTCGTCGGACATGTCGGCGGCTGGCCAACCTAGTCCCGGGGTCGTGGGTACGACCCTATAGTCGTCGGACATGATGGTGGCGGGCCAATCTAGTCCCGGGGCCGTGGGGACGACCGTATAGTCGTCGGACATGTCGGCGGCTGGCCAACCTAGTCCCGGGGTCGTGGGGACGACCCTGTAGTCGTCGGATATAATGGTGGCGGGCCAATCTAGTCCCGGGGTCGTGGGGACGACCGTATAGTCGTCGGACATGTCGGCGGCTGGCCAACCTAGTCCCGGTGTCGTGGGGACGACTCTATAGTCGTCGGACATGGCGGTGGCGGCCAATATATCCCCGGGGTCGTGGGGACGACCCTATAGTCGTCGGACATGACGGTGGCGGGCCAATCTAGTCCCGGGTTCGTGGGCACGACCATGGTCGTCGGACATGTCGACGGCTGGCCAACTTTGGCCCGTAGTCGTGGTGACGATCCTATAGTCGTCGAACATGATGATGGCGGGCCAAGCTAGTCCCGGGGCCGTGGGGACGACCGTATAGTCGTCGGACAAGTCGGCGGCGGGCCAATCTAGTCCCGGGGCCGTGGGGACGACCGTATAGTCGTCGGACATGTCGGCGGCTGGCCAACCTAGTCCCGGGGTCGTGGGGACGACCCTATAGTCGTCGAACATGATGATGGCGGGCCAAGCTAGTCCCGGGGCCGTGGGGTCGACCGTATAGTCGGCGGACAAATCGGCGGCTGGCCAACCTATTCCCGGGGTCGTGGGGACGACCCTATAGTCGTCGGACAAGTCGGCGGCGGGCCAATCTAGTCCCGGGGCCGTGGGGACGACCCTATAGTCGTCGAACATGATGATGGCGGGCCAAGCTAGTCCCGGGGTCGTGGGGACGACCCTATAGTCGTCGAACATGATGATGGTGGGCCAAGCTAGTCCCGGGGCCGTGGGGACGACCGTATAGTCGGCGGACAGGTCGGCGGCTGGCTAACCTAGTCCCGGGGTCGTGGGGACGACTCTATAGTCGTCGGACATGATGGTGGCGGGCCAATCTAGACCCGGGGTCGTGGGGACGACCCAATAGTCGTCGGACATGGCGGTGGCGGGCCAATCTATCCCCGGGGTCGTGGGGACGACCCTATAGTCGTCGGACAAGTCGGCGGCGGGCCAAGCTAGTCCCGGGGCCGTGGGGACGACCGTATAGTCGTCGGACATGTCGGCGGCTGGCCAACCTAGTCCCGGGGTCGTGGGGACGACCCTATAGTCGTCGAACATGATGATGGTGGGCCAAGCTAGTCCCGGGGCCGTGGGGACGACCGTATAGTCGGCGGACAGGTCGGCGGCTGGCTAACCTAGTCCCGGGGTCGTGGGGACAACCCTATAGTCGTCGAACATGATGATGGCGGGCCAAGCTAGTCCCGGGGCCGTGGGGACGACCGTATAGTCGTCGGACATTATGGTGGCGGGCCAATCTATCCCGGGGTCGTGGGAACGACCCTACAGTCGTCGGACATTTCGGCGGCGGGCCAACCTAGTCCCGTGTTCGTGGGGACGACCCTATAGTCGTCGGACATGACGGTGGCGGGCCAATCTAGTCCCGGGGTCGTGGGGACGACCCTATAGTCGTCGGACATGATAGTGGCGGGCCAATCTAGTCCCGGGGTCGTGGGGACGACCCTATAGTCGTCGGACATGATGGTGGCGGGCCAATCTAGTCCCGGGGCCGTGGGGACAACCGTATAGTCGTCGGACATGTCGGCGGCTGGCCAACCTAGTCCCGGTGTCGTGGGGACGACTCTATAGTTGTCGGTCATGATGGTGGCGGGCGAATCTAGACCCGGGGTCGTGGGGACGACCCTATAGTCGTCGGACAAGTCGGCGGCTGGCCAACCTAGACCCGGGGTCGTGGGGACAACCCTATAGTCGTCGAACATGATGATGGCGGGCCAAGCTAGTCCCGGGGCCGTGGGGACGACCGTATAGTCGTCGGACATTATGGTGGCGGGCCAATCTATCCCGGGGTCGTGGGAACGACCCTACAGTCGTCGGACATTTCGGCGGCGGGCCAACCTAGTCCCGTGTTCGTGGGGACGACCCTATAGTCGTCGGACATGACGGTGGCGGGCCAATCTAGTCCCGGGGTCGTGGGGACGACCCTATAGTCGTCGGACATGATAGTGGCGGGCCAATCTAGTCCCGGGGTCGTGGGGACGACCCTATAGTCGTCGGACATGTCGGCGGCTCGCCAACTTTGGCCCGTGGTCGTGGGGACGACCCTGTTGTCGTCGGACATGTTGGCCGCGGGCCAACCTAGTCCCGGGGTCGTGGGGACGACCCTATAGTCTTCGGCTGGCCAACCTAGTCCCGGGGTCGTGGGGACGACCCTATAGTCTTCGGCTGGCCAACCTAGTCCCGGGGTCGTGGGGACGACCCTATAGTCGTCGGATATGATGGTGTCGGGCCAACCTAGTACCGGGGTGGTAGGGACGACCCTATTGTCGTCGGACATGACGGTGGCGGGCCAATCTAGTCCCGGGGTCGTAGGGACGACCCTATAGTCGTCGGACAAGTCGGCGGCGGGCCAACATAGTCCCGGGGTGGTAGGGACGACCCTATAGTCGTCGGACAAGTCGGCGGCGGGCCAACCTAGTCCCGGGGTCGTGAGGACGACCCTATAGTCGTCGGACATGATGGTGGCGGGCCAATCTAGTCCCGGGGCCGTGGGGACGACCCTATAGTCGTCGGACATGACGTTGGTGGGCCAATCTAGTCCCGGGTTCGTGGGCACGACCATGGTCGTCGGACATGTCGACGGCTGGCCAACTTTGGCCCGTAGTCGTGGTGACGATCCTATAGTCGTCGGACATGTCGGCGGCTGGCCAACCTAGTCCCGGGGTCGTGGGGACGACCCTATAGTCGTCGGACATGTCGGCGGCGGGCCAATCTAGTCCCGGGGCCGTGGGGACGACCGTATAGTCGTCGGACATGTCGGCGGCTGGCCAACCTAGTCCCGGGGTCGTGGGTACGACCCTATAGTCGTCGGACATGATGGTGGCGGGCCAATCTAGTCCCGGGGCCGTGGGGACGACCGTATAGTCGTCGGACATGTCGGCGGCTGGCCAACCTAGTCCCGGGGTCGTGGGGACGACCCTGTAGTCGTCGGATATGATGGTGGCGGGCCAATCTAGTCCCGGGGTCGTGGGGACGACCGTATAGTCGTCGGACATGTCGGCGGCTGGCCAACCTAGTCCCGGTGTCGTGGGGACGACTCTATAGTCGTCGGACATGGCGGTGGCGGCCAATATATCCCCGGGGTCGTGGGGACGACCCTATAGTCGTCGGACATGACGGTGGCGGGCCAATCTAGTCCCGGGTTCGTGGGCACGACCATGGTCGTCGGACATGTCGACGGCTGGCCAACTTTGGCCCGTAGTCGTGGTGACGATCCTATAGTCGTCGAACATGATGATGGCGGGCCAAGCTAGTCCCGGGGCCGTGGGGACGACCGTATAGTCGTCGGACAAGTCGGCGGCGGGCCAATCTAGTCCCGGGGCCGTGGGGACGACCGTATAGTCGTCGGACATGTCGGCGGCTGGCCAACCTAGTCCCGGGGTCGTGGGGACGACCCTATAGTCGTCGAACATGATGATGGCGGGCCAAGCTAGTCCCGGGGCCGTGGGGACGACCGTATAGTCGGCGGACAAATCGGCGGCTGGCCAACCTATTCCCGGGGTCGTGGGGACGACCCTATAGTCGTCGGACAAGTCGGCGGCGGGCCAATCTAGTCCCGGGGCCGTGGGGACGACCGTATAGTCGTCGGACATGTCGGCGGCTGGCCAACCTAGTTCCGGGGTCGTGGGGACGACCCAATAGTCGTCGGACATGGCGGTGGCGGGCCAATCTAGTCCCGGGTTCGTGGGGACGACCCTATAGTCGTCGGACAAGTCGGCGGCGGGCCACCCTAGTCCCGGGGTCGTGGGGACGACCCTATAGTCGTCGGACAAGTCGGCGGCGGGCCAATCTAGTCCCGGGGCCGTGGGGACGACCGTATAGTCGTCGGACATGTCGGCGGCTGGCCAACCTAGTCCCGGGGTCGTGGGGACGACCCTATAGTCGTCGGACAAGTCGGCGGCGGGCCAATCTAGTCCCGGGGCCGTGGGGACGACCGTATAGTCGTCGGACATGTCGGCGGCGGGCCAATCTAGTCCCGGGTTCGTGGGCACGACCATGGTCGTCGGACATGTCGACGGCTGGCCAACTTTGGCCCGTAGTCGTGGGGACGACTCTATAGTCGTCGGACATGATGGTGGCGGGCCAATCTAGACCCGGGGTCGTGGGGACGACCCAATAGTCGTCGGACATGGCGGTGGCGGGCCAATCTATCCCCGGGGTCGTGGGGACGACCCTATAGTCGTCGGACAAGTCGGCGGCGGGCCAAGCTAGTCCCGGGGCCGTGGGGACGACCCTATAGTCGTCGAACATGATGATGGCGGGCCAAGCTAGTCCCGGGGTCGTGGGGACGACTCTATAGTCGTCGGACATGGCGGTGGCGGGCCAATCTATCCCCGGGGTCGTGGGGGCGACCCTATAGTCGTCGGACATGACGGTGGCGGGCCAATCTAGTCCCGGGTTCGTGGGCACGACCATGGTCGTCGGACATGTCGACGGCTGGCCAACTTTGGCCCGTAGTCGTGGTGACGATCCTATAGTCGTCGGACAAGTCGGGGGCGGGCCAATCTAGTCCCGGGGCCGTGGGGACGACCGTATAGACGTCGGACATGTCGGCGGCTGGCCAACCTAGTCCCGGGGTCGTGGGGACGACCCTATAGTCGTCGAACATGATGATGGTGGGCCAAGCTAGTCCCGGGGCCGTGGGGACGACCGTATAGTCGGCGGACAGGTCGGCGGCTGGCTAACCTAGTCCCGGGGTCGTGGGGACGACTCTATAGTCGTCGGACATGATGGTGGCGGGCCAATCTAGACCCGGGGTCGTGGGGACGACCCAATAGTCGTCGGACATGGCGGTGGCGGGCCAATCTATCCCCGGGGTCGTGGGGACGACCCTATAGTCGTCGGACAAGTCGGCGGCGGGCCAAGCTAGTCCCGGGGCCGTGGGGACGACCGTATAGTCGTCGGACATGTCGGCGGCTGGCCAACCTAGTCCCGGGGTCGTGGGGACGACCCTATAGTCGTCGAACATGATGATGGTGGGCCAAGCTAGTCCCGGGGCCGTGGGGACGACCGTATAGTCGGCGGACAGGTCGGCGGCTGGCTAACCTAGTCCCGGGGTCGTGGGGACGACCCTGTAGTCGTCGGATATGATGGTGGCGGGCCAATCTAGTCCCGGGGCCGTGGGGACAACCGTATAGTCGTCGGACATGTCGGCGGCTGGCCAACCTAGTCCCGGTGTCGTGGGGACGACTCTATAGTTGTCGGTCATGATGGTGGCGGGCGAATCTAGACCCGGGGTCGTGGGGACGACCCTATAGTCGTCGGACAAGTCGGCGGCTGGCCAACCTAGACCCGGGGTCGTGGGGACAACCCTATAGTCGTCGAACATGATGATGGCGGGCCAAGCTAGTCCCGGGGCCGTGGGGACGACCGTATAGTCGTCGGACATTATGGTGGCGGGCCAATCTATCCCGGGGTCGTGGGAACGACCCTACAGTCGTCGGAATTTTCGGCGGCGGGCCAACCTAGTCCCGTGTTCGTGGGGACGACCCTATAGTCGTCGGACATGACGGTGGCGGGCCAATCTAGTCCCGGGGTCGTGGGGACGACCCTATAGTCGTCGGACATGATAGTGGCGGGCCAATCTAGTCCCGGGGTCGTGGGGACGACCCTATAGTCGTCGGACATGTCGGCGGCTCGCCAACTTTGGCCCGTGGTCGTGGGGACGACCCTGTTGTCGTCGGACATGTTGGCCGCGGGCCAACCTAGTCCCGGGGTCGTGGGGACGACCCTATAGTCTTCGGCTGGCCAACCTAGTCCCGGGGTCGTGGGGACGACCCTATAGTCTTCGGCTGGCCAACCTAGTCCCGGGGTCGTGGGGACGACCCTATAGTCGTCGGATATGATGGTGTCGGGCCAACCTAGTACCGGGGTGGTAGGGACGACCCTATTGTCGTCGGACATTTCGGCGGCGCGCCAACCTAGTCCTGGGGTCGTGGGGACGACCATATAGTCGTCGGACATGATATTGGCGGGCCAGTCTAGTCCCGGGGTCGTGGGGACGACCCTATAGTCGTCGCACATGTCAGCGGCTGGCCAACTTTGGCCCGTGGTCGTGGGGACGACCCTATAGTCGTCGGCTGGCCAACCTAGTCCCGGGGTCGTGGGGACGACCCTATAGTCGTCGGATATGATGGTGGCGGGCCAACCTAGTACCGGGGTGGTAGGGACGACCCTATTGTCGTCGGACATTTCGGCGGCGCGCTAACCTAGTCCTGGGGTGGTAGGCACGACCCTATAGTCGTCGGACAAGTCGGCGGCGGGCTAACCTAGTCCCGTGGTCGTGGGGACGACCCTATAGTCGTCGGACATGACGGTGGCGGGCCAATCCAGTCCCGGGGTCGTGGGGACGACCCTATAGTCGTCGGACATGTCGGCTGCTGGCCAACAATTGGCCAGTGGTCGTGGCGGCGACCCTATAGTCGTCGGACATGACGGTGGCGGGCCAATCTAGTCCCGGGGTCGTGGGGACGAACCTATAGTCGTCGGACATGTCGGCGGCTGGGCAACTTTGGCCCGTGGTCGTGGGGACGACCCTATAGTCGTCGGACATGTCGGCGGCTGGCCAACCTAGTCCCGGGGTCGTGGGGACGACCCTATAGTCGTCGGACATGTCGGCGGCGCGCCAACCTAGTCCCGGTGTCGTGGGGACGACCCTATAGTCGTCGGACAAGTCGGCGGCGGGCCAATCTAGTCCCGGGGCCGTGGGGACGACCGTATAGTCGTCGGACATGTCGGCGGCTGGCCAACCTAGTCCCGGGGTCGTGGGGACGACCCTATAGTCGTCGAACATGATGATGGCGGGCCAAGCTAGTCCCGGGGCCGTGGGGACGACCGTATAGTCGGCGGACAGGTCGGCGGCTGGGCAACTTTGGCCCGTGGTCGTGGGGACGACCCTATAGTCGTCGGACAAGTCGGCAGCGCGCCAACCTAGTCCCGGGGTCGTGTGGACGACCCTATAGTCGTCGGACATGTCGGCGGCTGGCCAACCTAGTCCCGGTGTCGTGGGGACGACCCTATAGTCGTCGGACAAGTCGGCGGCGGGCCAATCTAGTCCCGTGGTCGTGGGGACGACCCTATAGTCGTCGGACATGATGGTGGCGGGCCAATCTAGTCCCGGGGTCGTGGGGACGACCCTATAGTCGTCGGACATGATAGTGGCGGGCCAATCTAGTCCCGGGGTCGTGGGGACGACCCTATAGTCGTCGGACATTTCGGCGGCTCGCCAACTTTGGCCCGTGGTCGTGGGGACGACCCTGTTGTCGTCGGACATGTTGGCCGCGGGCCAACCTAGTCCCGGGGTCGTGGGGACGACCCAATAGTCTTCGGCTGGCCAACCTAGTCCCGGGGTCGTGGGGACGACCGTATAGTCTTCGGCTGGCCAACCTAGTCCCGGGGTCGTGGGGACCACCCTATAGTCGTCGGATATGATGGTGTCGGGCCAACCTAGTACCGGGGTGGTAGGGACGATCCTATTGTCGTCGGACATTTCGGCGGCGCGCCAACCTAGTCCTGGGGTCGTGGGGACGACCATATAGTCGTCGGACATGATATTGGCGGGCCAGTCTAGTCCCGGGGTCGTGGGGACGACCCTATAGTGGTCGGACATGTCGGCGGCTCGCCAACTTTGGCCCGTGGTCGTGGGGACGACCCTATTGTCGTCGGACATGACGGTGGCGGGCCAATCTAGTTCCGGGGTCGTGGGGACGAACCTATAGTCGTAGGACAAGTCGGCCGCGGGCCAACTTAGGCCCGGGGTCGTGGGGACGACCCTATTGTCGTCGGACAAGTCGGCGGCGGGTCATCCTAGTCCCGGGGTCGTGGGGACGACCCTATAGTCGTCGGACAATTCGGCGGCGGGCCAACCTAGTCCCGGGGTGGTAGGCACGACCCTATAGTCGTCGGACAAGTCGGCGGCGGGCCAACCTAGTCCCGTGGTCGTGGGGACGACCCTATAGTCGTCGGACATGATGGTGGCGGGCCAATCTAGTCCCGGGGTCGTGGGGACGACCCTATAGTCGTCGGACATGTCGGCGGCTCGCCAACTTTGGCCCGTGGTCGTGGGGTCGACCCTATTGTCGTCGGACATGACGGTGGCGGGCCAATCTAGTTCCGGGGTCGTGGGGACGACCCTATAGTCGTCGGACATGTCGGCTGCTGGCCAACATTGGCCAGTGGTCGTGGGGGCGACCCTATAGTCGTCGGACATGACGGTGGCGGGCCAATCTAGTCCCGGGGTCGTGGGGACGAACCTATAGTCCTCGGACATGTCGGCGGCTGGGCAACTTTGGCCCGTGGTCGTGGGGACGACCCTATAGTCGTCGGACATGTCGGCGGCTGGCCAACCTAGTCCCGGGGTCGTGGGGACGACCCTATAGTCGTCGGACATGTCGGCGGCGCGCCAACCTAGTCCCGGTGTCGTGGGGACGACCCTATAGTCGTCGGACAAGTCGGCGGCGGGCCAATCTAGTCCCGTGGTCGTGGGGACGACCCTATAGTCGTCGGACATGACGGTGGCGGGCCAATCTAGTCCGGGGGTCGTGGGGACGAACCTATAGTCGTCGGACATGTCGGCGGCTGGGCAACTTTGGCCCGTGGTCGTGGGGACGACCCTATAGTCGTCGGACAAGTCGGCGGCGGGCCAACCTAGTCCCGGGGTCGTGGAGACGACCCTATAGTCGTCGGACATGACGGTGGCGGGGCAATCTAGTCCGGGGGTCGTGGGGACGACCCTGTAGTCGTCGGACATGACGGTGGTGGGCGAATCTATTCCCGGGGCCGTGGGGACGACCCTATAGTCGTCGGACATGGCGGTGGCGGGCCAATCTATCCCCGGGGATGTGGGGACGACCCTATAGTCGTCGGACATGACGGTGGCGGGCCAATCTAGTCCCGTGTTCGTGGGCACGACCATGGTCGTCGGACATGTCGACAGCTGGCCAACTTTGGCCCGTAGTCGTGGTGACGATCCTATAGTCGTCGGACAAGTCGGCGGCGGGCCAATCTAGTCCCGGGGCCGTGGGGACGACCCAATAGTCGTCGGACATGGCGGTGGCGGGCCAATCTATCCCAGGGGTCGTGGGGACGACCCTATAGTCGTCGGACAAGTCGGCGGCGGGCCAACCTAGTCCCGGGGTCGTGGGGACGACCCTATAGTCGTCGGACATGATGGTGGCGGGCCAATCTAGACCCGGGGTCTTGGGGACGACCCAATAGTCGTCGGACAAGTCGGCGGCGGGCAAACCTAGTCCCGGGGTCGTGGGGACGACCCTATAGTCGTCGGACAAGTCGGCGGCAGGCCAACCTAGTCCCGGGATCGTGGGGACGAACCTATAGTCGTCGGACATGACGGTGCCGGGGCAATCTAGCCCCGGGGTCGTGGGGACGACCCTATAGTCTTCGGACATGTCGGCGGCTGGGCAACATTGGCCCGTGGTCGTGGGGACGACCCAATGGTCGTGGAAAAATTCGGCGGTAGGCCAACCTAGTCCGGGGGTCGTGGGGACGATCCTGTAGTCGTCGGACATGACGGTGGTGGGCCAATCTATTCCTGGGCCCGTGGGGACGACCCTATAGTCATCGGACATGTCGGCGGCTGGCCAACCTAGTCCCGGGATCGTGGGGACGACCCTATAGTCGGCGGACATGTCGGCGGCGGGCCAACGTATCCGCAGGGTCGTAGGGACGAACCTATAGTCGTCGGACATGACGGTGGAGGGCCAATCTAGTCCCGGGCTCGTGGGGACGACCCTATAGTCGTCGGACATGACGGCGGCGGGCCAATCTAGTCCCGGGGTCGTGGGGACGACCCCATAGTCGTCGAACATGGCGGCGGCTGGCCATCCTAGTCCCGGGGTCGTGGGGACGACATTATAGTCGTCGGACAAGTCGGCGGCGGGGCAATCGAGACCTGGGGTCGTGGGGACGACCCTATAGTCTTCGGACATGTCGGCGGCTGGCCAACCTGGTCCCGGGGTGGTAGGGACGACCCTATAGTCGTCGGAGAAGTCGGCGGCGGGCCAGCCTAGTCCCTTGGTCGTGGGGACGACCGTATAGTCGTCGGACATGTCGGCGGCTGGCCAACCTAGTCCCGGGGTCGTGGGGACGACCCTATAGTCGTCGGACAAGTCGGCGGCGGGCCAACCGAGTCCCGGGGTCGTGGGGACGATCCCATAGTCGTCGCACAATTCGGCGGCGGGCCAACCTAGTCCCGGGGTCGTGGGGACGACCCTATAGTCGTCGGACAAGTCGGCGGCGGGCCAACCTAGTCCCGGGGTCGTGGGGACGACCCTATAGTCGTCGGACAAGTCGGCGGCGGGCCAACCTAGTCCCGGGATCGTGGGGACGACCCTATAGTCGTCGGACATGACGGTGCCGGGGCAATCTAGCCCCGGGGTCGTGGGGACGACCCTATAGTCTTCGGACATGTCGGCGGCTGGGCAACATTGGCCCGTGGTCGTGGGGACGACCCAATGGTCGTGGAAAAATTCGGCGGCTGGCCAACCTAGTCCGGGGGTCGTGGGGACGATCCTGTAGTCGTCGGACATGACGGTGGTGGGCCAATCTATTCCTGGGCCCGTGGGGACGACCATATAGTCATCGGACATGTCGGCGGCTGGCCAACCTAGTCCCGGGATCGTGGGGACGACCCTATAGTCGGCGGACATGTCGGCGGCGGGCCAACGTATCCGCAGGGTCGTAGGGACGAACCTATAGTCGTCGGACATGACGGTGGAGGGCCAATCTAGTCCCGGGCTCGTGGGGACGACCCTATAGTCGTCGGACATGACGGTGGCGGGCCAATCTAGTCCCGGGGTCGTGGGGACGACCCCATAGTCGTCGAACATGGCGGCGGCTGGCCATCCTAGTCCCGGGGACGTGGGGACGACATTATAGTCGTCGGACAAGTCGGCGGCGGGCCAACCTAGTCCCGGGGTCGTGGGGACGACCCTATAGTCGTCGGACATGACGGTGGCGGGCCAATCTAGTCCCGGGGTCGTGGGGACGACCCTATAGACGTCGGACATGTCGGCGGCTGGCCAACCTAGTCCCGGGGTGGTAGGGACGACCCTATAGACGTCGGACAAGTCGGCGGCGTGCCAACCTAGTCCCGTGGTCGTGGGGACGACCGTATAGTCGTCGGACAAGTCGGCGGCGGGCCAATCTAGTCCCGGGGTCGTGCGGACGACCCTATAGTCGTCGGACATGTCGGCGGTTGGGCAACTTTGGCCCGTGGTCGTGGGGACGACCCTATAGTCGTCGGACATGTCGGCGGCGGGTCATCCTAGTCCCTGGGTCGTGGGGACGACCCTATAGTCGTCGGACAAGTCGGCGGCGGGCCACCCAGTCCCGGGGTCGTGGGGACGACCCTATAGTCGTCGGACATGACGGTGGCGGGACACTCTAGTCCCGGGGTTGTGGGGAAGACCCTATAGTCGTCGGACATGATGGCGGCGGGCCAACATAGTCCCGGTGTCGTGGGGACGACCCTATAGTCGTCGGACAAGGCGGCGGCGGGCCAACCTAGTCCCGGGGTCGTGGGGACGACCCTATAGTCGTCGGACATGATGGCGGCGGGCCAACATAGTCCCGGGGTCGTGGGGACGACCCTATAGCCGTCGGACATGATGGTGGGGGGCCAATCTAGCCCCGGGGTCGTGGGGACGACCCTATAGTCGTTGGACATGTTGGCGGCTGGGCAACTTTGGCCCGTGGTCGTGGGGACGACCCTATAGTCGTCGGACATGTCGGCGGCTGGGCAACATTGGCCCTGGGTCATGGGGACGACCCTATAGTCGTCGGACAAGACGGCGGCGGGCCAACCCAGACCCGGGGTCGTGGGGACGACCCCATAGTCGTCGAACATGTCGGCGGCTGGCCAATCTAGTCCCGGGGTCCTGGGGACGACCCTATAGTCGTCGGACAAGTCGGCGGCGGGCCAACCTAGTCCCGGGGTCGTGGGGACGACCCTATAGTCGTCGGACAAGTCGACGGCGGGCCAACATAGTCCCGGGGTCGTGGGGACGACCCTATAGTCGTCGGACATGTCGGCGGCTGGGCATCATTGGCCCTGGGTCGTGGGGACGACCCTATAGTCGTCGGACAAGTCGGCGGCGGGCCAACATAGTCCCGGGGTCGTGGGGACGACCCTATAGTCGTCGGACAAGTCGGCGGCGGGCCAACCTAGTCCCGGGATCGTGGGGCGGCCCTATAGTCGTCGGACATGTCGGTGGCGGGACAATCTAGTCCCGGGGTCGTGGGGACGACCCTATAGTCGTCGGACATGTCGGTGGCGGGCCAATCTAGTCCCGGGGCCGTGGGGACGACCCTATAGTCGTCGGACATGTCGGCGGCTGGGCATCATTGGCCCTGGGTCGTGGGGACGACCCTATAGTCATCGGACAAGTCGGCGGCGGGCCAGCCTAGTCCCGGGGTCGTGGGGCGACCCTATAGCCGTCGGACATGTGGGTGGCGGGCCAATCTAGTCCCGGGGTCGTGGGGACGACCCTATAGTCGTCGGACATGTCGGCGGCTGGGCATCATTGGCCCTGGGTCGTGGGGACGACCCTATAGTCGTCGGACATGATGGCGGCGGGCCAACATAGTCCCGGGGTCGTGGGGACGACCCTATAGCCGTCGGACATGATGGTGGGGGGCCAATCTAGCCCCGGGGTCGTGGGGACGACCCTATAGTCGTTGGACATGTTGGCGGCTGAGCAA
Source organism: Andrena fulva (assembly GCA_946251845.1). Classification (NCBI taxonomy): domain Eukaryota; kingdom Metazoa; phylum Arthropoda; class Insecta; order Hymenoptera; family Andrenidae; genus Andrena; species Andrena fulva. Next base: position 478,461 of record CAMITZ010000116.1, on the reverse strand, counting down.
CTTTGGCCCGTGGTCGTGGGGACGACCCTATAGTCGTCGGACATGTCGGCGGCTGGGCAACATTGGCCCTGGGTCATGGGGACGACCCTATAGTCGTCGGACAAGACGGCGGCGGGCCAACCCAGACCCGGGGTCGTGGGGACGACCCCATAGTCGTCGAACATGTCGGCGGCTGGCCAATCTAGTCCCGGGGTCCTGGGGACGAACCTATAGTCGTCGGACAAGTCGGCGGCGGGCCAACCTAGTCCCGGGGTCGTGGGGACGACCCTATAGTCGTCGGACAAGTCGGCGGCGGGCCAACATAGTCCCGGGGTCGTGGGGACGACCCTATAGTCGTCGGACATGTCGGCGGCTGGGCATCATTGGCCCTGGGTCGTGGGGACGACCCTATAGTCGTCGGACAAGTCGGCGGCGGGCCAACATAGTCCCGGGGTCGTGGGGACGACCCTATAGTCGTCGGACAAGTCGGCGGCGGGCCAACCTAGTCCCGGGATCGTGGGGCGGCCCTATAGTCGTCGGACATGTCGGTGGCGGGACAATCTAGTCCCGGGGTCGTGGGGACGACCCTATAGTCGTCGGACATGTCGGTGGCGGGCCAATCTAGTCCCGGGGCCGTGGGGACGACCCTATAGTCGTCGGACATGTCGGCGGCTGGGCATCGTTGGCCCTGGGTCGTGGGGACGACCCTATAGTCATCGGACAAGTCGGCGGCGGGCCAGCCTAGTCCCGGGGTCGTGGGGCGACCCTATAGCCGTCGGACATGTGGGTGGCGGGCCAATCTAGTCCCGGGGTCGTGGGGACGACCCTATAGTCGTCGGACATGTCGGCGGCTGGGCATCATTGGCCCTGGGTCGTGGGGACGACCCTATAGTCGTCGGACATGATGGCGGCGGGCCAACATAGTCCCGGGGTCGTGGGGACGACCCTATAGTCGTCGGACATGTCGGCGGCTGGGCAACATTGGCCCTGGGTCATGGGGACGACCCTATAGTCGTCGGACAAGACGGCGGCGGGCCAACCCAGACCCGGGGTCGTGGGGACGACCCCATAGTCGTCGAACATGTCGGCGGCTGGCCAATCTAGTCCCGGGGTCCTGGGGACGAACCTATAGTCGTCGGACAAGTCGGCGGCGGGCCAACCTAGTCCCGGGGTCGTGGGGACGACCCTATAGTCGTCGGACAAGTCGGCGGCGGGCCAACATAGTCCCGGGGTCGTGGGGACGACCCTATAGTCGTCGGACATGTCGGCGGCTGGGCATCATTGGCCCTGGGTCGTGGGGACGACCCTATAGTCGTCGGACAAGTCGGCGGCGGGCCAACATAGTCCCGGGGTCGTGGGGACGACCCTATAGTCGTCGGACAAGTCGGCGGCGGGCCAACCTAGTCCCGGGATCGTGGGGCGGCGCTATAGTCGTCGGACATGTCGGTGGCGGGACAATCTAGTCCCGGGGTCGTGGGGACGACCCTATAGTCGTCGGACATGTCGGTGGCGGGCCAATCTAGTCCCGGGGTCGTGGGGACGACCCTATAGTCGTCGGACATGTCGGCGGCTGGGCATCATTGGCCCTGGGTTGTGGGGACGACCCTATAGTCGTCGGACAAGTCGGCGGCGGCCAACCTAGTCCCGGGATCGTGGGGACGACCCTATAGTCGTCGGACAAGTCGGCGGCGGGCCAACCCAGTCCCGGGGTCGTGGGGACGACCCTATAGCCGTCGGACATGATGGTGGGGGGCCAATCTAGTGCCGGGGTCGTGGGGACGACCCTATAGTCGTTGGACATGATGGCGGCTGGGCAACTTTGGCCCGTGGTCGTGGGGACGACCCTATAGTCGTCGGACAAGTCGGCGGGGGGCCAACCTAGTCCCGGGGTCGTGGGGCGACCCTATAGTCGTCGGACATGACGGTGGCGAGCCAATCTCGTCCCGGGGTCGTGGGGACGACCCTATTGTCGTCGGACATGTCGGCGGCGGGTCATCTTAGCCCCTGGGTCGTGGGGACGACCCTATAGTCGTCGGACAAGTCGGCGGCGGGCCAACATAGTCCCGGGGTCGTGGGGACGACCCTATAGTCGTCGGACAAGTCGGCGGGGGGCCAACCTAGTCCCGGGGTCGTGGGGCGACCCTATAGTCGTCGGACATGACGGTGGCGAGCCAACCTAGTCCCGGGGTCGTGGGGACGACCCTATAGTCGTCGGACAAGTCGGCGGCGGGCCAACTTAGTCCCGGGGTCGTGGAGACGACCCTATAGTCGTCGGACAAGTCGGCGGCGGCCAACCTAGTCCCGGGATCGTGGGGACGACCCTATAGACGTCGGACAAGTCGGCGGCGGGCCAACCCAGTCCCGGGGTCGTGGGGACGACCCTATAGCCGTCGGACATGATGGTGGGGGGCCAATCTAGTGCCGGGGTCGTGGGGACGACCCTATAGTCGTTGGACATGATGGCGGCTGGGCAACTTTGGCCCGTGGTCGTGGGGACGACCCTATAGTCGTCGGACATGTCGGCGGCTGGGAAACTTTGGCCCGTGGTCGTGGGGACGACCCTATAGTCGTCGGACAAGTCGGCGGCGGGCCAACATAGTCCCGGGGTCGTGGGGACGACCCTATAGTCGCCGGACAAGTCGGCGGGGGGCCAACCTAGTCCCGGGGTCGTGGGGCGACCCTATAGTCGTCTCGACATGACGGTGGCGGGCCAATCTAGTCCCGGGGTCGTGGGGACGAGCCTATAGTCGTCGGACATGTCGGCGGCTGACCAACTTTGGCCCGGGGTCGTGGAGACGCTTCTATAGTCGTCGGACATGTCGGCGGCTGGGCAACTTTGGCCCGTGGTCGTGGGGACGACCCTATAGTCGTCGGACAAGTCGGCGGCGGGCCAACCCAGTCCCTGGGTCGTGGGGACGACCCTATAATCATCGGACAAGTCGGCAGCTGGCCAACCTAGTCCCGGGGTCGTGGGGACGACCCTATAATCGTCGGACAAGTCGGCGGCGGGCCACCCTAGTCCCGGGGTCGTGGGGGCGACCCTATAGCCGTCGGACATGATGGTGGGGGGCCAACCTAGTCCCGGGGTCGTGGGGACGACCCTATAGTCGTCGGACAAGTCGGTGGTGGGCCAATCTCGTCCCGGGGTCGTGGGGACGACCCTATTGTCGTCGGACATGTCGGCGGCGGGTCATCTTAGCCCCTGGGTCGTGGGGACGACCCTATAATCGTCGGACAAGTCGGCGGCGGGCCAACCCAGTCCCGGGGTCGTGGGGACGACCCTATAGTCGTCGGACAAGTCGGCGGCGGGCCAACCTAGTCCCGGGGTCGTGGGGACGACCCTGTAGTCGTCGGACATGACGGTGGCGGGCCAACCTAGTCCCGGGGTCGTGGGGACGACCCTATAGTCGTCGGACAAGTCGGCGGCGGGCCAACTTAGTCCCGGGGTCGTGGAGACGACCCTATAGTCGTCGGACAAGTCGGCGGCGGCCAACCTAGTCCCGGGGTCGTGGGGCGACCCTATAGTCGTCTCGACATGACGGTGGCGGGCCAATCTAGTCCCGGGGTCGTGGGGACGAGCCTATAGTCGTCGGACATGTCGGCGGCTGACCAACTTTGGCCCGGGGTCGTGGAGACGCTCCTATAGTCGTCGGACATGTCGGCGGCTGGGCAACTTTGGCCCGTGGTCGTGGGGACGACCCTATAGTCGTCGGACAAGTCGGCGGCGGGCCAACCCAGTCCCTGGGTCGTGGGGACGACCCTATAATCATCGGACAAGTCGGCGGCTGGCCAACCTAGTCCCGGGGTCGTGGGGACGACCCTATAATCGTCGGACAAGTCGGCGGCGGGCCACCCTAGTCCCGGGGTCGTGGGGGCGACCCTATAGCCGTCGGACATGATGGTGGGGGGCCAACCTAGTCCCGGGGTCGTGGGGACGACCCTATAGTCGTCGGACATGTCGGCGGCGGGCCAACATAGTCCCGGGGTCGTGGGGACGACCCTATAGTCGTCGGACAAGTCGGCGGCGGGCCACCCTAGTCCCGGGGTCGTGGGGGCGACCCTATAGCCGTCGGACATGATGGTGGGGGGCCAACCTAGTCCCGGGGTCGTGGGAACGACCCTATAGCCGTCGGACATGATGGTGGGGGGCCAATCTAGTCCCGGGGTCGTGGGGACGACCCTATAGTCGTTGGACATGTTGGCGGCTGGGCAACTTTGGCCCGTGGTCGTGGGGACGACCCTATAGTCGTCGGACATGTCGGCGGCTGGGCAACATTGGCCCTGGGTCATGGGGACGACCCTATAGTCGTCGGACAAGACGGCGGCGGGCCAACCCAGACCCGGGGTCGTGGGGACGACCCCATAGTCGTCGAACATGTCGGCGGCTGGCCAATCTTGTCCCGGGGTCCTGGGGACGACCCTATAGTCGTCGGACATGTCGGCGGCGGGCCAACCTAGTCCCGGGGTCGTGGGGACGACCCTATAGTCGTCGGACAGGTCGGCGGCGGGCCAACATAGTCCAGGGGTCGTGGGGACGACCCTATAGTCGTCGGACAAGTCGGCGGCGGGCCAATCTAGTCCCGGGGTCGTGGGGACGACCCTATAGGCGTCGGACATGACGGTGGCGGGGCAATCTACTCCTGGGGTCGTGGGGACGACCCCATAGTCGTCGGACAAGTCGGCGGCGGGCCAACCTAGTCCCGGGGTCGTGGAGACGACCCTATAGTCGTCGGACATGTCGGCGGCTGACCAACTTTGGCCCGTGGTCGTGGGGACGACCCTATAGTCGTCGGACATGACGGTGGCGGGCCAATCTAGCCCCGGGGTCGTGGGGACGACCCTATAGTCGTCGGACAATTCGGCGGCGGGCCAACCTAGTCCCGGGGTCGTGGGGACGACCCTATAGTCGTCGGACAAGTCGGCGGCGGGCCAACATAGTCCCGGGGTCGTGGGGACGACCCTATAGTCGTCGGAAAAGTCGGCGGCGGGCCAACTTAGTCCCGGGGTCGTGGACACGACCCTATAGTCGTCGGACAAGTCGGCGGCGGCCAACCTAGTCCCGGGATCGTGGGGACGACCCTATAGTCGTCGGACAAGTCGGCGGCGGGCCAACCCAGTCCCGGGGTCGTGGGGACGACCCTATAGTCGTCGGACATGACGGTGGCGGGACAATCTAGTCCCGGGGTCGTGGCGACGACCCTATAATCGTCGGACAAGTCGGCGGCGGGCCACCCTAGTCCCGGGGTCGTGGGGACGACCCTATAGCCGTCGGACATGATGGTGGGGGGCCAATCTAGTCCCGGGGTCGTGGGGACGACCCTATAGTCGTTGGACATGATGGCGGCTGGGCAACTTTGGCCCGTGGTCGTGGGGACGACCCTATAGTCGTCGGACAAGTCGGCGGCGGGCCAACATATTCCCGGGGTCGTGGGGACGACCCTATAATCGTCGGACAAGTCGGCGGCGGGCCACCCTAGTCCCGGGGTCGTGAGGACGACCCTATAGTCGTCGGACATGACGTTGGTGGGCCAATCTAGTCCCGGGGTCGTGGGGACGACCCTATTGTCGTCGGACATGACGGTGGCGGGCCAATCTAGTCCCGGGGTCGTAGGGACGACCCTATAGTCGTCGGACAAGTCGGCGGCGGGCCAACATAGTCCCGGGGTGGTAGGGACGACCCTATAGTCGTCGGACAAGTCGGCGGCGGGCCAACCTAGTCCCGGGGTCGTGAGGACGACCCTATAGTCGTCGGACATGATGGTGGCGGGCCAATCTAGTCCCGGGGCCGTGGGGACGACCCTATAGTCGTCGGACATGACGTTGGTGGGCCAATCTAGTCCCGGGTTCGTGGGCACGACCATGGTCGTCGGACATGTCGACGGCTGGCCAACTTTGGCCCGTAGTCGTGGTGACGATCCTATAGTCGTCGGACATGTCGGCGGCTGGCCAACCTAGTCCCGGGGTCGTGGGGACGACCCTATAGTCGTCGGACATGTCGGCGGCGGGCCAATCTAGTCCCGGGGCCGTGGGGACGACCGTATAGTCGTCGGACATGTCGGCGGCTGGCCAACCTAGTCCCGGGGTCGTGGGTACGACCCTATAGTCGTCGGACATGATGGTGGCGGGCCAATCTAGTCCCGGGGCCGTGGGGACGACCGTATAGTCGTCGGACATGTCGGCGGCTGGCCAACCTAGTCCCGGGGTCGTGGGGACGACCCTGTAGTCGTCGGATATGATGGTGGCGGGCCAATCTAGTCCCGGGGTCGTGGGGACGACCGTATAGTCGTCGGACATGTCGGCGGCTGGCCAACCTAGTCCCGGTGTCGTGGGGACGACTCTATAGTCGTCGGACATGGCGGTGGCGGCCAATATATCCCCGGGGTCGTGGGGACGACCCTATAGTCGTCGGACATGACGGTGGCGGGCCAATCTAGTCCCGGGTTCGTGGGCACGACCATGGTCGTCGGACATGTCGACGGCTGGCCAACTTTGGCCCGTAGTCGTGGTGACGATCCTATAGTCGTCGAACATGATGATGGCGGGCCAAGCTAGTCCCGGGGCCGTGGGGACGACCGTATAGTCGTCGGACAAGTCGGCGGCGGGCCAATCTAGTCCCGGGGCCGTGGGGACGACCGTATAGTCGTCGGACATGTCGGCGGCTGGCCAACCTAGTCCCGGGGTCGTGGGGACGACCCTATAGTCGTCGAACATGATGATGGCGGGCCAAGCTAGTCCCGGGGCCGTGGGGACGACCGTATAGTCGGCGGACAAATCGGCGGCTGGCCAACCTATTCCCGGGGTCGTGGGGACGACCCTATAGTCGTCGGACAAGTCGGCGGCGGGCCAATCTAGTCCCGGGGCCGTGGGGACGACCGTATAGTCGTCGGACATGTCGGCGGCTGGCCAACCTAGTTCCGGGGTCGTGGGGACGACCCAATAGTCGTCGGACATGGCGGTGGCGGGCCAATCTAGTCCCGGGTTCGTGGGGACGACCCTATAGTCGTCGGACAAGTCGGCGGCGGGCCACCCTAGTCCCGGGGTCGTGGGGACGACCCTATAGTCGTCGGACAAGTCGGCGGCGGGCCAATCTAGTCCCGGGGCCGTGGGGACGACCGTATAGTCGTCGGACATGTCGGCGGCTGGCCAACCTAGTCCCGGGGTCGTGGGGACGACCCTATAGTCGTCGGACAAGTCGGCGGCGGGCCAATCTAGTCCCGGGGCCGTGGGGACGACCGTATAGTCGTCGGACATGTCGGCGGCGGGCCAATCTAGTCCCGGGTTCGTGGGCACGACCATGGTCGTCGGACATGTCGACGGCTGGCCAACTTTGGCCCGTAGTCGTGGGGACGACTCTATAGTCGTCGGACATGATGGTGGCGGGCCAATCTAGACCCGGGGTCGTGGGGACGACCCAATAGTCGTCGGACATGGCGGTGGCGGGCCAATCTATCCCCGGGGTCGTGGGGACGACCCTATAGTCGTCGGACAAGTCGGCGGCGGGCCAAGCTAGTCCCGGGGCCGTGGGGACGACCCTATAGTCGTCGAACATGATGATGGCGGGCCAAGCTAGTCCCGGGGTCGTGGGGACGACTCTATAGTCGTCGGACATGGCGGTGGCGGGCCAATCTATCCCCGGGGTCGTGGGGGCGACCCTATAGTCGTCGGACATGACGGTGGCGGGCCAATCTAGTCCCGGGTTCGTGGGCACGACCATGGTCGTCGGACATGTCGACGGCTGGCCAACTTTGGCCCGTAGTCGTGGTGACGATCCTATAGTCGTCGGACAAGTCGGGGGCGGGCCAATCTAGTCCCGGGGCCGTGGGGACGACCGTATAGACGTCGGACATGTCGGCGGCTGGCCAACCTAGTCCCGGGGTCGTGGGGACGACCCTATAGTCGTCGAACATGATGATGGTGGGCCAAGCTAGTCCCGGGGCCGTGGGGACGACCGTATAGTCGGCGGACAGGTCGGCGGCTGGCTAACCTAGTCCCGGGGTCGTGGGGACGACTCTATAGTCGTCGGACATGATGGTGGCGGGCCAATCTAGACCCGGGGTCGTGGGGACGACCCAATAGTCGTCGGACATGGCGGTGGCGGGCCAATCTATCCCCGGGGTCGTGGGGACGACCCTATAGTCGTCGGACAAGTCGGCGGCGGGCCAAGCTAGTCCCGGGGCCGTGGGGACGACCGTATAGTCGTCGGACATGTCGGCGGCTGGCCAACCTAGTCCCGGTGTCGTGGGGACGACCCTATAGTCGTCGAACATGATGATGGTGGGCCAAGCTAGTCCCGGGGCCGTGGGGACGACCGTATAGTCGGCGGACAGGTCGGCGGCTGGCTAACCTAGTCCCGGGGTCGTGGGGACGACCCTGTAGTCGTCGGATATGATGGTGGCGGGCCAATCTAGTCCCGGGGCCGTGGGGACAACCGTATAGTCGTCGGACATGTCGGCGGCTGGCCAACCTAGTCCCGGTGTCGTGGGGACGACTCTATAGTTGTCGGTCATGATGGTGGCGGGCGAATCTAGACCCGGGGCCGTGGGGACGACCCTATAGTCGTCGGACATGACGTTGGTGGGCCAATCTAGTCCCGGGTTCGTGGGCACGACCATGGTCGTCGGACATGTCGACGGCTGGCCAACTTTGGCCCGTAGTCGTGGTGACGATCCTATAGTCGTCGGACATGTCGGCGGCTGGCCAACCTAGTCCCGGGGTCGTGGGGACGACCCTATAGTCGTCGGACATGTCGGCGGCGGGCCAATCTAGTCCCGGGGCCGTGGGGACGACCGTATAGTCGTCGGACATGTCGGCGGCTGGCCAACCTAGTCCCGGGGTCGTGGGTACGACCCTATAGTCGTCGGACATGATGGTGGCGGGCCAATCTAGTCCCGGGGCCGTGGGGACGACCGTATAGTCGTCGGACATGTCGGCGGCTGGCCAACCTAGTCCCGGGGTCGTGGGGACGACCCTGTAGTCGTCGGATATGATGGTGGCGGGCCAATCTAGTCCCGGGGTCGTGGGGACGACCGTATAGTCGTCGGACATGTCGGCGGCTGGCCAACCTAGTCCCGGTGTCGTGGGGACGACTCTATAGTCGTCGGACATGGCGGTGGCGGCCAATATATCCCCGGGGTCGTGGGGACGACCCTATAGTCGTCGGACATGACGGTGGCGGGCCAATCTAGTCCCGGGTTCGTGGGCACGACCATGGTCGTCGGACATGTCGACGGCTGGCCAACTTTGGCCCGTAGTCGTGGTGACGATCCTATAGTCGTCGAACATGATGATGGCGGGCCAAGCTAGTCCCGGGGCCGTGGGGACGACCGTATAGTCGTCGGACAAGTCGGCGGCGGGCCAATCTAGTCCCGGGGCCGTGGGGACGACCGTATAGTCGTCGGACATGTCGGCGGCTGGCCAACCTAGTCCCGGGGTCGTGGGGACGACCCTATAGTCGTCGAACATGATGATGGCGGGCCAAGCTAGTCCCGGGGCCGTGGGGACGACCGTATAGTCGGCGGACAAATCGGCGGCTGGCCAACCTATTCCCGGGGTCGTGGGGACGACCCTATAGTCGTCGGACAAGTCGGCGGCGGGCCAATCTAGTCCCGGGGCCGTGGGGACGACCGTATAGTCGTCGGACATGTCGGCGGCTGGCCAACCTAGTTCCGGGGTCGTGGGGACGACCCAATAGTCGTCGGACATGGCGGTGGCGGGCCAATCTAGTCCCGGGTTCGTGGGGACGACCCTATAGTCGTCGGACAAGTCGGCGGCGGGCCAACCTAGTCCCGGGGTCGTGGGGACGACCCTATAGTCGTCGGACAAGTCGGCGGCGGGCCAATCTAGTCCCGGGGCCGTGGGGACGACCGTATAGTCGTCGGACATGTCGGCGGCTGGCCAACCTAGTCCCGGGGTCGTGGGGACGACCCTATAGTCGTCGGACAAGTCGGCGGCGGGCCAATCTAGTCCCGGGGCCGTGGGGACGACCGTATAGTCGTCGGACATGTCGGCGGCGGGCCAATCTAGTCCCGGGTTCGTGGGCACGACCATGGTCGTCGGACATGTCGACGGCTGGCCAACTTTGGCCCGTAGTCGTGGGGACGACTCTATAGTCGTCGGACATGATGGTGGCGGGCCAATCTAGACCCGGGGTCGTGGGGACGACCCAATAGTCGTCGGACATGGCGGTGGCGGGCCAATCTATCCCCGGGGTCGTGGGGACGACCCTATAGTCGTCGGACAAGTCGGCGGCGGGCCAAGCTAGTCCCGGGGCCGTGGGGACGACCCTATAGTCGTCGAACATGATGATGGCGGGCCAAGCTAGTCCCGGGGTCGTGGGGACGACTCTATAGTCGTCGGACATGGCGGTGGCGGGCCAATCTATCCCCGGGGTCGTGGGGGCGACCCTATAGTCGTCGGACATGACGGTGGCGGGCCAATCTAGTCCCGGGTTCGTGGGCACGACCATGGTCGTCGGACATGTCGACGGCTGGCCAACTTTGGCCCGTAGTCGTGGTGACGATCCTATAGTCGTCGGACAAGTCGGGGGCGGGCCAATCTAGTCCCGGGGCCGTGGGGACGACCGTATAGACGTCGGGCATGTCGGCGGCTGGCCAACCTAGTCCCGGGGTCGTGGGGACGACCCTATAGTCGTCGAACATGATGATGGTGGGCCAAGCTAGTCCCGGGGCCGTGGGGACGACCGTATAGTCGGCGGACAGGTCGGCGGCTGGCTAACCTAGTCCCGGGGTCGTGGGGACGACTCTATAGTCGTCGGACATGATGGTGGCGGGCCAATCTAGACCCGGGGTCGTGGGGACGACCCAATAGTCGTCGGACATGGCGGTGGCGGGCCAATCTATCCCCGGGGTCGTGGGGACGACCCTATAGTCGTCGGACAAGTCGGCGGCGGGCCAAGCTAGTCCCGGGGCCGTGGGGACGACCGTATAGTCGTCGGACATGTCGGCGGCTGGCCAACCTAGTCCCGGGGTCGTGGGGACGACCCTATAGTCGTCGAACATGATGATGGTGGGCCAAGCTAGTCCCGGGGCCGTGGGGACGACCGTATAGTCGGCGGACAGGTCGGCGGCTGGCTAACCTAGTCCCGGGGTCGTGGGGACGACCCTGTAGTCGTCGGATATGATGGTGGCGGGCCAATCTAGTCCCGGGGCCGTGGGGACAACCGTATAGTCGTCGGACATGTCGGCGGCTGGCCAACCTAGTCCCGGTGTCGTGGGGACGACTCTATAGTTGTCGGTCATGATGGTGGCGGGCGAATCTAGACCCGGGGTCGTGGGGACGACCCTATAGTCGTCGGACAAGTCGGCGGCTGGCCAACCTAGACCCGGGGTCGTGGGGACAACCCTATAGTCGTCGAACATGATGATGGCGGGCCAAGCTAGTCCCGGGGCCGTGGGGACGACCGTATAGTCGTCGGACATTATGGTGGCGGGCCAATCTATCCCGGGGTCGTGGGAACGACCCTACAGTCGTCGGACATTTCGGCGGCGGGCCAACCTAGTCCCGTGTTCGTGGGGACGACCCTATAGTCGTCGGACATGACGGTGGCGGGCCAATCTAGTCCCGGGGTCGTGGGGACGACCCTATAGTCGTCGGACATGATAGTGGCGGGCCAATCTAGTCCCGGGGTCGTGGGGACGACCCTATAGTCGTCGGACATGTCGGCGGCTCGCCAACTTTGGCCCGTGGTCGTGGGGACGACCCTGTTGTCGTCGGACATGTTGGCCGCGGGCCAACCTAGTCCCGGGGTCGTGGGGACGACCCTATAGTCTTCGGCTGGCCAACCTAGTCCCGGGGTCGTGGGGACGACCCTATAGTCGTCGGATATGATGGTGTCGGGCCAACCTAGTACCGGGGTGGTAGGGACGACCCTATTGTCGTCGGACATTTCGGCGGCGCGCCAACCTAGTCCTGGGGTCGTGGGGACGACCATATAGTCGTCGGACATGATATTGGCGGGCCAGTCTAGTCCCGGGGTCGTGGGGACGACCCTATAGTGGTCGGACATGTCGGCGGCTCGCCAACTTTGGCCCGTGGTCGTGGGGACGACCCTATTGTCGTCGGACATGACGGTGGCGGGCCAATCTAGTTCCGGGGTCGTGGGGACGAACCTATAGTCGTAGGACAAGTCGGCCGCGGGCCAACTTAGGCCCGGGGTCGTGGGGACGACCCTATTGTCGTCGGACAAGTCGGCGGCGGGCCATCCTAGTCCCGGGGTCGTGGGGACGACCCTATAGTCGTCGGACAATTCGGCGGCGGGCCAACCTAGTCCCGGGGTGGTAGGCACGACCCTATAGTCGTCGGACAAGTCGGCGGCGGGCCAACCTAGTCCCGTGGTCGTGGGGACGACCCTATAGTCGTCGGACATGATGGTGGCGGGCCAATCTAGTCCCGGGGTCGTGGGGACGACCCTATAGTCGTCGGACATGTCGGCGGCTCGCCAACTTTGGCCCGTGGTCGTGGGGACGACCCTATTGTCGTCGGACATGACGGTGGCGGGCCAATCTAGTTCCGGGGTCGTGGGGACGACCCTATAGTCGTCGCACATGTCAGCGGCTGGCCAACTTTGGCCCGTGGTCGTGGGGACGACCCTATAGCCGTCGGCTGGCCAACCTAGTCCCGGGGTCGTGGGGACGACCCTATAGTCGTCGGATATGATGGTGGCGGGCCAATCTAGTACCGGGGTGGTAGGGACGACCCTATTGTCGTCGGACATTTCGGCGGCGCGCTAACCTAGTCCTGGGGTGGTAGGCACGACCCTATAGTCGTCGGACAAGTCGGCGGCGGGCTAACCTAGTCCCGTGGTCGTGGGGACGACCCTATAGTCGTCGGACATGACGGTGGCGGGCCAATCCAGTCCCGGGGTCGTGGGGACGACCCTATAGTCGTCGGACATGTCGGCTGCTGGCCAACAATTGGCCAGTGGTCGTGGCGGCGACCCTATAGTCGTCGGACATGACGGTGGCGGGCCAATCTAGTCCCGGGGTCGTGGGGACGAACCTATAGTCGTCGGACATGTCGGCGGCTGGGCAACTTTGGCCCGTGGTCGTGGGGACGGCCCTATAGTCGTCGGACATGTCGGCGGCTGGCCAACCTAGTCCCGGGGTCGTGGGGACGACCCTATAGTCGTCGGACATGTCGGCGGCGCGCCAACCTAGTCCCGGTGTCGTGGGGACGACCCTATAGTCGTCGGACAAGTCGGCGGCGGGCCAATCTAGTCCCGGGGCCGTGGGGACGACCGTATAGTCGTCGGACATGTCGGCGGCTGGCCAACCTAGTCCCGGGGTCGTGGGGACGACCCTATAGTCGTCGAACATGATGATGGCGGGCCAAGCTAGTCCCGGGGCCGTGGGGACGACCGTATAGTCGGCGGACAGGTCGGCGGCTGGGCAACTTTGGCCCGTGGTCGTGGGGACGACCCTATAGTCGTCGGACAAGTCGGCAGCGCGCCAACCTAGTCCCGGGGTCGTGTGGACGACCCTATAGTCGTCGGACATGTCGGCGGCTGGCCAACCTAGTCCCGGTGTCGTGGGGACGACCCTATAGTCGTCGGACAAGTCGGCGGCGGGCCAATCTAGTCCCGTGGTCGTGGGGACGACCCTATAGTCGTCGGACATGATGGTGGCGGGCCAATCTAGTCCCGGTGTCGTGGGGACGACCCTATAGTCGTCGGACATGATAGTGGCGGGCCAATCTAGTCCCGGGGTCGTGGGGACGACCCTATAGTCGTCGGACATTTCGGCGGCTCGCCAACTTTGGCCCGTGGTCGTGGGGACGACCCTGTTGTCGTCGGACATGTTGGCCGCGGGCCAACCTAGTCCCGGGGTCGTGGGGACGACCCAATAGTCTTCGGCTGGCCAACCTAGTCCCGGGGTCGTGGGGACGACCGTATAGTCTTCGGCTGGCCAACCTAGTCCCGGGGTCGTGGGGACCACCCTATAGTCGTCGGATATGATGGTGTCGGGCCAACCTAGTACCGGGGTGGTAGGGACGATCCTATTGTCGTCGGACATTTCGGCGGCGCGCCAACCTAGTCCTGGGGTCGTGGGGACGACCATATAGTCGTCGGACATGATATTGGCGGGCCAGTCTAGTCCCGGGGTCGTGGGGACGACCCTATAGTTGTCGGACATGTCGGCGGCTCGCCAACTTTGGCCCGTGGTCGTGGGGACGACCCTATTGTCGTCGGACATGACGGTGGCGGGCCAATCTAGTTCCGGGGTCGTGGGGACGAACCTATAGTCGTAGGACAAGTCGGCCGCGGGCCAACTTAGGCCCGGGGTCGTGGGGACGACCCTATTGTCGTCGGACAAGTCGGCGGCGGGTCATCCTAGTCCCGGGGTCGTGGGGACGACCCTATAGTCGTCGGACAATTCGGCGGCGGGCCAACCTAGTCCCGGGGTGGTAGGCACGACCCTATAGTCGTCGGACAAGTCGGCGGCGGGCCAACCTAGTCCCGTGGTCGTGGGGACGACCCTATAGTCGTCGGACATGACGGTGGCGGGCCAATCTAGTCCCGGGGTCGTGGGGACGAACCTATAGTCGTCGGACATGTCGGCGGCTGGGCAACTTTGGCCCGTGGTCGTGGGGACGACCCTATAGTCGTCGGACAAGTCGGCGGCGGGCCAACCTAGTCCCGGGGTCGTGGAGACGACCCTATAGTCGTCGGACATGACGGTGGCGGGGCAATCTAGTCCGGGGGTCGTGGGGACGACCCTGTAGTCGTCGGACATGACGGTGGTGGGCGAATCTATTCCCGGGGCCGTGGGGACGACCCTATAGTCGTCGGACATGTCGGCGGCTGGCCAACCTAGTCCCGGGATCGTGGGGACGACCCTATAGTCGTCGGACATGTCGGCGGCGGGCCAACCTAGTCCCGTGTTCGTGGGGACGAACCTATAGTCGTCGGACACGACGGTGGCGGGCCAATCTAGTCCCGGGGTCGTGGGGACGACCCTATAGTCGTCGGACATGTCGGCTGCTTGCCAACATTGGCCAGTGGTCGTGGGGACGACCCTATAGTCGCCGGACATGACGGTGGCGGGGCAATCTAGTCCGGGGGTCGTGGGGACGACCCTGTAGTCGTCGGACAAGTCGGCTGCGGGCCAACCTAGTCCCGTGGTCGTGGGGACGACCGTATCGTCGTCGGACATGTTGGCGGCTGGCCAACCTACTCCCGGGGTCGTGGGGACGACCCTATAGTCGTCGGACATTATGGTGGCGGGCCAATCTAGTCCCGGGGTCGTGGGAACGACCCTACAGTCGTCGGACATTTCGGCGGCGGGCCAACCTAGTCCCGTGTTCGTGGGGACGACCCTATAATCGTCGGACATGACGGTGGCGGGCCAATCTAGTCCCGGGGTCGTGGGGACGACCCTATAGTCGTCGGACATGTCGGCTGCTTGCCAACCTGGTCCCGGTGTCGTTGGGACGACCCTATAGTCGTCGGACATGACGGTGGCGGGCCAATTTAGTCCCGGGGTCGTGGGGACGACCCCATAGTCGTCGAACATGTCGGCGGCTGGCCAATCTAGTCCCGGGGTCGTGGGACGACCCTATAGTCGTCGGACTTGATAGTGGCGGGCCAACCTAGTCCCGGGGTCGTGGGGACGACCCTATAGTCTTCGGCTGGCCAACCTAGTCCCGGGGTCGTGAGGACGACCCTATAGTCGTCGGATATGATGGTGTCGGGCCAACCTAGTACCGGGGTGGTAGGGACGACCCTATTGTCGTCGGACATTTCGGCGGCGCGCCAACCTAGTCCTGGGGTCGTGGGGACGACCATATAGTCGTCGGACATGATAGTGGCGGGCCAATCTAGTCCCGGTGTCGTGGGGACGACCCTATAGTCGTCGGACAGGTCGGCGGCTCGCCAACTTTGGCCCGTGGTCGTGGGGACGACCCTATTGTCGTCGGACATGACGGTGGCGGGCCAATCTAGTTCCGGGGTCGTGGGGACGAACCTATAGTCGTAGGACAAGTCGGCCGCGGGCCAACTTAGGCCCGGGGTCGTGGGGACGACCCTATTGTCGTCGGACAAGTCGGCGGCGGGTCATCCTAGTCCCGGGGTCGTGGGGACGACCCTATAGTCGTCGGACAATTCGGCGGCGGGCCAACCTAGTCCCGGGGTGGTAGGCACGACCCTATAGTCGTCGGACAAGTCGGCGGCGGGCCAACCTAGTCCCGTGGTCGTGGGGACGACCCTATAGTCGTCGGACAAGATGGTGGCGGGCCAATCTAGTCCCGGGGTCGTGGGGACGACCCTATAGTCGTCGGACATGTCGGCGCCTCGCCAACTTTGGCCCGTGGTCGTGGGGACGACCCTATTGTCGTCGGACATGACGTTGGAGGGCCAATCTAGTTCCGGGATCGTGGGGACGACCCTATAGTCGTCGCACATGTCGGCGGCGGGCAAACCTAGTCCCGGGGTCGTGGGGACGACCGTATTGTCGTCGGACATGTTGGCGGCTGGCCAACCTAGTCCCGGTGTCGTGGGGACGACTCTATAATCGTCGGACATGGCGGTGGCGGGCCAATCTATCCCCGGGGATGTGGGGACGACCCTATAGTCGTCGGACATGACGGTGGCGGGCCAATCTAGTCCCGTGTTCGTGGGCACGACCATGGTCGTCGGACATGTCGACAGCTGGCCAACTTTGGCCCGTAGTCGTGGTGACGATCCTATAGTCGTCGGACAAGTCGGCGGCGGGCCAATCTAGTCCCGGGGCCGTGGGGACGACCCAATAGTCGTCGGACATGGCGGTGGCGGGCCAATCTATCCCAGGGGTCGTGGGGACGACCCTATAGTCGTCGGACAAGTCGGCGGCGGGCCAACCTAGTCCCGTGGTCGTGGGGACGATCCAATGGTCGTGGAAAAATTCGGCGGTAGGCCAACCTAGTCCGGGGGTCGTGGGGACGATCCTGTAGTCGTCGGACATGACGGTGGTGGGCCAATCTATTCCTGGGCCCGTGGGGACGACCCTATAGTCATCGGACATGTCGGCGGCTGGCCAACCTAGTCCCGGGATCGTGGGGACGACCCTATAGTCGGCGGACATGTCGGCGGCGGGGCAACGTATCCGCAGGGTCGTAGGGACGAACCTATAGTCGTCGGACATGACGGTGGAGGGCCAATCTAGTCCCGGGCTCGTGGGGACGACCCTATAGTCGTCGGACATGACGGTGGCGGGCCAATCTAGTCCCGGGGTCGTGGGGACGACCCCATAGTCGTCGAACATGGCGGCGGCTGGCCATCCTAGTCCCGGGGTCGTGGGGACGACATTATAGTCGTCGGACAAGTCGGCGGCGGGGCAATCGAGACCTGGGGTCGTGGGGACGACCCTATAGTCTTCGGACATGTCGGCGGCTGGCCAACCTGGTCCCGGGGTGGTAGGGACGACCCTATAGTCGTCGGAGAAGTCGGCGGCGGGCCAGCCTAGTCCCTTGGTCGTGGGGACGACCGTATAGTCGTCGGACATGTCGGCGGCTGGCCAACCTAGTCCCGGGGTCGTGGGGACGACCCTATAGTCGTCGGACAAGTCGGCGGCGGGCCAACCGAGTCCCGGGGTCGTGGGGACGATCCCATAGTCGTCGCACAATTCGGCGGCGGGCCAACCTAGTCCCGGGGTCGTGGGGACGACCCTATAGTCGTCGGACAAGTCGGCGGCGGGCCAACCTAGTCCCGGGGTCGTGGGGACGACCCTATAGTCGTCGGACAAGTCGGCGGCGGGCCAACCTAGTCCCGGGATCGTGGGGACGACCCTATAGTCGTCGGACATGACGGTGCCGGGGCAATCTAGCCCCGGGGTCGTGGGGACGACCCTATAGTCTTCGGACATGTCGGCGGCTGGGCAACATTGGCCCGTGGTCGTGGGGACGACCCAATGGTCGTGGAAAAATTCGGCGGCTGGCCAACCTAGTCCGGGGGTCGTGGGGACGATCCTGTAGTCGTCGGACATGACGGTGGTGGGCCAATCTATTCCTGGGCCCGTGGGGACGACCATATAGTCATCGGACATGTCGGCGGCTGGCCAACCTAGTCCCGGGATCGTGGGGACGACCCTATAGTCGGCGGACATGTCGGCGGCGGGCCAACGTATCCGCAGGGTCGTAGGGACGAACCTATAGTCGTCGGACATGACGGTGGAGGGCCAATCTAGTCCCGGGCTCGTGGGGACGACCCTATAGTCGTCGGACATGACGGTGGCGGGCCAATCTAGTCCCGGGGTCGTGGGGACGACCCCATAGTCGTCGAACATGGCGGCGGCTGGCCATCCTAGTCCCGGGGACGTGGGGACGACATTATAGTCGTCGGACAAGTCGGCGGCGGGCCAACCTAGTCCCGGGGTCGTGGGGACGACCCTATAGTCGTCGGACATGACGGTGGCGGGCCAATCTAGTCCCGGGGTCGTGGGGACGACCCTATAGACGTCGGACATGTCGGCGGCGGGTCATCCTAGTCCCGGGGTGGTAGGGACGACCCTATAGACGTCGGACAAGTCGGCGGCGTGCCAACCTAGTCCCGTGGTCGTGGGGACGACCGTATAGTCGTCGGACAAGTCGGCGGCGGGCCAATCTAGTCCCGGGGTCGTGCGGACGACCCCATAGTCGTCGGACATGATGGCGGCGGGCCAACATAGTCCCGGTGTCGTGGGGACGACCCTATAGTCGTCGGACAAGGCGGCGGCGGGCCAACCTAGTCCCGGGGTCGTGGGGACGACCCTATAGTCGTCGGACATGATGGCGGCGGGCCAACATAGTCCCGGGGTCGTGGGGACGACCCTATAGCCGTCGGACATGATGGTGGGGGGCCAATCTAGCCCCGGGGTCGTGGGGACGACCCTATAGTCGTTGGACATGTTGGCGGCTGGGCAACTTTGGCCCGTGGTCGTGGGGACGACCCTATAGTCGTCGGACATGTCGGCGGCTGGGCAACATTGGCCCTGGGTCATGGGGACGACCCTATAGTCGTCGGACAAGACGGCGGCGGGCCAACCCAGACCCGGGGTCGTGGGGACGACCCCATAGTCGTCGAACATGTCGGCGGCTGGCCAATCTAGTCCCGGGGTCCTGGGGACGACCCTATAGTCGTCGGACAAGTCGGCGGCGGGCCAACCTAGTCCCGGGGTCGTGGGGACGACCCTATAGTCGTCGGACAAGTCGGCGGCGGGCCAACATAGTCCCGGGGTCGTGGGGACGACCCTATAGTCGTCGGACATGTCGGCGGCTGGGCATCATTGGCCCTGGGTCGTGGGGACGACCCTATAGTCGTCGGACAAGTCGGCGGCGGGCCAACATAGTCCCGGGGTCGTGGGGACGACCCTATAGTCGTCGGACAAGTCGGCGGCGGGCCAACCTAGTCCCGGGATCGTGGGGCGGCCCTATAGTCGTCGGACATGTCGGTGGCGGGACAATCTAGTCCCGGGGTCGTGGGGACGACCCTATAGTCGTCGGACATGTCGGTGGCGGGCCAATCTAGTCCCGGGGCCGTGGGGACGACCCTATAGTCGTCGGACATGTCGGCGGCTGGGCATCATTGGCCCTGGGTCGTGGGGACGACCCTATAGTCATCGGACAAGTCGGCGGCGGGCCAGCCTAGTCCCGGGGTCGTGGGGCGACCCTATAGCCGTCGGACATGTGGGTGGCGGGCCAATCTAGTCCCGGGGTCGTGGGGACGACCCTATAGTCGTCGGACATGTCGGCGGCTGGGCATCATTGGCCCTGGGTCGTGGGGACGACCCTATAGTCGTCGGACATGATGGCGGCGGGCCAACATAGTCCCGGGGTCGTGGGGACGACCCTATAGCCGTCGGACATGATGGTGGGGGGCCAATCTAGCCCCGGGGTCGTGGGGACGACCCTATAGTCGTTGGACATGTTGGCGGCTGAGCAACTTTGGCCCGTGGTCGTGGGGACGACCCTATAGTCGTCGGACATGTCGGCGGCTGGGCAACATTGGCCCTGGGTCATGGGGACGACCCTATAGTCGTCGGACAAGACGGCGGCGGGCCAACCCAGACCCGGGGTCGTGGGGACGACCCCATAGTCGTCGAACATGTCGGCGGCTGGCCAATCTAGTCCCGGGGTCCTGGGGACGAACCTATAGTCGTCGGACAAGTCGGCGGCGGGCCAACCTAGTCCCGGGGTCGTGGGGACGACCCTATAGTCGTCGGACAAGTCGGCGGCGGGCCAACATAGTCCCGGGGTCGTGGGGACGACCCTATAGTCGTCGGACATGTCGGCGGCTGGGCATCATTGGCCCTGGGTCGTGGGGACGACCCTATAGTCGTCGGACAAGTCGGCGGCGGGCCAACATAGTCCCGGGGTCGTGGGGACGACCCTATAGTCGTCGGACAAGTCGGCGGCGGGCCAACCTAGTCCCGGGATCGTGGGGCGGCCCTATAGTCGTCGGACATGTCGGTGGCGGGACAATCTAGTCCCGGGGTCGTGGGGACGACCCTATAGTCGTCGGACATGTCGGTGGCGGGCCAATCTAGTCCCGGGGCCGTGGGGACGACCCTATAGTCGTCGGACATGTCGGCGGCTGGGCATCATTGGCCCTGGGTCGTGGGGACGACCCTATAGTCATCGGACAAGTCGGCGGCGGGCCAGCCTAGTCCCGGGGTCGTGGGGCGACCCTATAGCCGTCGGACATGTGGGTGGCGGGCCAATCTAGTCCCGGGGTCGTGGGGACGACCCTATAGTCGTCGGACATGTCGGCGGCTGGGCATCATTGGCCCTGGGTCGTGGGGACGACCCTATAGTCGTCGGACATGATGGCGGCGGGCCAACATAGTCCCGGGGTCGTGGGGACGACCCTATAGCCGTCGGACATGATGGTGGGGGGCCAATCTAGCCCCGGGGTCGTGGGGACGACCCTATAGTCGTTGGACATGTTGGCGGCTGAGCAACTTTGGCCCGTGGTCGTGGGGACGACCCTATAGTCGTCGGACATGTCGGCGGCTGGGCAACATTGGCCCTGGGTCATGGGGACGACCCTATAGTCGTCGGACAAGACGGCGGCGGGCCAACCCAGACCCGGGGTCGTGGGGACGACCCCATAGTCGTCGAACATGTCGGCGGCTGGCCAATCTAGTCCCGGGGTCCTGGGGACGAACCTATAGTCGTCGGACAAGTCGGCGGCGGGCCAACCTAGTCCCGGGGTCGTGGGGACGACCCTATAGTCGTCGGACAAGTCGGCGGCGGGCCAACATAGTCCCGGGGTCGTGGGGACGACCCTATAGTCGTCGGACATGTCGGCGGCTGGGCATCATTGGCCCTGGGTCGTGGGGACGACCCTATAGTCGTCGGACAAGTCGGCGGCGGGCCAACATAGTCCCGGGGTCGTGGGGACGACCCTATAGTCGTCGGACAAGTCGGCGGCGGGCCAACCTAGTCCCGGGATCGTGGGGCGGCCCTATAGTCGTCGGACATGTCGGTGGCGGGACAATCTAGTCCCGGGGTCGTGGGGACGACCCTATAGTCGTCGGACATGTCGGTGGCGGGCCAATCTAGTCCCGGGGTCGTGGGGACGACCCTATAGTCGTCGGACATGTCGGCGGCTGGGCATCATTGGCCCTGGGTTGTGGGGACGACCCTATAGTCGTCGGACAAGTCGGCGGCGGCCAACCTAGTCCCGGGATCGTGGGGACGACCCTATAGTCGTCGGACAAGTCGGCGGCGGGCCAACCCAGTCCCGGGGTCGTGGGGACGACCCTATAGCCGTCGGACATGATGGTGGGGGGCCAATCTAGTGCCGGGGTCGTGGGGACGACCCTATAGTCGTTGGACATGATGGCGGCTGGGCAACTTTGGCCCGTGGTCGTGGGGACGACCCTATAGTCGTCGGACAAGTCGGCGGGGGGCCAACCTAGTCCCGGGGTCGTGGGGCGACCCTATAGTCGTCGGACATGACGGTGGCGAGCCAATCTCGTCCCGGGGTCGTGGGGACGACCCTATTGTCGTCGGACATGTCGGCGGCGGGTCATCTTAGCCCCTGGGTCGTGGGGACGACCCTATAGTCGTCGGACAAGTCGGCGGCGGGCCAACATAGTCCCGGGGTCGTGGGGACGACCCTATAGTCGTCGGACAAGTCAGCGGGGGGCCAACCTAGTCCCGGGGTCGTGGGGCGACCCTATAGTCGTCGGACATGACGGTGGCGAGCCAACCTAGTCCCGGGGTCGTGGGGACGACCCTATAGTCGTCGGACAAGTCGGCGGCGGGCCAACTTAGTCCCGGGGTCGTGGAGACGACCCTATAGTCGTCGGACAAGTCGGCGGCGGCCAACCTAGTCCCGGGATCGTGGGGACGACCCTATAGACGTCGGACAAGTCGGCGGCGGGCCAACCCAGTCCCGGGGTCGTGGGGACGACCCTATAGCCGTCGGACATGATGGTGGGGGGCCAATCTAGTGCCGGGGTCGTGGGGACGACCCTATAGTCGTTGGACATGATGGCGGCTGGGCAACTTTGGCCCGTGGTCGTGGGGACGACCCTATAGTCGTCGGACATGTCGGCGGCTGGGAAACTTTGGCCCGTGGTCGTGGGGACGACCCTATAGTCGTCGGACAAGTCGGCGGCGGGCCAACATAGTCCCGGGGTCGTGGGGACGACCCTATAGTCGCCGGACAAGTCGGCGGGGGGCCAACCTAGTCCCGGGGTCGTGGGGCGACCCTATAGTCGTCTCGACATGACGGTGGCGGGCCAATCTAGTCCCGGGGTCGTGGGGACGAGCCTATAGTCGTCGGACATGTCGGCGGCTGACCAACTTTGGCCCGGGGTCGTGGAGACGCTTCTATAGTCGTCGGACATGTCGGCGGCTGGGCAACTTTGGCCCGTGGTCGTGGGGACGACCTTATAGTCGTCGGACAAGTCGGCGGCGGGCCAACCCAGTCCCTGGGTCGTGGGGACGACCCTATAATCATCGGACAAGTCGGCGGCTGGCCAACCTAGTCCCGGGGTCGTGGGGACGACCCTATAATCGTCGGACAAGTCGGCGGCGGGCCACCCTAGTCCCGGGGTCGTGGGGGCGACCCTATAGCCGTCGGACATGATGGTGGGGGGCCAACCTAGTCCCGGGGTCGTGGGGACGACCCTATAGTCGTCGGACAAGTCGGCGGCGGGCCAACCTAGTCCCGGGGTCGTGGGGCGACCCCATAGTCGTCGATCATGTCGGCGGCTGGCCAATCTAGTCCCGGGGTCCTGGGGACGACCCTATAGTCGTCGGACAAGTCGGCGGCGGGCCAACCTAGTCCCGGGGTCGTGGGGACGACCCTATAGTCGTCGGACATGACGATGGCGGGGCAATCTTGTCCGGGGATCGTGGGGACGATCCTGTAGTCGTCGAACATGTCGGCGGCTGGCCAACGTAGTCCCGGGGTGGTAGGGACGACCCTATAGTCGTCGGACAAGTCGGCGGCGGGCCAACCTTGTCTCGGGGACGTGGGGACGACCCTGTAGTCGTCGGACATGACGGTGGTGGGCCAATCTCGTCCCGGGGTCGTGGGGACGACCCTATTGTCGTCGGACATGACGGCGGCGGGTCATCTTAGCCCCTGGGTCGTGGAGACGACCCTATAGTCGTCGGACAAGTCGGCGGCGGGCCAACCCAGTCCCGGGGTCGTGGGGACGACCCTATAGTCGTCGGACAATTCGGCGGCGGGCCAACCTAGTCCCGGGGTCGTGGGGACGACCCTGTAGTCGTCGGACATGACGGTGGCGGGCCAACCTAGTCCCGGGGTCGTGGGGACGACCCTATAGTCGTCGGACAAGTCGGCGGCGGGCCAACTTAGTCCCGGGGTCGTGGAGACGACCCTATAGTCGTCGGACAAGTCGGCGGCGGCCAACCTAGTCCCGGGATCGTGGGGACGACCCTATAGTCGTCGGACAAGTCGGCGGCGGGCCAACCCAGTCCCGGGGTCGTGGAGACGACCCTATAGTCGTCGGACATGACGGTGGCGGGACAATCTAGTCCCGGGGTCGTGGCGACGACCCTATAATCGTCGGACAAGTCGGCGGCGGGCCACCCTAGTCCCGGGGTCGTGGGGACGACCCTATAGCCGTCGGACATGATGGTGGGGGGCCAATCTAGTCCCGGGGTCGTGGGGACGACCCTATAGTCGTTGGACATGATGGCGGGTGGGCAACTTTGGCCCGTGGTCGTGGGGACGACCCTATAGTCGTCGGACATGTCGGCGGCTGGGAAACTTTGGCCCGTGGTCGTGGGGACGACCCTATAGTCGTCGGACAAGTCGGCGGCGGGCCAACATAGTCCCGGGGTCGTGGGGACGACCCTATAGTCGTCGGACAAGTCGGCGGGGGGCCAACCTAGTCCCGGGGTCGTGGGGCGACCCTATAGTCGTCTCGACATGACGGTGGCGGGCCAATCTAGTCCCGGGGTCGTGGGGACGAGCCTATAGTCGTCGGACATGTCGGCGGCTGACCAACTTTGGCCCGGGGTCGTGGAGACGCTCCTATAGTCGTCGGACATGTCGGCGGCTGGGCAACTTTGGCCCGTGGTCGTGGGGACGACCCTATAGTCGTCGGACAAGTCGGCGGCGGGCCAACCCAGTCCCTGGGTCGTGGGGACGACCCTATAATCATCGGACAAGTCGGCGGCTGGCCAACCTAGTCCCGGGGTCGTGGGGACGACCCTATAATCGTCGGACAAGTCGGCGGCGGGCCACCCTAGTCCCGGGGTCGTGGGGGCGACCCTATAGCCGTCGGACATGATGGTGGGGGGCCAACCTAGTCCCGGGGTCGTGGGGACGACCCTATAGTCGTCGGACAGGTCGGCGGCGGGCCAACATAGTCCCGGGGTCGTGGGGACGACCCTATAGTCGTCGGACAAGTCGGCGGCGGGCCACCCTAGTCCCGGGGTCGTGGGGGCGACCCTATAGCCGTCGGACATGATGGTGGGGGGCCAACCTAGTCCCGGGGTCGTGGGAACGACCCTATAGCCGTCGGACATGATGGTGGGGGGCCAATCTAGTCCCGGGGTCGTGGCGACGACCCTATAGTCGTTGGACATGTTGGCGGCTGGGCAACTTTGGCCCGTGGTCGTGGGGACGACCCTATAGTCGTCGGACATGTCGGCGGCTGGGCAACATTGGCCCTGGGTCATGGGGACGACCCTATAGTCGTCGGACAAGACGGCGGCGGGCCAACCCAGACCCGGGGTCGTGGGGACGACCCCATAGTCGTCGAACATGTCGGCGGCTGGCCAATCTTGTCCCGGGGTCCTGGGGACGACCCTATAGTCGTCGGACATGTCGGCGGCGGGCCAACCTAGTCCCGGGGTCGTGGGGACGACCCTATAGTCGTCGGACAGGTCGGCGGCGGGCCAACATAGTCCAGGGGTCGTGGGGACGACCCCATAGTCGTCGGACAAGTCGGCGGCGGGCCAACCTAGTCCCGGGGTCGTGGAGACGACCCTATAGTCGTCGGACATGTCGGCGGCTGACCAACTTTGGCCCGTGGTCGTGGGGACGACCCTATAGTCGTCGGACATGACGGTGGCGGGCCAATCTAGCCCCGGGGTCGTGGGGACGACCCTATAGTCGTCGGACAAGTCGGCGGCGGGCCAACCTAGTCCCGGGGTCGTGGGGACGACCCTATAGTCGTCGGACAAGTCGGCGGCGGGCCAACATAGTCCCGGGGTCGTGGGGACGACCCTATAGTCGTCGGAAAAGTCGGCGGCGGGCCAACTTAGTCCCGGGGTCGTGGACACGACCCTATAGTCGTCGGACAAGTCGGCGGCGGCCAACCTAGTCCCGGGATCGTGGGGACGACCCTATAGTCGTCGGACAAGTCGGCGGCGGGCCAACCCAGTCCCGGGGTCGTGGGGACGACCCTATAGTCGTCGGACATGACGGTGGCGGGACAATCTAGTCCCGGGGTCGTGGCGACGACCCTATAATCGTCGGACAAGTCGGCGGCGGGCCACCCTAGTCCCGGGGTCGTGGGGACGACCCTATAGCCGTCGGACATGATGGTGGGGGGCCAATCTAGTCCCGGGGTCGTAGGGACGACCCTATAGTCGTTGGACATGATGGCGGCTGGGCAACTTTGGCCCGTGGTCGTGGGGACGACCCTATAGCCGTCGGACATGATGGTGGGGGGCCAATCTAGTCCCGGGGTCGTGGGGACGACCCTATAGTCGTTGGACATGATGGCGGCTGGGCAACTTTGGCCCGTGGTCGTGGGGACGACCCTATAGTCGTCGGACAAGTCGGCGGCGGGCCAACATATTCCCGGGGTCGTGGGGACGACCCTATAATCGTCGGACAAGTCGGCGGCGGGCCACCCTAGTCCCGGGGTCGTGGGGGCGACCCTATAGCCGTCGGACATGATGGTGGGGGGCCAACCTAGTCCCGGGGTCGTGGGGACGACCCTATAGCCGTCGGACATGATGGTGGGGGGCCAATCTAGTCCCGGGGTCGTGGGGACGACCCTATAATCGTCGGACAAGTCGGCGGCGGGCCACCCTAGTCCCGGGGTCGTGGGGGCGACCCTATAGCCGTCGGACATGATGGTGGGGGGCCAACCTAGTCCCGGGGTCGTGGGGACGACCCTATAGCCGTCGGACATGATGGTGGCTGGGCAACTTTGGCCCGTGGTCGTGGGGACGACCCTATAGTCGTCGGACATGTCGGCGGCTGGGCAACATTGGCCCTGGGTCATGGGGACGACCCTATAGTCGTCGGACAAGACGGCGGCGGGCCAACCCAGACCCGGGGTCGTGGGGACGACCCCATAGTCGTCGAACATGTCGGCGGCTGGCCAATCTAGTCCCGGGGTCCTGGGGACGACCCTATAGTCGTCGGACAAGTCGGCGGCGGGCCAACCTAGTCCCGGGGTCGTGGGGACGACCCTATAGTCGTCGGACAAGTCGGCGGCGGGCCAACATAGTCCCGGGGTCGTGGGGACGACCCTATAGTCGTCGGACAAGTCGGCGGCGGGCCAACCTAGTCCCGGGATCGTGGGGCGGCCCTATAGTCGTCGGACATGTCGGTGGCGGGACAATCTAGTCCCTGGGTCGTGGGGACGACCCTATAGTCGTCGGACAAGTCGGCGGCGGGCCAACCTAGTCCCTAGGTCGTGGGGACGACCCTATAGTCGTCGGACATGATGGTGGCGGGCCAATCTAGTCCCGGGGTCGTGGGTACGACCCTATACTCGTCGGACATGACGGTGGCGGACCACTCTAGTCCCGGGGTTGTGGGGACGACCCCATAGTCGTCGAACATGTCGGCGGCTGGCCAAACTAGTCCCGGGGTCGTGGGGACGACCCTATAGTCGTCGGACAAGTCGGCGGCGGGCCAACTTAGTCCCGGGGTCGTGGGGTCGACCCTATAGTCGTCGGACATGTCGGTGGCTGGCCAACCTAGTCCCGGGGTCGTGGGGACGACCCTATAATCGTCGGACAAGTCGGCGGCGGGCCACCCTAGTCCCGGGGTCGTGGGGGCGACCCTATAGCCGTCGGACATGATGGTGGGGGGCCAACCTAGTCCCGGGGTCGTGGGGACGACCCTATAGCCGTCGGACATGATGGTGGGGGGCCAATCTAGTCCCGGGGTCGTGGGGACGACCCTATAGTCGTTGGACATGTTGGCGGCTGGGCAACTTTGGCCTGTGGTCGTGGGGACGACCCTATAGTCGTCGGACATGTCGGCGGCTGGCCAATCTAGTCCCGGGGTCCTGGGGACGACCCTATAGTCGTCGGACATGTCGGCGGCGGGCCAACCTAGTCCCGGGGTCGTGAGGACGACCCTATAGTCGTCGGACTAGTCGGCGGCGGGCCAATCTAGTCCCGGGGTCGTGGGGACGACCCTATAGGCGTCGGACATGACGGTGGCGGGGCAATCTACTCCTGGGGTCGTGGGGACGACCCCATAGTCGTCGGACAAGTCGGCGGCGGGCCAACCTAGTCCCGGGGTCGTGGAGACGACCCAATAGTCGTCGGACATGTCGGCGGCTGACCAACTTTGGCCCGTGGTCGTGGGGACGACCCTATAGTCGTCGGACATGACGGTGGCGGGCCAATCTAGCCCCGTGGTCGTGGGGACGACCCTATAGTCGTCGGACAAGTCGGCGGCGGGCCAACCTAGTCCCGGGGTCGTGGGGACGACCCTATAGTCGTCGGACAAGTCGGCGGCGGGCCAACATAGTCCCGGGGTCGTGGGGACGACCCTATAGTCGTCGGACAGGTCAGCGGCGGGCCAACATAGTCCCGGGGTCGTGGGGACGACCCTATAGTCGTCGGACAAGTCGGCGGCGGGCCAATCTAGTCCCGGGGTCGTGGGGACGACCCTATAGGCGTCGGACATGACGGTGGCGGGGCAATCTACTCCTGGGGTCGTGGGGACGACCCCATAGTCGTCGGACAAGTCGGCGGCGGGCCAACCTAGTCCCGGGGTCGTGGAGACGACCCTATAGTCGTCGGACATGTCGGCGGCTGACCAACTTTGGCCCGTGGTCGTGGGGACGACCCTATAGTCGTCGGACATGACGGTGGCGGGCCAATCTAGCCCCGGGGTCGTGGGGACGACCCTATAGTCGTCGGACAAGTCGGCGGCGGGCCAACCTAGTCCCGGGGTCGTGGGGACGACCCTATAGTCGTCGGACAAGTCGGCGGCGGGCCAACATAGTCCCGGGGTCGTGGGGACGACCCTATAGTCGTCGGACAAGTCGGCGGCGGGCCAACTTAGTCCCGGGGTCGTGGACACGACCCTATAGTCGTCGGACAAGTCGGCGGCGGCCAACCTAGTCCCGGGATCGTGGGGACGACCCTATAGTCGTCGGACAAGTCGGCGGCGGGCCAACCCAGTCCCGGGGTCGTGGGGACGACCCTATAGTCGTTGGACATGATGGCGGCTGGGCAACTTTGGCCCGTGGTCGTGGGGACGACCCTATAGCCGTCGGACATGATGGTGGGGGGCCAATCTAGTCCCGGGGTCGTAGGGACGACCCTATAGTCGTTGGACATGATGGCGGCTGGGCAACTTTGGCCCGTGGTCGTGGGGACGACCCTATAGCCGTCGGACATGATGGTGGGGGGCCAATCTAGTCCCGGGGTCGTGGGGACGACCCTATAGTCGTTGGACATGATGGCGGCTGGGCAACTTTGGCTCGTGGTCGTGGGGACGACCCTATAGTCGTCGGACAAGTCGGCGGCGGGCCAACATAGTCCCGGGGTCGTGGGGACGACCCTATAGTCGTCGGACAAGTCGGCGGCGGGCCAACTTAGTCCCGGGGTCGTGGAGACGACCCTATAGTCGTCGGACAAGTCGGCGGCGGCCAACCTAGTCCCGGGATCGTGGGGACGACCCTATAGTCGTCGGACAAGTCGGCGGCGGGCCAACCCAGTCCCGGGGTCGTGGGGACGACCCTATAGTCGTCGGACATGACGGTGGCGGGACAATCAAGTCCCGGGGTCGTGGCGACGACCCTATAATCGTCGGACAAGTCGGCGGCGGGCCACCCTAGTCCCGGGGTCGTGGGGACGACCCTATAGCCGTCGGACATGATGGTGGGGGGCCAATCTAGTCCCGGGGTCGTGGGGACGACCCTATAGTCGTTGGACATGATGGCGGCTGGGCAACTTTGGCCCGTGGTCGTGGGGACGACCCTATAGTCGTCGGACAAGTCGGCGGCGGGCCAACATAGTCCCGGGGTCGTGGGGACGACCCTATAGTCGTCGGACAAGTCGGCGGGAGGCCAACCTAGTCCCGGGGTCGTGGGGCGACCCTATAGTCGTCTCGACATGACGGTGGCGGGCCAATCTCGTCCCGGGGTCGTGGGGACGAGCCTATAGTCGTCGGACATGTCGGCGGCTGACCAACTTTGGCCCGGGGTCGTGGAGACGACCCTATAGTCGTCGGACATGTCGGCGGCTGGGCAACTTTGGCCCGTGGTCGTGGGGACGACCCTATAGTCGTCGGACAAGTCGGCGGCGGGCCAACCCAGTCCCGGGGTCGTGGGGACGACCCTATAATCATCGGACAAGTCGGCGGTTGGCCAACCTAGTCCCGGGGTCGTGGGGACGACCCTATAATCGTCGGACAAGTCGGCGGCGGGCCACCCTAGTCCCGGGGTCGTGGGGGCGACCCTATAGCCGTCGGACATGATGGTGGGGGGCCAACCTAGTCCCGGGGTCGTGGGGACGACCCTATAGCCGTCGGACATGATGGTGGCTGGGCAACTTTGGCCCGTGGTCGTGGGGACGACCCTATAGTCGTCGGACATGTCGGCGGCTGGGCAACATTGGCCCTGGGTCATGGGGACGACCCTATAGCCGTCGGACATGATGGTGGCTGGGCAACTTTGGCCCGTGGTCGTGGGGACGACCCTATAGTCGTCGGACATGTCGGCGGCTGGGCAACATTGGCCCTGGGTCATGGGGACGACCCTATAGTCGTCGGACAAGACGGCGGCGGGCCAACCCAGACCCGGGGTCGTGGGGACGACCCCATAGTCGTCGAACATGTCGGCGGCTGGCCAATCTAGTCCAGGGGTCGTGGGGACGACCCTATAATCGTCGGACAAGTCGGCGGCGGGCCACCCTAGTCCCGGGGTCGTGGGGGCGACCCTATATCCGTCGGACATGATGGTGGGGGGCCAACCTAGTCCCGGGGTCGTGGGGACGACCCTATAGTCGTCGGACAAGTCGGCGGCGGGCCAACCCAGTCCCGGGGTCGTGGGGACGACCCTATAATCATCGGACAAGTCGGCGGTTGGCCAACCTAGTCCCGGGGTCGTGGGGACGACCCTATAATCGTCGGACAAGTCGGCGGCGGGCCACCCTAGTCCCGGGGTCGTGGGGGCGACCCTATAGCCGTCGGACATGATGGTGGGGGGCCAACCTAGTCCCGGGGTCGTGGGGACGACCCTATAGCCGTCGGACATGATGGTGGCTGGGCAACTTTGGCCCGTGGTCGTGGGGACGACCCTATAGTCGTCGGACATGTCGGCGGCTGGGCAACATTGGCCCTGGGTCATGGGGACGACCCTATAGCCGTCGGACATGATGGTGGCTGGGCAACTTTGGCCCGTGGTCGTGGGGACGACCCTATAGTCGTCGGACATGTCGGCGGCTGGGCAACATTGGCCCTGGGTCATGGGGACGACCCTATAGTCGTCGGACAAGACGGCGGCGGGCCAACCCAGACCCGGGGTCGTGGGGACGACCCCATAGTCGTCGAACATGTCGGCGGCTGGCCAATCTAGTCCAGGGGTCGTGGGGACGACCCTATAATCGTCGGACAAGTCGGCGGCGGGCCACCCTAGTCCCGGGGTCGTGGGGGCGACCCTATATCCGTCGGACATGATGGTGGGGGGCCAACCTAGTCCCGGGGTCGTGGGGACGACCCTATAGCCGTCGGACATGATGGTGGGGGGCCAATCTAGTCCCGGGGTCGTGGGGACGACCCTATAATCGTCGGACAAGTCGGCGGCGGGCCACCCTAGTCCCGGGGTCGTGGGGGCGACCCTATAGCCGTCGGACATGATGGTGGGGGGCCAACCTAGTCCCGGGGTCGTGGGGACGACCCTATAGCCGTCGGACATGATGGTGGCTGGGCAACTTTGGCCCGTGGTCGTGGGGACGACCCTATAGTCGTCGGACATGTCGGTGGCGGGCCAATCTAGTCCCGGGGTCGTGGGGACGACCCTATAGTCGTCGGACATGTCGGCGGCTGGGCATCATTGGCCCTGGGTCGTGGGGACGACCCTATAGTCGTCGGACAAGTCGGCGGCGGGCCAACCTAGTCCCGGGGTCGTGGGGCGACCCCATAGTCGTCGAACATGTCGGCGGCTGGCCAATCTAGTCCCGGGGTCCTGGGGACGACCCTATAGTCGTCGGACAAGTCGGCGGCGGGCCAACCTAGTCCCGGGGTCGTGGGGACGACCCTATAGTCGTCGGAGAAGTCGGCAAGGGCCAACATAGTCCCGGGGTCGTGGGGACGACCCTATAGTCGTCGGACATGTCGGCGGCTGGGCATCATTGGCCCTGGGTCGTGGGGACGACCCTATAGTCGTCGGACAAGTCGGCGGCGGGCCAACCTAGTCCCGGGGTCGTGGGGACGACCCTGTAGTCGTCGGACATGTCGGCGGCTGGGCATCATTGGCCCTGGGTCGTGGGGACGACCCTATAGTCGTCGGACAAGTCGGCGGCGGGCCAACATAGTCCCGGGGTCGTGGGGACGACCCTATAGTCGTCGGACAAGTCGGCGGCGGGCCAACCTAGTCCCGGGGTCGTGGGGACGACCCTGTAGTCGTCGGACATGACGGTGGTGGGCCAATCTAGTCCCGGGGTCGTGGGGACGACCCTATAGTCGTCGGACAAGTCGGCGGCGGGCCAACATAGTCCCGGGGTCGTGGGGACGACCCTATAGTCGTCGGACAAGTCGGCGGCGGGCCAACCTAGTCCCGGGGTCGTGGGGACGACCCTGTAGTCGTCGGACATGACGGTGGTGGGCCAATCTAGTCCCGGGGTCGTGGGGACGACCCTATTGTCGTCGGACATGTCGGCGGCTGGCCAACCTAGTCGCGGGATCGTGGGGACGACCCTATATTCGTCGGACATTTCGGCGGCGGGCCAACGTATGCCTAGGGTCTTAGGCACGAACCTATATTCGTCGGACATGACGGTGGCGGGCCAATCTAGTCCCGGGGTCGTTGGGACGACCCTATAGTCGTCGGACTAGTTGGCAGCGGGCCAACCAAGTCCCGGGGTCGTGGGGACGACTCTATAGTCGTCGGACAAGTCGGCGGCGGGTCATCCTAGTCCCTGGGTCGTGGGGGCGACCCTATTGTCGTCGGACAAGTCGGCGGCGGGCCAACCTAGTCCCGGGGTCGTGGGGACGACCCTATAGTCGTCGGACATGATGGTGGCGGGCCAACCTAGTCCTGGGGTCGTGGGGCGACCCTATAGTCGTCGGACATGTCGGTGGCGGGCCAATCTAGTCCCGGGGTCGTGGGGACGACCCTATAGTCGTCGGACATGTCGGCGGCTGGGCAACATTGGCCCGTGGTCGTGGGGACGTCCCTATAATCGCCGGACAAGTCGGCGGCGGGCCAACCTAGTCCCGGGGTCGTGGGGACGACCCTATAGTCATCGGACAAGTCGGCGGCGGGCCAACATAGTCCCGGGGTCGTGGGGACGACCCTATAGTCGTCGGGCAAGTCGGCGGCGAGCCAACCTAGTCCCGGGGTCGTGGGGCGACCCTATAGTCGTCGGACATGTCGGCGGCTGGGCAACCTTGGCCCGTGGACGTGGGGACGTCCCTATAGTCGCCGGACAAGTCGGCGGCGGGCCAACCTAGTCCCGGGGTCGTGGAGACGACCCTATAGTCGACGGACATGTCGGCGGCTTGCCAACCTAGTCCCGGGGTGGTAGGGACGACCCTATAGTCGTCGGACAAGTCGGTGGCGGGCCAACCTAGTCCCGGGGTCGTGGGGACGACCCTATAGTCGTCGGACAAGTCGGCGGCGGGCCAACCTAATCCCGGTGTCGTGGGGACGACCCTATAGTCGTCGGACATGACGGTGGCGGGCCAATCTATTCCCGTGGTCGTGGGGACGACCCTATAGTCGACGGATATGTCGGCGGGTTGCCAACCTAGTCCCGGGGTGTTAGGGACGACCCTATAGTCGTCGGACAAGTCGGCGGCTTGCCAACCTAGTCCCGGGGTGGTAGGGACGACCCTATAGTCGTCGGACAAGTCGGCGGCGGGCCAACCTAGTCCCGGGGTCGTGGGCACGACCCTATAGTCGTCGGACAAGTCGGCGGCGGGCCAACATAGTCCCGGGGTCGTGGGGACGACCCTATAGTCGTCGGACCAGTCGGCGGCGGGTCAACCTAGTCCCGGGGTCGTGGGGACGACCCTATAGTCGTCGGACAAGTCGGCGGCGGGCCAACATAGTCCCGGGGTCGTGGGGACGACCCTATAGTCGTCGGACAAGTAGGCGGCGGACTAACATAGTCCCGGGGTCGTGGGGACGACCCTATAGTCGTCGGACATGTCGGCGGCTGGGCAACTTTGGCCCGTGGTCGTGGGGACGTCCCTATAGTCGTCGGACAAGTCGGCGGCGGGCCAACCTAGTCCCGGGGTCGTGGAGACGACCCTATAATCGTCGGACATGACGGTGGCGGGGCAATCTAGTCCGGGGATCGTGGGGACGATCCTGTAGTCGTCGAACATGTCGGCGGCTGGCCAACCTAGTCCCGGGGTGGTAGGGACGACCCTATAGTCGTCGGACAAGTCGGCGGCGGGCCAACCTAGTCCCGGGGTCGTGGGGACGACCCTGTAGTCGTCGGACATGACGGTGGTGGGCCAATCTAGTCCCGGGGTCGTGGGGACGACCCTATTGTCGTCGGACATGTCGGCGGCGGGTCATCCTAGTCCCTGGGTCGTGGGGACCACCCTATTGTCGTCGGACAAGTCGGCGGCGGGCCAACCTAGTCCCGGGGTCGTGGGGACGACCCTATAGTCGTCGGACATGATGGTGGCGGGCCAATCTAGTCCCGGGGTCGTGGGGACGACCCTATTGTCGTCGGACATGTCGGCGGCTGGCCAACCTAGTCGCGGGATCGTGGGGACGACCCTATAGTCGTCGGACATGTCGGCGGCTGGGCAACATTGGCCCGTGGTCGTGGCGACGTCCCTATAGTCGTCGGACAAGTCGGCGGCGGGCCAACCTAGTCCCGGGGTCGTGGAGACGACCCTATAGTCGTCGGACATGTCGGCGGCTGGGCAACATTGGCCCGTGGTCGTGGGGACGTCCCTATAGTCGTCGGACAAGTCGGCGGCGGGCCAACCTAGTCCCGGGGTCGTGGGCACGACCCTATAGTCGTCGGACAAGTCGGCGGCGGGCCAACCTAGTTCCGGGGTCGTGGAGACGACCCTATAGTCGTCGGACAAGTCGGCGGCGGGCCAACATAGTCCCGGGGTCGTGAGTACGACCCTATACTCGTCGGACATGACGGTGGCGGGCCACGCTAGTCCCGGGGTTGTGGGGACGACCCCATAGTCGTCGAACAAGTCGGCGGCGGGCCAACATAGTCCCGGGGTCGTGGGGACGACCCTATAGTCGTCGGACAAGTCGGCGGCGGGCCAACTTAGTCCCGGGGTCGTGGACACGACCCTATAGTCGTCGGACAAGTCGGCGGCGGCCAACCTAGTCCCGGGATCGTGGGGACGACCCTATAGTCGTCGGACAAGTCGGCGGCGGGCCAACCCAGTCCCGGGGTCGTGGGGACGACCCTATAGTCGTTGGACATGATGGCGGCCGGGCAACTTTGGCCCGTGGTCGTGGGGACGACCCTATAGCCGTCGGACATGATGGTGGGGGGCCAATCTAGTCCCGGGGTCGTAGGGACGACCCTATAGTCGTTGGACATGATGGCGGCTGGGCAACTTTGGCCCGTGGTCGTGGGGACGACCCTATAGCCGTCGGATATGATGGTGGGGGGCCAATGTAGTCCCGGGGTCGTGGGGACGACCCTATAGTCGTTGGACATGATGGCGGCTGGGCAACTTTGGCTCGTGGTCGTGGGGACGACCCTATAGTCGTCGGACAAGTCGGCGGCGGGCCAACATAGTCCCGGGGTCGTGGGGACGACCCTATAGTCGTCGGACAAGTCGGCGGCGGGCCAACTTAGTCCCGGGGTCGTGGAGACGACCCTATAGTCGTCGGACAAGTCGGCGGCGGCCAACCTAGTCCCGGGATCGTGGGGACGACCCTATAGTCGTCGGACAAGTCGGCGGCGGTCCAACCCAGTCCCGGGGTCGTGGGGACGACCCTATAGTCGTCGGACATGACGGTGGCGGGACAATCAAGTCCCGGGGTCGTGGCGACGACCCTATAATCGTCGGACAAGTCGGCGGCGGGCCACCCTAGTCCCGGGGTCGTGGGGACGACCCTATAGCCGTCGGACATGATGGTGGGGGGCCAATCTAGTCCCGGGGTCGGGGGGACGACCCTATAGTCGTTGGACATGATGGCGGCTGGGCAACTTTGGCCCGTGGTCGTGGGGACGACCCTATAGTCGTCGGACAAGTCGGCGGCGGGCCAACATAGTCCCGGGGTCGTGGGGACGACCCTATAGTCGTCGGACAAGTCGGCGGGAGGCCAACCTAGTCCCGGGGTCGTGGGGCGACCCTATAGTCGTCTCGACATGACGGTGGCGGGACAATCTCGTCCCGGGGTCGTGGGGACGAGCCTATAGTCGTCGGACATGTCGGCGGCTGACCAACTTTGGCCCGGGGTCGTGGAGACGACCCTATAGTCGTCGGACATGTCGGCGGCTGGGCAACTTTGGCCCGTGGTCGGGGGGACGACCCTATAGTCGTCGGACAAGTCGGCGGCGGGCCAACCCAGTCCCGGGGTCGTGGGGACGACCCTATAATCATCGGACAA
This sequence comes from Andrena fulva, assembly GCA_946251845.1. Classification (NCBI taxonomy): domain Eukaryota; kingdom Metazoa; phylum Arthropoda; class Insecta; order Hymenoptera; family Andrenidae; genus Andrena; species Andrena fulva. The sequence continues at coordinate 442,048 of CAMITZ010000116.1, read as the reverse complement.
GTCGGCGGGAGGCCAACCTAGTCCCGGGGTCGTGGGGCGACCCTATAGTCGTCTCGACATGACGGTGGCGGGCCAATCTCGTCCCGGGGTCGTGGGGACGAACCTATAGTCGTCGGACAAGTCGGCGGCGGGCCAACCTAGTCCCGGGGTCGTGGGGACGACCCTATAGTCGTCGGACAAGTCGGCGGCGGGCCAACATAGTCCCGGGGTCGTGGGGACGACCCTATAGTCGTCGGACATGTCGGCGGCTGGGCATCATTGGCCCTGGGTCGTGGGGACGACCCTATAGTCGTCGGACAAGTCGGCGGCGGGCCAACATAGTCCCGGGGTCGTGGGGACGACCCTATAGTCGTCGGACAAGTCGGCGGCGGGCCAACCTAGTCCCGGGATCGTGGGGCGGCCCTATAGTCGTCGGACATGTCGGTGGCGGGACAATCTAGTCCCGGGGTCGTGGGGACGACCCTATAGTCGTCGGACATGTCGGTGGCGGGCCAATCTAGTCCCGGGGTCGTGGGGACGACCCTATAGTCGTCGGACATGTCGGCGGCTGGGCATCATTGGCCCTGGGTTGTGGGGACGACCCTATAGTCGTCGGACAAGTCGGCGGCGGCCAACCTAGTCCCGGGATCGTGGGGACGACCCTATAGTCGTCGGACAAGTCGGCGGCGGGCCAACCCAGTCCCGGGGTCGTGGGGACGACCCTATAGCCGTCGGACATGATGGTGGGGGGCCAATCTAGTGCCGGGGTCGTGGGGACGACCCTATAGTCGTTGGACATGATGGCGGCTGGGCAACTTTGGCCCGTGGTCGTGGGGACGACCCTATAGTCGTCGGACAAGTCGGCGGGGGGCCAACCTAGTCCCGGGGTCGTGGGGCGACCCTATAGTCGTCGGACATGACGGTGGCGAGCCAATCTCGTCCCGGGGTCGTGGGGACGACCCTATTGTCGTCGGACATGTCGGCGGCGGGTCATCTTAGCCCCTGGGTCGTGGGGACGACCCTATAGTCGTCGGACAAGTCGGCGGCGGGCCAATCTAGTCCCGGGGTCGTGGGGACGACCCTATAGGCGTCGGACATGACGGTGGCGGGGCAATCTACTCCTGGGGTCGTGGGGACGACCCCATAGTCGTCGGACAAGTCGGCGGCGGGCCAACCTAGTCCCGGGGTCGTGGAGACGACCCTATAGTCGTCGGACATGTCGGCGGCTGACCAACTTTGGCCCGTGGTCGTGGGGACGACCCTATAGTCGTCGGACATGACGGTGGCGGGCCAATCTAGCCCCGGGGTCGTGGGGACGACCCTATAGTCGTCGGACAAGTCGGCGGCGGGCCAACCTAGTCCCGGGGTCGTGGGGACGACCCTATAGTCGTCGGACAAGTCGGCGGCGGGCCAACATAGTCCCGGGGTCGTGGGGACGACCCTATAGTCGTCGGACAAGTCGGCGGCGGGCCAACTTAGTCCCGGGGTCGTGGACACGACCCTATAGTCGTCGGACAAGTCGGCGGCGGCCAACCTAGTCCCGGGATCGTGGGGACGACCCTATAGTCGTCGGACAAGTCGGCGGCGGGCCAACCCAGTCCCGGGGTCGTGGGGACGACCCTATAGTCGTTGGACATGATGGCGGCTGGGCAACTTTGGCCCGTGGTCGTGGGGACGACCCTATAGCCGTCGGACATGATGGTGGGGGGCCAATCTAGTCCCGGGGTCGTAGGGACGACCCTATAGTCGTTGGACATGATGGCGGCTGGGCAACTTTGGCCCGTGGTCGTGGGGACGACCCTATAGCCGTCGGACATGATGGTGGGGGGCCAATCTAGTCCCGGGGTCGTGGGGACGACCCTATAGTCGTTGGACATGATGGCGGCTGGGCAACTTTGGCTCGTGGTCGTGGGGACGACCCTATAGTCGTCGGACAAGTCGGCGGCGGGCCAACATAGTCCCGGGGTCGTGGGGACGACCCTATAGTCGTCGGACAAGTCGGCGGCGGGCCAACTTAGTCCCGGGGTCGTGGAGACGACCCTATAGTCGTCGGACAAGTCGGCGGCGGCCAACCTAGTCCCGGGATCGTGGGGACGACCCTATAGTCGTCGGACAAGTCGGCGGCGGGCCAACCCAGTCCCGGGGTCGTGGGGACGACCCTATAGTCGTCGGACATGACGGTGGCGGGACAATCAAGTCCCGGGGTCGTGGCGACGACCCTATAATCGTCGGACAAGTCGGCGGCGGGCCACCCTAGTCCCGGGGTCGTGGGGACGACCCTATAGCCGTCGGACATGATGGTGGGGGGCCAATCTAGTCCCGGGGTCGTGGGGACGACCCTATAGTCGTTGGACATGATGGCGGCTGGGCAACTTTGGCCCGTGGTCGTGGGGACGACCCTATAGTCGTCGGACAAGTCGGCGGCGGGCCAACATAGTCCCGGGGTCGTGGGGACGACCCTATAGTCGTCGGACAAGTCGGCGGGAGGCCAACCTAGTCCCGGGGTCGTGGGGCGACCCTATAGTCGTCTCGACATGACGGTGGCGGGCCAATCTCGTCCCGGGGTCGTGGGGACGAGCCTATAGTCGTCGGACATGTCGGCGGCTGACCAACTTTGGCCCGGGGTCGTGGAGACGACCCTATAGTCGTCGGACATGTCGGCGGCTGGGCAACTTTGGCCCGTGGTCGTGGGGACGACCCTATAGTCGTCGGACAAGTCGGCGGCGGGCCAACCCAGTCCCGGGGTCGTGGGGACGACCCTATAATCATCGGACAAGTCGGCGGTTGGCCAACCTAGTCCCGGGGTCGTGGGGACGACCCTATAATCGTCGGACAAGTCGGCGGCGGGCCACCCTAGTCCCGGGGTCGTGGGGGCGACCCTATAGCCGTCGGACATGATGGTGGGGGGCCAACCTAGTCCCGGGGTCGTGGGGACGACCCTATAGCCGTCGGACATGATGGTGGCTGGGCAACTTTGGCCCGTGGTCGTGGGGACGACCCTATAGTCGTCGGACATGTCGGCGGCTGGGCAACATTGGCCCTGGGTCATGGGGACGACCCTATAGCCGTCGGACATGATGGTGGCTGGGCAACTTTGGCCCGTGGTCGTGGGGACGACCCTATAGTCGTCGGACATGTCGGCGGCTGGGCAACATTGGCCCTGGGTCATGGGGACGACCCTATAGTCGTCGGACAAGACGGCGGCGGGCCAACCCAGACCCGGGGTCGTGGGGACGACCCCATAGTCGTCGAACATGTCGGCGGCTGGCCAATCTAGTCCAGGGGTCGTGGGGACGACCCTATAATCGTCGGACAAGTCGGCGGCGGGCCACCCTAGTCCCGGGGTCGTGGGGGCGACCCTATATCCGTCGGACATGATGGTGGGGGGCCAACCTAGTCCCGGGGTCGTGGGGACGACCCTATAGTCGTCGGACAAGTCGGCGGCGGGCCAACCCAGTCCCGGGGTCGTGGGGACGACCCTATAATCATCGGACAAGTCGGCGGTTGGCCAACCTAGTCCCGGGGTCGTGGGGACGACCCTATAATCGTCGGACAAGTCGGCGGCGGGCCACCCTAGTCCCGGGGTCGTGGGGGCGACCCTATAGCCGTCGGACATGATGGTGGGGGGCCAACCTAGTCCCGGGGTCGTGGGGACGACCCTATAGCCGTCGGACATGATGGTGGCTGGGCAACTTTGGCCCGTGGTCGTGGGGACGACCCTATAGTCGTCGGACATGTCGGCGGCTGGGCAACATTGGCCCTGGGTCATGGGGACGACCCTATAGCCGTCGGACATGATGGTGGCTGGGCAACTTTGGCCCGTGGTCGTGGGGACGACCCTATAGTCGTCGGACATGTCGGCGGCTGGGCAACATTGGCCCTGGGTCATGGGGACGACCCTATAGTCGTCGGACAAGACGGCGGCGGGCCAACCCAGACCCGGGGTCGTGGGGACGACCCCATAGTCGTCGAACATGTCGGCGGCTGGCCAATCTAGTCCAGGGGTCGTGGGGACGACCCTATAATCGTCGGACAAGTCGGCGGCGGGCCACCCTAGTCCCGGGGTCGTGGGGGCGACCCTATATCCGTCGGACATGATGGTGGGGGGCCAACCTAGTCCCGGGGTCGTGGGGACGACCCTATAGCCGTCGGACATGATGGTGGGGGGCCAATCTAGTCCCGGGGTCGTGGGGACGACCCTATAATCGTCGGACAAGTCGGCGGCGGGCCACCCTAGTCCCGGGGTCGTGGGGGCGACCCTATAGCCGTCGGACATGATGGTGGGGGGCCAACCTAGTCCCGGGGTCGTGGGGACGACCCTATAGCCGTCGGACATGATGGTGGCTGGGCAACTTTGGCCCGTGGTCGTGGGGACGACCCTATAGTCGTCGGACATGTCGGTGGCGGGCCAATCTAGTCCCGGGGTCGTGGGGACGACCCTATAGTCGTCGGACATGTCGGCGGCTGGGCATCATTGGCCCTGGGTCGTGGGGACGACCCTATAGTCGTCGGACAAGTCGGCGGCGGGCCAACCTAGTCCCGGGGTCGTGGGGCGACCCCATAGTCGTCGAACATGTCGGCGGCTGGCCAATCTAGTCCCGGGGTCCTGGGGACGACCCTATAGTCGTCGGACAAGTCGGCGGCGGGCCAACCTAGTCCCGGGGTCGTGGGGACGACCCTATAGTCGTCGGAGAAGTCGGCAAGGGCCAACATAGTCCCGGGGTCGTGGGGACGACCCTATAGTCGTCGGACATGTCGGCGGCTGGGCATCATTGGCCCTGGGTCGTGGGGACGACCCTATAGTCGTCGGACAAGTCGGCGGCGGGCCAACCTAGTCCCGGGGTCGTGGGGACGACCCTGTAGTCGTCGGACATGTCGGCGGCTGGGCATCATTGGCCCTGGGTCGTGGGGACGACCCTATAGTCGTCGGACAAGTCGGCGGCGGGCCAACATAGTCCCGGGGTCGTGGGGACGACCCTATAGTCGTCGGACAAGTCGGCGGCGGGCCAACCTAGTCCCGGGGTCGTGGGGACGACCCTGTAGTCGTCGGACATGACGGTGGTGGGCCAATCTAGTCCCGGGGTCGTGGGGACGACCCTATAGTCGTCGGACAAGTCGGCGGCGGGCCAACATAGTCCCGGGGTCGTGGGGACGACCCTATAGTCGTCGGACAAGTCGGCGGCGGGCCAACCTAGTCCCGGGGTCGTGGGGCGACCCTGTAGTCGTCGGACATGACGGTGGTGGGCCAATCTAGTCCCGGGGTCGTGGGGACGACCCTATTGTCGTCGGACATGTCGGCGGCTGGCCAACCTAGTCGCGGGATCGTGGGGACGACCCTATATTCGTCGGACATTTCGGCGGCGGGCCAACGTATGCCTAGGGTCTTAGGCACGAACCTATATTCGTCGGACATGACGGTGGCGGGCCAATCTAGTCCCGGGGTCGTTGGGACGACCCTATAGTCGTCGGACTAGTTGGCAGCGGGCCAACCAAGTCCCGGGGTCGTGGGGACGACTCTATAGTCGTCGGACAAGTCGGCGGCGGGTCATCCTAGTCCCTGGGTCGTGGGGGCGACCCTATTGTCGTCGGACAAGTCGGCGGCGGGCCAACCTAGTCCCGGGGTCGTGGGGACGACCCTATAGTCGTCGGACATGATGGTGGCGGGCCAACCTAGTCCTGGGGTCGTGGGGCGACCCTATAGTCGTCGGACATGTCGGTGGCGGGCCAATCTAGTCCCGGGGTCGTGGGGACGACCCTATAGTCGTCGGACATGTCGGCGGCTGGGCAACATTGGCCCGTGGTCGTGGGGACGTCCCTATAATCGCCGGACAAGTCGGCGGCGGGCCAACCTAGTCCCGGGGTCGTGGGGACGACCCTATAGTCATCGGACAAGTCGGCGGCGGGCCAACATAGTCCCGGGGTCGTGGGGACGACCCTATAGTCGTCGGGCAAGTCGGCGGCGAGCCAACCTAGTCCCGGGGTCGTGGGGCGACCCTATAGTCGTCGGACATGTCGGCGGCTGGGCAACCTTGGCCCGTGGACGTGGGGACGTCCCTATAGTCGCCGGACAAGTCGGCGGCGGGCCAACCTAGTCCCGGGGTCGTGGAGACGACCCTATAGTCGACGGACATGTCGGCGGCTTGCCAACCTAGTCCCGGGGTGGTAGGGACGACCCTATAGTCGTCGGACAAGTCGGTGGCGGGCCAACCTAGTCCCGGGGTCGTGGGGACGACCCTATAGTCGTCGGACAAGTCGGCGGCGGGCCAACCTAATCCCGGTGTCGTGGGGACGACCCTATAGTCGTCGGACATGACGGTGGCGGGCCAATCTATTCCCGTGGTCGTGGGGACGACCCTATAGTCGACGGATATGTCGGCGGGTTGCCAACCTAGTCCCGGGGTGTTAGGGACGACCCTATAGTCGTCGGACAAGTCGGCGGCTTGCCAACCTAGTCCCGGGGTGGTAGGGACGACCCTATAGTCGTCGGACAAGTCGGCGGCGGGCCAACCTAGTCCCGGGGTCGTGGGCACGACCCTATAGTCGTCGGACAAGTCGGCGGCGGGCCAACATAGTCCCGGGGTCGTGGGGACGACCCTATAGTCGTCGGACCAGTCGGCGGCGGGTCAACCTAGTCCCGGGGTCGTGGGGACGACCCTATAGTCGTCGGACAAGTCGGCGGCGGGCCAACATAGTCCCGGGGTCGTGGGGACGACCCTATAGTCGTCGGACAAGTAGGCGGCGGACTAACATAGTCCCGGGGTCGTGGGGACGACCCTATAGTCGTCGGACATGTCGGCGGCTGGGCAACTTTGGCCCGTGGTCGTGGGGACGTCCCTATAGTCGTCGGACAAGTCGGCGGCGGGCCAACCTAGTCCCGGGGTCGTGGAGACGACCCTATAATCGTCGGACATGACGGTGGCGGGGCAATCTAGTCCGGGGATCGTGGGGACGATCCTGTAGTCGTCGAACATGTCGGCGGCTGGCCAACCTAGTCCCGGGGTGGTAGGGACGACCCTATAGTCGTCGGACAAGTCGGCGGCGGGCCAACCTAGTCCCGGGGTCGTGGGGACGACCCTGTAGTCGTCGGACATGACGGTGGTGGGCCAATCTAGTCCCGGGGTCGTGGGGACGACCCTATTGTCGTCGGACATGTCGGCGGCGGGTCATCCTAGTCCCTGGGTCGTGGGGACCACCCTATTGTCGTCGGACAAGTCGGCGGCGGGCCAACCTAGTCCCGGGGTCGTGGGGACGACCCTATAGTCGTCGGACATGATGGTGGCGGGCCAATCTAGTCCCGGGGTCGTGGGGACGACCCTATTGTCGTCGGACATGTCGGCGGCTGGCCAACCTAGTCGCGGGATCGTGGGGACGACCCTATAGTCGTCGGACATGTCGGCGGCTGGGCAACATTGGCCCGTGGTCGTGGCGACGTCCCTATAGTCGTCGGACAAGTCGGCGGCGGGCCAACCTAGTCCCGGGGTCGTGGAGACGACCCTATAGTCGTCGGACATGTCGGCGGCTGGGCAACATTGGCCCGTGGTCGTGGGGACGTCCCTATAGTCGTCGGACAAGTCGGCGGCGGGCCAACCTAGTCCCGGGGTCGTGGGCACGACCCTATAGTCGTCGGACAAGTCGGCGGCGGGCCAACCTAGTTCCGGGGTCGTGGAGACGACCCTATAGTCGTCGGACAAGTCGGCGGCGGGCCAACATAGTCCCGGGGTCGTGAGTACGACCCTATACTCGTCGGACATGACGGTGGCGGGCCACGCTAGTCCCGGGGTTGTGGGGACGACCCCATAGTCGTCGAACAAGTCGGCGGCGGGCCAACATAGTCCCGGGGTCGTGGGGACGACCCTATAGTCGTCGGACAAGTCGGCGGCGGGCCAACCCAGTCCCGGGGTCGTGGGGACGACCCTATAATCATCGGACAAGTCGGCGGGAGGCCAACCTAGTCCCGGGGTCGTGGGGCGACCCTATAGTCGTCTCGACATGACGGTGGCGGGCCAATCTCGTCCCGGGGTCGTGGGGACGAACCTATAGTCGTCGGACAAGTCGGCGGCGGGCCAACCTAGTCCCGGGGTCGTGGGGACGACCCTATAGTCGTCGGACAAGTCGGCGGCGGGCCAACATAGTCCCGGGGTCGTGGGGACGACCCTATAGTCGTCGGACATGTCGGCGGCTGGGCATCATTGGCCCTGGGTCGTGGGGACGACCCTATAGTCGTCGGACAAGTCGGCGGCGGGCCAACATAGTCCCGGGGTCGTGGGGACGACCCTATAGTCGTCGGACAAGTCGGCGGCGGGCCAACCTAGTCCCGGGATCGTGGGGCGGCCCTATAGTCGTCGGACATGTCGGTGGCGGGACAATCTAGTCCCGGGGTCGTGGGGACGACCCTATAGTCGTCGGACATGTCGGTGGCGGGCCAATCTAGTCCCGGGGTCGTGGGGACGACCCTATAGTCGTCGGACATGTCGGCGGCTGGGCATCATTGGCCCTGGGTTGTGGGGACGACCCTATAGTCGTCGGACAAGTCGGCGGCGGCCAACCTAGTCCCGGGATCGTGGGGACGACCCTATAGTCGTCGGACAAGTCGGCGGCGGGCCAACCCAGTCCCGGGGTCGTGGGGACGACCCTATAGCCGTCGGACATGATGGTGGGGGGCCAATCTAGTGCCGGGGTCGTGGGGACGACCCTATAGTCGTTGGACATGATGGCGGCTGGGCAACTTTGGCCCGTGGTCGTGGGGACGACCCTATAGTCGTCGGACAAGTCGGCGGGGGGCCAACCTAGTCCCGGGGTCGTGGGGCGACCCTATAGTCGTCGGACATGACGGTGGCGAGCCAATCTCGTCCCGGGGTCGTGGGGACGACCCTATTGTCGTCGGACATGTCGGCGGCGGGTCATCTTAGCCCCTGGGTCGTGGGGACGACCCTATAGTCGTCGGACAAGTCGGCGGCGGGCCAACATAGTCCCGGGGTCGTGGGGACGACCCTATAGTCGTCGGACAAGTCGGCGGGGGGCCAACCTAGTCCCGGGGTCGTGGGGCGACCCTATAGTCGTCGGACATGACGGTGGCGAGCCAACCTAGTCCCGGGGTCGTGGGGACGACCCTATAGTCGTCGGACAAGTCGGCGGCGGGCCAACTTAGTCCCGGGGTCGTGGAGACGACCCTATAGTCGTCGGACAAGTCGGCGGCGGCCAACCTAGTCCCGGGATCGTGGGGACGACCCTATAGACGTCGGACAAGTCGGCGGCGGGCCAACCCAGTCCCGGGGTCGTGGGGACGACCCTATAGCCGTCGGACATGATGGTGGGGGGCCAATCTAGTGCCGGGGTCGTGGGGACGACCCTATAGTCGTTGGACATGATGGCGGCTGGGCAACTTTGGCCCGTGGTCGTGGGGACGACCCTATAGTCGTCGGACATGTCGGCGGCTGGGAAACTTTGGCCCGTGGTCGTGGGGACGACCCTATAGTCGTCGGACAAGTCGGCGGCGGGCCAACATAGTCCCGGGGTCGTGGGGACGACCCTATAGTCGCCGGACAAGTCGGCGGGGGGCCAACCTAGTCCCGGGGTCGTGGGGCGACCCTATAGTCGTCTCGACATGACGGTGGCGGGCCAATCTAGTCCCGGGGTCGTGGGGACGAGCCTATAGTCGTCGGACATGTCGGCGGCTGACCAACTTTGGCCCGGGGTCGTGGAGACGCTTCTATAGTCGTCGGACATGTCGGCGGCTGGGCAACTTTGGCCCGTGGTCGTGGGGACGACCCTATAGTCGTCGGACAAGTCGGCGGCGGGCCAACCCAGTCCCTGGGTCGTGGGGACGACCCTATAATCATCGGACAAGTCGGCGGCTGGCCAACCTAGTCCCGGGGTCGTGGGGACGACCCTATAATCGTCGGACAAGTCGGCGGCGGGCCACCCTAGTCCCGGGGTCGTGGGGGCGACCCTATAGCCGTCGGACATGATGGTGGGGGGCCAACCTAGTCCCGGGGTCGTGGGGACGACCCTATAGTCGTCGGACAAGTCGGCGGCGGGCCAACCTAGTCCCGGGGTCGTGGGGCGACCCCATAGTCGTCGATCATGTCGGCGGCTGGCCAATCTAGTCCCGGGGTCCTGGGGACGACCCTATAGTCGTCGGACAAGTCGGCGGCGGGCCAACCTAGTCCCGGGGTCGTGGGGACGACCCTATAGTCGTCGGACATGACGATGGCGGGGCAATCTTGTCCGGGGATCGTGGGGACGATCCTGTAGTCGTCGAACATGTCGGCGGCTGGCCAACGTAGTCCCGGGGTGGTAGGGACGACCCTATAGTCGACGGACAAGTCGGCGGCGGGCCAACCTTGTCTCGGGGACGTGGGGACGACCCTGTAGTCGTCGGACATGACGGTGGTGGGCCAATCTCGTCCCGGGGTCGTGGGGACGACCCTATTGTCGTCGGACATGTCGGCGGCGGGTCATCTTAGCCCCTGGGTCGTGGGGACGACCCTATAGTCGTCGGACAAGTCGGCGGCGGGCCAACCCAGTCCCGGGGTCGTGGGGACGACCCTATAGTCGTCGGACAATTCGGCGGCGGGCCAACCTAGTCCCGGGGTCGTGGGGACGACCCTGTAGTCGTCGGACATGACGGTGGCGGGCCAACCTAGTCCCGGGGTCGTGGGGACGACCCTATAGTCGTCGGACAAGTCGGCGGCGGGCCAACTTAGTCCCGGGGTCGTGGAGACGACCCTATAGTCGTCGGACAAGTCGGCGGCGGCCAACCTAGTCCCGGGATCGTGGGGACGACCCTATAGTCGTCGGACAAGTCGGCGGCGGGCCAACCCAGTCCCGGGGTCGTGGGGACGACCCTATAGTCGTCGGACATGACGGTGGCGGGACAATCTAGTCCCGGGGTCGTGGCGACGACCCTATAATCGTCGGACAAGTCGGCGGCGGCCACCCTAGTCCCGGGGTCGTGGGGACGACCCTATAGCCGTCGGACATGATGGTGGGGGGCCAATCTAGTCCCGGGGTCGTGGGGACGAACCTATAGTCGTTGGACATGATGGCGGGTGGGCAACTTTGGCCCGTGGTCGTGGGGACGACCCTATAGTCGTCGGACATGTCGGCGGCTGGGAAACTTTGGCCCGTGGTCGTGGGGACGACCCTATAGTCGTCGGACAAGTCGGCGGCGGGCCAACATAGTCCCGGGGTCGTGGGGACGACCCTATAGTCGTCGGACAAGTCGGCGGGGGGCCAACCTAGTCCCGGGGTCGTGGGGCGACCCTATAGTCGTCTCGACATGACGGTGGCGGGCCAATCTAGTCCCGGGGTCGTGGGGACGAGCCTATAGTCGTCGGACATGTCGGCGGCTGACCAACTTTGGCCCGGGGTCGTGGAGACGCTCCTATAGTCGTCGGACATGTCGGCGGCTGGGCAACTTTGGCCCGTGGTCGTGGGGACGACCCTATAGTCGTCGGACAAGTCGGCGGCGGGCCAACCCAGTCCCTGGGTCGTGGGGACGACCCTATAATCATCGGACAAGTCGGCGGCTGGCCAACCTAGTCCCGGGGTCGTGGGGACGACCCTATAATCGTCGGACAAGTCGGCGGCGGGCCACCCTAGTCCCGGGGTCGTGGGGGCGACCCTATAGCCGTCGGACATGATGGTGGGGGGCCAACCTAGTCCCGGGGTCGTGGGGACGACCCTATAGTCGTCGGACAGGTCGGCGGCGGGCCAACATAGTCCCGGGGTCGTGGGGACGACCCTATAGTCGTCGGACAAGTCGGCGGCGGGCCACCCTAGTCCCGGGGTCGTGGGGGCGACCCTATAGCCGTCGGACATGATGGTGGGGGGCCAACCTAGTCCCGGGGTCGTGGGAACGACCCTATAGCCGTCGGACATGATGGTGGGGGGCCAATCTAGTCCCGGGGTCGTGGGGACGACCCTATAGTCGTTGGACATGTTGGCGGCTGGGCAACTTTGGCCCGTGGTCGTGGGGACGACCCTATAGTCGTCGGACATGTCGGCGGCTGGGCAACATTGGCCCTGGGTCATGGGGACGACCCTATAGTCGTCGGACAAGACGGCGGCGGGCCAACCCAGACCCGGGGTCGTGGGGACGACCCCATAGTCGTCGAACATGTCGGCGGCTGGCCAATCTTGTCCCGGGGTCCTGGGGACGACCCTATAGTCGTCGGACATGTCGGCGGCGGGCCAACCTAGTCCCGGGGTCGTGGGGACGACCCTATAGTCGTCGGACAGGTCGGCGGCGGGCCAACATAGTCCGGGGTCGTGGGGACGACCCTATAGTCGTCGGACAAGTCGGCGGCGGGCCAACATAGTCCCGGGGTCGTGGGGACGACCCTATAGCCGTCGGACATGATGGTGGGGGGCCAATCTAGTCCCCGGGGTCGTGGGGACGACCCTATAGTCGTTGGACATGATGGCGGCTGGGCAACTTTGGCCCGTGGTCGTGGGGACGACCCTATAGTCGTCGGACAAGTCGGCGGCGGGCCAACATATTCCCGGGGTCGTGGGGACGACCCTATAATCGTCGGACAAGTCGGCGGCGGGCCACCCTAGTCCCGGGGTCGTGGGGGCGACCCTATAGCCGTCGGACATGATGGTGGGGGGCCAACCTAGTCCCGGGGTCGTGGGGACGACCCTATAGCCGTCGGACATGATGGTGGGGGGCCAATCTAGTCCCGGGGTCGTGGGGACGACCCTATAATCGTCGGACAAGTCGGCGGCGGGCCACCCTAGTCCCGGGGTCGTGGGGGCGACCCTATAGCCGTCGGACATGATGGTGGGGGGCCAACCTAGTCCCGGGGTCGTGGGGACGACCCTATAGCCGTCGGACATGATGGTGGCTGGGCAACTTTGGCCCGTGGTCGTGGGGACGACCCTATAGTCGTCGGACATGTCGGCGGCTGGGCAACATTGGCCCTGGGTCATGGGGACGACCCTATAGTCGTCGGACAAGACGGCGGCGGGCCAACCCAGACCCGGGGTCGTGGGGACGACCCCATAGTCGTCGAACATGTCGGCGGCTGGCCAATCTAGTCCCGGGGTCCTGGGGACGACCCTATAGTCGTCGGACAAGTCGGCGGCGGGCCAACCTAGTCCCGGGGTCGTGGGGACGACCCTATAGTCGTCGGACAAGTCGGCGGCGGGCCAACATAGTCCCGGGGTCGTGGGGACGACCCTATAGTCGTCGGACAAGTCGGCGGCGGGCCAACCTAGTCCCGGGATCGTGGGGCGGCCCTATAGTCGTCGGACATGTCGGTGGCGGGACAATCTAGTCCCTGGGTCGTGGGGACGACCCTATAGTCGTCGGACAAGTCGGCGGCGGGCCAACCTAGTCCCTAGGTCGTGGGGACGACCCTATAGTCGTCGGACATGATGGTGGCGGGCCAATCTAGTCCCGGGGTCGTGGGTACGACCCTATACTCGTCGGACATGACGGTGGCGGACCACTCTAGTCCCGGGGTTGTGGGGACGACCCCATAGTCGTCGAACATGTCGGCGGCTGGCCAAACTAGTCCCGGGGTCGTGGGGACGACCCTATAGTCGTCGGACAAGTCGGCGGCGGGCCAACTTAGTCCCGGGGTCGTGGGGTCGACCCTATAGTCGTCGGACATGTCGGTGGCTGGCCAACCTAGTCCCGGGGTCGTGGGGACGACCCTATAATCGTCGGACAAGTCGGCGGCGGGCCACCCTAGTCCCGGGGTCGTGGGGGCGACCCTATAGCCGTCGGACATGATGGTGGGGGGCCAACCTAGTCCCGGGGTCGTGGGGACGACCCTATAGCCGTCGGACATGATGGTGGGGGGCCAATCTAGTCCCGGGGTCGTGGGGACGACCCTATAGTCGTTGGACATGTTGGCGGCTGGGCAACTTTGGCCTGTGGTCGTGGGGACGACCCTATAGTCGTCGGACATGTCGGCGGCTGGCCAATCTAGTCCCGGGGTCCTGGGGACGACCCTATAGTCGTCGGACATGTCGGCGGCGGGCCAACCTAGTCCCGGGGTCGTGAGGACGACCCTATAGTCGTCGGACTAGTCGGCGGCGGGCCAATCTAGTCCCGGGGTCGTGGGGACGACCCTATAGGCGTCGGACATGACGGTGGCGGGGCAATCTACTCCTGGGGTCGTGGGGACGACCCCATAGTCGTCGGACAAGTCGGCGGCGGGCCAACCTAGTCCCGGGGTCGTGGAGACGACCCAATAGTCGTCGGACATGTCGGCGGCTGACCAACTTTGGCCCGTGGTCGTGGGGACGACCCTATAGTCGTCGGACATGACGGTGGCGGGCCAATCTAGCCCCGTGGTCGTGGGGACGACCCTATAGTCGTCGGACAAGTCGGCGGCGGGCCAACCTAGTCCCGGGGTCGTGGGGACGACCCTATAGTCGTCGGACAAGTCGGCGGCGGGCCAACATAGTCCCGGGGTCGTGGGGACGACCCTATAGTCGTCGGACAGGTCGGCGGCGGGCCAACATAGTCCCGGGGTCGTGGGGACGACCCTATAGTCGTCGGACAAGTCGGCGGCGGGCCAATCTAGTCCCGGGGTCGTGGGGACGACCCTATAGGCGTCGGACATGACGGTGGCGGGGCAATCTACTCCTGGGGTCGTGGGGACGACCCCATAGTCGTCGGACAAGTCGGCGGCGGGCCAACCTAGTCCCGGGGTCGTGGAGACGACCCTATAGTCGTCGGACATGTCGGCGGCTGACCAACTTTGGCCCGTGGTCGTGGGGACGACCCTATAGTCGTCGGACATGACGGTGGCGGGCCAATCTAGCCCCGGGGTCGTGGGGACGACCCTATAGTCGTCGGACAAGTCGGCGGCGGGCCAACCTAGTCCCGGGGTCGTGGGGACGACCCTATAGTCGTCGGACAAGTCGGCGGCGGGCCAACATAGTCCCGGGGTCGTGGGGACGACCCTATAGTCGTCGGACAAGTCGGCGGCGGGCCAACTTAGTCCCGGGGTCGTGGACACGACCCTATAGTCGTCGGACAAGTCGGCGGCGGCCAACCTAGTCCCGGGATCGTGGGGACGACCCTATAGTCGTCGGACAAGTCGGCGGCGGGCCAACCCAGTCCCGGGGTCGTGGGGACGACCCTATAGTCGTTGGACATGATGGCGGCTGGGCAACTTTGGCCCGTGGTCGTGGGGACGACCCTATAGCCGTCGGACATGATGGTGGGGGGCCAATCTAGTCCCGGGGTCGTAGGGACGACCCTATAGTCGTTGGACATGATGGCGGCTGGGCAACTTTGGCCCGTGGTCGTGGGGACGACCCTATAGCCGTCGGACATGATGGTGGGGGGCCAATCTAGTCCCGGGGTCGTGGGGACGACCCTATAGTCGTTGGACATGATGGCGGCTGGGCAACTTTGGCTCGTGGTCGTGGGGACGACCCTATAGTCGTCGGACAAGTCGGCGGCGGGCCAACATAGTCCCGGGGTCGTGGGGACGACCCTATAGTCGTCGGACAAGTCGGCGGCGGGCCAACTTAGTCCCGGGGTCGTGGAGACGACCCTATAGTCGTCGGACAAGTCGGCGGCGGCCAACCTAGTCCCGGGATCGTGGGGACGACCCTATAGTCGTCGGACAAGTCGGCGGCGGGCCAACCCAGTCCCGGGGTCGTGGGGACGACCCTATAGTCGTCGGACATGACGGTGGCGGGACAATCAAGTCCCGGGGTCGTGGCGACGACCCTATAATCGTCGGACAAGTCGGCGGCGGGCCACCCTAGTCCCGGGGTCGTGGGGACGACCCTATAGCCGTCGGACATGATGGTGGGGGGCCAATCTAGTCCCGGGGTCGTGGGGACGACCCTATAGTCGTTGGACATGATGGCGGCTGGGCAACTTTGGCCCGTGGTCGTGGGGACGACCCTATAGTCGTCGGACAAGTCGGCGGCGGGCCAACATAGTCCCGGGGTCGTGGGGACGACCCTATAGTCGTCGGACAAGTCGGCGGGAGGCCAACCTAGTCCCGGGGTCGTGGGGCGACCCTATAGTCGTCTCGACATGACGGTGGCGGGCCAATCTCGTCCCGGGGTCGTGGGGACGAGCCTATAGTCGTCGGACATGTCGGCGGCTGACCAACTTTGGCCCGGGGTCGTGGAGACGACCCTATAGTCGTCGGACATGTCGGCGGCTGGGCAACTTTGGCCCGTGGTCGTGGGGACGACCCTATAGTCGTCGGACAAGTCGGCGGCGGGCCAACCCAGTCCCGGGGTCGTGGGGACGACCCTATAATCATCGGACAAGTCGGCGGTTGGCCAACCTAGTCCCGGGGTCGTGGGGACGACCCTATAATCGTCGGACAAGTCGGCGGCGGGCCACCCTAGTCCCGGGGTCGTGGGGGCGACCCTATAGCCGTCGGACATGATGGTGGGGGGCCAACCTAGTCCCGGGGTCGTGGGGACGACCCTATAGCCGTCGGACATGATGGTGGCTGGGCAACTTTGGCCCGTGGTCGTGGGGACGACCCTATAGTCGTCGGACATGTCGGCGGCTGGGCAACATTGGCCCTGGGTCATGGGGACGACCCTATAGCCGTCGGACATGATGGTGGCTGGGCAACTTTGGCCCGTGGTCGTGGGGACGACCCTATAGTCGTCGGACATGTCGGCGGCTGGGCAACATTGGCCCTGGGTCATGGGGACGACCCTATAGTCGTCGGACAAGACGGCGGCGGGCCAACCCAGACCCGGGGTCGTGGGGACGACCCCATAGTCGTCGAACATGTCGGCGGCTGGCCAATCTAGTCCAGGGGTCGTGGGGACGACCCTATAATCGTCGGACAAGTCGGCGGCGGGCCACCCTAGTCCCGGGGTCGTGGGGGCGACCCTATATCCGTCGGACATGATGGTGGGGGGCCAACCTAGTCCCGGGGTCGTGGGGACGACCCTATAGTCGTCGGACAAGTCGGCGGCGGGCCAACCCAGTCCCGGGGTCGTGGGGACGACCCTATAATCATCGGACAAGTCGGCGGTTGGCCAACCTAGTCCCGGGGTCGTGGGGACGACCCTATAATCGTCGGACAAGTCGGCGGCGGGCCACCCTAGTCCCGGGGTCGTGGGGGCGACCCTATAGCCGTCGGACATGATGGTGGGGGGCCAACCTAGTCCCGGGGTCGTGGGGACGACCCTATAGCCGTCGGACATGATGGTGGCTGGGCAACTTTGGCCCGTGGTCGTGGGGACGACCCTATAGTCGTCGGACATGTCGGTGGCGGGCCAATCTAGTCCCGGGGTCGTGGGGACGACCCTATAGTCGTCGGACATGTCGGCGGCTGGGCATCATTGGCCCTGGGTCGTGGGGACGACCCTATAGTCGTCGGACAAGTCGGCGGCGGGCCAACCTAGTCCCGGGGTCGTGGGGCGACCCCATAGTCGTCGAACATGTCGGCGGCTGGCCAATCTAGTCCCGGGGTCCTGGGGACGACCCTATAGTCGTCGGACAAGTCGGCGGCGGGCCAACCTAGTCCCGGGGTCGTGGGGACGACCCTATAGTCGTCGGAGAAGTCGGCAAGGGCCAACATAGTCCCGGGGTCGTGGGGACGACCCTATAGTCGTCGGACATGTCGGCGGCTGGGCATCATTGGCCCTGGGTCGTGGGGACGACCCTATAGTCGTCGGACAAGTCGGCGGCGGGCCAACATAGTCCCGGGGTCGTGGGGAAGACCCTATAGTCGTCGGACAAGTCGGCGGCGGGCCAACCTAGTCCCGGGATCGTGGGGCGGCCCTATAGTCGTCGGACATGTCGGTGGCGGGACAATCTAGTCCCGGGGTCGTGGGGACGACCCTATAGTCGTCGGACATGTCGGTGGCGGGCCAATCTAGTCCCGGGGTCGTGGGGACGACCCTATAGTCGTCGGACAAGTCGGCGGCGGGCCAACCTAGTCCCGGGGTCGTGGGGACGACCCTGTAGTCGTCGGACATGTCGGCGGCTGGGCATCATTGGCCCTGGGTCGTGGGGACGACCCTATAGTCGTCGGACAAGTCGGCGGCGGGCCAACATAGTCCCGGGGTCGTGGGGACGACCCTATAGTCGTCGGACAAGTCGGCGGCGGGCCAACCTAGTCCCGGGGTCGTGGGGACGACCCTGTAGTCGTCGGACATGACGGTGGTGGGCCAATCTAGTCCCGGGGTCGTGGGGACGACCCTATAGTCGTCGGACAAGTCGGCGGCGGGCCAACATAGTCCCGGGGTCGTGGGGACGACCCTATAGTCGTCGGACAAGTCGGCGGCGGGCCAACCTAGTCCCGGGGTCGTGGGGACGACCCTGTAGTCGTCGGACATGGCGGTGGTGGGCCAATCTAGTCCCGGGGTCGTGGGGACGACCCTATTGTCGTCGGACATGTCGGCGGCTGGCCAACCTAGTCGCGGGATCGTGGGGACGACCCTATATTCGTCGGACATTTCGGCGGCGGGCCAACGTATGCCTAGGGTCTTAGGCACGAACCTATATTCGTCGGACATGACGGTGGCGGGCCAATCTAGTCCCGGGGTCGTTGGGACGACCCTATAGTCGTCGGACTAGTTGGCAGCGGGCCAACCAAGTCCCGGGGTCGTGGGGACGACTCTATAGTCGTCGGACAAGTCGGCGGCGGGTCATCCTAGTCCCTGGGTCGTGGGGGCGACCCTATTGTCGTCGGACAAGTCGGCGGCGGGCCAACCTAGTCCCGGGGTCGTGGGGACGACCCTATAGTCGTCGGACATGATGGTGGCGGGCCAACCTAGTCCTGGGGTCGTGGGGCGACCCTATAGTCGTCGGACATGTCGGTGGCGGGCCAATCTAGTCCCGGGGTCGTGGGGACGACCCTATAGTCGTCGGACATGTCGGCGGCTGGGCAACATTGGCCCGTGGTCGTGGGGACGTCCCTATAATCGCCGGACAAGTCGGCGGCGGGCCAACCTAGTCCCGGGGTCGTGGGGACGACCCTATAGTCATCGGACAAGTCGGCGGCGGGCCAACATAGTCCCGGGGTCGTGGGGACGACCCTATAGTCGTCGGGCAAGTCGGCGGCGAGCCAACCTAGTCCCGGGGTCGTGGGGCGACCCTATAGTCGTCGGACATGTCGGCGGCTGGGCAACCTTGGCCCGTGGACGTGGGGACGTCCCTATAGTCGCCGGACAAGTCGGCGGCGGGCCAACCTAGTCCCGGGGTCGTGGAGACGACCCTATAGTCGACGGACATGTCGGCGGCTTGCCAACCTAGTCCCGGGGTGGTAGGGACGACCCTATAGTCGTCGGACAAGTCGGTGGCGGGCCAACCTAGTCCCGGGGTCGTGGGGACGACCCTATAGTCGTCGGACAAGTCGGCGGCGGGCCAACCTAATCCCGGTGTCGTGGGGACGACCCTATAGTCGTCGGACATGACGGTGGCGGGCCAATCTATTCCCGTGGTCGTGGGGACGACCCTATAGTCGACGGATATGTCGGCGGGTTGCCAACCTAGTCCCGGGGTGTTAGGGACGACCCTATAGTCGTCGGACAAGTCGGCGGCTTGCCAACCTAGTCCCGGGGTGGTAGGGACGACCCTATAGTCGTCGGACAAGTCGGCGGCGGGCCAACCTAGTCCCGGGGTCGTGGGCACGACCCTATAGTCGTCGGACAAGTCGGCGGCGGGCCAACATAGTCCCGGGGTCGTGGGGACGACCCTATAGTCGTCGGACCAGTCGGCGGCGGGTCAACCTAGTCCCGGGGTCGTGGGGACGACCCTATAGTCGTCGGACAAGTCGGCGGCGGGCCAACATAGTCCCGGGGTCGTGGGGACGACCCTATAGTCGTCGGACAAGTAGGCGGCGGACTAACATAGTCCCGGGGTCGTGGGGACGACCCTATAGTCGTCGGACATGTCGGCGGCTGGGCAACTTTGGCCCGTGGTCGTGGGGACGTCCCTATAGTCGTCGGACAAGTCGGCGGCGGGCCAACCTAGTCCCGGGGTCGTGGAGACGACCCTATAATCGTCGGACATGACGGTGGCGGGGCAATCTAGTCCGGGGATCGTGGGGACGATCCTGTAGTCGTCGAACATGTCGGCGGCTGGCCAACCTAGTCCCGGGGTGGTAGGGACGACCCTATAGTCGTCGGACAAGTCGGCGGCGGGCCAACCTAGTCCCGGGGTCGTGGGGACGACCCTGTAGTCGTCGGACATGACGGTGGTGGGCCAATCTAGTCCCGGGGTCGTGGGGACGACCCTATTGTCGTCGGACATGTCGGCGGCGGGTCATCCTAGTCGCGGGATCGTGGGGACGACCCTATAGTCGTCGGACATGTCGGCGGCTGGGCAACATTGGCCCGTGGTCGTGGGGACGTCCCTATAGTCGTCGGACAAGTCGGCGGCGGGCCAACCTAGTCCCGGGGTCGTGGAGACGACCCTATAGTCGTCGGACATGTCGGCGGCTGGGCAACATTGGCCCGTGGTCGTGGGGACGTCCCTATAGTCGTCGGACAAGTCGGCGGCGGGCCAACCTAGTCCCGGGGTCGTGGGCACGACCCTATAGTCGTCGGACAAGTCGGCGGCGGGCCAACCTAGTCCCGGGGTCGTGGAGACGACCCTATAGTCGTCGGACAAGTCGGCGGCGGGCCAACATAGTCCCGGGGTCGTGAGTACGACCCTATACTCGTCGGACATGACGGTGGCGGGCCACGCTAGTCCCGGGGTTGTGGGGACGACCCCATAGTCGTCGAACAAGTCGGCGGCGGGCCAACATAGTCCCGGGGTCGTGGGGACGACCCTATAGTCGTCGGACAAGTCGGCGGCGGGCCAACCTAGTCCCGGGGTCGTGGGGACGACCCTGTAGTCGTCGGACATGACGGTGGTGGGCCAATCTAGTCCCGGGGTCCTGGGGACGACCCTATAGTCGTCGGACAAGTCGGCGGCGGGCCAACCTAGTCCCGGGGTCGTGGGGACGACCCTATAGTCGTCGGACAAGTCGGCGGCGGGCCAACATAGTCCGGGGTCGTGGGGACGACCCTATAGTCGTCGGACAAGTCGGCGGCGGGCCAACCTAGTCCCGGGGTCGTGGGGCGACCCTATAGTCGTCGGACATGTCGGCGGCTGGGCAACATTGGCCCGTGGTCGTGGGGACGTCCCTATAGTCGCCGGACAAGTCGGCGGCGGGCCACCCTAGTTCCGGGGTGGGAGGGACGACCCTATAGTCGTCGGACAAGTCGGCGGCGGGCCAACATAGTCCCGGGGTCGTGGGGACGACCCTATAGTCGTCGGACAAGTCGGCGGCGGGCCAGCATAGTCCCGGGGTCGTGGGTACGACCCTATACTCGTCGGACATGACGGTGGCGGGCCACTCTAGTCCCGGGGTTGTGGGGACGACCCCATAGTCGTCGAACATGTCGGCGGCTGGCCAATCTAGTCCCGGGGTCGTGGGGACGACCCTATAGTCGTCGGACATGTCGGCGGCTGGGCAACTTTGGCCCGTGGTCGTGGGGACGACCCTATAGTCGTCGGATAAGTTCGGCGGCGGGCCAACCTAGTTACGGGATCGTGGGGCGACCCTATAGTCGTCGGACATGTCGGTGGCGGGCCAATCTAGTCCCGGGGTCGTGGGGACGACCCTATAGTCGTCGGACATGTCGGCGGCTGGGCAACATTGGCCCTGGGTCGTGGGGACGACCCTATAGTCGTCGGACATGACGGTGGTGGGCCAATCTAGTCCCGGGGTCGTGGGGACGACCCCATAGTCGTCGAACATGTCCGCGGCTGGCCAACCTAGTCCCGGGGTCCTGGGGACGACCATATAGTCGTCGGACAACTCGGCGGCGGGCCAACCTAGTCCAGGGGTCGTGGAGACGACCCTATAGCCGTCGGACAAGTCGGCGGCGGGCCAACCTAGTCCCGGGGTCGTGGGGACGATCCTATAGTCGTCGGACATGACGGTGGCGGGCCAATCTATTCCCGGGGTCGTGGGGACGACCCTATAGTCGTCAGACATGTCGGCGGCTGGGCAACATTGGCCCGTGGTCGTGGGGACGTCCCTATAGTCGTCGGACAAGTCGGCGGCGGGCCAACCTAGTCCCGGGGTCGTGGAGACGACCCTATAGTCGTCGGACATGTCGGCGGCTGACCAACTTTGGTCCGTGGTCGTGGGGACGACCCTATAGTCGTCGGACATGACGGTGGCGGGCCAATGTAGCCCCGGGGTCGTGGGGACGACCCTATAGTCGTCGGACATGACGGTGGTGGGCCAATCTAGTCCCGGGGTCGTGGGGACGACCGTATAGCCGTCGGACATGTCGGCGGCGGGCCAACTTTGGCCCGTGGTCGTGGGGACGACCCTATAGTCGTCGGACATGACGGTGGCGGGCCAATCTATTCCCGGGGTCGTGGGGACGACCCTATAGTCGTCGGACATGTCGGCGGCTGGGCAACATTGGCCCGTGGTCGTGGGGACGTCCCTATAGTCGTCGGACAAGTCGGCGGCGGGCCAACCTAGTCCCGGGGTCGTGGAGACGACCCTATAGTCGTCGGACATGTAGGCGGCTGACCAACTTTGGCCCGTGGTCGTGGGGACGAACCTATAGTCGTCGGACATGACGGTGGCGGGCCAATGTAGCCCCGGGGTCGTGGGGACGACCCTATAGTCGTCGGACATGTCGGCGGCTGGCCAACCTAGTTCCGGGGTGGGAGGGACGACGCTATAGTCGTCGGACAAGTCGGCGGCGGGCCAACCTAGTCCCGGGGTCATGGGCACGACCCTATAGTCGTCGGACAAGTCGGCGGCGGGCCAACATAGTCCCGGGGTCGTGGGGACGACCCTATAGTCGTCGGACAAGTCGGCGGCGGGCCAACCTAGTCCCGGGATCGTGGGGCGACCCTATAGTCGTCGGACATGTCGGTGGCGGGCCAATCTAGTCCCGGGGTCGTGGGGACGACCCTATAGTCGTCGGACATGTCGGCGGCTGGCCAACCTAGTTCCGGGGTGGGAGGGACGACCCTATAGTCGTCGGACATGTCGGCGGCTGGCCAACCTAGTTCCGGGGTGGGAGGGACGACCCTATAGTCGTCGGACAAGTCGGCGGCGGGCCAACCTAGTCCCGGGGTCGTGGGGACGACCCTGTAGTCGTCGGACATGACGGTGGTGGGCCAATCTAGTCACGGGGTCGTGGGGACGACCCTATTGTCGTCGGACATGTCGGCGGCTGGCCAACCTAGTCGCGGGATCGTGGGGACGACCCTATATTCGTCGGACATTTCGGCGGCGGGCCAACGTATGCCTAGGGTCTTAGGCACGAACCTATATTCGTCGGACATGATGGTGGCGGGCCAATCTAGTCCCGGGGTCGTTGGGACGACCCTATAGTCGTCGGACTAGTTGGCAGCGGGCCAACCAAGTCCCGGGGTCGTGGGGAC
This sequence comes from Andrena fulva, assembly GCA_946251845.1. Taxonomy (NCBI): domain Eukaryota; kingdom Metazoa; phylum Arthropoda; class Insecta; order Hymenoptera; family Andrenidae; genus Andrena; species Andrena fulva. Next base: position 418,698 of record CAMITZ010000116.1, on the reverse strand, counting down.
GACTCTATAGTCGTCGGACAAGTCGGCGGCGGGTCATCCTAGTCCCTGGGTCGTGGGGGCGACCCTATTGTCGTCGGACAAGTCGGCGGCGGGCCAACCTAGTCCCGGGGTCGTGGGGACGATCCTATAGTCGTCGGACATGACGGTGGCGGGCCAATCTATTCCCGGGGTCGTGGGGACGACCCTATAGTCGTCGGACATGTCGGCGGCTGGGCAACATTGGCCCGTGGTCGTGGGGACGTCCCTATAGTCGTCGGACAAGTCGGCGGCGGGCCAACCTAGTCCCGGGGTCGTGGAGACGACCCTATAGTCGTCGGACATGTCGGCGGCTGGGAAACTTTGGCCCGTGGTCGTGGGGACGACCCTATAGTCGTCGGACAAGTCGGCGGCGGGCCAACATAGTCCCGGGGTCGTGGGGACGACCCTATAGTCGTCGGACAAGTCGGCGGGGGGCCAACCTAGTCCCGGGGTCGTGGGGCGACCCTATAGTCGTCTCGACATGACGGTGGCGGGCCAATCTAGTCCCGGGGTCGTGGGGACGAGCCTATAGTCGTCGGACATGTCGGCGGCTGACCAACTTTGGCCCGGGGTCGTGGAGACGCTCCTATAGTCGTCGGACATGTCGGCGGCTGGGCAACTTTGGCCCGTGGTCGTGGGGACGACCCTATAGTCGTCGGACAAGTCGGCGGCGGGCCAACCCAGTCCCTGGGTCGTGGGGACGACCCTATAATCATCGGACAAGTCGGCGGCTGGCCAACCTAGTCCCGGGGTCGTGGGGACGACCCTATAATCGTCGGACAAGTCGGCGGCGGGCCACCCTAGTCCCGGGGTCGTGGGGGCGACCCTATAGCCGTCGGACATGATGGTGGGGGGCCAACCTAGTCCCGGGGTCGTGGGGACGACCCTATAGTCGTCGGACAGGTCGGCGGCGGGCCAACATAGTCCCGGGGTCGTGGGGACGACCCTATAGTCGTCGGACAAGTCGGCGGCGGGCCACCCTAGTCCCGGGGTCGTGGGGGCGACCCTATAGCCGTCGGACATGATGGTGGGGGGCCAACCTAGTCCCGGGGTCGTGGGAACGACCCTATAGCCGTCGGACATGATGGTGGGGGGCCAATCTAGTCCCGGAGTCGTGGGGACGACCCTATAGTCGTTGGACATGTTGGCGGCTGGGCAACTTTGGCCCGTGGTCGTGGGGACGACCCTATAGTCGTCGGACATGTCGGCGGCTGGGCAACATTGGCCCTGGGTCATGGGGACGACCCTATAGTCGTCGGACAAGACGGCGGCGGGCCAACCCAGACCCGGGGTCGTGGGGACGACCCCATAGTCGTCGAACATGTCGGCGGCTGGCCAATCTTGTCCCGGGGTCCTGGGGACGACCCTATAGTCGTCGGACATGTCGGCGGCGGGCCAACCTAGTCCCGGGGTCGTGGGGACGACCCTATAGTCGTCGGACAGGTCGGCGGCGGGCCAACATAGTCCAGGGGTCGTGGGGACGACCCTATAGTCGTCGGACAAGTCGGCGGCGGGCCAATCTAGTCCCGGGGTCGTGGGGACGACCCTATAGGCGTCGGACATGACGGTGGCGGGGCAATCTACTCCTGGGGTCGTGGGGACGACCCCATAGTCGTCGGACAAGTCGGCGGCGGGCCAACCTAGTCCCGGGGTCGTGGAGACGACCCTATAGTCGTCGGACATGTCGGCGGCTGACCAACTTTGGCCCGTGGTCGTGGGGACGACCCTATAGTCGTCGGACAAGTCGGCGGCGGGCCACCCTAGTCCCGGGGTCGTGGGGGCGACCCTATAGCCGTCGGACATGATGGTGGGGGGCCAACCTAGTCCCGGGGTCGTGGGGACGACCCTATAGTCGTCGGACATGATGGTGGCTGGGCAACTTTGGCCCGTGGTCGTGGGGACGACCCTATAGTCGTCGGACATGTCGGCGGCTGGGCAACTTTGGCCCGTGGTCGTGGGGACGACCCTATAGTCGTCGGACAAGTCGGCGGCGGGCCAACATATTCCCGGGGTCGTGGGGACGACCCTATAATCGTCGGACAAGTCGGCGGCGGGCCACCCTAGTCCCGGGGTCGTGGGGGCGACCCTATAGCCGTCGGACATGATGGTGGGGGGCCAACCTAGTCCCGGGGTCGTGGGGACGACCCTATAGCCGTCGGACATGATGGTGGGGGGCCAATCTAGTCCCGGGGTCGTGGGGACGACCCTATAATCGTCGGACAAGTCGGCGGCGGGCCACCCTAGTCCCGGGGTCGTGGGGGCGACCCTATAGCCGTCGGACATGATGGTGGGGGGCCAACCTAGTCCCGGGGTCGTGGGGACGACCCTATAGCCGTCGGACATGATGGTGGCTGGGCAACTTTGGCCCGTGGTCGTGGGGACGACCCTATAGTCGTCGGACATGTCGGCGGCTGGGCAACATTGGCCCTGGGTCATGGGGACGACCCTATAGTCGTCGGACAAGACGGCGGCGGGCCAACCCAGACCCGGGGTCGTGGGGACGACCCCATAGTCGTCGAACATGTCGGCGGCTGGCCAATCTAGTCCCGGGGTCCTGGGGACGACCCTATAGTCGTCGGACAAGTCGGCGGCGGGCCAACCTAGTCCCGGGATCGTGGGGCGGCCCTATAGTCGTCGGACATGTCGGTGGCGGGACAATCTAGTCCCTGGGTCGTGGGGACGACCCTATAGTCGTCGGACAAGTCGGCGGCGGGCCAACCTAGTCCCTAGGTCGTGGGGACGACCCTATAGTCGTCGGACATGATGGTGGCGGGCCAATCTAGTCCCGGGGTCGTGGGTACGACCCTATACTCGTCGGACATGACGGTGGCGGACCACTCTAGTCCCGGGGTTGTGGGGACGACCCCATAGTCGTCGAACATGTCGGCGGCTGGCCAAACTAGTCCCGGGGTCGTGGGGACGACCCTATAGTCGTCGGACATGTCGGCGGCTGGGCAACTTTGGCCCGTGGTCGTGGGGACGACCCTATAGTCGTCGGACAAGTCGGCGGCGGGCCAACATATTCCCGGGGTCGTGGGGACGACCCTATAATCGTCGGACAAGTCGGCGGCGGGCCACCCTAGTCCCGGGGTCGTGGGGGCGACCCTATAGCCGTCGGACATGATGGTGGGGGGCCAACCTAGTCCCGGGGTCGTGGGGACGACCCTATAGCCGTCGGACATGATGGTGGGGGGCCAATCTAGTCCCGGGGTCGTGGGGACGACCCTATAATCGTCGGACAAGTCGGCGGCGGGCCACCCTAGTCCCGGGGTCGTGGGGGCGACCCTATAGCCGTCGGACATGATGGTGGGGGGCCAACCTAGTCCCGGGGTCGTGGGGACGACCCTATAGCCGTCGGACATGATGGTGGCTGGGCAACTTTGGCCCGTGGTCGTGGGGACGACCCTATAGTCGTCGGACATGTCGGCGGCTGGGCAACATTGGCCCTGGGTCATGGGGACGACCCTATAGTCGTCGGACAAGACGGCGGCGGGCCAACCCAGACCCGGGGTCGTGGGGACGACCCCATAGTCGTCGAACATGTCGGCGGCTGGCCAATCTAGTCCCGGGGTCCTGGGGACGACCCTATAGTCGTCGGACAAGTCGGCGGCGGGCCAACCTAGTCCCGGGGTCGTGGGGACGACCCTATAGTCGTCGGACAAGTCGGCGGCGGGCCAACATAGTCCCGGGGTCGTGGGGACGACCCTATAGTCGTCGGACAAGTCGGCGGCGGGCCAACCTAGTCCCGGGATCGTGGGGCGGCCCTATAGTCGTCGGACATGTCGGTGGCGGGACAATCTAGTCCCTGGGTCGTGGGGACGACCCTATAGTCGTCGGACAAGTCGGCGGCGGGCCAACCTAGTCCCTAGGTCGTGGGGACGACCCTATAGTCGTCGGACATGATGGTGGCGGGCCAATCTAGTCCCGGGGTCGTGGGTACGACCCTATACTCGTCGGACATGACGGTGGCGGACCACTCTAGTCCCGGGGTTGTGGGGACGACCCCATAGTCGTCGAACATGTCGGCGGCTGGCCAAACTAGTCCCGGGGTCGTGGGGACGACCCTATAGTCGTCGGACAAGTCGGCGGCGGGCCAACTTAGTCCCGGGGTCGTGGGGTCGACCCTATAGTCGTCGGACATGTCGGTGGCTGGCCAACCTAGTCCCGGGGTCGTGGGGACGACCCTATAATCGTCGGACAAGTCGGCGGCGGGCCACCCTAGTCCCGGGGTCGTGGGGGCGACCCTATAGCCGTCGGACATGATGGTGGGGGGCCAACCTAGTCCCGGGGTCGTGGGGACGACCCTATAGCCGTCGGACATGATGGTGGGGGGCCAATCTAGTCCCGGGGTCGTGGGGACGACCCTATAGTCGTTGGACATGTTGGCGGCTGGGCAACTTTGGCCTGTGGTCGTGGGGACGACCCTATAGTCGTCGGACATGTCGGCGGCTGGCCAATCTAGTCCCGGGGTCCTGGGGACGACCCTATAGTCGTCGGACATGTCGGCGGCGGGCCAACCTAGTCCCGGGGTCGTGAGGACGACCCTATAGTCGTCGGACTAGTCGGCGGCGGGCCAATCTAGTCCCGGGGTCGTGGGGACGACCCTATAGGCGTCGGACATGACGGTGGCGGGGCAATCTACTCCTGGGGTCGTGGGGACGACCCCATAGTCGTCGGACAAGTCGGCGGCGGGCCAACCTAGTCCCGGGGTCGTGGAGACGACCCAATAGTCGTCGGACATGTCGGCGGCTGACCAACTTTGGCCCGTGGTCGTGGGGACGACCCTATAGTCGTCGGACATGACGGTGGCGTGCCAATCTAGCCCCGTGGTCGTGGGGACGACCCTATAGTCGTCGGACAAGTCGGCGGCGGGCCAACCTAGTCCCGGGGTCGTGGGGACGACCCTATAGTCGTCGGACAAGTCGGCGGCGGGCCAACATAGTCCCGGGGTCGTGGGGACGACCCTATAGTCGTCGGACAGGTCGGCGGCGGGCCAACATAGTCCCGGGGTCGTGGGGACGACCCTATAGTCGTCGGACAAGTCGGCGGCGGGCCAATCTAGTCCCGGGGTCGTGGGGACGACCCTATAGGCGTCGGACATGACGGTGGCGGGGCAATCTACTCCTGGGGTCGTGGGGACGACCCCATAGTCGTCGGACAAGTCGGCGGCGGGCCAACCTAGTCCCGGGGTCGTGGAGACGACCCTATAGTCGTCGGACATGTCGGCGGCTGACCAACTTTGGCCCGTGGTCGTGGGGACGACCCTATAGTCGTCGGACATGACGGTGGCGGGCCAATCTAGCCCCGGGGTCGTGGGGACGACCCTATAGTCGTCGGACAAGTCGGCGGCGGGCCAACCTAGTCCCGGGGTCGTGGGGACGACCCTATAGTCGTCGGACAAGTCGGCGGCGGGCCAACATAGTCCCGGGGTCGTGGGGACGACCCTATAGTCGTCGGACAAGTCGGCGGCGGGCCAACTTAGTCCCGGGGTCGTGGACACGACCCTATAGTCGTCGGACAAGTCGGCGGCGGCCAACCTAGTCCCGGGATCGTGGGGACGACCCTATAGTCGTCGGACAAGTCGGCGGCGGGCCACCCTAGTCCCGGGGTCGTGGGGACGACCCTATAGCCGTCGGACATGATGGTGGGGGGCCAATCTAGTCCCGGGGTCGTGGGGACGACCCTATAGTCGTTGGACATGATGGCGGCTGGGCAACTTTGGCCCGTGGTCGTGGGGACGACCCTATAGTCGTCGGACAAGTCGGCGGCGGGCCAACATAGTCCCGGGGTCGTGGGGACGACCCTATAGTCGTCGGACAAGTCGGCGGGAGGCCAACCTAGTCCCGGGGTCGTGGGGCGACCCTATAGTCGTCTCGACATGACGGTGGCGGGCCAATCTCGTCCCGGGGTCGTGGGGACGAGCCTATAGTCGTCGGACATGTCGGCGGCTGACCAACTTTGGCCCGGGGTCGTGGAGACGACCCTATAGTCGTCGGACATGTCGGCGGCTGGGCAACTTTGGCCCGTGGTCGTGGGGACGACCCTATAGTCGTCGGACAAGTCGGCGGCGGGCCAACCCAGTCCCGGGGTCGTGGGGACGACCCTATAATCATCGGACAAGTCGGCGGTTGGCCAACCTAGTCCCGGGGTCGTGGGGACGACCCTATAATCGTCGGACAAGTCGGCGGCGGGCCACCCTAGTCCCGGGGTCGTGGGGGCGACCCTATATCCGTCGGACATGATGGTGGGGGGCCAACCTAGTCCCGGGGTCGTGGGGACGACCCTATAGTCGTCGGACAAGTCGGCGGCGGGCCAACCCAGTCCCGGGGTCGTGGGGACGACCCTATAATCATCGGACAAGTCGGCGGTTGGCCAACCTAGTCCCGGGGTCGTGGGGACGACCCTATAATCGTCGGACAAGTCGGCGGCGGGCCACCCTAGTCCCGGGGTCGTGGGGGCGACCCTATAGCCGTCGGACATGATGGTGGGGGGCCAACCTAGTCCCGGGGTCGTGGGGACGACCCTATAGCCGTCGGACATGATGGTGGCTGGGCAACTTTGGCCCGTGGTCGTGGGGACGACCCTATAGTCGTCGGACATGTCGGTGGCGGGCCAATCTAGTCCCGCGGTCGTGGGGACGACCCTATAGTCGTCGGACATGTCGGCGGCTGGGCATCATTGGCCCTGGGTCGTGGGGACGACCCTATAGTCGTCGGACAAGTCGGCGGCGGGCCAACCTAGTCCCGGGGTCGTGGGGCGACCCCATAGTCGTCGAACATGTCGGCGGCTGGCCAATCTAGTCCCGGGGTCCTGGGGACGACCCTATAGTCGTCGGACAAGTCGGCGGCGGGCCAACATAGTCCCGGGGTCGTGGGGACGACCCTATAGTCGTCGGACAAGTCGGCGGCGGGCCAACATAGTCCCGGGGTCGTGGGGAAGACCCTATAGTCGTCGGACAAGTCGGCGGCGGGCCAACCTAGTCCCGGGATCGTGGGGCGGCCCTATAGTCGTCGGACATGTCGGTGGCGGGACAATCTAGTCCCGGGGTCGTGGGGACGACCCTATAGTCGTCGGACATGTCGGTGGCGGGCCAATCTAGTCCCGGGGTCGTGGGGACGACCCTATAGTCGTCGGACAAGTCGGCGGCGGGCCAACCTAGTCCCGGGGTCGTGGGGACGACCCTGTAGTCGTCGGACATGTCGGCGGCTGGGCATCATTGGCCCTGGGTCGTGGGGACGACCCTATAGTCGTCGGACAAGTCGGCGGCGGGCCAACATAGTCCCGGGGTCGTGGGGACGACCCTATAGTCGTCGGACAAGTCGGCGGCGGGCCAACCTAGTCCCGGGGTCGTGGGGACGACCCTGTAGTCGTCGGACATGACGGTGGTGGGCCAATCTAGTCCCGGGGTCGTGGGGACGACCCTATAGTCGTCGGACAAGTCGGCGGCGGGCCAACATAGTCCCGGGGTCGTGGGGACGACCCTATAGTCGTCGGACAAGTCGGCGGCGGGCCAACCTAGTCCCGGGGTCGTGGGGACGACCCTGTAGTCGTCGGACATGACGGTGGTGGGCCAATCTAGTCCCGGGGTCGTGGGGACGACCCTATTGTCGTCGGACATGTCGGCGGCTGGCCAACCTAGTCGCGGGATCGTGGGGACGACCCTATATTCGTCGGACATTTCGGCGGCGGGCCAACGTATGCCTAGGGTCTTAGGCACGAACCTATATTCGTCGGACATGACGGTGGCGGGCCAATCTAGTCCCGGGGTCGTTGGGACGACCCTATAGTCGTCGGACTAGTTGGCAGCGGGCCAACCAAGTCCCGGGGTCGTGGGGACGACTCTATAGTCGTCGGACAAGTCGGCGGCGGGTCATCCTAGTCCCTGGGTCGTGGGGGCGACCCTATTGTCGTCGGACAAGTCGGCGGCGGGCCAACCTAGTCCCGGGGTCGTGGGGACGACCCTATAGTCGTCGGACATGATGGTGGCGGGCCAACCTAGTCCTGGGGTCGTGGGGCGACCCTATAGTCGTCGGACATGTCGGTGGCGGGCCAATCTAGTCCCGGGGTCGTGGGGACGACCCTATAGTCGTCGGACATGTCGGCGGCTGGGCAACATTGGCCCGTGGTCGTGGGGACGTCCCTATAATCGCCGGACAAGTCGGCGGCGGGCCAACCTAGTCCCGGGGTCGTGGGGACGACCCTATAGTCATCGGACAAGTCGGCGGCGGGCCAACATAGTCCCGGGGTCGTGGGGACGACCCTATAGTCGTCGGGCAAGTCGGCGGCGAGCCAACCTAGTCCCGGGGTCGTGGGGCGACCCTATAGTCGTCGGACATGTCGGCGGCTGGGCAACCTTGGCCCGTGGACGTGGGGACGTCCCTATAGTCGCCGGACAAGTCGGCGGCGGGCCAACCTAGTCCCGGGGTCGTGGAGACGACCCTATAGTCGACGGACATGTCGGCGGCTTGCCAACCTAGTCCCGGGGTGGTAGGGACGACCCTATAGTCGTCGGACAAGTCGGTGGCGGGCCAACCTAGTCCCGGGGTCGTGGGGACGACCCTATAGTCGTCGGACAAGTCGGCGGCGGGCCAACCTAATCCCGGTGTCGTGGGGACGACCCTATAGTCGTCGGACATGACGGTGGCGGGCCAATCTATTCCCGTGGTCGTGGGGACGACCCTATAGTCGACGGATATGTCGGCGGGTTGCCAACCTAGTCCCGGGGTGTTAGGGACGACCCTATAGTCGTCGGACAAGTCGGCGGCTTGCCAACCTAGTCCCGGGGTGGTAGGGACGACCCTATAGTCGTCGGACAAGTCGGCGGCGGGCCAACCTAGTCCCGGGGTCGTGGGCACGACCCTATAGTCGTCGGACAAGTCGGCGGCGGGCCAACATAGTCCCGGGGTCGTGGGGACGACCCTATAGTCGTCGGACCAGTCGGCGGCGGGTCAACCTAGTCCCGGGGTCGTGGGGACGACCCTATAGTCGTCGGACAAGTCGGCGGCGGGCCAACATAGTCCCGGGGTCGTGGGGACGACCCTATAGTCGTCGGACAAGTAGGCGGCGGACTAACATAGTCCCGGGGTCGTGGGGACGACCCTATAGTCGTCGGACATGTCGGCGGCTGGGCAACTTTGGCCCGTGGTCGTGGGGACGTCCCTATAGTCGTCGGACAAGTCGGCGGCGGGCCAACCTAGTCCCGGGGTCGTGGAGACGACCCTATAATCGTCGGACATGACGGTGGCGGGGCAATCTAGTCCGGGGATCGTGGGGACGATCCTGTAGTCGTCGAACATGTCGGCGGCTGGCCAACCTAGTCCCGGGGTGGTAGGGACGACCCTATAGTCGTCGGACAAGTCGGCGGCGGGCCAACCTAGTCCCGGGGTCGTGGGGACGACCCTGTAGTCGTCGGACATGACGGTGGTGGGCCAATCTAGTCCCGGGGTCGTGGGGACGACCCTATTGTCGTCGGACATGTCGGCGGCGGGTCATCCTAGTCCCTGGGTCGTGGGGACCACCCTATTGTCGTCGGACAAGTCGGCGGCGGGCCAACCTAGTCCCGGGGTCGTGGGGACGACCCTATAGTCGTCGGACATGATGGTGGCGGGCCAATCTAGTCCCGGGGTCGTGGGGACGACCCTATTGTCGTCGGACATGTCGGCGGCTGGCCAACCTAGTCGCGGGATCGTGGGGACGACCCTATAGTCGTCGGACATGTCGGCGGCTGGGCAACATTGGCCCGTGGTCGTGGGGACGTCCCTATAGTCGTCGGACAAGTCGGCGGCGGGCCAACCTAGTCCCGGGGTCGTGGAGACGACCCTATAGTCGTCGGACATGTCGGCGGCTGGGCAACATTGGCCCGTGGTCGTGGGGACGTCCCTATAGTCGTCGGACAAGTCGGCGGCGGGCCAACCTAGTCCCGGGGTCGTGGGCACGACCCTATAGTCGTCGGACAAGTCGGCGGCGGGCCAACCTAGTCCCGGGGTCGTGGAGACGACCCTATAGTCGTCGGACAAGTCGGCGGCGGGCCAACATAGTCCCGGGGTCGTGAGTACGACCCTATACTCGTCGGACATGACGGTGGCGGGCCACGCTAGTCCCGGGGTTGTGGGGACGACCCCATAGTCGTCGAACAAGTCGGCGGCGGGCCAACATAGTCCCGGGGTCGTGGGGACGACCCTATAGTCGTCGGACAAGTCGGCGGCGGGCCAACCTAGTCCCGGGGTCGTGGGGACGACCCTGTAGTCGTCGGACATGACGGTGGTGGGCCAATCTAGTCCCGGGGTCCTGGGGACGACCCTATAGTCGTCGGACAAGTCGGCGGCGGGCCAACCTAGTCCCGGGGTCGTGGGGACGACCCTATAGTCGTCGGACAAGTCGGCGGCGGGCCAACATAGTCCGGGGTCGTGGGGACGACCCTATAGTCGTCGGACAAGTCGGCGGCGGGCCAACCTAGTCCCGGGGTCGTGGGGCGACCCTATAGTCGTCGGACATGTCGGCGGCTGGGCAACATTGGCCCGTGGTCGTGGGGACGTCCCTATAGTCGTCGGACATGACGGTGGCGGGCCACTCTAGTCCCGGGGTTGTGGGGACGACCCCATAGTCGTCGAACATGTCGGCGGCTGGCCAATCTAGTCCCGGGGTCGTGGGGACGACCCTATAGTCGTCGGACATGTCGGCGGCTGGGCAACTTTGGCCCGTGGTCGTGGGGACGACCCTATAGTCGTCGGATAAGTTCGGCGGCGGGCCAACCTAGTTACGGGATCGTGGGGCGACCCTATAGTCGTCGGACATGTCGGTGGCGGGCCAATCTAGTCCCGGGGTCGTGGGGACGACCCTATAGTCGTCGGACATGTCGGCGGCTGGGCAACATTGGCCCTGGGTCGTGGGGACGACCCTATAGTCGTCGGACATGACGGTGGTGGGCCAATCTAGTCCCGGGGTCGTGGGGACGACCCCATAGTCGTCGAACATGTCCGCGGCTGGCCAACCTAGTCCCGGGGTCCTGGGGACGACCATATAGTCGTCGGACAACTCGGCGGCGGGCCAACCTAGTCCAGGGGTCGTGGAGACGACCCTATAGTCGTCGGACATGACGGTGGCGGGGCAATCTACTCCTGGGGTCGTGGGGATGACACCATAGTCGTCGGACAAGTCGGCGGCGGGCCAACCTAGTCCCGGGGTCGTGGGGACGACCCTATAATCGTCGGACATGTCGGCGGCGGGCCACCCTAGTCCCGGGGTCGTGGGGACGACCCTATAGCCGTCGGACAAGTCGGCGGCGGGCCAACCTAGTCCCGGGGTCGTGGGGACGATCCTATAGTCGTCGGACATGACGGTGGCGGGCCAATCTATTCCCGGGGTCGTGGGGACGACCCTATAGTCGTCAGACATGTCGGCGGCTGGGCAACATTGGCCCGTGGTCGTGGGGACGTCCCTATAGTCGTCGGACAAGTCGGCGGCGGGCCAACCTAGTCCCGGGGTCGTGGAGACGACCCTATAGTCGTCGGACATGTCGGCGGCTGACCAACTTTGGTCCGTGGTCGTGGGGACGACCCTATAGTCGTCGGACATGACGGTGGCGGGCCAATGTAGCCCCGGGGTCGTGGGGACGACCCTATAGTCGTCGGACATGACGGTGGTGGGCCAATCTAGTCCCGGGGTCGTGGGGACGACCGTATAGCCGTCGGACATGTCGGCGGCTGGCCAACTTTGGCCCGTGGTCGTGGGGACGACCCTATAGTCGTCGGACATGACGGTGGCGGGCCAATCTATTCCCGGGGTCGTGGGGACGACCCTATAGTCGTCGGACATGTCGGCGGCTGGGCAACATTGGCCCGTGGTCGTGGGGACGTCCCTATAGTCGTCGGACAAGTCGGCGGCGGGCCAACCTAGTCCCGGGGTCGTGGGCACGACCCTATAGTCGTCGGACAAGTCGGCGGCGGGCCAACATAGTCCCGGGGTCGTGGGGACGACCCTATAGTCGTCGGACAAGTCGGCGGCGGGCCAACCTAGTCCCGGGATCGTGGGGCGACCCTATAGTCGTCGGACATGTCGGTGGCGGGCCAATCTAGTCCCGGGGTCGTGGGGACGACCCTATAGTCGTCGGACATGTCGGCGGCTGGCCAACCTAGTTCCGGGGTGGGAGGGACGACCCTATAGTCGTCGGACAAGTCGGCGGCGGGCCAACCTAGTCCCGGGGTCGTGGGGCGGCCCTATAGTCGTCGGACATGTCGGTGGCGGGACAATCTAGTCCCGGGGTCGTGGGGACGACCCTATAGTCGTCGGACATGTCGGTGGCGGGCCAATCTAGTCCCGGGGTCGTGGGGACGACCCTATAGTCGTCGGACAAGTCGGCGGCGGGCCAACCTAGTCCCGGGGTCGTGGGGACGACCCTATAATCGTCGGACATGTCGGCGGCGGGCCACCCTAGTCCCGGGGTCGTGGGGACGACCCTATAGCCGTCGGACAAGTCGGCGGCGGGCCAACCTAGTCCCGGGGTCGTGGGGACGATCCTATAGTCGTCGGACATGACGGTGGCGGGCCAATCTATTCCCGGGGTCGTGGGGACGACCCTATAGTCGTCAGACATGTCGGCGGCTGGGCAACATTGGCCCGTGGTCGTGGGGACGTCCCTATAGTCGTCGGACAAGTCGGCGGCGGGCCAACCTAGTCCCGGGGTCGTGGAGACGACCCTATAGTCGTCGGACATGTCGGCGGCTGACCAACTTTGGTCCGTGGTCGTGGGGACGACCCTATAGTCGTCGGACATGACGGTGGCGGGCCAATGTAGCCCCGGGGTCGTGGGGACGACCCTATAGTCGTCGGACATGACGGTGGTGGGCCAATCTAGTCCCGGGGTCGTGGGGACGACCGTATAGCCGTCGGACATGTCGGCGGCGGGCCAACTTTGGCCCGTGGTCGTGGGGACGACCCTATAGTCGTCGGACATGACGGTGGCGGGCCAATCTATTCCCGGGGTCGTGGGGACGACCCTATAGTCGTCGGACATGTCGGCGGCTGGGCAACATTGGCCCGTGGTCGTGGGGACGTCCCTATAGTCGTCGGACAAGTCGGCGGCGGGCCAACCTAGTCCCGGGGTCGTGGAGACGACCCTATAGTCGTCGGACATGTAGGCGGCTGACCAACTTTGGCCCGTGGTCGTGGGGACGAACCTATAGTCGTCGGACATGACGGTGGCGGGCCAATGTAGCCCCGGGGTCGTGGGGACGACCCTATAGTCGTCGGACATGTCGGCGGCTGGCCAACCTAGTTCCGGGGTGGGAGGGACGACGCTATAGTCGTCGGACAAGTCGGCGGCGGGCCAACCTAGTCCCGGGGTCATGGGCACGACCCTATAGTCGTCGGACAAGTCGGCGGCGGGCCAACATAGTCCCGGGGTCGTGGGGACGACCCTATAGTCGTCGGACAAGTCGGCGGCGGGCCAACCTAGTCCCGGGATCGTGGGGCGACCCTATAGTCGTCGGACATGTCGGTGGCGGGCCAATCTAGTCCCGGGGTCGTGGGGACGACCCTATAGTCGTCGGACATGTCGGCGGCTGGCCAACCTAGTTCCGGGGTGGGAGGGACGACCCTATAGTCGTCGGACATGTCGGCGGCTGGCCAACCTAGTTCCGGGGTGGGAGGGACGACCCTATAGTCGTCGGACAAGTCGGCGGCGGGCCAACCTAGTCCCGGGGTCGTGGGGACGACCCTGTAGTCGTCGGACATGACGGTGGTGGGCCAATCTAGTCACGGGGTCGTGGGGACGACCCTATTGTCGTCGGACATGTCGGCGGCTGGCCAACCTAGTCGCGGGATCGTGGGGACGACCCTATATTCGTCGGACATTTCGGCGGCGGGCCAACGTATGCCTAGGGTCTTAGGCACGAACCTATATTCGTCGGACATGATGGTGGCGGGCCAATCTAGTCCCGGGGTCGTTGGGACGACCCTATAGTCGTCGGACTAGTTGGCAGCGGGCCAACCAAGTCCCGGGGTCGTGGGGACGACTCTATAGTCGTCGGACAAGTCGGCGGCGGGTCATCCTAGTCCCTGGGTCGTGGGGGCGACCCTATTGTCGTCGGACAAGTCGGCGGCGGGCCAACCTAGTCCCGGGGTCGTGGGGACGATCCTATAGTCGTCGGACATGACGGTGGCGGGCCAATCTATTCCCGGGGTCGTGGGGACGACCCTATAGTCGTCGGACATGTCGGCGGCTGGGCAACATTGGCCCGTGGTCGTGGGGACGTCCCTATAGTCGTCGGACAAGTCGGCGGCGGGCCAACCTAGTCCCGGGGTCGTGGAGACGACCCTATAGTCGTCGGACATGTCGGCGGCTGGGAAACTTTGGCCCGTGGTCGTGGGGACGACCCTATAGTCGTCGGACAAGTCGGCGGCGGGCCAACATAGTCCCGGGGTCGTGGGGACGACCCTATAGTCGTCGGACAAGTCGGCGGGGGGCCAACCTAGTCCCGGGGTCGTGGGGCGACCCTATAGTCGTCTCGACATGACGGTGGCGGGCCAATCTAGTCCCGGGGTCGTGGGGACGAGCCTATAGTCGTCGGACATGTCGGCGGCTGACCAACTTTGGCCCGGGGTCGTGGAGACGCTCCTATAGTCGTCGGACATGTCGGCGGCTGGGCAACTTTGGCCCGTGGTCGTGGGGACGACCCTATAGTCGTCGGACAAGTCGGCGGCGGGCCAACCCAGTCCCTGGGTCGTGGGGACGACCCTATAATCATCGGACAAGTCGGCGGCTGGCCAACCTAGTCCCGGGGTCGTGGGGACGACCCTATAATCGTCGGACAAGTCGGCGGCGGGCCACCCTAGTCCCGGGGTCGTGGGGGCGACCCTATAGCCGTCGGACATGATGGTGGGGGGCCAACCTAGTCCCGGGGTCGTGGGGACGACCCTATAGTCGTCGGACAGGTCGGCGGCGGGCCAACATAGTCCCGGGGTCGTGGGGACGACCCTATAGTCGTCGGACAAGTCGGCGGCGGGCCACCCTAGTCCCGGGGTCGTGGGGGCGACCCTATAGCCGTCGGACATGATGGTGGGGGGCCAACCTAGTCCCGGGGTCGTGGGAACGACCCTATAGCCGTCGGACATGATGGTGGGGGGCCAATCTAGTCCCGGAGTCGTGGGGACGACCCTATAGTCGTTGGACATGTTGGCGGCTGGGCAACTTTGGCCCGTGGTCGTGGGGACGACCCTATAGTCGTCGGACATGTCGGCGGCTGGGCAACATTGGCCCTGGGTCATGGGGACGACCCTATAGTCGTCGGACAAGACGGCGGCGGGCCAACCCAGACCCGGGGTCGTGGGGACGACCCCATAGTCGTCGAACATGTCGGCGGCTGGCCAATCTTGTCCCGGGGTCCTGGGGACGACCCTATAGTCGTCGGACATGTCGGCGGCGGGCCAACCTAGTCCCGGGGTCGTGGGGACGACCCTATAGTCGTCGGACAGGTCGGCGGCGGGCCAACATAGTCCAGGGGTCGTGGGGACGACCCTATAGTCGTCGGACAAGTCGGCGGCGGGCCAATCTAGTCCCGGGGTCGTGGGGACGACCCTATAGGCGTCGGACATGACGGTGGCGGGGCAATCTACTCCTGGGGTCGTGGGGACGACCCCATAGTCGTCGGACAAGTCGGCGGCGGGCCAACCTAGTCCCGGGGTCGTGGAGACGACCCTATAGTCGTCGGACATGTCGGCGGCTGACCAACTTTGGCCCGTGGTCGTGGGGACGACCCTATAGTCGTCGGACAAGTCGGCGGCGGGCCACCCTAGTCCCGGGGTCGTGGGGGCGACCCTATAGCCGTCGGACATGATGGTGGGGGGCCAACCTAGTCCCGGGGTCGTGGGGACGACCCTATAGTCGTCGGACATGATGGTGGCTGGGCAACTTTGGCCCGTGGTCGTGGGGACGACCCTATAGTCGTCGGACATGTCGGCGGCTGGGCAACTTTGGCCCGTGGTCGTGGGGACGACCCTATAGTCGTCGGACAAGTCGGCGGCGGGCCAACATATTCCCGGGGTCGTGGGGACGACCCTATAATCGTCGGACAAGTCGGCGGCGGGCCACCCTAGTCCCGGGGTCGTGGGGGCGACCCTATAGCCGTCGGACATGATGGTGGGGGGCCAACCTAGTCCCGGGGTCGTGGGGACGACCCTATAGCCGTCGGACATGATGGTGGGGGGCCAATCTAGTCCCGGGGTCGTGGGGACGACCCTATAATCGTCGGACAAGTCGGCGGCGGGCCACCCTAGTCCCGGGGTCGTGGGGGCGACCCTATAGCCGTCGGACATGATGGTGGGGGGCCAACCTAGTCCCGGGGTCGTGGGGACGACCCTATAGCCGTCGGACATGATGGTGGCTGGGCAACTTTGGCCCGTGGTCGTGGGGACGACCCTATAGTCGTCGGACATGTCGGCGGCTGGGCAACATTGGCCCTGGGTCATGGGGACGACCCTATAGTCGTCGGACAAGACGGCGGCGGGCCAACCCAGACCCGGGGTCGTGGGGACGACCCCATAGTCGTCGAACATGTCGGCGGCTGGCCAATCTAGTCCCGGGGTCCTGGGGACGACCCTATAGTCGTCGGACAAGTCGGCGGCGGGCCAACCTAGTCCCGGGATCGTGGGGCGGCCCTATAGTCGTCGGACATGTCGGTGGCGGGACAATCTAGTCCCTGGGTCGTGGGGACGACCCTATAGTCGTCGGACAAGTCGGCGGCGGGCCAACCTAGTCCCTAGGTCGTGGGGACGACCCTATAGTCGTCGGACATGATGGTGGCGGGCCAATCTAGTCCCGGGGTCGTGGGTACGACCCTATACTCGTCGGACATGACGGTGGCGGACCACTCTAGTCCCGGGGTTGTGGGGACGACCCCATAGTCGTCGAACATGTCGGCGGCTGGCCAAACTAGTCCCGGGGTCGTGGGGACGACCCTATAGTCGTCGGACATGTCGGCGGCTGGGCAACTTTGGCCCGTGGTCGTGGGGACGACCCTATAGTCGTCGGACAAGTCGGCGGCGGGCCAACATATTCCCGGGGTCGTGGGGACGACCCTATAATCGTCGGACAAGTCGGCGGCGGGCCACCCTAGTCCCGGGGTCGTGGGGGCGACCCTATAGCCGTCGGACATGATGGTGGGGGGCCAACCTAGTCCCGGGGTCGTGGGGACGACCCTATAGCCGTCGGACATGATGGTGGGGGGCCAATCTAGTCCCGGGGTCGTGGGGACGACCCTATAATCGTCGGACAAGTCGGCGGCGGGCCACCCTAGTCCCGGGGTCGTGGGGGCGACCCTATAGCCGTCGGACATGATGGTGGGGGGCCAACCTAGTCCCGGGGTCGTGGGGACGACCCTATAGCCGTCGGACATGATGGTGGCTGGGCAACTTTGGCCCGTGGTCGTGGGGACGACCCTATAGTCGTCGGACATGTCGGCGGCTGGGCAACATTGGCCCTGGGTCATGGGGACGACCCTATAGTCGTCGGACAAGACGGCGGCGGGCCAACCCAGACCCGGGGTCGTGGGGACGACCCCATAGTCGTCGAACATGTCGGCGGCTGGCCAATCTAGTCCCGGGGTCCTGGGGACGACCCTATAGTCGTCGGACAAGTCGGCGGCGGGCCAACCTAGTCCCGGGGTCGTGGGGACGACCCTATAGTCGTCGGACAAGTCGGCGGCGGGCCAACATAGTCCCGGGGTCGTGGGGACGACCCTATAGTCGTCGGACAAGTCGGCGGCGGGCCAACCTAGTCCCGGGATCGTGGGGCGGCCCTATAGTCGTCGGACATGTCGGTGGCGGGACAATCTAGTCCCTGGGTCGTGGGGACGACCCTATAGTCGTCGGACAAGTCGGCGGCGGGCCAACCTAGTCCCTAGGTCGTGGGGACGACCCTATAGTCGTCGGACATGATGGTGGCGGGCCAATCTAGTCCCGGGGTCGTGGGTACGACCCTATACTCGTCGGACATGACGGTGGCGGACCACTCTAGTCCCGGGGTTGTGGGGACGACCCCATAGTCGTCGAACATGTCGGCGGCTGGCCAAACTAGTCCCGGGGTCGTGGGGACGACCCTATAGTCGTCGGACAAGTCGGCGGCGGGCCAACTTAGTCCCGGGGTCGTGGGGTCGACCCTATAGTCGTCGGACATGTCGGTGGCTGGCCAACCTAGTCCCGGGGTCGTGGGGACGACCCTATAATCGTCGGACAAGTCGGCGGCGGGCCACCCTAGTCCCGGGGTCGTGGGGGCGACCCTATAGCCGTCGGACATGATGGTGGGGGGCCAACCTAGTCCCGGGGTCGTGGGGACGACCCTATAGCCGTCGGACATGATGGTGGGGGGCCAATCTAGTCCCGGGGTCGTGGGGACGACCCTATAGTCGTTGGACATGTTGGCGGCTGGGCAACTTTGGCCTGTGGTCGTGGGGACGACCCTATAGTCGTCGGACATGTCGGCGGCTGGCCAATCTAGTCCCGGGGTCCTGGGGACGACCCTATAGTCGTCGGACATGTCGGCGGCGGGCCAACCTAGTCCCGGGGTCGTGAGGACGACCCTATAGTCGTCGGACTAGTCGGCGGCGGGCCAATCTAGTCCCGGGGTCGTGGGGACGACCCTATAGGCGTCGGACATGACGGTGGCGGGGCAATCTACTCCTGGGGTCGTGGGGACGACCCCATAGTCGTCGGACAAGTCGGCGGCGGGCCAACCTAGTCCCGGGGTCGTGGAGACGACCCAATAGTCGTCGGACATGTCGGCGGCTGACCAACTTTGGCCCGTGGTCGTGGGGACGACCCTATAGTCGTCGGACATGACGGTGGCGTGCCAATCTAGCCCCGTGGTCGTGGGGACGACCCTATAGTCGTCGGACAAGTCGGCGGCGGGCCAACCTAGTCCCGGGGTCGTGGGGACGACCCTATAGTCGTCGGACAAGTCGGCGGCGGGCCAACATAGTCCCGGGGTCGTGGGGACGACCCTATAGTCGTCGGACAGGTCGGCGGCGGGCCAACATAGTCCCGGGGTCGTGGGGACGACCCTATAGTCGTCGGACAAGTCGGCGGCGGGCCAATCTAGTCCCGGGGTCGTGGGGACGACCCTATAGGCGTCGGACATGACGGTGGCGGGGCAATCTACTCCTGGGGTCGTGGGGACGACCCCATAGTCGTCGGACAAGTCGGCGGCGGGCCAACCTAGTCCCGGGGTCGTGGAGACGACCCTATAGTCGTCGGACATGTCGGCGGCTGACCAACTTTGGCCCGTGGTCGTGGGGACGACCCTATAGTCGTCGGACATGACGGTGGCGGGCCAATCTAGCCCCGGGGTCGTGGGGACGACCCTATAGTCGTCGGACAAGTCGGCGGCGGGCCAACCTAGTCCCGGGGTCGTGGGGACGACCCTATAGTCGTCGGACAAGTCGGCGGCGGGCCAACATAGTCCCGGGGTCGTGGGGACGACCCTATAGTCGTCGGACAAGTCGGCGGCGGGCCAACTTAGTCCCGGGGTCGTGGACACGACCCTATAGTCGTCGGACAAGTCGGCGGCGGCCAACCTAGTCCCGGGATCGTGGGGACGACCCTATAGTCGTCGGACAAGTCGGCGGCGGGCCAACCCAGTCCCGGGGTCGTGGGGACGACCCTATAGTCGTTGGACATGATGGCGGCTGGGCAACTTTGGCCCGTGGTCGTGGGGACGACCCTATAGCCGTCGGACATGATGGTGGGGGGCCAATCTAGTCCCGGGGTCGTAGGGACGACCCTATAGTCGTTGGACATGATGGCGGCTGGGCAACTTTGGCCCGTGGTCGTGGGGACGACCCTATAGCCGTCGGACATGATGGTGGGGGGCCAATCTAGTCCCGGGGTCGTGGGGACGACCCTATAGTCGTTGGACATGATGGCGGCTGGGCAACTTTGGCTCGTGGTCGTGGGACGACCCTATAGTCGTCGGACAAGTCGGCGGCGGGCCAACATAGTCCCGGGGTCGTGGGGACGACCCTATAGTCGTCGGACAAGTCGGCGGCGGGCCAACTTAGTCCCGGGGTCGTGGAGACGACCCTATAGTCGTCGGACAAGTCGGCGGCGGCCAACCTAGTCCCGGGATCGTGGGGACGACCCTATAGTCGTCGGACAAGTCGGCGGCGGGCCAACCCAGTCCCGGGGTCGTGGGGACGACCCTATAGTCGTCGGACATGACGGTGGCGGGACAATCAAGTCCCGGGGTCGTGGCGACGACCCTATAATCGTCGGACAAGTCGGCGGCGGGCCACCCTAGTCCCGGGGTCGTGGGGACGACCCTATAGCCGTCGGACATGATGGTGGGGGGCCAATCTAGTCCCGGGGTCGTGGGGACGACCCTATAGTCGTTGGACATGATGGCGGCTGGGCAACTTTGGCCCGTGGTCGTGGGGACGACCCTATAGTCGTCGGACAAGTCGGCGGCGGGCCAACATAGTCCCGGGGTCGTGGGGACGACCCTATAGTCGTCGGACAAGTCGGCGGGAGGCCAACCTAGTCCCGGGGTCGTGGGGCGACCCTATAGTCGTCTCGACATGACGGTGGCGGGCCAATCTCGTCCCGGGGTCGTGGGGACGAGCCTATAGTCGTCGGACATGTCGGCGGCTGACCAACTTTGGCCCGGGGTCGTGGAGACGACCCTATAGTCGTCGGACATGTCGGCGGCTGGGCAACTTTGGCCCGTGGTCGTGGGGACGACCCTATAGTCGTCGGACAAGTCGGCGGCGGGCCAACCCAGTCCCGGGGTCGTGGGGACGACCCTATAATCATCGGACAAGTCGGCGGTTGGCCAACCTAGTCCCGGGGTCGTGGGGGACGACCCTATAATCGTCGGACAAGTCGGCGGCGGGCCACCCTAGTCCCGGGGTCGTGGGGGCGACCCTATATCCGTCGGACATGATGGTGGGGGGCCAACCTAGTCCCGGGGTCGTGGGGACGACCCTATAGCGTCGGACAAGTCGGCGGCGGGCCAACCCAGTCCCGGGGTCGTGGGGACGACCCTATAATCATCGGACAAGTCGGCGGTTGGCCAACCTAGTCCCGGGGTCGTGGGGACGACCCTATAATCGTCGGACAAGTCGGCGGCGGGCCACCCTAGTCCCGGGGTCGTGGGGGCGACCCTATAGCCGTCGGACATGATGGTGGGGGGCCAACCTAGTCCCGGGGTCGTGGGGACGACCCTATAGCCGTCGGACATGATGGTGGCTGGGCAACTTTGGCCCGTGGTCGTGGGGACGACCCTATAGTCGTCGGACATGTCGGTGGCGGGCCAATCTAGTCCCGCGGTCGTGGGGACGACCCTATAGTCGTCGGACATGTCGGCGGCTGGGCATCATTGGCCCTGGGTCGTGGGGACGACCCTATAGTCGTCGGACAAGTCGGCGGCGGGCCAACCTAGTCCCGGGGTCGTGGGGCGACCCCATAGTCGTCGAACATGTCGGCGGCTGGCCAATCTAGTCCCGGGGTCCTGGGGACGACCCTATAGTCGTCGGACAAGTCGGCGGCGGGCCAACATAGTCCCGGGGTCGTGGGGACGACCCTATAGTCGTCGGACAAGTCGGCGGCGGGCCAACATAGTCCCGGGGTCGTGGGGAAGACCCTATAGTCGTCGGACAAGTCGGCGGCGGGCCAACCTAGTCCCGGGATCGTGGGGCGGCCCTATAGTCGTCGGACATGTCGGTGGCGGGACAATCTAGTCCCGGGGTCGTGGGGACGACCCTATAGTCGTCGGACATGTCGGTGGCGGGCCAATCTAGTCCCGGGGTCGTGGGGACGACCCTATAGTCGTCGGACAAGTCGGCGGCGGGCCAACCTAGTCCCGGGGTCGTGGGGACGACCCTGTAGTCGTCGGACATGTCGGCGGCTGGGCATCATTGGCCCTGGGTCGTGGGGACGACCCTATAGTCGTCGGACAAGTCGGCGGCGGGCCAACATAGTCCCGGGGTCGTGGGGACGACCCTATAGTCGTCGGACAAGTCGGCGGCGGGCCAACCTAGTCCCGGGGTCGTGGGGACGACCCTGTAGTCGTCGGACATGACGGTGGTGGGCCAATCTAGTCCCGGGGTCGTGGGGACGACCCTATAGTCGTCGGACAAGTCGGCGGCGGGCCAACATAGTCCCGGGGTCGTGGGGACGACCCTATAGTCGTCGGACAAGTCGGCGGCGGGCCAACCTAGTCCCGGGGTCGTGGGGACGACCCTGTAGTCGTCGGACATGACGGTGGTGGGCCAATCTAGTCCCGGGGTCGTGGGGACGACCCTATTGTCGTCGGACATGTCGGCGGCTGGCCAACCTAGTCGCGGGATCGTGGGGACGACCCTATATTCGTCGGACATTTCGGCGGCGGGCCAACGTATGCCTAGGGTCTTAGGCACGAACCTATATTCGTCGGACATGACGGTGGCGGGCCAATCTAGTCCCGGGGTCGTTGGGACGACCCTATAGTCGTCGGACTAGTTGGCAGCGGGCCAACCAAGTCCCGGGGTCGTGGGGACGACTCTATAGTCGTCGGACAAGTCGGCGGCGGGTCATCCTAGTCCCTGGGTCGTGGGGGCGACCCTATTGTCGTCGGACAAGTCGGCGGCGGGCCAACCTAGTCCCGGGGTCGTGGGGACGACCCTATAGTCGTCGGACATGATGGTGGCGGGCCAACCTAGTCCTGGGGTCGTGGGGCGACCCTATAGTCGTCGGACATGTCGGTGGCGGGCCAATCTAGTCCCGGGGTCGTGGGGACGACCCTATAGTCGTCGGACATGTCGGCGGCTGGGCAACATTGGCCCGTGGTCGTGGGGACGTCCCTATAATCGCCGGACAAGTCGGCGGCGGGCCAACCTAGTCCCGGGGTCGTGGGGACGACCCTATAGTCATCGGACAAGTCGGCGGCGGGCCAACATAGTCCCGGGGTCGTGGGGACGACCCTATAGTCGTCGGGCAAGTCGGCGGCGAGCCAACCTAGTCCCGGGGTCGTGGGGACGACCCTATAGTCGTCGGACAAGTCGGCGGCGGGCCAACCTAATCCCGGTGTCGTGGGGACGACCCTATAGTCGTCGGACATGACGGTGGCGGGCCAATCTATTCCCGTGGTCGTGGGGACGACCCTATAGTCGACGGATATGTCGGCGGGTTGCCAACCTAGTCCCGGGGTGTTAGGGACGACCCTATAGTCGTCGGACAAGTCGGCGGCTTGCCAACCTAGTCCCGGGGTGGTAGGGACGACCCTATAGTCGTCGGACAAGTCGGCGGCGGGCCAACCTAGTCCCGGGGTCGTGGGCACGACCCTATAGTCGTCGGACAAGTCGGCGGCGGGCCAACATAGTCCCGGGGTCGTGGGGACGACCCTATAGTCGTCGGACCAGTCGGCGGCGGGTCAACCTAGTCCCGGGGTCGTGGGGACGACCCTATAGTCGTCGGACAAGTCGGCGGCGGGCCAACATAGTCCCGGGGTCGTGGGGACGACCCTATAGTCGTCGGACAAGTAGGCGGCGGACTAACATAGTCCCGGGGTCGTGGGGACGACCCTATAGTCGTCGGACATGTCGGCGGCTGGGCAACTTTGGCCCGTGGTCGTGGGGACGTCCCTATAGTCGTCGGACAAGTCGGCGGCGGGCCAACCTAGTCCCGGGGTCGTGGAGACGACCCTATAATCGTCGGACATGACGGTGGCGGGGCAATCTAGTCCGGGGATCGTGGGGACGATCCTGTAGTCGTCGAACATGTCGGCGGCTGGCCAACCTAGTCCCGGGGTGGTAGGGACGACCCTATAGTCGTCGGACAAGTCGGCGGCGGGCCAACCTAGTCCCGGGGTCGTGGGGACGACCCTGTAGTCGTCGGACATGACGGTGGTGGGCCAATCTAGTCCCGGGGTCGTGGGGACGACCCTATTGTCGTCGGACATGTCGGCGGCGGGTCATCCTAGTCCCTGGGTCGTGGGGACCACCCTATTGTCGTCGGACAAGTCGGCGGCGGGCCAACCTAGTCCCGGGGTCGTGGGGACGACCCTATAGTCGTCGGACATGATGGTGGCGGGCCAATCTAGTCCCGGGGTCGTGGGGACGACCCTATTGTCGTCGGACATGTCGGCGGCTGGCCAACCTAGTCGCGGGATCGTGGGGACGACCCTATAGTCGTCGGACATGTCGGCGGCTGGGCAACATTGGCCCGTGGTCGTGGGGACGTCCCTATAGTCGTCGGACAAGTCGGCGGCGGGCCAACCTAGTCCCGGGGTCGTGGAGACGACCCTATAGTCGTCGGACATGTCGGCGGCTGGGCAACATTGGCCCGTGGTCGTGGGGACGTCCCTATAGTCGTCGGACAAGTCGGCGGCGGGCCAACCTAGTCCCGGGGTCGTGGGCACGACCCTATAGTCGTCGGACAAGTCGGCGGCGGGCCAACCTAGTCCCGGGGTCGTGGAGACGACCCTATAGTCGTCGGACAAGTCGGCGGCGGGCCAACATAGTCCCGGGGTCGTGAGTACGACCCTATACTCGTCGGACATGACGGTGGCGGGCCACGCTAGTCCCGGGGTTGTGGGGACGACCCCATAGTCGTCGAACAAGTCGGCGGCGGGCCAACATAGTCCCGGGGTCGTGGGGACGACCCTATAGTCGTCGGACAAGTCGGCGGCGGGCCAACCTAGTCCCGGGGTCGTGGGGACGACCCTGTAGTCGTCGGACATGACGGTGGTGGGCCAATCTAGTCCCGGGGTCCTGGGGACGACCCTATAGTCGTCGGACAAGTCGGCGGCGGGCCAACCTAGTCCCGGGGTCGTGGGGACGACCCTATAGTCGTCGGACAAGTCGGCGGCGGGCCAACATAGTCCGGGGTCGTGGGGACGACCCTATAGTCGTCGGACAAGTCGGCGGCGGGCCAACCTAGTCCCGGGGTCGTGGGGCGACCCTATAGTCGTCGGACATGTCGGCGGCTGGGCAACATTGGCCCGTGGTCGTGGGGACGTCCCTATAGTCGTCGGACATGACGGTGGCGGGCCACTCTAGTCCCGGGGTTGTGGGGACGACCCCATAGTCGTCGAACATGTCGGCGGCTGGCCAATCTAGTCCCGGGGTCGTGGGGACGACCCTATAGTCGTCGGACATGTCGGCGGCTGGGCAACTTTGGCCCGTGGTCGTGGGGACGACCCTATAGTCGTCGGATAAGTTCGGCGGCGGGCCAACCTAGTTACGGGATCGTGGGGCGACCCTATAGTCGTCGGACATGTCGGTGGCGGGCCAATCTAGTCCCGGGGTCGTGGGGACGACCCTATAGTCGTCGGACATGTCGGCGGCTGGGCAACATTGGCCCTGGGTCGTGGGGACGACCCTATAGTCGTCGGACATGACGGTGGTGGGCCAATCTAGTCCCGGGGTCGTGGGGACGACCCCATAGTCGTCGAACATGTCCGCGGCTGGCCAACCTAGTCCCGGGGTCCTGGGGACGACCATATAGTCGTCGGACAACTCGGCGGCGGGCCAACCTAGTCCAGGGGTCGTGGAGACGACCCTATAGTCGTCGGACATGACGGTGGCGGGGCAATCTACTCCTGGGGTCGTGGGGATGACACCATAGTCGTCGGACAAGTCGGCGGCGGGCCAACCTAGTCCCGGGGTCGTGGGGACGACCCTATAATCGTCGGACATGTCGGCGGCGGGCCACCCTAGTCCCGGGGTCGTGGGGACGACCCTATAGCCGTCGGACAAGTCGGCGGCGGGCCAACCTAGTCCCGGGGTCGTGGGGACGATCCTATAGTCGTCGGACATGACGGTGGCGGGCCAATCTATTCCCGGGGTCGTGGGGACGACCCTATAGTCGTCAGACATGTCGGCGGCTGGGCAACATTGGCCCGTGGTCGTGGGGACGTCCCTATAGTCGTCGGACAAGTCGGCGGCGGGCCAACCTAGTCCCGGGGTCGTGGAGACGACCCTATAGTCGTCGGACATGTCGGCGGCTGACCAACTTTGGTCCGTGGTCGTGGGGACGACCCTATAGTCGTCGGACATGACGGTGGCGGGCCAATGTAGCCCCGGGGTCGTGGGGACGACCCTATAGTCGTCGGACATGACGGTGGTGGGCCAATCTAGTCCCGGGGTCGTGGGGACGACCGTATAGCCGTCGGACATGTCGGCGGCTGGCCAACTTTGGCCCGTGGTCGTGGGGACGACCCTATAGTCGTCGGACATGACGGTGGCGGGCCAATCTATTCCCGGGGTCGTGGGGACGACCCTATAGTCGTCGGACATGTCGGCGGCTGGGCAACATTGGCCCGTGGTCGTGGGGACGTCCCTATAGTCGTCGGACAAGTCGGCGGCGGGCCAACCTAGTCCCGGGGTCGTGGGCACGACCCTATAGTCGTCGGACAAGTCGGCGGCGGGCCAACATAGTCCCGGGGTCGTGGGGACGACCCTATAGTCGTCGGACAAGTCGGCGGCGGGCCAACCTAGTCCCGGGATCGTGGGGCGACCCTATAGTCGTCGGACATGTCGGTGGCGGGCCAATCTAGTCCCGGGGTCGTGGGGACGACCCTATAGTCGTCGGACATGTCGGCGGCTGGCCAACCTAGTTCCGGGGTGGGAGGGACGACCCTATAGTCGTCGGACAAGTCGGCGGCGGGCCAACCTAGTCCCGGGGTCGTGGGCACGACCCTATAGTCGTCGGACAAGTCGGCGGCGGGCCAACCTAGTCCCGGGATCGTGGGGCGACCCTATAGTCGTCGGACATGTCGGTGGCGGGCCAATCTAGTCCCGGGGTCGTGGAGACGACCCTATAGTCGTCGGACATGTCGGCGGCTGACCAACTTTGGTCCGTGGTCGTGGGGACGACCCTATAGTCGTCGGACATGACGGTGGCGGGCCAATGTAGCCCCGGGGTCGTGGGGACGACCCTATAGTCGTCGGACATGTCGGCGGCTGGCCAACCTAGTTCCGGGGTGGGAGGGACGACGCTATAGTCGTCGGACAAGTCGGCGGCGGGCCAACCTAGTCCCGGGGTCATGGGCACGACCCTATAGTCGTCGGACAAGTCGGCGGCGGGCCAACATAGTCCCGGGGTCGTGGGGACGACCCTATAGTCGTCGGACAAGTCGGCGGCGGGCCAACCTAGTCCCGGGATCGTGGGGCGACCCTATAGTCGTCGGACATGTCGGTGGCGGGCCAATCTAGTCCCGGGGTCGTGGGGACGACCCTATAGTCGTCGGACATGTCGGCGGCTGGCCAACCTAGTTCCGGGGTGGGAGGGACGACCCTATAGTCGTCGGACATGTCGGCGGCTGGCCAACCTAGTTCCGGGGTGGGAGGGACGACCCTATAGTCGTCGGACAAGTCGGCGGCGGGCCAACCTAGTCCCGGGGTCGTGGGCACGACCCTATAGTCGTCGGACAAGTCGGCGGCGGGCCAACATAGTCCCGGGGTCGTGGGGACGACCCTATAGTCGTCGGACAAGACGGCGGCGGGCCAACATAGTCCCGGGGTCGTGGGTACGACCCTATACTCGTCGGACATGACGGTGGCGGGCCACTCTAGTCCCGGGGTTGTGGGGACGACCCCATAGTCGTCGAACATGTCGGCGGCTGGCCAATCTAGTCCCGGGGTCCTGGGGACGACCCTATAGTCGGCGGACAAGTCGGCGGCGGGCCAATCTAGTCCCGGGGCCCTGGGGACGACCCTATAGTCGTCGGACAAGTCGGCGGCTGGCCAACCTAGTCCCGGGGTCGTGGGGACGACCCTATAGTCGTCGGACAAGTCGGGGGCGGGCCAACATAGTCCCGGGTCGTGGGGACGACCCTATAGTCGTCGGACAAGTCGGCGGCGGGCCAACCTAGTCCCGGGGTCGTGGGGCGACCCTATAGTCGTCGGACATGACGGTGGCGGGCCAATCTAGTCCCGGGGTCGTGGGGACGAGCCTATAGTCGTCGGACATGTCGGCGGCTGACCAACTTTGGCCCGGGGTCGTGGAGACGACCCTATAGTCGTCGGACAAGTCGGCGGCGGGCCAACCCAGACCTGGGGTCGTGGGGACGACCCTATAGTCGTCGGACATGACGGTGGCGGGCCAATCCAGTCCCGGGGTCGTGGGTACGACCCTATACTCGTCGGACATGACGGTGGCGGGCCACTCTAGTCCCGGGGTTGTGGGGACGACCCCATAGTCGTCGAACATGTCGGCGGCTGGCCCATCTAGTCCCGGGGTCCTGGGGACGACTCTATAGTCGTCGGACAAGTCGGCGGCGGGCCAATCTAGTCCCGGGGTCCTGGGGACGACCCTATAGTCGTCGGACAAGTCGGCGGCGGGCCAACCTAGTCCCGGGGTCGTGGGGCGACCCTATAGTCGTCGGACATGTCGGTGGCGGGCCAATCTAGTCCCGGGGTCGTGGGGACGACCCTATAGTCGTCGGACATGTCGGCGGCTGGGCAACATTGGCCCTGGGTCGTGGGGACGACCCTATAGTCGTCGGACAAGTCGGCGGCGGGCCAATCTAGTCCCGGGGCCCTGGGGACGACCCTATAGTCGTCGGACAAGTCGGCGGCGGGCCAACCTAGTCCCGGGGTCGTGGGGCGACCCTATAGTCGTCGGACATGACGGTGGCGGGCCAATCTAGTCCCGGGGTCGTGGGGACGAGCCTATAGTCGTCGGACATGTCGGCGGCTGACCAACTTTGGCCCGGGGTCGTGGAGACGACCCTATAGTCGTCGGACAAGTCGGCGGCGGGCCAACCCAGACCTGGGGTCGTGGGGACGACCCTATAGTCGTCGGACATGACGGTGGCGGGCCAATCCAGTCCCGGGGTCGTGGGTACGACCCTATACTCGTCGGACATGACGGTGGCGGGCCACTCTAGTCCCGGGGTTGTGGGGACGACCCCATAGTCGTCGAACATGTCGGCGGCTGGCCCATCTAGTCCCGGGGTCCTGGGTACGACTCTATAGTCGTCGGACAAGTCGGCGGCGGGCCAATCTAGTCCCGGGGTCCTGGGGACGACCCTATAGTCGTCGGACAAGTCGGCGGCGGGCCAACCTAGTCCCGGGGTCGTGGGGACGACCCTATAGTCGTCGGACAAGTCGGCGGCGGGCTTACATAGTCCCGGGGTCGTGGGGACGACCCTATAGTCGTCGGACAAGTCGGCGGCGGGCCAACCTAGTCCCGGGGTCGTGGGGCGACCCTATAGTCGTCGAACATGTCGGCGGCTGGCCCATCTAGTCCCGGGGTCCTGGGGACGACTCTATAGTCGTCGGACAAGTCGGCGGCGGGCCAATCTAGTCCCGGGGTCCTGGGGACGACCCTATAGTCGTCGGACAAGTTCGGCGGCGGGCCAACCTAGTCCCGGGATCGTGGGGCGACCCTATAGTCGTCGGACATGTCGGCGGCTGGGCAACATTGGCCCGTGGTCGTGGGGACGTCCCTATAGTCGTCGGACAAGTCGGCGGCGGGCCAACCTAGTCCCGGGGTCGTGGAGACGACCCTATAGTCGTCGGACATGTCGGCGGCTGACCAACTTTGGCCCGTGGTCGTGAGGACGACCCTATAGTCGTCGGACATGACGGTGGCGGGCCAATGCAGCCCCGGGGTCGTGGGGATGACCCTATAGTCGTCGGACATGTCGGCGGCTGGCCAACCTAGTTCCGGGGTGGGAGGGACGACCCTATAGTCGTCGGACAAGTCGGCGGCGGGCCAACCTAGTCCAGGGGTCGTGGGCACGTCCCTATAGTCGTCGGACAAGTCGGCGACGGGCCAACATAGTCCCGGGGTCGTGGGGACGACCCTATAGTCGTCGGACAAGTCGGCGGCGGGCCAACCTAGTCCCGGGGTCGTGGGGCGACCCTATAGTCGTCGGACATGTCGGCGGCTGGCCAATCTAGTCCCGGGGTCCTGGGGACGACCCTATAGTCGTCGGACATGACGGTGGCGGGCCAATCTAGCCCCGGGGTCGTGGGGACGAGCCTATAGTCGTCGGACATGTCGGCGGCTGACCAACTTTGGCCCGGGGTCGTGGGGACGACCCTATAGTCGTCGGACAAGTCGGCGGCGGGCCAACCCACACCTGGGGTCGTGTGGACGACCCTATAGTCGTCGGACATGACGGTGGCGGGCCACTCTAGTCCCGGGGTTGTGGGGACGACCCCATAGTCGTCGAACATGTCGGCGGCTGGCCAATCTAGTCCCGGGGTCCTGGGGACGACCCTATAGTCGTCGGACAAGTCTGCGGCGGGCCAACCTAGTCCCGGGGTCGTGGGGACGACCCTATAGTCGTCGGACATGTCGGCGGCTTGCCAGCCTAGTCCCGGGGTGGTAGGGACGACCCTATAGTCGTCGGACAAGTCGGCGGCGGGCCAACCTAGTCCCGGGGTCGTGGGGACGACCCTATAGTCGTCGGACAAGTCGGCGGCGGGCCAACATAGTCCGGGGTCGTGGGGACGACCCTATAGTCGTCGGACAAGTCGGCGGCGGGCCAACCTAGTCCCGGGGTCGTGGGGCGACCCTATAGTCGTCGGACATGTCGGCGGCTGGGCAACATTGGCCCGTGGTCGTGGGGACGTCCCTATAGTCGCCGGACAAGTCGGCGGCGGGCCAACCTAGTCCCGGGGTCGTGGAGACGACCCTATAGTCGTCGGACATGTCGGCGGCTTGCCAGCCTAGTCCCGGGGTGGTAGGGACGACCCTATAGTCGTCGGACAAGTCGGCGGCGGGCCAACCTAGTCCCGGGGTCGTGGGGACGACCCTATAGTCGTCGGACAAGTCGGCGGCGGGCCAACCTAGTCCCGGTGTCGTGGGGACGACCCTATAGTCGTCGGACATGACGGTGGCGGGCCAATCTAGTCCCGGGGTCGTGGGGACGACCCTATAGTCGTCGGACATGTCGGCGGCTGGGCAACATTGGCCCGTGGTCGTGGGGACGTCCCTATAGTCGTCGGACAAGTCGGCGGCGGGCCACCCTAGTCCCGGGGTCGTGGGGACGACCCTATAGTCGTCGGACAAGTCGGCGGCGGGCAAAACCTAGTTCCGGGGTGGGAGGGACGACCCTATAGTCGTCGGACAAGTCGGCGGCGGGCCAACATAGTCCCGGGGTCGTGGGGACGACCCTATAGTCGTCGGACAAGTCGGCGGCGGGCCAACATATTCCCGGGGTCGTGGGTACGACCCTATACTCGTCGGACATGACGGTGGCGGGCCACTCTAGTCCCGGGGTTGTGGGGACGACCCCATAGTCGTCGAACATGTCGGCGGCTGGCCAATCTAGTCCCGGGGTCGTGGGGACGACCCTATAGTCGTCGGACATGTCGGCGGCTGGGCAACTTTGGCCCGTGGTCGTGGGGACGACCCTATAGTCGTCGGATAAGTTCGGCGGCGGGCCAACCTAGTCCCGGGATCGTGGGGCGACCCTATAGTCGTCGGACATGTCGGTGGCGGGCCAATCTAGTCCCGGGGTCGTGGGGACGACCCTATAGTCGTCGGACATGTCGCCGGCTGGGCAACATTGGCCCTGGGTCGTGGGGACGACCCTATAGTCGTCGGACATGACGGTGGTGGGCCAATCTAGTGCCGGGGTCGTGGGGACGACCCCATAGTCGTCGAACATGTCCGCGGCTGGCCAATCTAGTCCCGGGGTCCTGGGGACGACCATATAGTCGTCGGACAACTAGGCGGCGGGCCAACCTAGTCCAGGGGTCGTGGAGACGACCCTATAGTCGTCGGACATGACGGTGGCGGGGCAATCTACTCCTGGGGTCGTGGGGATGACCCCATAGTCGTCGGACAAGTCGGCGGCGGGCCAACCTAGTCCCGGGGTTGTGGGGACGACCCTATAATCGTCGGACATGTCGGCGGCGGGCCACCCTAGTCCCGGGGTCGTGGGGACGACCCTATAGCCTTCGGACTAGTCGGCGGCGGGCCAACCTAGTCCCGGGGTCGTGGGGACGATCCTGTTGTCGTCGGACATGACGGTGGTGGGCCAATCTAGTCCCGGGGTCGTGGGGACGACCGTATAGCCGTCGGACATGTCGGCGGCTGGCCAACTTTGGCCCGTGGTCGTGGGGACGACCCTATAGTCGTCGGACATGACGGTGGCGGGCCAATCTATTCCCGGGGTCGTGGGGACGACCCTATAGTCGTCGAACATGTCGGCGGCTGGGCAACATTGGCCCGTGGTCGTGGGGACGTCCCTATAGTCCTCGGACAAGTCGGCGGCGGGCCAACCTAGTCCCGGGATCGTGGAGACGACCCTATAGTCGTCGGACATGTCGGCGGCTGACCAACTTTTGCCCGTGGTCGTGGGGACGACCCTATAGTCGTCGGACATGACGGTGGCGGGCCAATGTAGCCCCGGGGTCGTGGGGACGACCCTATAGTCGTCGGACATGTCGGCGGCTGGCCAACCTAGTTCCGGGGTGGGTGGGACGACCCTATAGTCGTCGGACAAGTCGGCGGCGGGCCAACCTAGTCCCGGGGTCATGGGCACGACCCTATAGTCGTCGGACAAGTCGGCGGCGGGCCAACATAGTCCCGGGGTCGTGGGGATGACCCTATAGTCGTCGGACAAGTCGGCGGCGGGCCAACATAGTCCCGGGGTCGTGGGTACGACCCTATACTCGTCGGACATGACGGTGGCGGGCCAATGTAGCCCCGGGGTCGTGGGGACGACCCTATAGTCGTCGGGCATGTCGGCGGCTGGCCAACCTAGTTCCGGGGTGGGAGGGACGACCCTATAGTCGTCGGACATGTCGGCGGCTGGCCAACCTAGTTCCGGGGTGGGAGGGACGACCCTATAGTCGTCGGACAAGTCGGCGGCGGGCCAACCTAGTCCCGGGGTCGTGGGCACGACCCTATAGTCGTCGGACAAGTCGGCGGCGGGCCAATATAGTCCCGGGGTCGTGGGGACGACCCTATAGTCGTCGGACAAGTCGGCGGCGGGCCAACCTACTCCCGGGGTCCTGGGGACGACCCTGTAGTCGTCGGACATGGCGGTGGTGGGCCAATCTAGTCCCGGTGTCGTGGGGACGACCCTATTGTCGTCGAACATGTCGGCGGCTGGCCAACATAGTCCCGGGGTCGTGGGGACGACCCTATAGTCGTCGGACATGACGGTGGCTGGCCAATCTAGTCCCGGGGTCGTGGGGACGACCCTATAGTCGTCGGACATGTCGGCGGCTGGGCAACTTTGGCCCGTGGTCGTGGGGACGTCCCTATAGTCGTCGGGCAAGTCGGCGGCGGGCCAACCTAGTCCCGGGGTCGTGGAGACGACCCTATAATCGTCGGACATGACGGTGGCGGGGCAATCTAGTCCGGGGATCGTGGGGACGATCCTGTAGTCGTCGAACATGTCGGCGGCTGGCCAACCTAGTCCCGGGGTCGTGGGGACGAGCCTATAGTCGTCGGACATGTCGGCGGCTGACCAACTTTGGCCCGGGGTCGTGGAGACGACCATATAGTCGTCGGACAAGTCGGCGGCGGGCCATCCCAGACCTGGGGTCGTGGGGACGACCCTATAGTCGTCGGACATGACGGTGGCGGGCCAATCCAGTCCCGGGGTAGTGGGTACGAACCTATACTCGTCGGACATGACGGTGGCGGGCCACTCTAGTCCCGGGGTTGTGGGGACGACCCCATAGTCGTCGAACATGTCGGCGGCTGGCCAATCTAGTCCCGGGGTCCTGGGGACGACCCTATAGTCGTCGGACAAGTCGGCGGCGGGCCAACCTAGTCCCGGGGTCGTGGGGACGACCCTATAGTCGTCGGACAAGTCGGCGGCGGGCCACCCTAGTCCCGGGGTCGTGGTGACGACCCTATAGTCGTCGGACAAGTCGGCGGCGGGCCAACCTAGTCCCGGGGTCGTGGGGACGACCCTATACTCGTCGGACATGACGGTGGCGCGCCACTCTAGTCCCGGGGTTGTGGGGACGACCCCATAGTCGACGAACATGTCGGCGGCTGGCCAATCTAGTCCCGGGGTCCAGGGGACGACCCTATAGTCGTCGGACAAGTCGGCGGCGGGCCAACCTAGTCCCGGGGTCGTGGGGACGACCCTATAGTCGTCGGACAAGTCGGCGGCGGGCCAACCTAGTCCCGGGGTCGTGGGGACGACCCTATAGTCGTCGGACAAGTCGGCGGCGGGCCAACCTACTCCCGGGGTCCTGGGGACGACCCTGTAGTCGTCGGACAAGTCGGCGGCGGGCCACCCTAGTCCCGGGGTCGTGGTGACGACCCTATAGTCGTCGGACAAGTCGGCGGCGGGCCAACCTAGTCCCGGGGTCGTGGGGACGACCCTATAGTCGTCGGACAAGTCGGCGGCGGGCCAACCTACTCCCGGGGTCCTGGGGACGACCCTGTAGTCGTCGGACATGGCGGTGGTGGGCCAATCTAGTCCCGGTGTCGTGGGGACGACCCTATTGTCGTCGAACATGTCGGCGGCGGGCCAACCTACTCCCGGGGTCCTGGGGACGACCCTATAATCGTCGGACATGACGGTGGCGGGGCAATCTAGTCCGGGGATAGTGGGGACGATCCTGTAGTCGTCGAACATGTCGGCGGCTGGCCAACCTAGTCCCGGGGTCGTGGGGACGAGCCTATAGTCGTCGGACATGTCGGCGGCTGACCAACTTTGGCCCGGGGTCGTGGAGACGACCCTATAGTCGTCGGACAAGTCGGCGGCGGGCCATCCCAGACCTGGGGTCGTGGGGACGACCCTATAGTCGTCGGACATGACGGTGGCGGGCCAATCCAGTCCCGGGGTAGTGGGTACGACCCTATACTCGTCGGACATGACGGTGGCGGGCCACTCTAGTCCCGGGGTTGTGGGGACGACCCCATAGTCGTCGAACATGTCGGCGGCTGGCCAATCTAGTCCCGGGGTCGTGGGGACGACCCTATAGTCGTCGGACAAGTCGGCGGCGGGCCAACCTAGTCCCGGGGTCGTGGGGACGACCCTATAGTCGTCGGACAAGTCGGCGGCGGGCCACCCTAGTCCCGGGGTCGTGGTGACGACCCTATAGTCGTCGGACAAGTCGGCGGCGGGCCAACCTAGTCCCGGGGTCGTGGGGACGACCCTATAGTCGTCGGACAAGTCGGCGGCGGGCCAACATAGTCCCGGGGTCGTGGGGACGACCCTATAGTCGTCGGACAAGTCGGCGGCGGGCCAACATAGTCCCGGGGTCGTGGGGACGACCCTATAGTCGTCGGACAAGTTCGGCGGCGGGCCAACCTAGTCCCGGGATCGTGGGGCGACCCTATAGTCGCCGGACATGTCGGTGGCGGGCCAATCTAGTCCCGGGGTCGTGGGGACGACCCTATAGTCGTCGGACATGTCGGCGGCTGGGCAACATTGGCCCTGGGTCGTGGGGACGACCCTATAGTCGTCGGACATGACGGTGGTGGGCCAATCTAGACCCGGGGTCGTGGGGACGACCCTATAGTCGTCGGACATGTCGGCGGCTGGGCAACATTGGCCCGTGGTCGTGGGGACGTCCCTATAGTCGTCGGACAAGTCGGCGGCGGGCCAACCTAGTCCCGGGGTCGTGGAGACGACCCTATAGTCGTCGGACATTTCGGCGGCTGACCAACTTTGGCCCGTGGTCGTGAGGACGACCCTATAGTCGTCGGACATGACGGTGGCGGGCCAATGCAGCCCCGGGGTCGTGGGGATGACCCTATAGTCGTCGGACATGTCGGCGGCTGGCCAACCTAGTTCCGGGGTGGGAGGGACGACCCTATAGTCGTCGGACAAGTCGGCGGCGGGCCAACCTAGTCCCGGGGTCGTGGGCACGACCCTATAGTCGTCGGACAAGTCGGCGGCGGGCCAACATAGTCCCGGGGTCGTGGGGACGACCCTATAGTCGTCGGACAAGTCGGCGGCGGGCCAACCTAGTCCCGGGGTCGTGGGGCGACCCTATAGTCGTCGGACATGTCGGCGGCTGGGCAACATTGGCCCGTGGTCGTGGGGACGTCCCTATAGTCGTCGGACAAGTCGGCGGCGGGCCAACCTAGTCCCGGGGTCGTGGAGACGACCCTATAGTCGTCGGACATGTCGGCGGCTGACCAACTTTGGCCCGTGGTCGTGAGGACGACCCTATAGTCGTCGGACATGACGGTGGCGGGCCAATGCAGCCCCGGGGTCGTGGGGATGACCCTATAGTCGTCGGACATGTCGGCGGCTGGCCAACCTAGTTCCGGGGTGGGAGGGACGACCCTATAGTCGTCGGACATGACGGGGGCGGGCCAATCCAGTCCCGGGGTCGTGGGTACGACCCTATACTCGTCGGACTTGACGGTGGCGGGCCACTCTAGTCCCGGGGTTGTGGGGACGACCCCATAGTCGTCGAACATGTCGGCGGCTGGCCAATCTAGTCCCGGGGTCCGAGGGCGACCCTATAGTCGTCGGACAAGTCGGCGGCGGGCCAACCTAGTCCCGGGGTCGTGGGGACGACCCTATAGTCGTCGGACAAGTCGGCGGCGGGCCACCCTAGTCCCGGGGTCGTGGTGACGACCCTATAGTCGTCGGACAAGTCGGCGGCGGGCTAACCTAGTCCCGGGGTCGTGGGGACGACCCTATAGTCGTCGGACAAGTCGGCGGCGGGCCAACATAGTCCCGGGGTCGTGGGGACGACCCTATAGTCGTCGGACAAGTCGGCGGCGGGCCAACATAGTCCCGGGGTCGTGGGGACGACCCTATAGTCGTCGGACAAGTTCGGCGGCGGGCCAACCTAGTCCCGGGATCGTGGGGCGACCCTATAGTCGTCGGACATGTCGGTGGCGGGCCAATCTAGTCCCGGGGTCGTGGGGACGACCCTATAGTCGTCGGACATGTCGGCGGCTGGGCAACATTGGCCCTGGGTCGTGGGGACGACCCTATAGTCGTCGGACATGACGGTGGTGGGCCAATCTAGTCCCGGGGTTGTGGGGACGACCCCATAGTCGTCGAACATGTCGGCGGCTGGCCAATCTAGTCCCGGGGTCCTGGGGACGACCCTATAGTCGTCGGACAAGTCGGCGGCGGGCCAACCTAGTCCCGGGGTCGTGGGGACGACCCTATAGTCGTCGGACAAGTCGGCGGCGGGCCACCCTAGTCCCGGGGTCGTGGTGACGACCCTATAGTCGTCGGACAAGTCGGCGGCGGGCCAACCTAGTCCCGGGGTCGTGGGGACGACCCTATAGTCGTCGGACAAGTCGGCGGCGGGCCAACATAGTCCCGGGGTCGTGGGGACGACCCTATAGTCGTCGGACAAATCGGCGGCGGGCCAACATAGTCCCGGGGTCGTGGGGACGACCCTATAGTCGTCGGACAAGTTCGGCGGCGGGCCAACCTAGTCCCGGGATCGTGGGGCGACCCTATAGTCGTCGGACATGTCGGTGGCGGGCCAATCTAGTCCCGGGGTCGTGGGGACGACCCTATAGTCGTCGGACATGTCGGCGGCTGGGCAACATTGGCCCTGGGTCGTGGGGACGACCCTATAGTCGTCGGACATGACGGTGGCGGGCCAATGCAGCCCCGGGGTCGTGGGGATGACCCTATAGTCGTCGGACATGTCGGCGGCTGGCCAACCTAGTTCCGGGGTGGGAGGGACGACCCTATAGTCGTCGGACAAGTCGGCGGCGGGCCAACCTAGTCCCGGGGTCGTGGGCACGACCCTATAGTCGTCGGACAAGTCGGCGGCGGGCCAACATAGTCCCGGGGTCGTGGGGACGACCCTATAGTCGTCGGACAAGTCGGCGGCGGGCCAACATAGTCCCGGGGTCGTGGGTACGACCCTATACTCGTCGGACATGACGGTGGCGGGCCAATGTAGCCCCGGGGTCGTGGGGACGACCCTATAGTCGTCGGACAAGTCGGCGGCGGGCCAACATAGTCCCGGGGTCGTGGGGACGACCCTATAGTCGTCGGACAAGTCGGCGGCGGGCCAACATAGTCCCGGGGTCGTGGGGACGACCCTATAGTCGTCGGACAAGTTCGGCGGCGGGCCAACCTAGTCCCGGGATCGTGGGGCGACCCTATAGTCGTCGGACATGTCGGTGGCGGGCCAATCTAGTCCCGGGGTCGTGGGGACGACCCTATAGTCGTCGGACATGTCGGCGGCTGGGCAACATTGGCCCTGGGTCGTGGGGACGACCCTATAGTCGTCGGACATGACGGTGGTGGGCCAATCTAGTCCCGGGGTCGTGGGGACGACCCTATAGTCGTCGGACATGTCGGCGGCTGGGCAACATTGGCCCGTGGTCGTGGGGACGTCCCTATAGTCGTCGGACAAGTCGGCGGCGGGCCAACCTAGTCCCGGGGTCGTGGAGACGACCCTATAGTCGTCGGACATGTCGGTGGCGGGGCAATCTACTCCTGGGGTCGTGGGGATGACCCCATAGTCGTCGGACAAGTCGGCGGCGGGCCACTCTAGTCCCGGGGTCGTGGGCACGACCCTATAGTCGTCGGACAAGTCGGCGGCGGGCCAACATAGTCCCGGGGTCGTGGGGACGACCCTGTAAGTCGTCGGACAAGTCGGCGGCGGCCCAACATAGTCCCGGGGTCGTGGGTACGACCCTATACTCGTCGGACATGACGGTGGCGGGCCACTCTAGTCCCGGGGTTGTGGGGACGACCCCATAGTCGTCGAACATGTCGGCGGCTGGCCAATCTAGTCCCGGGGTCGTGGGGACGACCCAATAGTCGTCGGACATGACGGTGGCGGGCCAATCTATTCCCGGGGCCGTGGGGACGACCCTGTAGTCGTCGGACATGACGGTGGTGGGCCAATCTAGTCCGAGGGTCGTGGGGACAATCCTGTTGTCGTCGGACATGACGGTGGTGGGCCAATCTATTCCCGGGGCCGTGGGGACGACCCTGTAGTCGTCGGACATGACGGTGGTGGGCCAATCTAGTCCCGGGGTCGTGGGGACGACCCTATTGTCGTCGGACATGTCGGCGGCTGGCCAACCTAGTCCCGGGATCGTGGGGACGACCCTATAGTCGTCGGACATGTCGGCGGCGGGCCAACGTATGCCCAGGGTCGTAGGGACGAACCTATAGTCGTCGGACAAGTCGGCGGCGGGCCAACCTAGTCCCGGGGTCGTGGGGACGACCCAATAGTCGTCGGACATGTCGGCGGCTGGCCAACCTATTCCCGGGGTCGTGGGGACGACTCTATAGTCGTCGGACAAGTCGGCGGCGGGTCATCCTAGTCCCTGGGTCGTGGGGACGACCCTATAGTCGTCGGACAAGTCGGCGCGGGCCAATCTATTCCCGGGGCCGTGGGGACGACCCTGTAGTCGTCGGACATGACGGTGGTGGGCCAATCTAGTCCCGGGGTCGTGGGGACGACCCTATTGTCGTCGGACATGTCGGCGGCTGGCCAACCTAGTTCCGGGGTGGGAGGGACGACCCTATAGTCGTCGGACAAGTCGGCGGCGGGCCAACCTAGTCCCGGGGTCGTGGGGACGACCCTATAGTCGTCGGACATGACGGTGGCGGGCCAATCTAGTCCCGGGGTCGTTGGGACGACCCTATAGTCGTCGGACATGTCTGCGGCTGGCCAACTTTGGCCCGTGGTCGTGGGGACGACCCTATAGTCGTCGGACATGACGGTGGCGGGCCAATCTAGCCCCGGGGTCGTGGGGACGACCCTATAGTCGTCGGACATGACGGTGGCGGGCCAACCGAGTCCCGGGGTCGTGGGGACGTCCCTATAGTCGTCGGACATGTCGGCGGCGGGCCAACGTATGCCCAGGGTCGTAGGGACGAACCTATATTCGTCGGACATGACGGTGGCGGGCCAAACTAGTCCCGGGGTCGTTGGGACGACCCTATAGTCGTCGGACTAGTTGGCGGTGGGCCAACCTAGTCCCGGGGTCGTGGGGACGACCCTATAGTCGTCGGACAAGTCGGCGGCTGACCAACTTTGGCCGGTGGTCGCGGAGACGACCCTATAGTCGTCGGACACGACGGTGGCGGGCCATTCTAACTCCGGGGTCGTGGGGACGACCCTATAGTCGTCGGACATGTCGGCGGCTGGCCAACCTAGTTCCGGGGTGGGAGGGACGACCCTATAGTCGTCGGACAAGTCGGCGGCCGGCCAACATAGTCCCGGGGTCGTGGGTACGACCCTATACTCGTCGGACATGACGGCGGCGGGCCAACGTATGCCCAGGGTCGTAGGGACGAACCTATATTCGTCGGACATGACGGTGGCGGGGCAATCTAGTCCGAGGGTCGTGGGGACAATCCTGTTGTCGTCGGACATGACGGCGGCGGGCCAACATAGTCTCGGTGTCGTTGGGACGACCCTATTGTCGTCGGACTAGTCGGCGGCGGGCCAACCTAGTCCCGGGGTCGTGGGGACGACTCTATAGTCGTCGGACAAGTCGGCGGCGGGCCAACATAGTCCCGGGGTCGTGGGGACGACCCTATAGTCGTCGGACAAGTCGGCGGCGGGCCAACATAGTCCCGGGGTCGTGGGTACGACCCTATACTCGTCGGACATGACGGTGGCGGGCCACTCTAGTCCCGGGGTTGTGGGGACGACCCCATAGTCGTCGAACATGTCGGCGGCTGGCCAATCTAGTCCCGGGGTCCTGGGGACGACCCTATAGTCGTCGGACAAGTCGGCGGCGGGCCAATCTAGTCCCGGGGTCCTGGGGACGACCCTATAGTCGTCGGACAAGTCGGCGGCTGGCCAACCTAGTCCCGGGGTCTTGGGGACGACCCTATAGTCGTCGGACAAGTCGGCGGCGGGCCAACATAGTCCCGGGGTCGTGGGGACGACCCTATAGTCGTCGGACAAGTCGGCGGCGGGCCTACCTAGTCCCGGGGTCGTGGGGCGACCCTATAGTCGTCGGACATGACGGTGGCGGGCCAATCTAGTCCTGGGGTCGTGGGGACGAGCCTATAGTCGTCGGACATGTCGGCGGCTGACCAACTTTGGCCCGGGGTCGTGGAGACGACCCTATAGTCGTCGGACAAGTCGGCGGCGGGCCAACCCAGACCTGGGGTCGTGGGGACGACCCTATAGTCGTCGGACATGACGGTGGCGGGCCAATCCAGTCCCGGGGTCGTGGGTACGACCCTATACTCGTCGGACATGACGGTGGCGGGCCAATCTAGTCCCGGGGTCGTGGGGACAACCCTGTAGTCGTCGGACATGACGGTGGTGGGCCAATCTAGTCCCGGGGTCCTGGGGACGACCCTATAGTCGTCGGACAACTCGGCGGCGGGCCAACCTAGTCCAGGGGTCGTGGAGACGACCCTATAGTCGTCGGACATGACGGTGGCGGGGCAATCTACTCCTGGGGTCGTGGGGATGACCCCATAGTCGTCGGACAAGTCGGCGGCGGGCCAACCTAGTCCCGGGGTCGTGGGGACGACTCTATAGTCGTCGGACAAGTCGGCGGCGGGTCATCCTAGTCCCGGGGTCGTGGGGACGCCTCTATAGTCGTCGGACATGTCGGCGGCGGGCCAACGTATGCCCAGGGTCGTAGGCACGAACCTATATTCGTCGGACATGACGGTGGCGGGCCAATCTAGTCCCGGGGTCGTTGGGACGACCCTATTGTCGTCGGACTAGTCGGCGGCGGGCCAACCTAGTCCCGGGGTCGTGGGGACGACTCTATAGTCGTCGGACAAGTCGGCGGCGGGTCATCCTAGTCCCGGGGTCGTGGGGACAACCCTGTAGTCGTCGGACTAGTCGGCGGCGGGCCAACCTAGTCCCGGGGTCGTGGGGACGACTCTATAGTCGTCGGACAAGTCGGCGGCGGGTCATCCTAGTCCCTGGGTCGTGGGGACGACCCTATAGTCGTCGGACATGTCGGCGGCGGGCCAACGTATGCCCAGGGTCGTAGGCACGAACCTATATTCGTCGGACATGACGGTGGCGGGCCAATCTAGTCCCGGGGTCGTTGGGACGACCCTATTGTCGTCGGACTAGTCGGCGGCTGGCCAATGTAGTCCCGGGGTCCTGGGGACGACCCTATAGTCGTCGGACATGTCGGCGGCTGGGCAACTTTGGCCCGTGGTCGTGGGGACGACCCTATAGTCGTCGGATAAGTTCGGCGGCGGGCCAACCTAGTCCCGGGGTCGTGGGGACGACCCAATAGTCGTCGGACATGTCGGCGGCTGGCCAACCTAGTCCCGGGGTCGTGGGGACGACTCTATAGTCGTCGGACAAGTCGGCGGCGGGTCATCCTAGTCCCTGGGTCGTGGGGACGACCCTATAGTCGTCGGACAAGTCGGCGGCGGGCCAATCTATTCCCGGGGCCGTGGGGACGACCCTGTAGTCGTCGGACATGACGGTGGTGGGCCAATCTAGTCCCGGGGTCGTGGGGACGACCCTATTGTCGTCGGACATGTCGGCGGCTGGCCAACCTAGTTCCGGGGTGGGAGGGACGACCCTATAGTCGTCAGACAAGTCGGCGGCGGGCCAACCTAGTCCCGGGGTCGTGGGGACGACCCTATAGTCGTCGGACATGACGGTGGCGGGCCAATCTAGTCCCGGGGTCGTTGGGACGACCCTATAGTCGTCGGACATGTCTGCGGCTGGCCAACTTTGGCCCGTGGTCGTGGGGACGACCCTATAGTCGTCGGACATGACGGTGGCGGGCCAATCTAGCCCCGGGGTCGTGGGGACGACCCTATAGTCGTCGGACATGACGGTGGCGGGCCAACCTAGTCCCGGGGTCGTGGGGACGTCCCTATAGTCGTCGGACATGTCGGCGGCGGGCCAACGTATGCCCAGGGTCGTAGGGACGAACCTATATTCGTCGGACATGACGGTGGCGGGCCAAACTAGTCCCGGGGTCGTTGGGACGACCCTATAGTCGTCGGACTAGTTGGCGGTGGGCCAACCTAGTCCCGGGGTCGTGGGGACGACCCTATAGTCGTCGGACAAGTCGGCGGCTGACCAACTTTGGCCCGTGGTCGCGGAGACGACCCTATAGTCGTCGGACACGACGGTGGCGGGCCATTCTAACTCCGGGGTCGTTGGGACGACCCTATAGTCGTCGGACTAGTCGGCGGCGGGCCAACATAGTCCCGGGGTCGTGGGGACGACTCTATAGTCGTCGGACAAGTCGGCGGCGGGTCATCCTAGTCCCGGGGTCGTGGGGACGACTCTATAGTCGTCGGACATGTCGGCGGCGGGCCAACGTATGCCCAGGGTCGTAGGCACGAACCTATATTCGTCGGACATGACGGTGGCGGGCCAATCTAGTCCCGGGGTCGTTGGGACGACCCTATTGTCGTCGGACTAGTCGGCGGCGGGCCAACCTAGTCCCGGGGTCGTGGGGACGACTCTATAGTCGTCGGACATGTCGGCGGCTGGGCAACATTGGCCCTGGGTCGTGGGGACGACCCTATAGTCGTCGGACATGACGGTGGTGGGCCAACATAGTCCCGGGGTCGTGGGGACGACCCTATAGTCGTCGAACAAGTTCGGCGGCTGGCCAATCTAGTCCCGGGGTCCTGGGGACGACCCTATAGTCGTCGGACAACTCGGTGGCGGGCCAACCTAGTCCAGGGGTCGTGGAGACGACCCTATAGTCGTCGGACATGACGGTGGCGGGGCAATCTACTCCTGGGGTCGTGGGGATGACCCCATAGTCGTCGGACAAGTCGGCGGCGGGCCAACCTAGTCCCGGGGTCGTGGGGACGACCCTATAATCGCCGGACATGTCGGCGGCGGGCCACCCTAGTCCCGGGGTCGTGGGGACGACCCTATAGCCGTCGGACAAGTCGGCAGCGGGCCAACCTAGTCCCGGGGTCGTGGGGACGATCCTGTTGTCGTCGGACATGACGGTGGTGGGCCAATCTAGTCCCGGGGTCGTGGGGACGACCCTATAGCCGTCGGACATGTCGGCGGCTGGCCAACATTGGCCCGTGGTCGTGGGGACGACCCTATAGTCGTCGGACATGACGGTGGCGGGCCAATGTAGCCCCGGGGTCGTGGGGACGACCCTATAGTCGTCGGACATGTCGGCGGCTGGCCAACCTAGTTCCGGGGTGGGAGGGACGACCCTATAGTCGTCGGACAAGTCGGCGGCGGGCCAACCTAGTCCCGGGGTCGTGGGCACGACCCTATAGTCGTCGGACAAGTCGGCGGCGGGCCAACATAGTCCCGGGGTCGTGGGGACGACCCTATAGTCGTCGGACAAGTCGGCGGCGGGCCAACCTAGTCCCGGGGTCGTGGGGCGACCCTATAGTCGTCGGACATGTCGGCGGCTGGGCAACATTGGCCCGTGGTCGTGGGGACGACCCTATAGTCGTCGGACAAGTCGGCGGCGGGCCAACCTAGTCCCGGGGTCGTGGGGCGACCCTATAGTCGTCGGACATGTCGGCGGCTGGGCAACATTGGCCCGTGGTCGTGGGGACGTCCCTATAGTCGCCGGTCAAGTCGGCGGCGGGCCAACCTAGTCCCGGGGTCGTGGAGACGACCCTATAGTCGTCGGACATGTCGTCGGCTTGCCAGCCTAGTCCCGGGGTGGTAGGGACGACCCTATAGTCGTCGGACATGACGGTGGCGGGCCAATCTAGTCCCGGGGTCGCCGGGACGACCCTATAGTCGTCGGACAAGTCGGCGGCGGGCCAACATAGTCCCGGGGTCGTGGGGCGACCCTATAGTCGTCGGACATGTCGGTGGCGGGCCAATCTAGTCCCGGGGTCGTGGGGACGACCCTATAGTCGTCGGACAAGTCGGCGGCGGGCCAACCTAGTCCCGGGGTCGTGGGGACGACCCTATAGTCGTCGGACAAGTCGGCGGCGGGCCAACATAGTCCCGGGGTCGTGGGGACGACCCTATAGTCGTCGGACAAGTCGGCGGCGGGCCAACCTAGTCCCGGGGTCGTGGGGCGACCCTATAGTCGTCGGACATGACGGTGGCGGGCCAATCTAGCCCCGGGGTCGTGGGGACGAGCCTATAGTCGTCGGACAAGTCGGCGG
This sequence comes from Andrena fulva, assembly GCA_946251845.1. Classification (NCBI taxonomy): domain Eukaryota; kingdom Metazoa; phylum Arthropoda; class Insecta; order Hymenoptera; family Andrenidae; genus Andrena; species Andrena fulva. Next base: position 373,766 of record CAMITZ010000116.1, on the reverse strand, counting down.
CGGGCCAACCTAGTCCCGGGGTCGTGGGGCGACCCTATAGTCGTCGGACATGTCGGCGGCTGGGCAACATTGGCCCGTGGTCGTGGGGACGACCCTATAGTCGTCGGGCAAGTCGGCGGCGGGCCAACCTAGTCCCGGGGTCGTGGGACGACCCTATAGTCGTCGGACATGTCGGCGGCTGGGCAACATTGGCCCGTGGTCGTGGGGACGTCCCTATAGTCGCCGGACAAGTCGGCGGCGGGCCAACCTAGTCCCGGGGTCGTGGAGACGACCCTATAGTCGTCGGACATGTCGGCGGCTTGCCAGCCTAGTCCCGGGGTGGTAGGGACGACCCTATAGTCGTCGGACATGACGGTGGCGGGCCAATCTAGTCCCGGGGTCGCGGGTCGTCCCTATAGTCGTCGGACAAGTCGGCGGCGGGCCAACATAGTCCCGGGGTCGTGGGGACGACCCTATAGTCGTCGGACATGACGGTGGCGGGCCAATCTAGTCCCGGGGTCGTTGGGACGACCCTATTGTCGTCGGACTAGTCGGCGGCGGGCCAACGTATGCCCAGGGTCGTAGGCACGAACCTATATTCGTCGGACATGACGGTGGCGGGCCAATCTAGTCCCGGGGTCGTTGGGACGACCCTATTGTCGTCGGACTAGTCGGCGGCGGGCCAACCTAGTCCCGGGGTCGTGGGGACGACTCTATAGTCGTCGGACATGTCGGCGGCTGGGCAACATTGGCCCTGGGTCGTGGGGACGACCCTATAGTCGTCGGACATGACGGTGGTGGGCCAACATAGTCCCGGGGTCGTGGGGACGACCCTATAGTCGTCGAACAAGTTCGGCGGCTGGCCAATCTAGTCCCGGGGTCCTGGGGACGACCCTATAGTCGTCGGACAACTCGGCGGCGGGCCAACCTAGTCCAGGGGTCGTGGAGACGACCCTATAGTCGTCGGACATGACGGTGGCGGGGCAATCTACTCCTGGGGTCGTGGGGATGACCCCATAGTCGTCGGACAAGTCGGCGGCGGGCCAACCTAGTCCCGGGGTCGTGGGGACGACCCTATAATCGCCGGACATGTCGGCGGCGGGCCACCCTAGTCCCGGGGTCGTGGGGACGACCCTATAGCCGTCGGACAAGTCGGCAGCGGGCCAACCTAGTCCCGGGGTCGTGGGGACGATCCTGTTGTCGTCGGACATGACGGTGGTGGGCCAATCTAGTCCCGGGGTCGTGGGGACGACCCTATAGCCGTCGGACATGTCGGCGGCTGGCCAACATTGGCCCGTGGTCGTGGGGACGACCCTATAGTCGTCGGACATGACGGTGGCGGGCCAATGTAGCCCCGGGGTCGTGGGGACGACCCTATAGTCGTCGGACATGTCGGCGGCTGGCCAACCTAGTTCCGGGGTGGGAGGGACGACCCTATAGTCGTCGGACAAGTCGGCGGCGGGCCAACCTAGTCCCGGGGTCGTGGGCACGACCCTATAGTCGTCGGACAAGTCGGCGGCGGGCCAACATAGTCCCGGGGTCGTGGGGACGACCCTATAGTCGTCGGACAAGTCGGCGGCGGGCCAACCTAGTCCCGGGGTCGTGGGGCGACCCTATAGTCGTCGGACATGTCGGCGGCTGGGCAACATTGGCCCGTGGTCGTGGGGACGACCCTATAGTCGTCGGACAAGTCGGCGGCGGGCCAACCTAGTCCCGTGGTCGTGGGGCGACCCTATAGTCGTCGGACATGTCGGCGGCTGGGCAACATTGGCCCGTGGTCGTGGGGACGTCCCTATAGTCGCCGGTCAAGTCGGCGGCGGGCCAACCTAGTCCCGGGGTCGTGGAGACGACCCTATAGTCGTCGGACAAGTCGGCGGCGGGCCAACATAGTCCCGGGGTCGTGGGGACGACCCTATAGTCGTCGGACAAGTTCGGCGGCTGGCCAAGCTAGTCCCGGGGTCGCGGGGACGACCCTATAGTCGTCGGACAAGTCGGCGGCGGGCCAACATAGTCCCGGGGTCGTGGGGACGACCCTATAGTCGTCGGACATGTCGGCGGCTGGGCAACATTGGCCCTGGGTCGTGGGGACGACCCTATAGTCGTCGGACATGACGGTGGTGGTCCAATCTATTCCCGGGGTCGTGGGGACGACCCTATAGTCGTCGGACATGTCGGCGGCTGGGCAACATTGGCCCGTGGTCGTGGGGACGTCCCTATAGTCGTCGGACAAGTCGGCGGCGGGCCAACCTAGTCCCGGGGTCGTGGAGACGACCCTATAGTCGTCGGACATGTCGGCGGCTGACCAACTTTGGCCCGTGGTCGTGGGGATGACCCTATAGTCGTCGGACAAGTCGGCGGCGGCCCAACATAGTCCCGGGGTCGTGGGTACGACCCTATACTCGTCGGACATGACGGTGGCGGCCACTCTAGTCCCGGGGTTGTTGGGACGACCCCATAGTCGTCGAACATGTCGGCGGCTGGCCAATCTAGTCCCGGGGTCCTGGGGACGACCCTATAGTCGTCGGACAAGTCGGCGGCGGGCCAATCTAGTCCCGGGGTCCTGGGGACGACCCTATAGTCGTCGGACAAGTCGGCGGCGGGCCAACCTAGTCCCGGGGTCGTGGGGACGACCCTATAGTCGTCGGACAAGTCGGCGGCGGGCCAACCTAGTCCCGGGGTCGTGGGGACGACCCTATAGTCGTCGGACAAGTCGGCGGCGGGCCAACATAGTGCCGGGGTCGTTGGGACGACCCTATAGTCGTCGGACAAGTCGGCGGCGGGCCAACCTAGTCCCGGGGTCGTGGGGCGACCCTATAGTCGTCGGACATGACGGTGGCGGGCCAATCTAGCCCCGGGGTCGTGGGGACGAGCCTATAGTCGTCGGACAAGTCGGCGGCGGGCCAACCTAGTCCCGGGGTCGTGGGGCGACCCTATAGTCGTCGGACATGTCGGCGGCTGGGCAACATTGGCCCGTGGTCGTGGGGACGACCCTATAGTCGTCGGACAAGTCGGCGGCGGGCCAACCTAGTCCCGGGGTCGTGGGGCGACCCTATAGTCGTCGGACATGTCGGCGGCTGGGCAACATTGGCCCGTGGTCGTGGGGACGTCCCTATAGTCGCCGGACAAGTTGGCGGCGGGCCAACCTAGTCCCGGGGTCGTGGAGACGACCCTATAGTCGTCGGACATGTCGGCGGCTTGCCAGCCTAGTCCCGGGGTGGTAGGGACGACCCTATAGTCGTCGGACATGACGGTGGCGGGCCAATCTAGTCCCGGGGTCGCGGGGACGACCCTATAGTCGTCGGACAAGTCGGCGGCGGGCCAACATAGTCCTGGGGTCGTCGGGACGACCCTATAGTCGTCGGACATGACGGTGGCGGGGCAATCTAGTCCGAGGGTCGTGGGGACAATCCTGTTGTCGTCGGACATGTCGGCGGTGGGCCAACGTATGCCCAGGGTCGTAGGGACGAACCTATATTCGTCGGACATGACGGTGGCGGGCCAAACTAGTCCCGGGGTCGTTGGGACGACCCTATAGTCGTCGGACTAGTCGGCGGCGGGCCAACATAGCCCCGTGGTCGTGGGGACGTCCCTATAGTCGTCGGACATGACGGTGGCGGGCCAATCTATTCCCGTGGTCGTGGGGACGACCCTATAGTCGACGGATATGTCGGCGGCTTGCCAACCTAGTCCCGGGGTGTTAGGGACGACCCTATAGTCGTCGGACAAGTCGGCGGCTTGCCAACCTAGTCCCGGGGTGGTAGGGACGACCCTATAGTCGTCGGACAAGTCGGCGGCGGGCCAACCTAGTCCCGGGGTCGTGGGCACGACCCTATAGTCGTCGGACAAGTCGGCGGCGGGCCAACATAGTCCCGGGGTCGTGGGGACGACCCTATAGTCGTCGGACAAGTAGGCGGCGGACTAACATAGTCCCGGGGTCGTGGGGACGACCCAATAGTCGTCGGACATGTCGGCGGCTGGGCAACTTTGGCCCGTGGTCGTGGGGACGTCCCTATAGTCGTCGGACATGACGGTGGCGGGCCAATCTATTCCCGTGGTCGTGGGGACGACCCTATAGTCGACGGATATGTCGGCGGCTTGCCAACCTAGTCCCGGGGTGTTAGGGACGACCCTATAGTCGTCGGACAAGTCGGCGGCGGGCCAACCTAGTCCCGGGGTCGTGGAGACGACCCTATAATCGTCGGACATGACGGTGGCGGGGCAATCTAGTCCGGGGATCGTGGGGACGATCCTGTAGTCGTCGAACATGTCGGCGGCTGGCCAACCTAGTCCCGGGGTGGTAGGGACGACCCTATAGTCGTCGGACAAGTCGGCGGCGGGCCAACCTAGTCCCGGGGTCGTGGGGACGACCCTATAGTCGTCGGACAAGTCGGCGGCGGGCCACCCTAGTCCCGGGGTCGTGGTGACGACCCTATAGTCGTCGGACAAGTCGGCGGCGGGCCAACCTAGTCCCGGGGTCGTGGGGCGACCCTATAGTCGTCGGACATGTCGGCGGCTGGGCAACATTGGCCCGTGGTCGTGGGGACGTCCCTATAGTCGCCGGACAAGTCGGCGGCGGGCCAACCTAGTCCCGGGATCGTGGAGACGACCCTATAGTCGTCGGACATGTCGGCGGCTTGCCAGCCTAGTCCCGGGGTGGTAGGGACGACCCTATAGTCGTCGGACAAGTCGGCGGCGGGCCAACCTAGTCCCGGGGTCGTGGGGACGACCCTATAGTCGTCGGACAAGTCGGCGGCGGGCCAACCTAGTCCCGGTGTCGTGGGGACGACCCTATAGTCGTCGGACATGACGGTGGCGGGCCAATCTAGTCCCGGGGTCGTGGGGACGACCCTATAGTCGTCGGACATGTCGGCGGCTGGGCAACTTTGGCCCGTGGTCGTGGGGACGTCCCTATAGTCGTCGGACAAGTCGGCGGCGGGCCACCCTAGTCCCGGGGTCGTGGGGACGACCTTATAGTCGTCGGACAAGTCGGCGGCGGGCCAACCTAGTTCCGGGGTGGGAGGGACGACCCTATAGTCGTCGGACAAGTCGGCGGCGGGCCAACATAGTCCCGGGGTCGTGGGGACGACCCTATAGTCGTCGGACAAGTCGGCGGCGGGCCAACATAGTCCCGGGGTCGTGGGTACGACCCTATACTCGTCGGACATGACGGTGGCGGGCCACTCTAGTCCCGGGGTTGTGGGGACGACCCCATAGTCGTCGAACATGTCGGCGGCTGGCCAATCTAGTCCCGGGGTCGTGGGGACGACCCTATAGTCGTCGGACATGTCGGCGGCTGGGCAACTTTGGCCCGTGGTCGTGGGGACGACCCTATAGTCGTCGGATAAGTTCGGCGGCGGGCCAACCTAGTCCCGGGATCGTGGGGCGACCCTATAGTCGTCGGACATGTCGGTGGCGGGCCAATCTAGTCCCGGGGTCGTGGGGACGACCCTATAGTCGTCGGACATGTCGGCGGCTGGGCAACATTGGCCCTGGGTCGTGGGGACGACCCTATAGTCGTCGGACATGACGGTGGTGGGCCAATCTAGTCCCGGGGTCGTGGGGACGGCCCCATAGTCGTCGAACATGTCCGCGGCTGGCCAATCTAGTCCCGGGGTCCTGGGGACGACCATATAGTCGTCGGACAACTCGGCGGCGGGCCAACCTAGTCCAGGGGTCGTGGAGACGACCCTATAGTCGTCGGACATGACGGTGGCGGGGCAATCTACTCCTGGGGTCGTGGGGATGACCCCATAGTCGTCGGACAAGTCGGCGGCGGGCCAACCTAGTCCCGGGGTCGTGGGGACGACCCTATAATCGTCGGACATGTCGGCGGCGGGCCACCCTAGTCCCGGGGTCGTGGGGACGACCCTATAGCCGTCGGACAAGTCGGCGGCGGGCCAACCTAGTCCCGGGGTCGTGGGGACGATCCTATAGTCGTCGGACATGACGGTGGCGGGCCAATCTATTCCCGGGGTCGTGGGGACGACCCTATAGTCGTCGGACATGTCGGCGGCTGGGCAACATTGGCCCGTGGTCGTGGGGACGTCCCTATAGTCGTCGGACAAGTCGGCGGCGGGCCAACCTAGTCCCGGGGTCGTGGAGACGACCCTATAGTCGTCGGACATGTCGGCGGCTGACCAACTTTGGCCCGTGGTCGTGGGGACGACCCTATAGTCGTCGGACATGACGGTGGCGGGCCAATGTAGCCCCGGGGTCGTGGGGACGACCCTATAGTCGTCGGACATGTCGGCGGCTGGCCAACCTAGTTCCGGGGTGGGAGGGACGACCCTATAGTCGTCGGACAAGTCGGCGGCGGGCCAACCTAGTCCCGGGGTCATGGGCACGACCCTATAGTCGTCGGACAAGTCGGCGGCGGGCCAACATAGTCCCGGGGTCGTGGGGACGACCCTATATTCGTCGGACAAGTCGGCGGCGGGCCAACCTAGTCCCGGGATCGTGGGGCGACCCTATAGTCGTCGGACATGTCGGTGGCGGGCCAATCTAGTCCCGGGGTCGTGGGGACGACCCTATAGTCGTCGGACATGTCGGCGGCTGGCCAACCTAGTTCCGGGGTGGGAGGGACGACCCTATAGTCGTCGGACATGTCGGCGGCTGGCCAACCTAGTTCCGGGGTGGGAGGGACGACCCTATAGTCGTCGGACAAGTCGGCGGCGGGCCAACCTAGTCCCGGGGTCGTGGGCACGACCCTATAGTCGTCGGACAAGTCGGCGGCGGGCCAACATAGTCCCGGGGTCGTGGGGACGACCCTATAGTCGTCGGACAAAACGGCGGCGGGCCAACATAGTCCCGGGGTCGTGGGTACGACCCTATACTCGTCGGACATGACGGTGGCGGGCCACTCTAGTCCCGGGGTTGTGGGGACGACCCCATAGTCGTCGAACATGTCGGCGGCTGGCCAATCTAGTCCCGGGGTCCTGGGGACGACCCTATAGTCGTCGGACAAGTCGGCGGCGGGCCAATCTAGTCCCGGGGCCCTGGGGACGACCCTATAGTCGTCGGACAAGTCGGCGGCTGGCCAACCTAGTCCCGGGGTCGTGGGGACGGCCCTATAGTCGTCGGACAAGTCGGCGGCGGGCCAACCTAGTCCCGGGGTCGTGGGGCGACCCTATAGTCGTCGGACATGACGGTGGCGGGCCAATCTAGTCCCGGGGTCGTGGGGACGAGCCTATAGTCGTCGGACATGTCGGCGGCTGACCAACTTTGGCCCGGGATCGTGGAGACGACCCTATAGTCGTCGGACAAGTCAGCGGCGGGCCAACCCAGACCTGGGGTCGTGGGGACGACCCTATAGTCGTCGGACATGACGGTGGCGGGCCAATCCAGTCCCGGGGTCGTGGGTACGACCCTATACTCGTCGGACATGACGGTGGCGGGCCACTCTAGTCCCGGGGTTGTGGGGACGACCCCATAGTCGTCGAACATGTCGGCGGCTGGCCAATCTAGTCCCGGGGTCCTGGGGACGACCCTATAGTCGTCGGACAAGTCGGCGGCGGGCCAACCCAGTCCCGGGGTCGTGGGGACGACCCTATAGTCGTCGGACATGACGGTGGCGGGCCAATCTAGTCCCGGGGTCGTGGGTACGACCCTATAGTCGTCGGTCAAGTCGGCGGCGGGCCAACCAAGTCCCGGGGTCGTGGGGACGACCCTATAGTCGTCGGACATGACGGTGGCGGGCCAATCTAGTCCCGGGGTCGTGGGTACGACCCTATACTCGTCGAACATGTTGGCGGCTGGCCAATCTATTCCCGGGGTCCTGGGGACGACCCTATAGTCGTCGGACAAGTCAGCGGCGGGCCAACCTAGTCCCGGGGTCGTGGGGACGACCCTATAGTCGTCGGACAAGTCGGCGGCGGGGCAACATAGTCCCGGGGTCGTGGGGACGACCCTATAGTCGTCGGACAAGTCGGCGGCGGGCCAACCTACTCCCGGGGTCCTGGGGACGACCCTGTAGTCGTCGGACATGGCGGTGGTGGGCCAATCTAGTCCCGGTGTCGTGGGGACGACCCTATTGTCGTCGAACATGTCGGCGGCTGGCCAACATAGTCCCGGGGTCGTGGGGACGACCCTATAGTCGTCGGACATGACGGTGGCGGGCCAATCTAGTCCCGGGGTCGTGGGGACGACCCTATAGTCGTCGGACATGTCGGCGGCTGGGCAACTTTGGCCCGTGGTCGTGGGGACGTCCCTATAGTCGTCGGACAAGTCGGCGGCGGGCCAACCTAGTCCCGGGGTCGTGGAGACGACCCTATAATCGTCGGACATGACGGTGGCGGGGCAATCTAGTCCGGGGATCGTGGGGACGATCCTGTAGTCGTCGAAAATGTCGGCGGCTGGCCAACCTAGTCCCGGGGTGGTAGGGACGACCCTATAGTCGTCGGACAAGTCGGCGGCGGGCCAACCTAGTCCCGGGGTCGTGGGGACGACCCTGTAGTCGTCGGACATGTCGGTGGTGGACCAATCTAGTCCCGGGGTCGTGGGGACGACCCTATTGTCGTCGGACATTTCGGCGGCGGGTCATCCTAGTCCCTGGGTCGTGGGGACGACCCTATTGTCGTCGGACAAGTCGGCGGCGGGCCAACCTAGTCCCGGGGTCGTGGGGACGACCCTGTAGTCGTCGGACATGACGGTGGTGGGCCAATCTAGTCCCGGGGTCGTGGGGACGACCCTATTGTCGTCGGACATGTCGGCGGCTGGCCAACCTAGTCGCGGGATCGTGGGGACGACCCTATAGTCGTCGGACATGTCGGCGGCTGGGCAACATTGGCCCGTGGTCGTGGGGACGTCCCTATAGTCGTCGGACAAGTCGGCGGCGGGCCAACCTAGTCCCGGGGTCGTGGAGACGACCCTATAGTCGTCGGACATGTCGGCGGCTGGGCAACATTGGCCCGTGGTCGTGGGGACGTCCCTATAGTCGTCGGACAAGTCGGCGGCGGGCCAACCTAGTCCCGGGGTCGTGGGCGCGACCCTATAGTCGTCGGACAAGTCGGCGGCGGGCCAACATAGTCCCGGGGTCGTGGGGACGACCCTATAGTCGTCGGACAAGTCGGCGGCGGGCCAACATAGTCCCGGGGTCGTGGGTACGAACCTATACTCGTCGGACATGACGGTGGCGGGCCACTCTAGTCCCGGGGTTGTGGGGACGACCCCATAGTCGTCGAACATGTCGGCGGCTGGCCCATCTAGTCCCGGGGTCCTGGGGACGACTCTATAGTCGTCGGACAAGTCGGCGGCGGGCCAATCTAGTCCCGGGGTCCTGGGGACGACCCTATAGTCGTCGGACAAGTCGGCGGCGGGCCAACCTAGTCCCGGGGTCGTGGGGACGACCCTATAGTCGTCGGACAAGTCGGCGGCGGGCCAACATAGTCCCGGGGTCGTGGGGACGACCCTATAGTCGTCGGACAAGTCGGCGGCGGGCCAACCTAGTCCCGGGGTCGTGGGGCGACCCTATAATCGTCGGACATGACGGTGGCGGGCCAATCTAGTCCCGGGGTCGTGGGGACGACCCTATAGTCGTCGGACATGTCGGCGGCTGGGCAACATTGGCCCTGGGTCGTGGGGACGACCCTATAGTCGTCGGACATGACGGTGGTGGGCCAATCTAGTCCCGGGGTCGTGGGGACGACCCTATAGTCGTCGGACATGTCGGCGGCTGGGCAACATTGGCCCGTGGTCGTGGGGACGTCCCTATAGTCGTCGGACAAGTCGGCGGCGGGCCAACCTAGTCCCGGTGTCGTGGGGACGCCCCTATAGTCGTCGGACATGTCGGCGGCTGGCCAACTTTGGCCCGGGGTAGTGGGGACGACCCTATAGTCGTCGGAGAAGTCGGCGGCGGGCCACACTAGTCCCGGTGTCGTGGGGACGCTCCTATAGTCGTCGGACATGTCGGCGGCTGGCCAACTTTGGCCCGGGGTAGTGGGGACGACCCTATAGTCGTCGGAGAAGTCGGCGGCGGGCCACCCTAGTCCCGGTGTCGTGGGGACGCCCCTATAGTCGGCGGACATGTCGGCGGCTGGCCAACTTTGGCCCGGGGTAGTGGGGACGCTCCTATAGTCGTCGGAGAACTCGGCGGCGGGCCACACTAGTCCCGGTGTCGTGGGGACGCCCCTATAGTCGTCGGACATGTCGGCGGCTGGCCAACTTTGGCCCGGGGTAGTGGGGACGACCCTATAGTCGTCGGACAAGTCGGCGGCGGGCCACACTAGTCCCGGTGTCGTAGGGACGCCCCTATAGTCGTCGGACATGTCGGCGGCTGGCCAACTTTGGCCCGGGGTCGTGGGGACGTCCCTATAGTCGTCGGACATGTCGGCGGCTGGCCAACCTAGTGCCGGGTTCGTGGGGACGACCCTATAGTCGTCGGACATGTCGGCGGCTGGCCAACTTTGGCCCGTGGTCGTGGGGACGACACTATACCTGTCGGACATGACGGTGGCGGGCCAATCTAGTCCCGGGGTCGTGGGGACGACCCTATAGTCGTCGGACAAGTCGGCGGCGAGGCAACCTAGTCCCGCGGTCGTGGGGACGACCCTATAGTCGTCGGACATGTCGGCGGCGGGCCAACGTAGGCACACGGTCGTGGGGACGACCCTATAATCGTCGGATATGACGGTGGCGGGCCTATCTGGTCCCGGGGCCGTGGGGACGACCCTATTGTCGTCGGACATGTTGGCAGCGGGTTAACGTAGGCCCAGGGTCGTGGGGACGACCCTAAAGTCGTCGGACAAGTCGGCGGCGGGCCCACCTAGTCCCGGGGTCGTGGGGACGACCCTATAGTCGTCGGACATGACGGTGGCGGGCGAATCTAGTACCGGGGCCGTGGGGACGACCCTATAGTCGTCGGACAAGTCGGCGCCTGGCCAACCTAGTCCCGGGGTCGTGGGGACGACCCTATAGTCGTCGGACAAGTCGGCGGCGGGCCAACATAGTCCCGGGGTCGTGGGGACGACCCTGTAGTCGCCGGACATGACTGTGGCGGGCCAATCTAGTCCCGGGGTCGTGGGTACGACCCTATACTCGTCGGACATGACGGTGGCGGGCCACTCTAGTCCCGGGGTTGTGGGGACGACCCCATAGTCGTCGAACATGTCGGCGGCTGGCCAATCTAGTCCCGGGGTCATGGGCACGACCCTATAGTCGTCGGACAAGTCGGCGGCGGGCCAACATAGTCCCGGGGTCGTGGGGACGACCCTATAGTCGTCGGACAAGTCGGCGGCGGGCCAACCTAGTCCCGGGATCGTGGGGCGACCCTATAGTCGTCGGACATGTCGGTGGCGGGCCAATCTAGTCCCGGGGTCGTGGGGACGACCCTATAGTCGTCGGACATATCGGCGGCTGGCCAACCTAGTTCCGGGGTGGGAGGGACGACCCTATAGTCGTCGGACATGTCGGCGGCTGGCCAACCTAGTTCCGGGGTGGGAGGGACGACCCTATAGTCGTCGGACAAGTCGGCGGCGGACCAACCTAGTCCCGGGGTCGTGGGCACGACCCTATAGTCGTCGGACAAGTCGGCGGCGGGCCAACATAGTCCCGGGGTCGTGGGGACGACCCTATAGTCGTCGGACAAAACGGCGGCGGGCCAACATAGTCCCGGGGTCGTGGGTACGACCCTATACTCCTCGGACATGACGGTGGCGGGCCACTCTAGTCCCGGGGTTGTGGGGACGACCCCATAGTCGTCGAACATGTCGGCGGCTGGCCAATCTAGTCCCGGGGTCCTGGGGACGACCCTATAGTCGTCGGACAAGTCGGCGGCGGGCCAATCTAGTCCCGGGGCCCTGGGGACGACCCTATAGTCGTCGGACAAGTCGGCGGCGGGCCGACCTAGTCCCGGGGTCGTGGGGCGACCCTATAGTCGTCGGACATGACGGTGGCGGGCCAATCTAGTCCCGGGGTCGTGGGGACGAGCCTATAGTCGTCGGACATGTCGGCGGCTGACCAACTTTGGCCCGGGATCGTGGAGACGACCCTATAGTCGTCGGACAAGTCGGCGGCGGGCCAACCCAAACCTGGGGTCGTGGGGACGACCCTATAGTCGTCGGACATGACGGTGGCGGGCCAATCCAGTCCCGGGGTCGTGGGTACGACCCTATACTCGTCGGACATGACGGTGGCGGGCCACTCTAGTCCCGGGGTTGTGGGGACGACCCCATAGTCGTCGAACATGTCGGCGGCTGGCCAATCTAGTCCCGGGGTCCTGGGGACGACCCTATAGTCGTCGGACAAGTCGGCGGCGGGCCAACCCAGTCCCGGGGTCGTGGGGACGACCCAATAGTCGTCGGACATGACGGTGGCGGGCCAATCTAGTCCCGGGGTCGTGGGTACGACCCTATAGTCGTCGGTCAAGTCGGCGGCGGGCCAACCAAGTCCCGGGGTCGTGGGGACGACCCTATAGTCGTCGGACATGACGGTGGCGGGCCAATCTAGTCCCGGGGTCGTGGGTACGACCCTATACTCGTCGAACATGTTGGCGGCTGGCCAATCTATTCCCGGGGTCCTGGGGACGACCCTATAGTCGTCGGACAAGTCAGCGGCGGGCCAACCTAGTCCCGGGGTCGTGGGGACGACCCTATAGTCGTCGGACAAGTCGGCGGCGGGGCAACATAGTCCCGGGGTCGTGGGGACGACCCTATAGTCGTCGGACAAGTCGGCGGCGGGCCAACCTACTCCCGGGGTCCTGGGGACGACCCTGTAGTCGTCGGACATGGCGGTGGTGGGCCAATCTAGTCCCGGTGTCGTGGGGACGACCCTATTGTCGTCGAACATGTCGGCGGCTGGCCAACATAGTCCCGGGGTCGTGGGGACGACCCAATAGTCGTCGGACATGACGGTGGCGGGCCAATCTAGTCCCGGGGTCGTGGGGACGACCCTATACTCGTCGGACATGTCGGCGGCTGGGCAACTTTGGCCCGTGGTCGTGGGGACGTCCCTATAGTCGTCGGACAAGTCGGCGGCGGGCCAACCTAGTCCCGAGGTCGTGGAGACGACCCTATAATCGTCGGACATGACGGTGGCGGGGCAATCTAGTCCGGGGATCGTGGGGACGATCCTGTAGTCGTCGAACATGTCGGCGGCTGGCCAACCTAGTCCCGGGGTGGTAGGGACGACCCTATAGTCGTCGGACAAGTCGGCGGCGGGCCAACCTAGTCCCGGGGTCGTGGGGACGACCCTGTAGTCGTCGGACATGTCGGTGGTGGGCCAATCTAGTCCCGGGGTCGTGGGGACGACCCTATTGTCGTCGGACATTTCGGCGGCGGGTCATCCTAGTCCCTGGGTCGTGGGGACGACCCTATTGTCGTCGGACAAGTCGGTGGCGGGCCAACCTACTCCCGGGGTCCTGGGGACGACCCTGTAGTCGTCGGACATGGCGGTGGTGGGCCAATCTAGTCCCGGTGTCGTGGGGACGACCCTATTGTCGTCGAACATGTCGGCGGCTGGCCAACATAGTCCCGGGGTCGTGGGGACGACCCTATAGTCGTCGGACATGACGGTGGCGGGCCAATCTAGTCCCGGGGTCGTGGGGACGACCCTATAGTCGTCGGACATGTCGGCGGCTGGGCAACTTTGGCCCGTGGTCGTGGGGACGTCCCTATAGTCGTCGGACAAGTCGGCGGCGGGCCAACCTAGTCCCGAGGTCGTGGAGACGACCCTATAATCGTCGGACATGACGGTGGCGGGGCAATCTAGTCCGGGGATCGTGGGGACGATCCTGTAGTCGTCGAACATGTCGGCGGCTGGCCAACCTAGTCCCGGGGTGGTAGGGACGACCCTATAGTCGTCGGACAAGTCGGCGGCGGGCCAACCTAGTCCCGGGGTCGTGGGGACGACCCTGTAGTCGTCGGACATGTCGGTGGTGGGCCAATCTAGTCCCGGGGTCGTGGGGACGACCCTATTGTCGTCGGACATTTCGGCGGCGGGTCATCCTAGTCCCTGGGTCGTGGGGACGACCCTATTGTCGTCGGACAAGTCGGCGGCGGGCCAACCTAGTCCCGGGGTCGTGGGGACGACCCTGTAGTCGTCGGACATGTCGGTGGTGGGCCAATCTAGTCCCGGGGTCGTGGGGACGACCCTATTGTCGTCGGACATTTCGGCGGCGGGTCATCCTAGTCCCTGGGTCGTGGGGACGATCCTGTAGTCGTCGAACATGTCGGCGGCTGGCCAACCTAGTCCCGGGGTGGTAGGGACGACCCTATAGTCGTCGGACAAGTCAGCGGCGGGCCAACCTAGTCCCGGGGTCGTGGGGACGACCCTATAGTCGTCGGACAAGTCGGCGGCGGGGCAACATAGTCCCGGGGTCGTGGGGACGACCCTATAGTCGTCGGACAAGTCGGCGGCGGGCCAACCTACTCCCGGGGTCCTGGGGACGACCCTGTAGTCGTCGGACATGGCGGTGGTGGGCCAATCTAGTCCCGGTGTCGTGGGGACGACCCTATTGTCGTCGAACATGTCGGCGGCTGGCCAACATAGTCCCGGGGTCGTGGGGACGACCCTATAGTCGTCGGACATGTCGGTGGTGGGCCAATCTAGTCCCGGGGTCGTGGGGACGACCCTATTGTCGTCGGACATTTCGGCGGCGGGTCATCCTAGTCCCTGGGTCGTGGGGACGACCCTATTGTCGTCGGACAAGTCGGCGGCGGGCCAACCTAGTCCCGGGGTCGTGGGGACGACCCTGTAGTCGTCGAACATGTTGGCGGCTGGCCAATCTATTCCCGGGGTCCTGGGGACGACCCTATAGTCGTCGGACAAGTCAGCGGCGGGCCAACCTAGTCCCGGGGTCGTGGGGACGACCCTATAGTCGTCGGACAAGTCGGCGGCGGGGCAACATAGTCCCGGGGTCGTGGGGACGACCCTATAGTCGTCGGACAAGTCGGCGGCGGGCCAACCTACTCCCGGGGTCCTGGGGACGACCCTGTAGTCGTCGGACATGGCGGTGGTGGGCCAATCTAGTCCCGGTGTCGTGGGGACGACCCTATTGTCGTCGAACATGTCGGCGGCTGGCCAACATAGTCCCGGGGTCGTGGGGACGACCCTATAGTCGTCGGACATGACGGTGGCGGGCCAATCTAGTCCCGGGGTCGTGGGGACGACCCTATAGTCGTCGGACATGTCGGCGGCTGGGCAACTTTGGCCCGTGGTCGTGGGGACGTCCCTATAGTCGTCGGACAAGTCGGCGGCGGGCCAACCTAGTCCCGGGGTCGTGGAGACGACCCTATAATCGTCGGACATGACGGTGGCGGGGCAATCTAGTCCGGGGATCGTGGGGACGACCCTGTAGTCGTCGGACATGGCGGTGGTGGGCCAATCTAGTCCCGGGGTCGTGGGGACGACCCTATAGTCGTCGGACAAGTCGGCGGCGGGCCAACCTAGTCCCGGGGTCGTGGGGACGACCCTGTAGTCGTCGGACATGTCGGTGGTGGACCAATCTAGTCCCGGGGTCGTGGGGACGACCCTATTGTCGTCGGACATTTCGGCGGCGGGTCATCCTAGTCCCTGGGTCGTGGGGACGACCCTATTGTCGTCGGACAAGTCGGCGGCGGGCCAACCTAGTCCCGGGGTCGTGGGGACGACCCTGTAGTCGTCGGACATGTCGGTGGTGGACCAATCTAGTCCCGGGGTCGTGGGGACGACCCTATTGTCGTCGGACATTTCGGCGGCGGGTCATCCTAGTCCCTGGGTCGTGGGGACGACCCTATTGTCGTCGGACAAGTCGGCGGCGGGCCAACCTAGTCCCGAGGTCGTGGGCGCGACCCTATAGTCGTCGGACAAGTCGGCGGCGGGCCAACATAGTCCCGGGGTCGTGGGGACGACCCTATAGTCGTCGGACAAGTCGGCGGCGGGCCAACATAGTCCCGGGGTCGTGGGTACGAACCTATACTCGTCGGACATGACGGTGGCGGGCCACTCTAGTCCCGGGGTTGTGGGGACGACCCCATAGTCGTCGAACATGTCGGCGGCTGGCCCATCTAGTCCCGGGGTCCTGGGGACGACTCTATAGTCGTCGGACAAGTCGGCGGCGGGCCAATCTAGTCCCGGGGTCCTGGGGACGACCCTATAGTCGTCGGACAAGTCGGCGGCGGGCCAACATAGTCCCGGGGTCGTGGGGACGACCCTATAGTCGTCGGACAAGTCGGCGGCGGGCCAACCTAGTCCCGGGGTCGTGGGGCGACCCTATAGTCGTCGGACATGACGGTGGCGGGCCAATCTAGTCCCGGGGTCGTGGGGACGAGCCTATAGTCGTCGGACATGTCGGCGGCTGACCAACTTTGGCCCGGGGTCGTGGAGACGACCCTATAGTCGTCGGACAAGTCGGCGGCGGGCCATCCCAGACCTGGGGTCGTGGGGACGACCCTATAGTCGTCGGACATGACGGTGGCGGGCCAATCCAGTCCCGCGGTCGTGGGTACGACCCTATACTCGTCGGACATGACGGTGGCGGGCCACTCTAGTCCCGGGGTTGTGGGGACGACCCCATAGTCGTCGAACATGTCGGCGGCTGGCCAATCTAGTCCCGGGGTCCTGGGGACGACCCTATAGTCATCGGACAAGTCGGCGGCGGGCCAACCTAGTCCCGGGGTCGTGGGGACGACCCTATAGTCGTCGGACAAGTCGGCGGCGGGCCACCCTAGTCCCGGGGTCGTGGTGACGACCCTATAGTCGTCGGACAAGTCGGCGGCGGGCCAACCTAGTCCCGGGGTCGTGGGGACGACCCTATAGTCGTCGGACAAGTCGGCGGCGGGCCAACATAGTCCCGGGGTCGTGGGGACGCCCCTATAGTCGTCGGACATGTCGGCGGCTGGCCAACTTTGGCCCGGGGTAGTGGAGACGACCCTATAGTCGTCGGAGAAGTCGGCGGCGGGCCACACTAGTCCCGGTGTCGTGGGGACGCTCCTATAGTCGTCGGACATGTCGGCGGCTGGCCAACTTTGGCCCGGGGTAGTGGGGACGACCCTATAGTCGTCGGACATGTCGGTGGCGGGCCAATCTAGTCCCGGGGTCGTGGGGACGACCCTATAGTCGTCGGACATGTCGGCGGCTGGGCAACATTGGCCCTGGGTCGTGGGGACGACCCTATAGTCGTCGGACATGACGGTGGTGGGCCAATCTAGTCCCGGGGTCGTGGGGACGACCCTATAGTCGTCGGACATGTCGGCGGCTGGGCAACATTGGCCCGTGGTCGTGGGGACGTCCCTATAGTCGTCGGACAAGTCGGCGGCGGGCCAACCTAGTCCCGGTGTCGTGGGGACGCCCCTATAGTCGTCGGACATGTCGGCGGCTGGCCAACTTTGGCCCGGGGTAGTGGGGACGACCCTATAGTCGTCGGAGAAGTCGGCGGCGGGCCACACTAGTCCCGGTGTCGTGGGGACGCTCCTATAGTCGTCGGACATGTCGGCGGCTGGCCAACTTTGGCCCGGGGTAGTGGGGACGACCCTATAGTCGTCGGAGAAGTCGGCGGCGGGCCACCCTAGTCCCGGTGTCGTGGGGACGCCCCTATAGTCGGCGGACATGTCGGCGGCTGGGCAACATTGGCCCTGGGTCGTGGGGACGACCCTATAGTCGTCGGACATGACGGTGGTGGGCCAATCTAGTCCCGGGGTCGTGGGGACGACCCTATAGTCGTCGGACATGTCGGCGGCGGGCCAACGTAGGCACACGGTGGTGGGGACGACCCTATAATCGTCGGAAATGACGGTGGCGGGCCTATCTGGCCCCGGGGCCGTGGGGACGACCCTATTGTCGTCGGACATGTTGGCAGCGGGTTAACGTAGGCCCAGGGTCGTGGGGACGACCCTAAAGTCGTCGGACAAGTCGGCGGCGGGCCCACCTAGTCCCGGGGTCGTGGGGACGACCCTATAGTCGTCCGACATGTCCGCGGCTGGCCAACCTAGTCCCGGGTTCGTGGGGACTGTTAGGTTGAAATAAAATTCCTCAGGCCTTTGTTTATAACTCACTATATATGTATTTAGGAAATATTATTGAATAAAGTATAATTTCGTTAGACTATTATGTTTCTCCTTTACACGCCGATGTTAAACAGGGCACACCAAAAGTACGAGTAACTGCGAACTTTCCGGAAGCCGGAAAGTTGCCTCCACGCTCTCGATAGATGTCGGGTCTGTCGACCAATCACGCATGTACATGTTTATATTTTTCGGCGGCTAAATACAAACTCCAACACTCCCACTTATTTAGAATCGCCGTATACACTTAGTTTATTTCTTAAATAACTAAAAGTCTGTTTTGATAATGGTTTGGTTAAGATGTCAGCTATCTGTTCCTTAGATTCTACGTATCTTACATCTATTTTACCGCGTTGGTATACATCTCGTATAAAATGATAACGTACCTCAATATGTTTCGTCCTATTATGATATTCTGGATTTTTTGTTAGTTTAATTGCTGATTGGTTATCTACATGTATTGTTACTTTATCAGTTTGATAGCCCAGTTCATTCATAATACGACGTAACCATATTGCATCTCTGGTACCACTGGCAAGAGCAACATACTCTGACTCAGTAGTCGAAAGCGCTACAATTTTTTGGCGGTGGCTAGACCAGCTAACTGGTCCACCATATATTTTGAAAATATATCCCGTGGTAGACTTGCGTGTTTTAACACACCCAGCATAATCTGCGTCAGTGTACCCTTCTAAATCTGGGTTGCTCCCACTGGGTCCGAATACAATACCATAGTCAATTGTACTTTTCAAATAACGTATTATACGTTTGACTGCTTGCCAGTGACTTGCTCCATAACATGTAATATACTGACTGGCCTGATTTACCGAATATTCTATATCTGGTCTACTAATTCTTGCAACAAATAGCAATGATCCTATAGCTTCGCGATATGGTATATTTACAGTCTTCTCAGTGTTGGAACATTCAAGTTTACTTAAATGTATATTCGGTTCGGCAGGTAGGTATGAAGGTTTTGTGTCCTCCATGTTAAAACGAGTTATTAATTTCGTAATATACTCTCTTTGGCTAATCTTAATTTTTCTATTCTCTCTATCGCGCTCTATTTCTAGTCCAACATAGTATTTTAACGGTACAATTGTTATCTCAAAATGGTTTTTTATTGTTCTTAATACTACGTCTATTGCGCCTTTAGACATTGACATAATCAAACCATCATCTACATAGAGGGCTAAGAAAACAACTTGTCCATTTGCTTCCCCTTTAAATACACATGGGTCACTTTCTATTCCCATGAAATTAAACTCCTTTAAAAATAGAACAAAGCTTGAATTCCAGCATCGTGGTGCCTGTTTGAGGCCATATAAACTCTTTATTAGTTTGCACACAGCATCTGGGGTTTTATTGTTTTCAAAGCCGGGTGGTTGTGTCATAAGGACCGTTTCCTTTAAATCGCCATATAAGAACGCCGTCTTCACATCAAATTGACTAATTTCGAAATTTTCTCTGGCTGCTAAAGCTAATAATACTCTTATAGATTCATACCGTACAACTGGTGCAAAAATATCGAAAAAGTCTCTGTTCTCTTTCTGGCAGCACCCTTTCGCAACTAACCTAGCTTTGTACCTTGTTACTTTCCCTGTTCCATCAGTCTTTAGTGTGTAGACCCATTTGCAGCCAATTACATTCTCATTTGTAGGTCTTTCTACTAACTCCCAAGTATTATTTTTCTTGTGAGCATCCATTTCCTCGATCATGGCTTGTTTCCATTTTTCCGAGTCATTACATTTTAGAGCTTCTCCATAAGTCTTTGGTACATGTTCTGCAGCAAAACTATACACATTATACCAATCAGGTGTTTGCAACTTACCTCTGTCCCTTAGTTCCCTCATCGTTTGTCCTTCGTCTCCATTTTCCTGTATGGCCTGTCGATGTCCAATTTCCTCAATTTGAGTCTCAATTTGTGAGTTCTCATCATCCTCGCTTCCATCAGAACTAGGATTATTTTCCTCAGTCAGCACCATTTGGGTTTCCTTGGACATCCTTGGTTGTGCTGTCTTGGAGAATTCGTTTTCTTCATAGAAGACTACATCACAACTGACATATACTTTTCGTGAAGTCGTATCCCATAGACGATAGTTCCTTGACTCCTTCTCGTACCCGATGAAAATCAGTTTTCTGCTCCTTGGTTCTAATTTTTTTCTTTTTTCTTTTGGAATTCTCATGTAAGCTGTACATCCAAAAATCCGGAGATGATGTAGTTCAGGTTTTCGGTTGTACCATTCCTCATACGGGGTATTTTCTCCTTGTTTGGATAGCGTGCGATTCAGTACGTACGCTGCGGTCTGGACAGCTTCTGCCCAAAATTCTGATGGCAAGTTGTTTGCAAACAACATTGACCGTGCAGACTCCATTAGAGTACGTATTTCTCTTTCAGCACGCCCATTCTGTTGATGCACATACGGTGTTGATAATTCATGTATTATCCCTTTTTTCTTTAGAAAATTGCCAAATTCGTTCGACAGATACTCTTTACCATTATCCGTTCGGAAGACTTTAATGTTATTTCCTGTTTGTCTGGTGACCATTGCTTCATATTCTTTGAATTTTTCAAACACTTCAGATTTATACCGTATAAAATAGACTGTGCAAAAACCTGTACAATCATCCTTGAACAAGACAAAGTATTTTGAGCCGTTTAATGATTCAGTACTCATTGGTCCACATACGTCTGAATGTATTTTCTCTCCCGGCTGTCTGGCTTTAGCTGTCTTACTTGAAGGATGTGAAATTTGAGAGTGCTTACCCAGGGTACATGCTTCACAGAAGAATTTGGTTATCTCTTCTGATTGTAGACCTTTTATCAATTTACACTCTATCATTCTTTTGATTGACTTCACATTCACATGCCCTAATCGATTGTGCCATAGCGATAGCGAGGCATTACATACTGCATGGCAGTGTTCTGGCTCCTTGTAACGGAAGGTCATCTGAAACAGCTTTCCATAACGCGTACCCTCAGCCGATAAGATACCATTCTTTTCACGAATTTCACATCTCCCTTCATAACAATGAAACGAGAAACCTCTGTCATTTATTGCTCCTATAGAAAACAGGTTTCGTTTAAGCTCAGGCACATAGAGTACATCTGTCAACACGCGATCACACCACTTTCCATTCACTAGAGCCTGTATCGCTATGGTTCCTATACCGTTTGACTTTAGTGTTCTATCATTTGCCACTTTTACACAATTTACATTCTGGAGAGGTTCAATTTTCGTAAATATCTCCTTTTGATATGTCATATGCATACTTGCCCCTGAATCAGCAATCCACACATCCTTTTCATCAGTACCTTTCTCCAAGTAAAGTGCTGATATTTCACAGACGTACGCAGTTGCTGACCCTCCATCGTTCCCAATTGTTTTCTTTTTCTCATCTGCAAGCCGCTTCTTGCATTCACGCACCCAATGTCCAAGTTTATTGCAATAGTGGCACGGTCTAGTCTTAGGAGTTTCCTGATCCTTCTTTGAGAAGTGCATTTTTTTCTTACTGATATGCATCTCAGTTTTCTTGTGGTGTTTTCCCCCAAGTTTTAGTTGAAGGTCTTTCACCTGAAGAGCCAGCGAGTCCTCCTCTCCATCATTTTCCTTCAATCTCTTTTCTTCACGGAGCAACCGCGCTATCAGGTTACTTTTGCTCTGCTCCCTCTTAGCGGTACATTCCCATGCCATGCGGAACGTTGAGAATTTTGAGGGCAAGCTACTTAACACTTTTGTTATAATTGCAGACTCTGAAGGGTTTTCTCCAGCATCATTGAGACCTTTGCATGTGGTTTCTAGTTTTTCAATTTGGGAGGAGATTGGTTCCTCAATACATATTTTGAAATCATAAAATTGTTGCCAATACTTGTGCTTAGCATCCTCAGTTGTGACTCCATACAATGTGTGCAATTTATCCCATATTTCCTTCGGCGTACTGCAATTAATTACATTTACATGTAGTGACTGTTCTACAGAACACAGCAGTATTACCACTGCCTTCGACTCGTTTTTTTTCCAGTCTTTCCACGCTTTCGAGTCTTTCGTCTCGGGAGCTCTCACATTTTCCTCTACGTAATCCATTAAATCCTGCGCATTAAGCAGGAAAGATATACTAAATTTCCACATAGCGAAATTTTTTCCGTCGAGTTTCGTGAGACTGTATACTTCTTTTTCACTCATCCTGAACCAGGTTTCTACCCCAGAGAGAAATATTACCTCGTCGCGTGGTACTAACGGCCACGTGTTCACACCAAGAACGTTCACTGAATTTAGTTATCTAATGAGAATAACCTGGGCCCATAACCTGTTAGGTTGAAATAAAATTCCTCAGGCCTTTGTTTATAACTCACTATATATGTATTTAGGAAATATTATTGAATAAAGTATAATTTCGTTAGACTATTATGTTTCTCCTTTACACGCCGATGTTAAACAGGGCACACCAAAAGTACGAGTAACTGCGAACTTTCCGGAAGCCGGAAAGTTGCCTCAACGCTCTCGATAGATGTCGGGTCTGTCGACCAATCACGCATGTACATGTTTATATTTTTCGGCGGCTAAATACAAACTCCAACAGGGACGACCCTATAGTCGTCGGACATGTCGGCGGCGGGCCAACGTAGGCCCAGGGTCGTTGGGACGACCCTAAAGTCGTCGGACAAGTCGGCGGCGGGCCCACCTAGTCCCGGGGTCGTGGGGACGACCCTATAGTCGTCGGACAGGACGGTGGCGGGCGAATCTAGTCCCGGGGCCGTGGGGACGACCCTATAATCGTCGGACATGACGGTGGCGGGCCAATCTAGTCCCGGGGCCGTGAGGACGACCCTATACTCGTCGGACATGTTGGCAGCGGGCCAACGTAGGCCCAGGGTCGTGGCGACGACCCTACAGTCGTCGGAAATGACGGTGGCGGGCCAATCTAGTCCCGGGTATGTGGGGACGACCCTATAGTCGTCGGACATGTCGGCGGCGGGCCAACGTAGGCCCAGGGTCGTTGGGACGACCCTACAGTCGTCGGACATGACGGTGGCGGTCCAATCTAGTCCAGGGGTGGTAGGGACGACCCTATAGTCGTCGGACACGTCGGCGGCGGTCCAACCTAGTCCCGGGTTCGTGGGGACGACCCTATAGTCGTCGGACATGTCGGCGGCGGGCCAACATAGTCCCGGGGTGGTGGGGACGACCCTGTAGTCGCCGGACATGTCGGCGGCGGGCCAACATAGTCCCGGGGTGGTGGGGACGACCCTGTAGTCGCCGGACATGACGGTGGCGGGCCAATCTAGTCCCGGGGCCGTGGGGACGACCCTATAGTCGTCGGACAAGTCGGCGCCTGGCCAACCTAGTCCCGGGGTCGTGGGGACGACCCTATAGTCGTCGGACAAGTCGGCGGCGGGCCCACCTAGTCCCGGGGTCGTGGGGACGACCCTATAGTCGTCGGACATGTCGGCGGCTGGCCAACTTTGGCCCGGGGTAGTAGGGACGACCCTATAGTCGTCGGACATGTCGGCGGCGGTCCAATCTAGTCCAGGGGTGGTAGGGACGACCCTATAGTCGTCGGACACGTCGGCGGCTGGCCAACTTTGGCCCGGGGTAGTGGGGACGCTCCTATAGTCGTCGGAGAAGTCGGCGGCGGGCCACACTAGTCCCGGTGTCGTGGGGACGCTCCTATAGTCGTCGGACATGTCGGCGGCTGGCCAACTTTGGCCCGGGGTAGTGGGGACGACCCTATAGTCGTCGGAGAAGTCGGCGGCGGGCCACACTAGTCCCGGTGTCGTGGGGACGCTCCTATAGTCGTCGGACATGTCGCCGGCTGGCCAACTTTGGCCCGGGGTAGTGGGGACGACCCTATAGTCGTCGGAGAAGTCGGCGGCGGGCCACCCTAGTCCCGGTGTCGTGGGGACGCCCCTATAGTCGGCGGACATGTCGGCGGCTGGCCAACTTTGGCCCGGGGTAGTGGGGACGCTCCTATAGTCGTCGGAGAAGTCGGCGGCGGGCCACACTAGTCCCGGTGTCGTGGGGACGCTCCTATAGTCGTCGGACATGTCGGCGGCTGGCCAACTTTGGCCCGGGGTAGTGGGGACGACCCTATATTCGTCGGAGAAGTCGGCGGCGGGCCACCCTAGTCCCGGTGTCGTGGGGACGCCCCTATAGTCGTCGGACATGTCGGCGGCTGGCCAACTTTGGCCCGGGGTAGTGGGGACGACCCTATAGTCGTCGGAGAAGTCGGCGGCGGGCCACACTAGTCCCGGTGTCGTAGGGACGCCCCTATAGTCGTCGGACATGTCGGCGGCTGGCCAACTTTGGCCCGGGGTCGTGGGGACGTCCCTATAGTCGTCGGACATGTCGGCGGCTGGCCAACCTAGTGCCGGGTTCGTGGGGACGACCCTATAGTCGTCGGACATGTCGGCGGCTGGCCAACTTTGGCCCGTGGTCGTGGGGACGACACTATACCTGTCGGACATGACGGTGGCGGGCCAATCTAGTCCCGGGGCCGTGAGGACGACCCTATACTCGTCGGACATGTTGGCAGCGGGCCAACGTAGGCCCAGGGTCGTGGGGACGACCCTAAAGTCGTCGGACAAGTCGGCGGCGGGCCCACCTAGTCCCGGGGTCGTGGGGACGACCCTATAGTCGTCCGACATGTCCGCGGCTGGCCAACCTAGTCCCGGGTTCGTGGGGACGACCCTATAGTCGTCGGACATGTCGGCGGCGGGCCAACGTAGGCCCAGGGTCGTTGGGTCGACCCTATACTCGTCGGACATGTCGGCGGTTAGGCCAATGTAGGCCCAGGGTCGTGGGGTCGACCCTATAGTCGTCGGAAATGACGGTGGCGGGCCAATCTAGTCCCGGGGCCGTGGGGACGACCGTATAGTCGTCGGACATGTCGGCGGCTGGCCAACTTTGGCCCCTGGTCGTGGGGACAACCCTATAGTCGTCGGACATGTCGGCGGCGGGCCAACGTAGGCCCAGGGTCGTGGGGACGACCCTATCGTCGTCGGACAAGTCGGCGGCGGGCCAACATAGTCCCGGGGTGGTGGGGACGACCCTGTAGTCGCCGGACATGACGGTGGCGGGCCAATCTAGTCCCGGGGCCGTGGGGACGACCCTACAGTCGTCGGACAAGTCGGCGCCTGGCCAACCTAGTCCCGGGGTCGTGGGGACGACCCTATAGTCGTCGGACAAGTCGGCGGCGGGCCCACCTAGTCCCGGGGTCGTGGGGACGACCCTATAGTCGTCGGACATGACGGTGGCGGGCGAATCTAGTCCCGGGGCCGTGGGGACGACCCTATAGTTGTCGGACAAGTCGGCGCCTGGCCAACCTAGTCCCGGGGTCGTGGGGACGACCCTATAGTCGTCGGACAAGTCAGCGGCGGGCCAACATAGTCCCGGGGTCGTGGGGACGACCCTGTAGTCGCCGGACATGACGGTGGCGGGCCAATCTAGTCCCGGGGCCCTGGGGACGACCCTATAGTCGTCGGACAAGCCGGCGCCTGGCCAACCTAGTGCCGGGTTCGTGGGGACGACCCTATAGTCGTCGGACATGTCGGCGGCTGGCCAACTTTGGCCCGTGTTCGTGGGGACGACCCTATAGTCGTCGGACATGACGGTGGCGGGCGAATCTAGTTCCGGGGCCGTGGGGACGACCCTATAGTCGTCGGACAAGTCGGCGCCTGGCCAACCTAGTCCCGGGGTCGTGGGGACGACCCTATAGTCGTCGGACAAGTCGGCGGCGGGCCAACATAGTCCCGGGGTCGTGGGAACGACCCTGTAGTCGCCGGACATGACGGTGGCGGGCCAATCTAGTCCCGGGGCCGTGGGGACGACCCTATAGTCGTCGGACAAGCCGGCGCCTGGCCAACCTAGTGCCGGGTTCGTGGGGACGACCCTATAGTCGTCGGACATGTCGGCGGCTGGCCAACTTTGACCCGTGGTCGTGGGGACGACACTATACCTGTCGGACATGACGGTGGCCGGCCAATCTAGTCCCGGGGTCGTGGGGACGACCCTATAGTCGTCGGACAAGTCGGCGGCGAGGCAACCTAGTCCCGCGGTCGTGGGGACGACCCTATAGACGTCGGACATGTCGGCGGCGGGCCGACGTAGGCACACGGTCGTGGGGACGACCCTATAATCGTCGGAAATGACGGTGGCGGGCCTATCTGGTCCCGGGGCCGTGGGGACGACCCTATTGTCGTCGGACATGTTGGCAGCGGGTTAACGTAGGCCCAGGGTCGTGGGGACGACCCTAAAGTCGTCGGACAAGTCGGCGGCGGGCCCACCTAGTCCCGGGGTCGTGGGGACGAAACTATAGTCGTCGGACATGACGGTGGCGGGCGAATCTAGTCCCGGGGCCGTGGGGACGACCCTATAGTCGTCGGACAAGTCGGCGCCTGGCCAACCTAGTCCCGGGGTCGTGGGGACGACCCTATAGTCGTCGGACAAGTCGGCGGCGGGCCAACATAGTCCCGGGGTCGTGGGGACGACCCTGTAGTCGCCGGACATGACGGTGGCGGGCCAATCTAGTCCCGGGGCCGTGGGGACGACCCTATAGTCGTCGGACAAGCCGGCGCCTGGCCAACCTAGTCCCGGGGTTGTGGGGACGACCCTATAGTCGTCGGACATGTTGGCAGCGGGCCAACGTAGGCCCAGGGTCTTGGGGACGACCCTACAGTCGTCGGACATGACGGTGGCGGTCCAATCTAGTCCAGGGATGGTAGGGACGACCCTATAGTCGTCGGACACGTCGGCGGCGGTCCAACCTAGTCCCGGGTTCGTGGGGACGACCCTATAGTCGTCGGACATGTCGGCGGCGGGCCAACGTAGGCCCAGGGTCGTTGGGTCGACCCTATAGTCGTCGGACATGACGGTGGCGGGCCAATCTAGTCCCGGGGTCGTGGGGACGACCCTATAGTCGTCGGACATGTTGGCAGCGGGCCAACGTAGGCCCAGGGTCGTGGGGACGACCCTACAGTCGTCGGACATGACGGTGGCGGGCCAATCTAGTCCCGGGGCCGTGGGGACGACCGTATAGTCGTCGGACATGTCGGCGGCTGGCCAACCTAACCCCGGGGTCGTGGGGACGACCGTATAGTCGTCGGACAAGTCGGCGGCGGGCCAACCTAGTAGCGGGGTCGTTGGGTCAACCCTGTAGTCGTCGGACAAGTCGCCGACGGGCCAACCTAGTACCGGGGTCGTGGGGACGATCCTGTAGTCGTAGGACATGACGGTGGCGGGCCAATCTAGTCCCGGGGTCGTGGGGACGACCCTATAGTCGTCGGACATGTCGGCGGCTGGCCAACTTTGGCCCGGGGTAGTGGGGACGACCCTATAGTCGTCGGAGAAGTCGGCGGCGGGCCACACTAGTCCCGGTGTCGTGGGGACGCTCCTATAGTCGTCGGACATGTCGGCGGCTGGCCAACTTTGGCCCGGGGTAGTGGGGACGACCCTATATTCGTCGGAGAAGTCGGCGGCGGGCCACCCTAGTCCCGGTGTCGTGGGGACGCCCCTATAGTCGTCGGACATGTCGGCGGCTGGCCAACTTTGGCCCGGGGTAGTGGGGACGACCCTATAGTCGTCGGAGAAGTCGGCGGCGGGCCACACTAGTCCCGGTGTCGTAGGGACGCCCCTATAGTCGTCGGACATGTCGGCGGCTGGCCAACTTTGGCCCGGGGTCGTGGGGACGTCCCTATAGTCGTCGGACATGTCGGCGGCTGGCCAACCTAGTGCCGGGTTCGTGGGGACGACCCTATAGTCGTCGGACATGTCGGCGGCTGGCCAACTTTGGCCCGTGGTCGTGGGGACGACACTATACCTGTCGGACATGACGGTGGCGGGCCAATCTAGTCCCGGGGCCGTGAGGACGACCCTATACTCGTCGGACATGTTGGCAGCGGGCCAACGTAGGCCCAGGGTCGTGGGGACGACCCTAAAGTCGTCGGACAAGTCGGCGGCGGGCCCACCTAGTCCCGGGGTCGTGGGGACGACCCTATAGTCGTCCGACATGTCCGCGGCTGGCCAACCTAGTCCCGGGTTCGTGGGGACGACCCTATAGTCGTCGGACATGTCGGCGGCGGGCCAACGTAGGCCCAGGGTCGTTGGGTCGACCCTATACTCGTCGGACATGTCGGCGGTTAGGCCAATGTAGGCCCAGGGTCGTGGGGTCGACCCTATAGTCGTCGGAAATGACGGTGGCGGGCCAATCTAGTCCGGGGGCCGTGGGGACGACCGTATAGTCGTCGGACATGTCGGCGGCTGGCCAACTTTGGCCCCTGGTCGTGGGGACAACCCTATAGTCGTCGGACATGTCGGCGGCGGGCCAACGTAGGCCCAGGGTCGTGGGGACGACCCTATCGTCGTCGGACAAGTCGGCGGCGGGCCAACATAGTCCCGGGGTGGTGGGGACGACCCTGTAGTCGCCGGACATGACGGTGGCGGGCCAATCTAGTCCCGGGGCCGTGGGGACGACCCTATAGTCGTCGGACAAGTCGGCGCCTGGCCAACCTAGTCCCGGGGTCGTGGGGACGACCCTATAGTCGTCGGACAAGTCGGCGGCGGGCCCACCTAGTCCCGGGGTCGTGGGGACGACCCTATAGTCGTCGGACATGACGGTGGCGGGCGAATCTAGTCCCGGGGCCGTGGGGACGACCCTATAGTTGTCGGACAAGTCGGCGCCTGGCCAACCTAGTCCCGGGGTCGTGGGGACGACCCTATAGTCGTCGGACAAGTCGGCGGCGGGCCAACATAGTCCCGGGGTCGTGGGGACGACCCTGTAGTCGCCGGACATGACGGTGGCGGGCCAATCTAGTCCCGGGGCCCTGGGGACGACCCTATAGTCGTCGGACAAGCCGGCGCCTGGCCAACCTAGTGCCGGGTTCGTGGGGACGACCCTATAGTCGTCGGACATGTCGGCGGCTGGCCAACTTTGGCCCGTGTTCGTGGGGACGACCCTATAGTCGTCGGACATGACGGTGGCGGGCGAATCTAGTTCCGGGGCCGTGGGGACGACCCTATAGTCGTCGGACAAGTCGGCGCCTGGCCAACCTAGTCCCGGGGTCGTGGGGACGACCCTATAGTCGTCGGACAAGTCGGCGGCGGGCCAACATAGTCCCGGGGTCGTGGGAACGACCCTGTAGTCGCCGGACATGACGGTGGCGGGCCAATCTAGTCCCGGGGCCGTGGGGACGACCCTATAGTCGTCGGACAAGCCGGCGCCTGGCCAACCTAGTGCCGGGTTCGTGGGGACGACCCTATAGTCGTCGGACATGTCGGCGGCTGGCCAACTTTGACCCGTGGTCGTGGGGACGACACTATACCTGTCGGACATGACGGTGGCCGGCCAATCTAGTCCCGGGGTCGTGGGGACGACCCTATAGTCGTCGGACAAGTCGGCGGCGAGGCAACCTAGTCCCGCGGTCGTGGGGACGACCCTATAGACGTCGGACATGTCGGCGGCGGGCCGACGTAGGCACACGGTCGTGGGGACGACCCTATAATCGTCGGAAATGACGGTGGCGGGCCTATCTGGTCCCGGGGCCGTGGGGACGACCCTATTGTCGTCGGACATGTTGGCAGCGGGTTAACGTAGGCCCAGGGTCGTGGGGACGACCCTAAAGTCGTCGGACAAGTCGGCGGCGGGCCCACCTAGTCCCGGGGTCGTGGGGACGAAACTATAGTCGTCGGACATGACGGTGGCGGGCGAATCTAGTCCCGGGGCCGTGGGGACGACCCTATAGTCGTCGGACAAGTCGGCGCCTGGCCAACCTAGTCCCGGGGTCGTGGGGACGACCCTATAGTCGTCGGACAAGTCGGCGGCGGGCCAACATAGTCCCGGGGTCGTGGGGACGACCCTGTAGTCGCCGGACATGACGGTGGCGGGCCAATCTAGTCCCGGGGCCGTGGGGACGACCCTATAGTCGTCGGACAAGCCGGCGCCTGGCCAACCTAGTCCCGGGGTTGTGGGGACGACCCTATAGTCGTCGGACATGTTGGCAGCGGGCCAACGTAGGCCCAGGGTCTTGGGGACGACCCTACAGTCGTCGGACATGACGGTGGCGGTCCAATCTAGTCCAGGGATGGTAGGGACGACCCTATAGTCGTCGGACACGTCGGCGGCGGTCCAACCTAGTCCCGGGTTCGTGGGGACGACCCTATAGTCGTCGGACATGTCGGCGGCGGGCCAACGTAGGCCCAGGGTCGTTGGGTCGACCCTATAGTCGTCGGACATGACGGTGGCGGGCCAATCTAGTCCCGGGGTCGTGGGGACGACCCTATAGTCGTCGGACATGTTGGCAGCGGGCCAACGTAGGCCCAGGGTCGTGGGGACGACCCTACAGTCGTCGGACATGACGGTGGCGGGCCAATCTAGTCCCGGGGCCGTGGGGACGACCGTATAGTCGTCGGACATGTCGGCGGCTGGCCAACCTAACCCCGGGGTCGTGGGGACGACCGTATAGTCGTCGGACAAGTCGGCGGCGGGCCAACCTAGTAGCGGGGTCGTTGGGTCAACCCTGTAGTCGTCGGACAAGTCGCCGACGGGCCAACCTAGTACCGGGGTCGTGGGGACGATCCTGTAGTCGTAGGACATGACGGTGGCGGGCCAATCTAGTCCCGGGGTCGTGGGGACGACCCTATAGTCGTCGGACATGTCGGCGGCTGGCCAACTTTGGCCCGGGGTAGTGGGGACGACCCTATAGTCGTCGGAGAAGTCGGCGGCGGGCCACACTAGTCCCGGTGTCGTGGGGACGCTCCTATAGTCGTCGGACATGTCGGCGGCTGGCCAACTTTGGCCCGGGGTAGTGGGGACGACCCTATAGTCGTCGGAGAAGTCGGCGGCGGGCCACCCTAGTCCCGGTGTCGTGGGGACGCCCCTATAGTCGGCGGACATGTCGGCGGCTGGCCAACTTTGGCCCGGGGTAGTGGGGACGCTCCTATAGTCGTCGGAGAAGTCGGCGGCGGGCCACACTAGTCCCGGTGTCGTGGGGACGCTCCTATAGTCGTCGGACATGTCGGCGGCTGGCCAACTTTGGCCCGGGGTAGTGGGGACGACCCTATATTCGTCGGAGAAGTCGGCGGCGGGCCACCCTAGTCCCGGTGTCGTGGGGACGCCCCTATAGTCGTCGGACATGTCGGCGGCTGGCCAACTTTGGCCCGGGGTAGTGGGGACGACCCTATAGTCGTCGGAGAAGTCGGCGGCGGGCCACACTAGTCCCGGTGTCGTAGGGACGCCCCTATAGTCGTCGGACATGTCGGCGGCTGGCCAACTTTGGCCCGGGGTCGTGGGGACGTCCCTATAGTCGTCGGACATGTCGGCGGCTGGCCAACCTAGTGCCGGGTTCGTGGGGACGACCCTATAGTCGTCGGACATGTCGGCGGCTGGCCAACTTTGGCCCGTGGTCGTGGGGACGACACTATACCTGTCGGACATGACGGTGGCGGGCCAATCTAGTCCCGGGGCCGTGAGGACGACCCTATACTCGTCGGACATGTTGGCAGCGGGCCAACGTAGGCCCAGGGTCGTGGGGACGACCCTAAAGTCGTCGGACAAGTCGGCGGCGGGCCCACCTAGTCCCGGGGTCGTGGGGACGACCCTATAGTCGTCCGACATGTCCGCGGCTGGCCAACCTAGTCCCGGGTTCGTGGGGACGACCCTATAGTCGTCGGACATGTCGGCGGCGGGCCAACGTAGGCCCAGGGTCGTTGGGTCGACCCTATACTCGCCGGACATGTCGGCGGTTAGGCCAATGTAGGCCCAGGGTCGTGGGGTCGACCCTATAGTCGTCGGAAATGACGGTGGCGGGCCAATCTAGTCCCGGGGCCGTGGGGACGACCGTATAGTCGTCGGACATGTCGGCGGCTGGCCAACTTTGGCCCCTGGTCGTGGGGACAACCCTATAGTCGTCGGACATGTCGGCGGCGGGCCAACGTAGGCCCAGGGTCGTGGGGACGACCCTATCGTCGTCGGACAAGTCGGCGGCGGGCCAACATAGTCCCGGGGTGGTGGGGACGACCCTGTAGTCGCCGGACATGACGGTGGCGGGCCAATCTAGTCCCGGGGCCGTGGGGACGACCCTATAGTCGTCGGACAAGTCGGCGCCTGGCCAACCTAGTCCCGGGGTCGTGGGGACGACCCTATAGTCGTCGGACAAGTCGGCGGCGGGCCCACCTAGTCCCGGGGTCGTGGGGACGACCCTATAGTCGTCGGACATGACGGTGGCGGGCGAATCTAGTCCCGGGGCCGTGGGGACGACCCTATAGTTGTCGGACAAGTCGGCGCCTGGCCAACCTAGTCCCGGGGTCGTGGGGACGACCCTATAGTCGTCGGACAAGTCGGCGGCGGGCCAACATAGTCCCGGGGTCGTGGGGACGACCCTGTAGTCGCCGGACATGACGGTGGCGGGCCAATCTAGTCCCGGGGCCCTGGGGACGACCCTATAGTCGTCGGACAAGCCGGCGCCTGGCCAACCTAGTGCCGGGTTCGTGGGGACGACCCTATAGTCGTCGGACATGTCGGCGGCTGGCCAACTTTGGCCCGTGTTCGTGGGGACGACCCTATAGTCGTCGGACATGACGGTGGCGGGCGAATCTAGTTCCGGGGCCGTGGGGACGACCCTATAGTCGTCGGACAAGTCGGCGCCTGGCCAAACTAGTCCCGGGGTCGTGGGGACGACCCTATAGTCGTCGGACAAGTCGGCGGCGGGCCAACATAGTCCCGGGGTCGTGGGAACGACCCTGTAGTCGCCGGACATGACGGTGGCGGGCCAATCTAGTCCCGGGGCCGTGGGGACGACCCTATAGTCGTCGGACAAGCCGGCGCCTGGCCAACCTAGTGCCGGGTTCGTGGGGACGACCCTATAGTCGTCGGACATGTCGGCGGCTGGCCAACTTTGACCCGTGGTCGTGGGGACGACACTATACCTGTTGGACATGACGGTGGCCGGCCAATCTAGTCCCGGGGTCGTGGGGACGACCCTATAGTCGTCGGACAAGTCGGCGGCGAGGCAACCTAGTCCCGCGGTCGTGGGGACGACCCTATAGACGTCGGACATGTCGGCGGCGGGCCGACGTAGGCACACGGTCGTGGGGACGACCCTATAATCGTCGGAAATGACGGTGGCGGGCCTATCTGGTCCCGGGGCCGTGGGGACGACCCTATTGTCGTCGGACATGTTGGCAGCGGGTTAACGTAGGCCCAGGGTCGTGGGGACGACCCTAAAGTCGTCGGACAAGTCGGCGGCGGGCCCACCTAGTCCCGGGGTCGTGGGGACGAAACTATAGTCGTCGGACATGACGGTGGCGGGCGAATCTAGTCCCGGGGCCGTGGGGACGACCCTATAGTCGTCGGACAAGTCGGCGCCTGGCCAACCTAGTCCCGGGGTCGTGGGGACGACCCTATAGTCGTCGGACAAGTCGGCGGCGGGCCAACATAGTCCCGGGGTCGTGGGGACGACCCTGTAGTCGCCGGACATGACGGTGGCGGGCCAATCTAGTCCCGGGGCCGTGGGGACGACCCTATAGTCGTCGGACAAGCCGGCGCCTGGCCAACCTAGTCCCGGGGTTGTGGGGACGACCCTATAGTCGTCGGACATGTTGGCCGCGGGCCAACGTAGGCCCAGGGTCTTGGGGACGACCCTACAGTCGTCGGACATGACGGTGGCGGTCCAATCTAGTCCAGGGATGGTAGGGACGACCCTATAGTCGTCGGACACGTCGGCGGCGGTCCAACCTAGTCCCGGGTTCGTGGGGACGACCCTATAGTCGTCGGACATGTCGGCGGCGGGCCAACGTAGGCCCAGGGTCGTTGGGTCGACCCTATAGTCGTCGGACATGACGGTGGCGGGCCAATCTAGTCCCGGGGTCGTGGGGACGACCCTATAGTCGTCGGACATGTTGGCAGCGGGCCAACGTAGGCCCAGGGTCGTGGGGACGACCCTACAGTCGTCGGACATGACGGTGGCGGGCCAATCTAGTCCCGGGGCCGTGGGGACGACCGTATAGTCGTCGGACATGTCGGCGGCTGGCCAACCTAACCCCGGGGTCGTGGGGACGACCGTATAGTCGTCGGACAAGTCGGCGGCGGGCCAACCTAGTAGCGGGGTCGTTGGGACAACCCTGTAGTCGTCGGACAAGTCGCCGACGGGCCAACCTAGTACCGGGGTCGTGGGGACGATCCTGTAGTCGTAGGACATGACGGTGGCGGGCCAATCTAGTCCCGGGGTCGTGGGGACGACCCTATAGTCGTCGGACATGTCGGCGGCTGGCCAACTTTGGCCCGGTGTAGTGGGGACGACCCTATAGTCGTCGGAGAAGTCGGCGGCGGGCCACCCTAGTCCCGGTGTCGTGGGGACGCCCCTATAGTCGTCGGACATGTTGGCAGCGGGCCAACGTAGGCCCAGGGTCTTGGGGACGACCCTACAGTCGTCGGACATGACGGTGGCGGTCCAATCTAGTCCAGGGGTGGTAGGGACGACCCTATAGTCGTCGGACACGTCGGCGGCGGTCCAACCTAGTCCCGGGTTCGTGGGGACGACCCTATAGTCGTCGGACATGGCGGTGGCGGGCCAATCTAGTCCCGGGGTCGTGGGGACGACCCTATAGTCGTCGGACAAGTCGGCGGCGGGCCAACCTAGTCCCGGGGAAGTGGGGACGACCCTATAGTCGTCGGACATGTCGGCGGCTGGCCAACCTAGTCCCGGTGTCGTGGGGACGCTCCTATAGTCGTCGGACATGTCGGCGGCTGGACAACTTTGGCCCGGGGTAGTGGGGACGACCCTATAGTCGTCGGGGAAGTCGGCGGCGGGCCACCCTAGTCCCGGTGTCGTGGGGACGCCCCTATAGTCGTCGGACATGTTGGCAGCGGGCCAACGTAGGCCCAGGGTCGTGGGGACGACCCTATAGTCGTCGGACAAGTCGGCGGCGGGCCCACCTAGTCCCGGTGTCGTGGGGACGCTCCTATAGTCGTCGGACATGTCGGCGGCTGGACAACTTTGGCCCGGGGTAGTGGGGACGACCCTATAGTCGTCGGGGAAGTCGGCGGCGGGCCACCCTAGTCCCGGTGTCGTGGGGACGCCCCTATAGTCGTCGGACATGTTGGCAGCGGGCCAACGTAGGCCCAGGGTCGTGGGGACGACCCTATAGTCGTCGGACAAGCCGGCGCCTGGCCAACCTAGTCCCGGGGTCGTGGGGACGATCCTAAAGTCGTCGGACAAGTCGGCGGCGGGCCCACCTAGTCCCGGGGTCGTGGGGACGACCCTATAGTCGTCCGACATGTCGGCGGCTGGCCAACCTAGTCCCGGGTTCGTGGGGACGACCCTACAGTCGTCGGAAATGTCGGTGGCGGGCCAATCTAGTCCCGGGTTCGTGGGGACGACCCTATAGTCGTCGGACA
The DNA here is from genome assembly GCA_946251845.1 of Andrena fulva. Taxonomy (NCBI): domain Eukaryota; kingdom Metazoa; phylum Arthropoda; class Insecta; order Hymenoptera; family Andrenidae; genus Andrena; species Andrena fulva. Next base: position 338,427 of record CAMITZ010000116.1, on the reverse strand, counting down.
TGTCGGCGCCTGGCCAACCTATTCCCGGGGCCGTGGGGACGACCCTATTGTCGTCGGACATGTTGGCAGCGGGTTAACGTAGGCCCAGGGTCGTGGGGACGACCCTATAGTCGTCGGACATGTCGGCGGCGGGCCAACGTAGGCCCAGGGTCGTTGGGTCGACCCTATACTCGTCGGACATGTCGGCGGTTAGGCCAAAGTAGGCCCAGGGTCGTGGGGTCGACCCTATAGTCGTCGGACATGACGGTGGCGGGCCAATCTAGTCCCGGGCCGTGGGGACGACCGTATAGTCGTCGGACATGTCGGCGGCTGGCCAACTTTGGCCCCTGGTCGTGGGGACGACCCTATAGTCGTCGGACATGTCGGCGGCGGGCCAACGTAGGCCCAGGGTCGTAAGGACGACCCTATAGCCGTCGGACATGTTGGCAGCGGGCCAACGTAGGCCCAGGGTCGTGGGGACGACCCTACAGTCGTCGGAAATGTCGGTGGCGGGCCAATCTAGTCCCGGGTTCGTGGGGACGACCCTATAGTCGTCGGACATGTCGGCGCCTGGCCAACCTATTCCCGGGGCCGTGGGGACGACCCTATTGTCGTCGGACATGTTGGCAGCGGGTTAACGTAGGCCCAGGGTCGTGGGGACGACCCTAAAGTCGTCGGACAAGTCGGCGGCGGGCCCACCTAGTCCCGGGGTCGTGGGGACGACCCTATAGTCGTCGGACATGACGGTGGCGGGCCAATCTAGTCCCGGTGTCGTGGGGACGAACCTATAGTTGTCGCACATGTCGACGGCTGGCCAACTTTGGCCCAGGGTCGTGGGGACGACCCTATAGTCGTTGGACATGTTGGCGGCGGGCCAATCTAGTCCCGTGTTCGTGGGGACGACCCTATAATCGTTGGACATGTTGGCGGCGGGCCAACGTAGGCCCAGGGTAGTCGGCGCGACCCTACAGTCGTCGAACATGACGGTGGCGGGCCAATCTAGTCCCGGGGTCGTGGGGACGACCCTATAGTCGTCGGGCAAGTCGGCGGCGGGCCAACATAGTCCCGGGGTCGTGGGGACGACCCTGTAGTCGCCGGACATGACGGTGGCGGGCCAATCTAGTCCCGGGGCCGTGGGGACGACCCTATAGTCGTCGGACAAGTCGGCGCCTGGCCAACCTATTCCCGGGGTCGTGGGGACGACCCTATAGTCGTCGGACAAGTCGGCGGCGGGCCCACCTAGTCCCGGGGTCGTGGGGACGACCCTATAGTCGTCGGACATGACGGTGGCGGGCGAATCTAGTCCCGGGGCCGTGGGGACGACCCTATAGTTGTCGGACAAGTCGGCGCCTGGCCAACCTAGTCCCGGGGTCGTGGGGACGACCCTATAGTCGTCGGACAAGTCGGCGGCGGGCCAACATAGTCCCGGGGTCGTGGGGACGACCCTGTAGTCGCCGGACATGACGGTGGCGGGCGAATCTAGTCCCGGGGCCGTGGGGACGACCCTATAGTCGTCGGACAAGTCGGCGCCTGGCCAACCTAGTCCCGGGGTCGTGGGGACGACCCTATAGTCGTCGGACAAGTCGGCGGCGGGCCAACATAGTCCCGGGGTCGTGGGGACGACCCTGTAGTCGCCGGACATGACGGTGGCGGGCCAATCTAGTCCCGGGGCCCTGGGGACGACCCTATAGTCGTCGGACAAGCCGGCGCCACGCCAACCTAGTGCCGGGTTCGTGGGGACGACCCTATAGTCGTCGGACATGTCGGCGGCTGGCCAACTTTGGCCCGTGGTCGTGGGGACGACACTATACCTGTCGGACAAGTCGGCGGCGGGCCAACATAGTCCCGGGGTCGTGGGGACGACCCTGTAGTCGCCGGACATGACGGTGGCGGGCCAATCTAGTCCCGGGGCCGTGGGGACGACCCTATAGTCGTCGGACAAGCCGGCGCCTGGCCAACCTAGTGCCGGGTTCGTGGGGACGACCCTATAGTCGTCGGACATGTCGGCGGCTGGCCAACTTTGACCCGTGGTCGTGGGGACGACACTATACCTGTCGGACATGACGGTGGCGGGCCAATCTAGTCCCGGGGTCGTGGGGACGACCCTATAGTCGTCGGACAAGTCGGCGGCGAGGCAACCTAGTCCCGCGGTCGTGGGGACGACCCTATAGACGTCGGACATGTCGGCGGCGGGCCAACGTAGGCACACGGTCGTGGGGACGACCCTATAATCGTCGGAAATGACGGTGGCGGGCCTATCTGGTCCCGGGGCCGTGGGGACGACCCTATTGTCGTCGGACATGTTGGCAGCGGGTTAACGTAGGCCCAGGGTCGTGGGGACGACCCTAAAGTCGTCGGACAAGTCGGCGGCGGGCCCACCTAGTCCCGGGGTCGTGGGGACGACCCTATAGTCGTCGGACAGGACGGTGGCGGGCGAATCTAGTCCCGGGGCCGTGGGGACGACCCTATAATCGTCGGACATGACGGTGGCGGGCCAATCTAGTCCCGGAGCCGTGAGGACGACCCTATACTCGTCGGACATGTTGGCAGCGGGCCAACGTAGGCCCAGGGTCGTGGGGACGAACCTAAAGTCGTCGGACAAGTCGGCGGCGGGCCCACCTAGTCCCGGGGTCGTGGGGACGACCCTATAGTCGTCGGACAGGACGGTGGCGGGCGAATCTAGTCCCGGGGCCGTGGGGACGACCCTATAATCGTCGGACATGACGGTGGCGGGCCAATCTAGTCCCGGGGCCGTGAGGACGACCCTATACTCGTCGGACATGTTGGCAGCGGGCCAACGTAGGCCCAGGGTCGTGGCGACGACCCTACAGTCGTCGGAAATGACGGTGGCGGGCCAATCTAGTCCCGGGTACGTGGGGACGACCCTATAGTCGTCGGACATGTCGGCGGCGGGCCAACGTAGGCCCAGGGTCGTTGGGACGACCCTACAGTCGTCGGACATGACGGTGGCGGTCCAATCTAGTCCAGGGGTGGTAGGGACGACCCTATAGTCGTCGGACACGTCGGCGGCGGTCCAACCTAGTCCCGGGTTCGTGGGGACGACCCTATAGTCGTCGGACATGTCGGCGGCGGGCCACCCTAGTCCCGGTGTCGTGGGGACGCCCCTATAGTCGTCGGACATGTCGGCGGCTGGCCAACTTTGGCCCGGGGTAGTGGGGACGACCCTATAGTCGTCGGAGAAGTCGGCGTCGGGCCACACTAGTCCCGGTGTCGTGGGGACGTCCCTATAGTCGTCGGACATGTCGGCGGCTGGCCAACCTAGTCCCGGGTTCGTGGGGACGACCCTATAATCGTCGGACATGTCGGGGGGCTGGCCAACTTTGGCCCGTGGTCGTGGGGACAACCCTATAGTCGTCGGACATGTCGGCGGCGGGCCAACGTAGGCCCAGGGTCGTGGGGACGACCCTATCGTCGTCGGACAAGTCGGCGGCGGGCCAACATAGTCCCGGGGTGGTGGGGACGACCCTGTAGTCGCCGGACATGACGGTGGCGGGCCAATCTAGTCCCGGGGCCGTGGGGACGACCCTATAGTCGTCGGACAAGTCGGCGCCTGGCCAACCTAGTCCCGGGGTCGTGGGGACGACCCTATAGTCGTCGGACAAGTCGGCGGCGGGCCCACCTAGTCCCGGGGTCGTGGGGACGACCCTATAGTCGTCGGACATGACGGTGGCGGGCGAATCTAGTCCCGGGGCCGTGGGGACGACCCTATAGTTGTCGGACAAGTCGGCGCCTGGCCAACCTAGTCCCGGGGTCGTGGGGACGACCCTATAGTCGTCGGACAAGTCGGCGGCGGGCCAACATAGTCCCGGGGTCGTGGGGACGACCCTGTAGTCGCCGGACATGACGGTGGCGGGCCAATCTAGTCCCGGGGCCCTGGGGACGACCCTATAGTCGTCGGACAAGCCGGCGCCTGGCCAACCTAGTGCCGGGTTCGTGGGGACGACCCTATAGTCGTCGGACATGTCGGCGGCTGGCCAACTTTGGCCCGTGGTCGTGGGGACGACCCTATAGTCGTCGGACATGACGGTGGCGGGCGAATCTAGTTCCGGGGCCGTGGGGACGACCCTATAGTCGTCGGACAAGTCGGCGCCTGGCCAACCTAGTCCCGGGGTCGTGGGGACGACCCTATAGTCGTCGGACAAGTCGGCGGCGGGCCAACATAGTCCCGGGGTCGTGGGAACGACCCTGTAGTCGCCGGACATGACGGTGGCGGGCCAATCTAGTCCAGGGGCCGTGGGGACGACCCTATAGTCGTCGGACAAGCCGGCGCCTGGCCAACCTAGTGCCGGGTTCGTGGGGACGACCCTATAGTCGTCGGACATGTCGGCGGCTGGCCAACTTTGACCCGTGGTCGTGGGGACGACACTATACCTGTCGGACATGACGGTGGCCGGCCAATCTAGTCCCGGGGTCGTGGGGACGACCCTATAGTCGTCGGACAAGTCGGCGGCGAGGCAACCTAGTCCCGCGGTCGTGGGGACGACCCTATAGACGTCGGACATGTCGGCGGCGGGCCGACGTAGGCACACGGTCGTGGGGACGACCCTATAATCGTCGGAAATGACGGTGGCGGGCCTATCTGATCCCGGGGCCGTGGGGACGACCCTATTGTCGTCGGACATGTTGGCAGCGGGTTAACGTAGGCCCAGGGTCGTGGGGACGACCCTAAAGTCGTCGGACAAGTCGGCGGCGGGCCCACCTAGTCCCGGGGTCGTGGGGACGAAACTATATTCGTCGGACATGACGGTGGCGGGCGAATCTAGTCCCGGGGCCGTGGGGACGACCCTATAGTCGTCGGACAAGTCGGCGCCTGGCCAACCTAATCCCGGGGTCGTGGGGACGACCCTATAGTCGTCGGACAAGTCGGCGGCGGGCCAACATAGTCCCGGGGTCGTGGGGACGACCCTGTAGTCGCCGGACATGACGGTGGCGGGCCAATCTAGTCCCGGGGCCGTGGGGACGACCCTATAGTCGTCGGACAAGCCGGCGCCTGGCCAACCTAGTCCCGGGGTTGTGGGGACGACCCTATAGTCGTCGGACATGTCGGCGGCGGGCCAACGTAGGCCCAGGGTCGTTGGGTCGACCCTATAGTCGTCGGACATGACGGTGGCGGGCCAATCTAGTCCCGGGGTCGTGGGGACGACCCTATAGTCGTCGGACATGTTGGCAGCGGGCCAACGTAGGCCCAGGGTCGTGGGGACGACCCTACAGTCGTCGGACATGACGGTGGCGGGCCAATCTAGTCCCGGGGCCGTGGGGACGACCGTATAGTCGTCGGACATGTCGGCGGCTGGCCAACCTAACCCCGGGGTCGTGGGGACGACCGTATAGTCGTCGGACAAGTCGGCGGCGGGCCAACCTAGTAGCGGGGTCGTTGGGACAACCCTGTAGTCGTCGGACAAGTCGCCGACGGGCCAACCTAGTACCGGGGTCGTGGGGACGATCCTGTAGTCGTAGGACATGACGGTGGCGGGCCAATCTAGTCCCGGGGTCGTGGGGACGACCCTATAGTCGTCGGACATGTCGGCGGCTGGCCAACTTTGGCCCGGTGTAGTGGGGACGACCCTATAGTCGTCGGAGAAGTCGGCGGCGGGCCACCCTAGTCCCGGTGTCGTGGGGACGCCCCTATAGTCGTCGGACATGTTGGCAGCGGGCCAACGTAGGCCCAGGGTCTTGGGGACGACCCTACAGTCGTCGGACATGACGGTGGCGGTCCAATCTAGTCCAGGGGTGGTAGGGACGACCCTATAGTCGTCGGACACGTCGGCGGCTGGCCAACCTAGTCCCGGTGTCGTGGGGACGCTCCTATAGTCGTCGGACATGTCGGCGGCTGGACAACTTTGGCCCGGGGTAGTGGGGACGACCCTATAGTCGTCGGAGAAGTCGGCGGCGGGCCACCCTAGTCCCGGTGTCGTGGGGACGCCCCTATAGTCGTCGGACATGTTGGCAGCGGGCCAACGTAGGCCCAGGGTCGTGGGGACGACCCTATAGTCGTCGGACAAGCCGGCGCCTGGCCAACCTAGTCCCGGGGACGTGGGGACGACCCTAAAGTCGTCGGACAAGTCGGCGGCGGGCCCACCTAGTCCCGGGGTCGTGGGGACGACCCTATAGTCGTCCGACATGTCGGCGGCTGGCCAACCTAGTCCCGGGTTCGTGGGGACGACCCTACAGTCGTCGGAAATGTCGGTGGCGGGCCAATCTAGTCCCGGGTTCGTGGGGACGACCCTATAGTCGTCGGACATGTCGGCGCCTGGCCAACCTATTCCCGGGGCCGTGGGGACGACCCTATTGTCGTCGGACATGTTGGCAGCGGGTTAACGTAGGCCCAGGGTCGTGGGGACGACCCTATAGTCGTCGGACATGTCGGCGGCGGGCCAACGTAGGCCCAGGGTCGTTGGGTCGACCCTATACTCGTCGGACATGTCGGCGGTTAGGCCAAAGTAGGCCCAGGGTCGTGGGGTCGACCCTATAGTCGTCGGACATGACGGTGGCGGGCCAATCTAGTCCCGGGCCGTGGGGACGACCGTATAGTCGTCGGACATGTCGGCGGCTGGCCAACTTTGGCCCCTGGTCGTGGGGACGACCCTATAGTCGTCGGACATGTCGGCGGCGGGCCAACGTAGGCCCAGGGTCGTAAGGACGACCCTATAGCCGTCGGACATGTTGGCAGCGGGCCAACGTAGGCCCAGGGTCGTGGGGACGACCCTACAGTCGTCGGAAATGTCGGTGGCGGGCCAATCTAGTCCCGGGTTCGTGGGGACGACCCTATAGTCGTCGGACATGTCGGCGGCGGGCCAACATAGTCCCGGGGTCGTGGGGACGACCCTGTAGTCGCCGGACATGACGGTGGCGGGCCAATCTAGTCCCGGGGCCCTGGGGACGACCCTATAGTCGTCGGACAAGCCGGCGCCACGCCAACCTAGTGCCGGGTTCGTGGGGACGACCCTATAGTCGTCGGACATGTCGCCGGCTGGCCAACTTTGGCCCGTGGTCGTGGGGACGACACTATACCTGTCGGACATGACGGTGGCGGGCCAATCTAGTCCCGGGGTCGTGGGGACGACCCTATAGTCGTCGGACATGACGGTGGCGGGCGAATCTAGTCCCGGGGCCGTGGGGACGACCCTATAGTCGTCGGACAAGTCGGCGCCTGGCCAACCTAGTCCCGGGGTCGTGGGGACGACCCTATAGTCGTCGGACAAGTCGGCGGCGGGCCAACATAGTCCCGGGGTCGTGGGGACGACCCTGTAGTCGCCGGACATGACGGTGGCGGGCCAATCTAGTCCCGGGGCCGTGGGGACGACCCTATAGTCGTCGGACAAGCCGGCGCCTGGCCAACCTAGTGCCGGGTTCGTGGGGACGACCCTATAGTCGTCGGACATGTTGGCAGCGGGCCAACGTAGGCCCAGGGTCTTGGGGTCGACCCTACAGTCGTCGGACATGACGGTGGCGGGCCAATCTAGTCCCGGGGCCGTGGGGACGACCGTATAGTCGTCGGACATGTCGCCGGCTGGCCAACTTTGGCCCGTGGTCGTGGGGACGACACTATACCTGTCGGACATGACGGTGGCGGGCCAATCTAGTCCCGGGGTCGTGGGGACGACCCTATAGTCGTCGGACATGACGGTGGCGGGCGAATCTAGTCCCGGGGCCGTGGGGACGACCCTATAGTCGTCGGACAAGTCGGCGCCTGGCCAACCTAGTCCCGGGGTCGTGGGGACGACCCTATAGTCGTCGGACAAGTCGGCGGCGGGCCAACATAGTCCCGGGGTCGTGGGGACGACCCTGTAGTCGCCGGACATGACGGTGGCGGGCCAATCTAGTCCCGGGGCCGTGGGGACGACCCTATAGTCGTCGGACAAGCCGGCGCCTGGCCAACCTAGTGCCGGGTTCGTGGGGACGACCCTATAGTCGTCGGACATGTCGGCGGCTGGCCAACTTTGACCCGTGGTCGTGGGGACGACACTATACCTGTCGGACATGACGGTGGAGGGCCAATCTAGTCCCGGGGTCGTGGGGACGACCCTATAGTCGTCGGACAAGTCGGCGGCGAGGCAACCTAGTCCCGCGGTCGTGGGGACGACCCTATAGTCGTCGGACAAGCCGGCGCCTGGCCAACCTAGTCCCGGGGTCGTGGGGACGACCCTATAGTCGTCGGACATGTTGGCAGCGGGCCAACGTAGGCCCAGGGTCGTGGGGACGACCCTATAGTCGTCGGACAAGCCGGCGCCTGGCCAACCTAGTCCCGGGGTCGTGGGGACGACCCTATAGTCGTCGGACATGTTGGCAGCGGGCCAACGTAGGCCCAGGGTCTTGGGGTCGACCCTACAGTCGTCGGACATGACGGTGGCGGGCCAATCTAGTCCCGGGGCCGTGGGGACGACCGTATAGTCGTCGGACATGCCGGCGGCTGGCGAATCTAGTCCCGGGGCCGTGGGGACGACCCTATAGTCGTCGGACAAGTCGGCGCCTGGCCAACCTAGTCCCGGGGTCGTGGGGACGACCCTATAGTCGTCGGACATGACGGTGGCGGGCCAATCTAGTCCCGGTGTCGTGGGGACGAACCTATAGTTGTCGCACATGTCGACGGCTGGCCAACTTTGGCCCAGGGTCGTGGGGACGACCCTATAGTCGTTGGACATGTTGGCGGCGGGCCAATCTAGTCCCGTGTTCGTGGGGACGACCCTATAATCGTTGGACATGTTGGCGGCGGGCCAACGTAGGCACACGGTCGTGGGGACGACCCTATAATCGTCGGAAATGACGGTGGCGGGCCTATCTAGTCCCGGGGCCGTGGGGACGACCCTATAGTCGTCGGACAAGCCGGCGCCTGGCCAACCTAGTCCCGGGGTCGTGGGGACGACCCTATAGTCGTCGGACATGTTGGCAGCGGGCCAACGTAGGCCCAGGGTCGTGGGGTCGACCCTACAGTCGTCGGACATGACGGTGGCGGGCCAATCTAGTCCCGGGGCCGTGGGGACGACCGTATAGTCGTCGGACATGCCGGCGGCTGGCGAATCTAGTCCCGGGGCCGTGGGGACGACCCTATAGTCGTCGGACAAGTCGGCGCCTGGCCAACCTAGTCCCGGGGTCGTGGGGACGACCCTATAGTCGTCGGACAAGTCGGCGGCGGGCCAACATAGTCCCGGGGTCGTGGGGACGACCCTGTAGTCGCCGGACATGACGGTGGCGGGCCAATCTAGTCCCGGGGCCGTGGGGACGACCCTGTAGTCGCCGGACATGACGGTGGCGGGCCAATCTAGTCCCGGGGCCCTGGGGACGACCCTATAGTCGTCGGACAAGCCGGCGCCACGCAAACCTAGTGCCGGGTTCGTGGGGACGACCCTATAGTCGTCGGACATGTCGCCGGCTGGCCAACTTTGGCCCGTGGTCGTGGGGACGACACTATACCTGTCGGACATGACGGTGGCGGGCCAATCTAGTCCCGGGGTCGTGGGGACGACCCTATAGTCGTCGGACATGACGGTGGCGGGCGAATCTGGTCCCGGGGCCGTGGGGACGACCCTATAGTCGTCGGACAAGTCGGCGCCTGGCCAACCTAGTCCCGGGGTCGTGGGGACGACCCTATAGTCGTCGGACAAGTCGGCGGCGGGCCAACATAGTCCCGGGGTCGTGGGGACGACCCTGTAGTCGCCGGACATGACGGTGGCGGGCCAATCTAGTCCCGGGGCCGTGGGGACGACCCTATAGTCGTCGGACAAGCCGGCGCCTGGCCAACCTAGTGCCGGGTTCGTGGGGACGACCCTATAGTCGTCGGACAAGCCGGCGCCTGGCCAACCTAGTGCCGGGTTCGTGGGGACGACCCTATAGTCGTCGGACATGTCGGCGGCTGGCCAACTTTGACCCGAGGTCGTGGGGACGACACTATACCTGTCGGACATGACGGTGGCGGGCCAATCTAGTCCCGGGGTCGTGGGGACGACCCTATAGTCGTCGGACAAGTCGGCGGCGAGGCAACCTAGTCCCGCGGTCGTGGGGACGACCCTATAGACGTCGGACATGTCGGCGGCGGGCCAACGTAGGCACACGGTCGTGGGGACGACCCTATAATCGTCGGAAATGACGGTGGCGGGCCTATCTGGTCCCGGGGCCGTGGGGACGACCCTATTGTCGTCGGACATGTTGGCAGCGGGTTAACGTAGGCCCAAGGTCGTGGGGACGACCCTAAAGTCGTCGGACAAGTCGGCGGCGGGCCCACCTAGTCCCGGGGTCGTGGGGACGACCCTATAGTCGTCGGACATGACGGTGGCGGGCGAATCTAGTCCCGGGGCCGTGGGGACGACCCTATAGTCGTCGGACAAGTCGGCGCCTGGCCAACCTAGTCTCGGGGTCGTGGGGACGACCCTATAGTCGTCGGACAAGTCGGCGGCGGGCCAACATAGTCCCGGGGTCGTGGGGACGACCCTGTAGTCGCCGGACATGACGGTGGCGGGCCAATCTAGTCCCGGGGCCGTGGGGACGACCCTATAGTCGTCGGACAAGCCGGCGCCTGGCCAACCTAGTCCCGGGGTCGTGGGGACGACCCTATAGTCGTCGGACATGTTGGCAGCGGGCCAACGTAGGCCCAGGATCGTGGGGACGACCCTATAGTCGTCGGACAAGCCGGCGCCTGGCCAACCTAGTCCCGGGGTCGTGGGGACGACCCTATAGTCGTCGGACATGTTGGCAGCGGGCCAACGTAGGCCCAGGGTCTTGGGGACGACCCTACAGTCGTCGGACATGACGGTGGCGGGCCAATCTAGTCCCGGGGCCGTGGGGACGACCGTATAGTCGTCGGACATGTCGGCGGCTGGCCAACCTAATCCCGGGGTCGTGGGGACGACCGTATAGTCGTCGGACAAGTCGGCGGCGGGCCAACCTAGTAGCGGGGTCGTTGGGACAACCCTGTAGTCGTCGGACAAGTCGCCGACGGGCCAACCTAGTACCGGGGTCGTGGGGACGATCCTGTAGTCGTAGGACATGACGGTGGCGGGCCAATCTACTCCCGGGGTCGTGGGGACGACCCTATAGTCGTCGGACATGTCGGCGGCTGGCCAACTTTGGCCCGGTGTAGTGGGGACGACCCTATAGTCGTCGGAGAAGTCGGCGGCGGGCCAACCTAGTCCCGGGGAAGTGGGGACGACCCTATAGTCGTCGGACATGTCGGCGGCTGGCCAACCTAGTCCCGGGTTCGTGGGGACGACCCTATAATCGTTGGACATGTTGGCGGCGGGCCAACGTAGGCCCAGGGTAGTCGGGGCGACCCTACAGTCGTCGAACATGACGGTGGCGGGCTAATCTAGTTCCGGGGTTGTGAGGACGACCCTATAGTCGTTGGACATGACGGTGGCGGGCCAATCTAGTCCCGGGGTCGTGGGGACGAACCTATAGTTGTCGCACATGTCGACGGCTGGCCAACTTTGGCCCAGGGTCGTGGGGACGACCCTATAGTCGTTGGACATGTTGGCGGCGGGCCAATCTAGTCCCGGGGTCGTGGGGACGAACCTATAGTTGTCGCACATGTCGACGGCTGGCCAACTTTGGCCCAGGGTCGTGGGGACGACCCTATAGTCGTCGGACATGACGGTGGCGGGCGAATCTAGTCCCGGGGCCGTGGGGACGACCCTATGGTCGTCGGACAAGTCGGCGCCTGGCCAACCTAGTCCCGGGGTCGTGGGGACGACCCTATAGTCGTCGGACAAGTCGGCGGCGGGCCAACATAGTCCCGGGGTCGTGGGACGACTCTGTAGTCGCCGGACATGACGGTGGCGGGCGAATCTAGTCCCGGGGCCCTGGGGGCGACCCTATAGTCGTCGGACAAGCCGGCGCCTGACCAACCTAGTGCCGGGTTCGTGGGGACGACCCTATAGTCGTCGGACATGTCGGCGGCTGGCCAACTTTGGCCCGTGGTCGTGGGGACGACACTATACCTGTCGGACATGACGGTGGCGGGCCAATCTAGTCCCGGGGTCGTGGGGACGACCCTATAGTCGTCGGACATGACGGTGGCGGGCGAATCTAGTCCCGGGGCCGTGGGGACGACCCTATAGTCGTCGGACAAGTCGGCGCCTGGCCAACCTAGTCCCGGGGTCGTGGGGACGACCCTATAGTCGTCGGACAAGTCGGCGGCGGGCCAACATAGTCCCGGGGTCGTGGGGACGATCCTGTAGTCGCCGGACATGACGGTGGCGGGCCAATCTAGTCCCGGGGCCGTGGGGACGACCCTATAGTCGTCGGACTAGCCGGCGCCTGGCCAACCTAGTGCCGGGTTCGTGGGGACGACCCTATAGTCGTCGGACATGTCGGCGGCTGGCCAACTTTGACCCGTGGTCGTGGGGACGACACTATACCTGTCGGACATGACGGTGGCGGGCCAATCTAGTCCCGGGGTCGTGGGGACGACCCTATAGTCGTCGGACAAGTCGGCGGCGAGGCAACCTAGTCCCGCGGTCGTGGGGACGACCCTATAGACGTCGGACATGTCGGCGGCGGGCCAACGTAGGCACACGGTCGTGGGGACGACCCTATAATCGTCGGAAATGACGGTAGCGGGCCTATCTGGTCCCGGGGCCGTGGGGACGACCCTATTGTCGTCGGACATGTTGGCAGCGGGTTAACGTAGGCCCAGGGTCGTGGGGACGACCCTAAAGTCGTCGGACAAGTCGGCGGCGGGCCCACCTAGTCCCGGGGTCGTGGGGACGACCCTATAGTCGTCGGACATGACGGTGGCGGGCGAATCTAGTCCCGGGGCCGTGGGGACGACCCTATTTTCGTCGGACAAGCCGGCGCCTGGCCAACCTAGTCCCGGGGTCGTGGGGACGACCCTATAGTCGTCGGACATGTTGGCAGCGGGCCAACGTAGGCCCAGGGTCGTGGGGACGACCCTATAGTCGTCGGACAAGCCGGCGCCTGGCCAACCTAGTCCCGGGGGTCGTGGGGACGACCCTATAGTCGTCGGACATGTTGGCAGCGGGCCAACGTAGGCCCAGGGTCTTGGGGACGACCCTACAGTCGTCGGACATGACGGTGGCGGGCCAATCTAGTCCCGGGGCCGTGGGGACGACCGTATAGTCGTCTGACATGTCGGCGGCTGGCCAACCTAATCCCGGGGTCGTGGGGACGACCGTATAGTCGTCGGACAAGTCGGCGGCGGGCCAACCTAGTAGCGGGGTCGTTGGGACAACCCTGTAGTCGTCGGACAAGTCGCCGACGGGCCAACCTAGTACCGGGGTCGTGGGGACGATCCTGTAGTCGTAGGACATGACGGTGGCGGGCCAATCTAGTCCCGGGGTCGTGGGGACGACCCTATAGTCGTCGGACATGTCGGCGGCTGGCCAACTTTGGCCCGGTGTAGTGGGGACGACCCTATAGTCGTCGGAGAAGTCGGCGGCGGGCCACACTAGTCCCGGTGTCGTGGGGACGCTACTATAGTCGTCGGACATGTCGGCGGCTGGACAACTTTGGCCCGGGGTAGTGGGGACGACCCTATAGTCGTCGGAGAAGTGGGCGGCGGGCCACCCTAGTCCCGGTGTCGTGGGGACGCCCCTATAGTCGTCGGACATGTTGGCAGCGGGCCAACGTAGGCCCAGGGTCGTGGGGACGACCCTATAGTCGTCGGACAAGCCGGCGCCTGGCCAACCTAGTCCCGGGGTCGTGGGGACGACCCTAAAGTCGTCGGACAAGTCGGCGGCGGGCCCACCTAGTCCCGGGGTCGTGGGGACGACCCTATAGTCGTCCGACATGTCGGCGGCTGGCCAACCTAGTCCCGGGTTCGTGGGGACGACCCTACAGTCGTCGGAAATGTCGGTGGCGGGCCAATCTAGTCCCGGGTTCGTGGGGACGACCCTATAGTCGTCGGACATGTCGGCGCCCGGCCAACCTATTCCCGGGGCCGTGGGGACGACCCTATTGTCGTCGGACATGTTGGCAGCGGGTTAACGTAGGCCCAGGGTCGTGGGGACGACCCTATAGTCGTCGGACATGTCGGCGGCGGGCCAACGTAGGCCCAGGGTCGTTGGGTCGACCCTATACTCGTCGGACATATCGGCGGTTAGGCCAATGTAGACCCAGGGTCGTGGGGTCGACCCTATAGTCGTCGGACATGACGGTGGCGGGCCAATCTAGTCCCGGGCCGTGGGGACGACCGTATAGTCGTCGGACATGTCGGCGGCTGGCCAACTTTGGCCCCTGGTCGTGGGGACGACCCTAAAGTCGTCGGACAAGTCGGCGGCGGGCCCACCTAGTCCCGGGGTCGTGGGGACGACCCTATAGTCGTCCGACATGTCGGCGGCTGGCCAACCTAGTCCCGGTTTCGTGGGGACGACCCTACAGTCGTCGGAAATGTCGGTGGCGGGCCAATCTAGTCCCGGGTTCGTGGGGACGACCCTATAGTCGTCGGACATGTCGGCGCCTGGCCAACCTATTCCCGGGGCCGTGGGGACGACCCTAGTGTCGTCGGACATGTTGGCAGCGGGTTAACGTAGGCCCAGGGTCGTGGGGACGACCCTATAGTCGTCGGACATGTCGGCGGCGGGCCAACGTAGGCCCAGGGTCGTTGGGTCGACCCTATACTCGTCGGACATGTCGGCGGTTAGGCCAATGTAGGCCCAGGGTCGTGGGGTCGACCCTATAGTCGTCGGACATGACGGTGGCGGGCCAATCTAGTCCCGGGCCGTGGGGACGACCGTATAGTCGTCGGACATGTCGGCGGCTGGCCAACTTTGTCCCCTGGTCGTGGGGACGACCCTATAGTCGTCGGACATGTCGGCGGCGGGCCAACGTAGGCCCAGGGTCGTAAGGACGACCCTATAGCCGTCGGACATGTTGGCAGCGGGCCAACGTAGGCCCAGGGTCGTGGGGACGACCCTATAGTCGTCGGACAAGTCGGCGGCGGGCCCACCTAGTCCCGGGGTCGTGGGGACGACCCTATAGTCGTCGGACATGACGGTGGCGGGCGAATCTAGTCCCGGGGCCGTGGGGACGACCCTATAGTTGTCGGACAAGTCGGCGCCTGGCCAACCTAGTCCCGGGGTCGTGGGGACGACCCTATAGTCGTCGGACATGACGGTGGCGGGCGAATCTAGTCCCGGGGCCGTGGGGACGACCCTATAGTCGTCGGACAAGTCGGCGCCTGGCCAACCTAGTCCCGGGGTCGTGGGGACGACCCTATAGTCGTCGGACAAGTCGGCGGCGGGCCAACATAGTCCCGGGGTCGTGGGGACGACCCTGTAGTCGCCGGACATGACGGTGGCGGGCCAATCTAGTCCCGGGGCCGTGGGGACGACCCTATAGTCGTCGGACAAGCCGGCGCCTGGCCAACCTAGTGCCGGGTTCGTGGGGACGACCCTATAGTCGTCGGACATGTCGGCGGCTGGCCAACTTTGACCCGTGGTCGTGGGGACGACACTATACCTGTCGGACATGACGGTGGAAGGCCAATCTAGTCCCGGGGTCGTGGGGACGACCCTATAGTCGTCGGACAAGTCGGCGGCGAGGCAACCTAGTCCCGCGGTCGTGGGGACGACCCTATAGTCGTCGGACATGTCGGCGGCGGGCCAACGTAGGCACACGGTGGTGGGGACGACCCTATAATCGTCGGAAATGACGGTGGCGGGCCTATCTGGCCCCGGGGCCGTGGGGACGACCCTATTGTCGTCGGACATGTTGGCAGCGGGTTAACGTAGGCCCAGGGTCGTGGGGACGACCCTAAAGTCGTCGGACAAGTCGGCGGCGGGCCCACCTAGTCCCGGGGTCGTGGGGACGACCCTATAGTCGTCCGACATGTCCGCGGCTGGCCAACCTAGTCCCGGATTCGTGGGGACGACCCTATACTCGTCGGACATGTCGGCGGCGGGACAACGTAGGCCCAGGGTCGTTGGGTCGACCCTATACTCGTCGGACATGTCGGCGGTTAGGCCAATGTAGGCCCAGGGTCGTGGGGTCGACCCTATAGTCGTCGGACATGACGGTGGCGGGCCAATCTAGTCCCGGGGCCGTGGGGACGACCGTATAGTCGTCGGACATGTCGGCGGCTGGCCAACTTTGGCCCCTGGTCGTGGGGACGACCCTATAGTCGTCGGACATGTCGACGCCTGGCCAACCTATTCCCGGGGCCGTGGGGACGACCCTATTGTCGTCGGACATGTTGGCAGCGGGTTAACGTAGGCCCAGGGTCGTGGGGACGACCCTAAAGTCGTCGGACAAGTCGGCGGCGGGCCCACCTAGTCCCGGGGTCGTGGGTACGACCCTATAGTCGTCCGACATGTCGGCGGCTGGCCAACCTAGTCCCGGGTTCGTGGGGACGACCCTATAATCGTCGGACATGACGGTGGCGGGCCAATCTAGTCCCGGGGTCGCGAGGACGACCCTATAGTCGTCGGACATGTTAGCAGCGGGGCAACGTAGGCCCAGGGTCGTGGGGCGACCATACAGTCGTCGGAAATGACGGTGGCGGGCCAATCTAGTCCCGGATTCGTGGGGACGACCCTATAGTCGTCGGACATGTCGGCGGCGGGCCAACGTAGGCCCAGGGTCGTTGGGTTGACCCTATAGTCGTCGGACACGTCGGCGGCGGTCCAACCTAGTCCCGGGTTCGTGGGGACGACCCTATAGTCGTCGGACATGGCGGTGGCGGGCCAATCTAGTCCCGGGGTCGTGGGGACGACCCTATAGTCGTCGGACAAGTCGGCGGCGGGCCAATCTAGTCCCGGGGTCGTGGGGACGACCCTATAGTCGTCGGACAAGTCGGCGGCGGGCCATCCTAGTCCCGGGGAAGTGGGGACGACCCTATATTCGTCGGACATGGCGGTGGCGGGCCAATCTAGTCTCGGGGTCGTGGGGACGACCCTATAGTCGTCGGACAAGTCGGCGGCGGGCCAACCTAGTCCCGGGGAAGTGGGGACGACCCTATAGTCGTCGGACATGTCGGCGGCTGGCCAACCTAGTCTCGGGTTCGTGGGGACGACCCTATAATCGTTGGACATGTTGGCGGCGGGCCAACGTAGGCCCAGGGTAGTCGGGGCGACCCTACAGTCGTCGAACATGACGGTGGCGGGCTAATCTAGTCCCGGGGTCGTGGGGACGACCCTATAGTCGTCGGACAAGTCGGCGGCGGGCCATCCTAGTCCCGGGGAAGTGGGGTCGACCCTATAGTCGTCGGACATGACGGTGGCGGGCCAATCTAGTCCCGGGGTCGTGGGGACGAACCTATAGTTGTCGCACATGTCGACGGCTGGCCAACTTTGGCCCAGGGTCGTGGGGACGACCCTATAGTCGTTGGACATGTTGGCGGCGGGCCAATCTAGTCCCGTGTTCGTGGGGACGACCCTATAATCGTTGGACATGTTGGCGGCGGGCCAACGTAGGCCCAGGGTAGTCGGGGCGACCCTACAGTCGTCGAACATGACGGTGGCGGGCTAATCTAGTTCCGGGGTCGTGAGGAAGACCCTATAGTCGTCGGACAAGTCGGCGGCGGGCCAACATAGTCCCGGGGTCGTGGGGACGACGCTGTAGACCCCGGACATGACGGTGGCGGGCCAATCTAGTCCCGGGGCCGTGGGGACGACCCTATAGTCGTCGGACAAGTCGGCGGCGGGCCAACATAGTCCCGGGGTCGTGGGGACGACGCTGTAGTCGCCGGACATGACGGTGGCGGGCCAATCTAGTCCCGGGGCCGTGTGGACGACCGTATAGTCGTCGGACAAGCCGGCGCCTGGCCAACCTAGTCCCGGATTCGTGGGGACGACCCTATAGTCGTCGGACATGTCGGCGGCGGGACAACGTAGGCCCAGGGTCGTTGGGTCGACCCTATACTCGTCGGACATGTCGGCGGTTAGGCCAATGTAGGCCCAGGGTCGTGGGGTCGACCCTATAGTCGTCGGACATGACGGTGGCGGGCCAATCTAGTCCCGGGGCCGTGGGGACGACCGTATAGTCGTCGGACATGTCGGCGCCGGGCCAACGTAGGCCCAGGGTCGTTGGGAGGACCCTATAGTCGTTGGACATGTTGGCGGCGGGCCAACGTAGGCCCAGGTTAGTCGGGGCGACCCTACAGTCGTCGAACATGACGGTGGCGGGCTAATCTAGTCCCGGGGCCGTGGGGACGACCCTATAGTCGTCGGACAAGTCGGCACCTGGCCAACCTAGTCCCGGGGTCGTGGGGACGACCCTATAGTCGTCGGACAAGTCGGCGGCGGGCCAACATAGTCCCGGGGTCGTGGGGACGACGCTGTAGTCGCCGGACATGACGGTGGCGGGCCAATCTAGTCCCGGGGCCGTGTGGACGACCGTATAGTCGTCGGACATGTCGGCGGCTGGCCAACCTAGTCCCGGGTTCGTGAGGACGACGCTATAGTCGTCGGACAAGTCGGCCGCGGGCCAATCTAGTCCCGGGGTCGTGGGGACGACCCTATAGTCGTCGGACAAGTCGGCGGCGGGCCCATCTAGTCCCGTGTTCGTGGGGACGACCCTATAATCGTTGGACATGTTGTCGGCGGGCCAACGTAGGCCCAGGGTAGTCGGGGCGACCCTACAGACGTCGAACATGACGGTGGCGGGCTAAACTAGTTCCGGGGTCGTGAGGACGACCCTATAGTCGTCGGACAAGTCGGCGGCGGGCCAACCTAGTCCCGGGTTCGTGAGGACGACGCTATAGTCGTCGGACAAGTCGGCCGCAGGCCATCCTAGTCCCGGGGTCGTGGGGACGACCCTATAGTCGTCGGAAATGACGGTGGCGGGCCAATCTTGTCCCGGGGTCGTGGGGACGACCCTATAGTGGTCGGACATGACGGTGGCGGGCCAACTTTGGCCCGTGGTCGTGGGTCGACCCTATAGTCGTCGGACAAGTCGGCGGCACGCCAACCTAGTCCCGGGGCCGTGGGGACGACCCTATAGTCGTCGGACATGTTGGCAGCGGGCCAACGTAGGCCCAGGGTCGAGGGGACGACCCTATAGTCGTCGGACAAGTCGGCGGCGGGCCAACCTAGTCCCGGGGAAGTGGGGACGAACCTATAGTCGTCGGACATGTCGGCGGCTGGCCAACCTAATCCCGGGGCCGTGGGGACGACCCTATAGTCGTTGGACATGTTGGCGGCGGGCCAATCTAATCCCGTGTTCGTGGGGACGACCCTATAGTCGTTGGACATGTCGGCGGCGGGCCAACCTAGTCCCAGGGTAGTCGGGGCGACCCTACAGTCGTCGAACATGACGGTGGCGGGCTAATCTAGATCCGGGGTCGTGGGGACGACCCAATAGCCGTCGGACAAGTCGGCGGCGGGCCAACCTAGTCCCGGGGTCGTGGGGACAACCCTATAGTCGTCGGACATGTTGGCGGCGGGCCAACGTAGGCACAGAGTCGAGGGGACGACCCTATAATCGTCGGAAATGACGGTGGCAGGCAAATCTAGTCTCGGGGCCGTGGGGACGACCCTATAGTCGTCGGACATGTCGGCGGCGGGCCAATCTAGTCCCGGGGTCGTGGGGACGACCCTATAGTCGTCGGACAAGTCGGCGGCGGGCCAACCTAGTCCCGGGGCCGTGGGGACGACCCTATAGTCGTCGGACATGTTGGCGGCGGGCCAACGTAGGCACAGAGTCGAGGGGACGACCCTATAATCGTCGGAAATGACGGTGGCAGGCAAATCTAGTCTCGGGGCCGTGGGGACGACCCTATAGTCGTCGGACATGTCGGCGGCGGGCCAGCGTAGGCCCAGGGCCGTTGGGTCGGCCCTATAGTCGTCGGACAAGTCGGCGGCGGGCCAACCTAGTCCCGGGGCCGTGGGGACGACCCTATAGTCGTCGGACATGTTGGCGGCGGGCCAACGTAGGCACAGAGTCGAGGGGACGACCCTATAATCGTCGGAAATGACGGTGGCAGGCAAATCTAGTCTCGGGGCCGTGGGGACGACCCTATAGTCGTCGGACATGTCGGCGGCGGGCCAATCTAGTCCCGGGGTCGTGGGGACGACCCTATAGTCGTCGGACAAGTCGGCGGCGGGCCATCCTAGTCCCGGGGAAGTGGGGACGACCCTATATTCGTCGGACATGGCGGTGGCGGGCCAATCTAGTCCCGGGGTCGTGGGGACGACCCTATAGTCGTCGGACAAGTCGGCGGCGGGCCAACCTAGTCCCGGGGAAGTGGGGACGACCCTATAGTCGTCGGACATGTCGGCGGCTGGCCAACCTAGTCTCGGGTTCGTGGGGACGACCCTATAATCGTTGGACATGTTGGCGGCGGGCCAACGTAGGCCCAGGGTAGTCGGGGCGACCCTACAGTCGTCGAACATGACGGTGGCGGGCTAATCTAGTTCCGGGGTCGTGAGGACGACCCTATAGTCGTTGGACAAGTCGTCGACGGTCCAACCTAGTTCCGGGGTCGTGCGGACGACCCTATAGTCGTCGGACATGACGGTGGCGGGCCAATCTAGTCCCGGGGTCGTGGGGACGAACCTATAGTTGTCGCACATGTCGACGGCTGGCCAACTTTGGCCCAGGGTCGTGGGGACGACCCTATAGTCGTTGGACATGTTGGCGGCGGGCCAATCTAGTCCCGTGTTCGTGGGGACGACCCTATAATCGTTGGACATGTTGGCGGCGGGCCAACGTAGGCCCAGGGTAGTCGGGGCGACCCTACAGTCGTCGAACATGACGGTGGCGGGCTAATCTAGTTCCGGGGTCGTGAGGAAGACCCTATAGTCGTCGGATAAGTCGGCGGCGGGCCAACATAGTCCCGGGGTCGTGGGGACGACGCTGTAGTCGCCGGACATGACGGTGGCGGGCCAATCTAGTCCCGGGGCCGTGGGGACGACCCTATAGTCGTCGGACAAGTCGGCGGCGGGCCAACATAGTCCCGGGGTCGTGGGGACGACGCTGTAGTCGCCGGACATGACGGAGGCGGGCCAATCTAGTCCCGGGGCCGTGTGGACGACCGTATAGTCGTCGGACAAGCCGGCGCCTGGCCAACCTAGTCCCGGATTCGTGGGGACGACCCTATAGTCGTCGGACATGTCGGCGGCGGGCCAACGTAGGCCCAGGGTCGTTGGGAGGACCCTATAGTCGTTGGACATGTTGGCGGCGGGCCAACGTAGGCCCAGGTTAGTCGGGGCGACCCTACAGTCGTCGAACATGACGGTGGCGGGCTAATCTAGTCCCGGGGCCGTGGGGACGACCCTATAGTCGTCGGACAAGTCGGCACCTGGCCAACCTAGTCCCGGGGTCGTGGGGACGACCCTATAGTCGTCGGACAAGTCGGCGGCGGGCCAACATAGTCCCGGGGTCGTGGGGACGACGCTGTAGTCGCCGGACATGACGGTGGCGGGCCAATCTAGTCCCGGGGCCGTGTGGACGACCGTATAGTCGTCGGACATGTCGGCGGCTGGCCAACCTAGTCCCGGGTTCGTGAGGACGACGCTATAGTCGTCGGACAAGTCGGCCGCGGGCCAATCTAGTCCCGGGGTCGTGGGGACGACCCCATAGTCGTCGGACAAGTCGGCGGCGGGCCCATCTAGTCCCGTGTTCGTGAGGACGACCCTATAATCGTTGGACATGTTGTCGGCGGGCCAACGTAGGCCCAGGGTAGTCGGGGCGACCCTACAGACGTCGAACATGACGGTGGCGGGCTAATCTAGTTCCGGGGTCGTGAGGACGACCCTATAGTCGTCGGACAAGTCGGCGGCGGGCCAACCTAGTCCCGGGTTCGTGAGGACGACGCTATAGTCGTCGGACAAGTCGGCCGCGGGCCATCCTAGTCCCGGGGTCGTGGGGACGACCCTATAGTCGTCGGAAATGACGGTGGCGGGCCAATCTTGTCCCGGGGTCGTGGGGACGACCCTATAGTGGTCGGACATAACGGTGGCGGGCCAACTTTGGCCCGTGGTCGTGGGTCGACCCTATAGTCGTCGGACAAGTCGGCGGCGCGCCAACCTAGTCCCGGGGCCGTGGGGACGACCCTATAGTCGTCGGACATGTTGGCAGCGGGCCAACGTAGGCCCAGGGTCGAGGGGACGACCCTATAGTCGTCGGACAAGTCGGCGGCGGGCCAACCTAGTCCCGGGGAAGTGGGGACGAACCTATAGTCGTCGGACATGTCGGCGGCTGGCCAACCTAATCCCGGGGCCGTGGGGACGACCCTATAGTCGTTGGACATGTTGGCGGCGGGCCAATCTAATCCCGTGTTCGTGGGGACGACCCTATAGTCGTTGGACATGTCGGCGGCGGGCCAACCTAGTCCCAGGGTAGTCGGGGCGACCCTACAGTCGTCGAACATGACGGTGGCGGGCTAATCTAGATCCGGGGTCGTGGGGACGACCCAATAGCCGTCGGACAAGTCGGCGGCGGGCCAACCTAGTCCCGGGGTCGTGGGGACAACCCTATAATCGTCGGAAATGTCGGCGGCGGGCCAGCGTAGGCCCAGGGCCGTTGGGTCGGCCCTATAGTCGTCGGACAAGTCGGCGGCGGGCCAACCTAGTCCCGGGGCCGTGGGGACGACCCTATAGTCGTCGGACATGTTGGCGGCGGGCCAACGTAGGCACAGAGTCGAGGGGACGACCCTATAATCGTCGGAAATGACGGTGGCAGGCAAATCTAGTCTCGGGGCCGTGGGGACGACCCTATAGTCGTCGGACATGTTGGCAGCGGGCCAACGTAGGCCCAGGGTCGTGGGGACGACCCTATAGTCGTCGGACATGTCGGCGGCTGGCCAACCTAGTCCCGGGGTCGTGGGGACGACCCTATAGTCGTCGGACATGACGGTGCCGGGCCAATCTAGTCCCGGGGCCGTGGGGACGACCCTATAGTCGTCGGACATGTCGGCGGCTGGCCAACCTAGTCGCGGGTTCGTGGGGTCGACCCTATAGTCGTCGGACATGTCGGCGGCGGGCCAACGTAGGCACAGGGTCGTGGGGACGACCCTATAATCGTCGGACATGACGGTGGCGGGCGAATCTAGTCCCGGGTTCGTGAGGACGACGCTATAGTCGTCGGACAAGTCGGCCGCGGGCCATCCTAGTCCCGGGGTCGTGGGGACGACCCTATAGTCGTCGGAAATGACGGTGGCGGGCCAATCTAGTCCCGGGGTCGTGGGGACGACCCTATAGTGGTCGGACATGACGGTGGCGGGCCAACTTTGGCCCGTGGTCGTGGGTCGACCCTATAGTCGTCGGACAAGTCGGCGGCGCGCCAACCTAGTCCCGGGGCCGTGGGGACGACCCTATAGTCGTCGGACATGTTGGCAGCGGGCCAACGTAGGCCCAGGGTCGAGGGGACGACCCTATAGTCGTCGGACAAGTCGGCGGCGGGCCAACCTAGTCCCGGGGAAGTGGGGACGAACCTATAGTCGTCGGACATGTCGGCGGCTGGCCAACCTAGTCCCGTGTTCGTGGGGACGACACTATAGTCGTCGGACATGTCGGCGGCTGGCCAACATAGTCCCGGGGTGGTAGGGACGACCCTACAACCGTCGGGCATGTCGGCGGCTGGCCAACATAGTCCCGGGGAGGTAGGGACGACCCTATAGTCGTCGGACAAGTCGGCGGCGGGCCAACGTAGGCACAGAGTCGTGGGGACGACCCTATAATCGTCGGAAATGACGGTGGCAGGCAAATCTAGTCTCGGGGCCGTGGGGACGACCCTATAGTCGTCGGACATGTTGGCAGCGGGCCAACGTAGGCCCAGGGTCGTGGGGACGCCCCTATAGTCGTCGGACATGTCGGCGGCTGGCCAACCTAGTGCCGGGGTCGTGGGGACGACCCTATAGTCGTCGGACATGACGGTGCCGGGCCAATCTAGTCCCGGGGCCGTGGGGACGACCCTATAGTCGTCGGACATGTCGGCGGCTGGCCAACCTAGTCGCGGGTTCGTGGGGTCGACCCTATAGTCGTCGGACATGTCGGCGGCGGGCCAACGTAGGCACAGGGTCGTGGGGACGACCCTATAATCGTCGGACATGACGGTGGCGGGCGAATCTAGTCCCGGGGCCGTGGGGACGACCCTATAGTCTTCGGACAAGTCGGCGCCTGGCCAACCTAGTCCCGGGTTCGTGAGGACGACCCTATAGTCGTCGGACAAGTCGGCCGCGGGCCAACCTAGTAGCGGGGTCGTTGGGACAACCCTGTAGTCGTCGGACAAGTCGCCGACGGGCCAACCTAGTACCGGGGTCGTGGGGACGATCCTGTAGTCGTAGGCCATGACGGTGGCGGGCCAATCTAGTCCCGGGGTCG
Organism: Andrena fulva; assembly: GCA_946251845.1. Classification (NCBI taxonomy): domain Eukaryota; kingdom Metazoa; phylum Arthropoda; class Insecta; order Hymenoptera; family Andrenidae; genus Andrena; species Andrena fulva. The sequence goes on along the minus strand of CAMITZ010000116.1, from coordinate 314,215 downwards.
TGGGGACGACCCTATAGACGTCGGACATGTCGGCGGCGGGCCAATCTAGTCCCGGGGCCGTGGGGACGACCCTGTAGTCGTCGGACAACTCGTCGACGGGCCAACCTAGTACCGGGGTCGTGGGGACGACCCTGTAGTCGTCGGACAAGTCGTCGACGGTCCAACCTAGTTCCGGGGGCGTGCGTACGACCCTATAGTCGTCGGACATGACGGTGGCGGGCCAATTTAGTCCCGGGGTCGTGGGGACGACCCTATAGTCGTCGGACATGTCGGCAGCTGGGCAACGTAGGCCCAGGGTCGTGGGGACGACCCTATAATCGTTGGACATGTTGGCGGCGGGCCAACGTAGGCCCAGGGTAGTCGGGGCGACCCTACAGTCGTCGAACATGACGGTGGCGGGCTAATCAAGTTCCGGGGTCGTGGGGACGACCCTATAGCCGTCGGACATGTCGGCGCCGGGCCAACGTAGGCCCAGGGTCGTGGGGAGGACCCTATAGTCGTTGGACATGTTGGCGGCGGGCCAACGTAGGCCCTGGGTAGTCGGGGCGACCCTACAGTCGTCGAACATGACGGTGGCGTGCTAATCTAGTCCCGGGGCCGTGGGGACGACCCTATAGTCGTCGGACAAGTCGGCACCTGGCCAACCTAGTCCCGGGGTCGTGGGGACGACCCTATAGTCGTCGGACAAGTCGGCGGCGGGCCAACATAGTCTCGGGGTCGTGGGGACGAAGCTGTAGTCGCCGGACATGACGGTGGCGGGCCAATCTAGTCCCGGGGCCGTGTGGACGACCGTATAGTCGTCGGACATGTCGGCGGCTGGCCAACCTAGTCCCGGGTTCGTGAGGACGACCCTATAGTCGTCGGACAAATCGGCCGCGGGCCAACCAAGTAGCGGGGTCGTTGGGACAACCCTGTAGTCGTCGGACAAGTCGTCGACGGTCCAACCTAGTTCCGGGGTCGTGCGGACGACCCTATAGTCGTCGGACATGACGGTGGCGGGCCAATCTAGTCCCGGGGTCGTGGGGACGACCCTATAGTCGTCGGACATGTCGGCGGCTGGCCAACTTTGGCCCGTGGTCGTGGGTACGACCCTATAGTCGTCGGACATGACGGTGGCGGGCCAATCGAGTCCCGGGGTCGTGGGGACGACCCTATAGTCGTCGGACATGTCGGCGGCGGGCCAACCTAGTCCCGGGGAAGTGGGGACGACCCAATAGTCGTCGGACATGTCGGCGGCGGGCCAACGTAGGCACAGAGTCGTGGGGACGACCCTATAATCGTCGGAAATGACGGTGGCAGGCCAATCTAGTCCCGGGGCCGTGGGGACGACCCTGTAGTCGTCGGACATGTTGGCTGCGGGCCAACGTAGGCCCAGGGTCGTGGGGACGACCCTATAATCGTTGGACATGTTGGCGGCGGGCCAACGTAGGCCCAGGGTAGTCGGGGCGACCCTACAGTCGTCGAACATGACGGTGGCGGGCTAATCTAGTTCCGGGGTCGTGAGGACGACCCTATAGTCGTCGGACAAGTCGGCGGCGGGCCAACCTAGTCCCGAGGAAGTGGGGACGACCCTATAGTCGTCGGACATGTCGGCGGCGGGCCAACGTAGGCACAGAGTCGTGGGGACGACCCTATAATCGTCGGAAATGACGGTGGCAGGCCAATCTAGTTCCGGGGTCGTGGGGACGACCCTATAGTCGTCGGACATGTCGGCGCCGGGCCAACGTAGGCCCAGGGTCGTGGGGAGGACCCTATAGTCGTTGGACATGTTGGCGGCGGGCCAACGTAGGCCCAGGGTAGTCGGGGCGACCCTACAGTCGTCGAACATGACGGTGGCGGGCTAATCTAGTCCCGGGGCCGTGGGGACGACCCTATAGTCGTCGGACAAGTCGGCACCTGGCCAACCTAGTCCCGGGGTCGTGGGGACGACCCTATAGTCGTCGGACAAGTCGGCGGCGGGCCAACATAGTCCCGGGGTCGTGGGGACGACGCTGTAGTCGCCGGACATGACGGTGGCGGGCCAATCTAGTCCCGGGGCCGTGTGGACGACCGTATAGTCGTCGGACATGTCGGCGGCTGGCCAACCTAGTCCCGGGTTCGTGAGGACGACCCTATAGTCGTCGGACAAGTCGGCCGCGGGCCAACCTAGTAGCGGGGTCGTTGGGACAACCCTGTAGTCGTCGGACAAGTCGTCGACGGTCCAACCTAGTTCCGGGGTCGTGCGGACGACCCTATAGTCGTCGGACATGACGGTGGCGGGCCAATCTAGTCCCGGGGTCGTGGGGACGACCCTATAGTCGTCGGACATGTCGGCGGCTGGCCAACTTTGGCCCGTGGTCGTGGGGACGACCCTATAGTCGTCGGACATGGCGGTGGCGGGCCAATCGAGTCCCGGGACCGTGGGGACGACCGTATAGTCGTTGGACATGACGGTGGCGGGCCAATCTAGTCCCGGGGTCGTGGGGACGACCCTATAGTCGTTGGACATGACGGTGGCGGGCCAATCTAGTCCCGGGGTCGTGGGGACGACCCTATAGTCGTCGCACATGTCGGCGGCGGGCCAACCTAGTCCCGGGGAAGTGGGGACGACCCTATAGTCGTCGGACATGTCGGCGGCGGGCCAACGTAGGCACAGAGTCGTGGGGACGACCCTATAATCGTCGGAAATGACGGTGGCAGGCCAATCTAGTCCCGGGGCCGTGGGGACGACCCTATAGTCGTCGGACATGTTGGCAGCGGGCTAACGTAGGCCCAGGGTCGTGGGGACGACCCTATAATCTTTGGACATGTTGGCGGCGGGCCAACGTAGGCCCAGGGTAGTCGGGGCGACACTACAGTCGTCGAACATGACGGTGGCGGGCTAATCTAGTTCCGGGGTCGTGGGGACGACCCTATAGTCGTCGGACATGTCGGCGGCGGGCCAACGTAGGCACAGAGTCGTGGGGACGACCCTATAATCGTCGGAAATGACGGTGGCAGGCCAATCTAGTCCCGGGGTCGTGGGGACGACCCTATAGACGTCGGACATGTCGGCGGCGGGCCAATCTAGTCCCGGGGCCGTGGGGACGACCCTGTAGTCGTCGGACAACTCGTCGACGGGCCAACCTAGTACCGGGGTCGTGGGGACGACCCTGTAGTCGTCGGACAAGTCGGCGGCTGGCCAACCTAGTCCTGGGGTGGTCGGGACGACCCTATAATCGTCGGACAAGTCTGCGGCTGGCCAACCTAGTCCCGGGGTCGTGGGGACGACCCTATAGTCGTCGGACATGTCGGCGGCTGGCCAACCTAGTCCCAGGGTAGTCGGGGCGACCCTACAGTCGTCGAACATGACGGTGGCGGGCTAATCTAGATCCGGGGTCGTGGGGACGACCCAATAGCCGTCGGACAAGTCGGCGGCGGGCCAACCTAGTCCCGGGGTCGTGGGGACAACCCTATAATCGTCGGATATGTCGGCGGCGGGCCAGCGTAGGCCCAGGGTCGTTGGGTCGGCCCTATAGTCGTCGGACAAGTCGGCGGCGGGCCAACCTAGTCCCGGGGTCGTCGGGGCGACCCTATAGTCGTCGGACATTTCAGCGGTAGGGCAACTTTGGCCCGTGGTCGTGGGGACGACCCTATAGTCGTCGGACATGACGCTGGCGGGCCAACCTAGTCCCGTGTTCGTGGGGACGACCCTATAGTCGTCGGACAAGTCGGCGGCGGGCCATCCTAGTCCCGGGATCGAGGGGACGTCCCTATACTCGTCGGACACGACGGTGGCGGGTCAATCTAGTTCCGGGGTCGTGAGGACGACCCTATAGTCGTCGGACATGTCGGCGGCTGGCCAACTTTGGCCCGTGGTCGTCGGGACGATCCTATAGTCGTCGGATATGTCGGAGGCTGGCCAACCTAGTCCCGGCGTGGGATGAACGACCCTATAGTCGTCGGACACGTCGGCGGCAGGCCAACTTAGGCCCGGGGTCGTGGGGACGATCCTATTGTCGTCGGACATGTCGGCGGCTGGCCAACCTGGTCCCGGGATCGAGGGGACGCCCCTATACTCGTCGGACACGACGGTGGCGGGCCAATCTAGTTCCGGGGTCGTGAGGACGACCTTATAGTCGTCGAACATGTCGGCGGCTGGGCAACTTTGGCCCGTGGTCGTGGGGACGACCCTATAGTCGTCGGACAATTCGGCGGCGGGCCAAACTAGTCCCGAGGTCGTGGGGACGACCCTATAGTCGTCGGACAAGTCAGCGGCGGGTCAACTTAGTCCCGGGGTCGTGGGGACGACCCTATAGTCGTCGGACATGACGGTGACGGGCCAATCTAGTCCCCGCGTCGTGGGTACGACCCTATACTCGTCGGACATGACGGTGGCGGGCCAATCTAGTCCCGGGGTCGTGGGGACGACCCTATAGTCGTCGGACATGTCGGCGGCTGGCCAACCTAGGCCCGGGATCGTGGGGACGACACTATAGTCGTCGGACATGACGGTGGCGGGCCAATCTAGTCCCGGGGTCGTCGAGACGACCCTATAGTCGTCGGACATGTCGGCGGCAGGCGAACTTAGGCCCGGGGTCGTGGGGACGAACCTATAGTCGTCGAACATGTCGGCGGCTGGCCAACCTTGGCCCGTGGTCGTGGGGACGACCCCATAGTCGTCGGACAATACGATGGCGGGCCAATCTAGTCCCGGGGTCGTGGGGACGACCCTATAGTCGTCGGACATGTCGGCGGCTGGCCAACTTTGGCCCGTGGTCGTCGGGACGATCCTATAGTCGTCGGATATGTCGGAGGCTGGCCAACCTAGTCCCGGCGTGGGATGGACGACCCTATAGTCGTCGGACACGTCGGCGGCAGCCCAACTTAGGCCCGGGGTCGTGGGGACGATCCTATTGTCGTCGGACATGTCGGCGACTGGCCAACCTGGTCCCGGGGTCGTGGGGACGAACCTATAGTCGTCGGGCAAGTCGGCGGCGGGCCAACCTAGTCCCGGGGTGGTAGGGACGACCCTATAGTCGTCGGAAATGTCGGCGGCAGGCCAACTTAGGCCCGGGGTCGTGGGGACGAACCTATAGTCGTCGAACTTGTCGGCGGCTGGCCAACCTTGGCCCGTGGTCGTGCGGACGACCCCATAGTCGTCGGACAATACGATGGCGGGCCAATCTAGTCCCGGGGTCGTGGGGACGACCCTATAGTCGTCGGACATGTCGGCGGCTGGCCAACTTTGGCCCGTGGTTGTCGGGACGATCCTATAGTCGTCGGATATGTCGGAGGCTGGCCAACCTAGTCCCGGCGTGGGATGGACGATCCTATAGTCGTCGGACAAGTCGGCGGCGGGCCATCCTAGTCCCGGGATCGAGGGGACGGCCCTATACTCGTCGGACACGACGGTGGCGGGCCAATCTAGTTCCGGGGTCGTGAGGACGACCTTATAGTCGTCGAACATGTCGGCGGCTGGCCAACTTTGGCCTGTGGTCGTGGAGACGACCCTATAGTCGTCGGACATGTGGGCGGCTGGCCAACCTTGTCCCGGCGTCGTGGGGACGACCCTATAGTCGTCGGACGTGACGGTGGCGGGCCAATCTAGCCCCGGGGTCGTGGGGACGACCCTATAGTCGTCGGACATGTCGGCGGCTGGCCAATCGAGACCCGGGGTCGTGGGGACGACCCTATAGTCGTCGGACGTGACGGTGGCGGGCCAATCTAGCCCCGGGGTCGTGGGCACGACCCTATAGTCGTCGGACATGTCGGCGGCTGGCCAACTTAGTACCGGGGTGGTAGGGACGACCCTATAGTCGTCGGACATGTCGGCGGCTGGCCAACCTTGTCCCGGGGTCGTGGGGACGAACCTATAGTCGTCGGGCAAGTCGGCGGCGGGCCAACCTAGTCCCGGGGTGGTAGGGACGACCCTATAGTCGTCGGACATGTCGGCGGCTGGCCAACTTTGGCCCGTGGTCGTCGGGACGATCCTACAGTCGTCGGATATGTCGGAGGCTGGCCAACCTTGTCCCGGGGTGGTAGGGACGACCCTATAGTCGTCGGACAAGTCGGCGGCGGGCAATCCTAGTCCCGGGGTTGTGGGGACGAGCCTATAGTCGTCGGACAAGTCGGCGGCGGGCCAACCTAGTTCCGGGGTCGTGGGGACGATCCCATAGTCGTCGGACATGATGGTGGCGGGCCAATCTAGTCCCGGGGTCGTGGGGACGACCCTATAGTCGTCGGAAATGACGGTGGCGGGCCAATCTAGCCCCGGGGTCGTGGGGACGACCCTATAGACGTCGGACATGTCGGCGGCTGGCCAACCTAGTACCGGGGTGGTAGGCACGACCCTATAGTCGTCGGACATGTCGGGGGCTGGCCAACCTAGTCCCGGGGTGGTAGGGACGACCCGATTGTCGTCGGACAAGTCGAAGGCGGGCCAACCTAATACCGGGGTGGTAGGGACGACCCTATAGTCGTCGGACACGTCGGCGGCAGGCCAACTTAGGCCCGGGGTCGTGGGGACGACCCTATTGTCGTCGGACATATCGGCGGCTGGCCAACCTGGTCCCGGGGTCGTGGGGACGAACCTATAGTCGTCGGGCAAGTCGGCGGCGGGCCAACCTAGTCCCGGGGTGGTACGGACGACCCTATAGTCGTCGGACATGTCGGCGGCAGGCCAACTTAGGCTCGGGGTCGTGGGGACGACCCTATTGTCGTCGGACATGTCGGCGGCGGGCCAACCTAGTCCCGGGGTCGTGGGGAAGACCCTATAGTCGTCGGATATGTCGGAGTCTGGCCAACCTAGTCCCGGGGTGGTAGGGACGACACTATAGTCGTCGGACATGTCGGCGGCAGGCCAACTTAGGCCCGGGGTCGTGGGGACGACCCTATTGTCGTCGGACATATCGGCGGCTGGCCAACCTGGTCCCGGGGTCGTGGGGACGAACCTATAGTCGTCGGGCAAGTCGGCGGCGGGCCAACCTAGTCCCGGGGTCGTGGGGACGATCCTATTGTCGTCGGACATGTCGGCGGCTGGCCAACCTGGTCCCGGGGTCGTGGGGACGAACCTATTGTCGTCGGGAAAGTCGGCGGCGGGCCAACCTAGTCCCGGGGTCGTGGGGAAGACCCTATAGTCGTCGGATATGACGGAGTCTGGCCAACCTAGTCCCGGGGTGGTAGGGACGACCCTATAGTCGTCGGACATATCGGCGGCAGACCAACTTAGGCCCGTGGTCGTGGGGACGACCCTATAGTCATCGGACATGTCGGCGGCTGGCCAACTTTGGCCCGTGGTCGTGGGGACGACCCTATAGTCGTCGGATATGTCGGCGGCTGGCCAACCTAGTACCGGGGTGGTAGGCACGACACTATAGTCGTCGGACATGTCGGCGGCAGGCCAACCTAGTACCGGGGTGGTAAGCACGACCCTATAGTCGTCGGACATGTCGGCGGCTGGCCAACCTAGTCCCGGGGTGGTAGGGACGACCCTATAGTCGTCGGACAAATGGAAGGCGGGCCAACCTTCTACCGGGGTGGTAGGGACGACCCCATAGTCGTCGGACACGTCGGCGGCAGGCCAACTTAGGCCCGGGGTCGTGGGTACGATCCTATTGTCGTCGGACATGTCGGCGGCTGGCCAACCTTGTCCCGGGGTCGTGGGGACGAACCTATAGTCGTCGGGCAAGTCGGCGGCGGGCCAACCTAGTCCCGGGGTCGTGGGGACGATCCTATTGTCGTCGGACATGTCGGCGGCTGGCCAACCTGGTCCCGGGGTCGTGGGGACGAACCTATAGTCGTCGGGCAAGTCGGCGGCGGGCCAACCTAGTCCCGGGGTGGTACGGACGACCCTATAGTCGTCGGACATGTCGGCGGCAGGCCAACCTAGTACCGGGGTGGTAGGCACGACCCTATAGTCGTCGGACATGTCGGCGGCTGGCCAACCTAGTCCCGGGGTGGTAGGGACGACCCTATAGTCGTCGGACAAATGGAAGGCGGGCCAACCTTCTACCGGGGTGGTAGGGACGACCCTATAGTCGTCGGACACGTCGGCGGCAGGCCAACTTAGGCCCGGGGTCGTGGGTACGATCCTATTGTCGTCGGACATGTCGGCGGCTGGCCAACCTTGTCCCGGGGTCGTGGGGACGAACCTATAGTCGTCGGGCAAGTCGGCGGAGGGCCAACCTAGTCCCGGGGTGGTAGGGACGACCCTATAGTCGTCGGAAATGTCGGCGGCAGGCCAACTTAGGCCCGGGGTCGTGGGGACGAACCTATAGTCGTCGGACATGTCGGCGGCTGGCCAACCTGGTCCCGGGGTCGTGGGGACGAACCTATAGTCGTTCGGCAAGTCGGCGGCGGGCCAACCTAGTCCCGGGGTCGTGGGGACGACCCTATAGTCGTCGGACATGACGGTGCCGGGGCAATCTAGCCCCGGGGTCGTGGGGACGACCCTATAGACGTCGGACATGTCGGCGGCTGGCCAACCTAGTCCCGGGGTGGTAGGGACGACCCTATAGTCGTCGGACAAGTCGGCGGCGGGCCGACCTAGTCCCGGGGTCGTGGGGACGACCCTATAGTCGTCGGACATGTCGGCGGCTGGGCATCATTGGACAGTGGTCGTGGGGACGACCCTATAGTCGTCGGACATGTCGGCGGCTGGCCAACCTAGTCCCGGGGTCGTAGAGACGACCCTATAGTCGTCGGACATGACGGTGCCGGGGCAATCTAGCCCCGGGGTCGTGGGGACGACCCTATAGACGTCGGACATGTCGGCGGCTGGCCAACCTAGTCCCGGGGTGGTAGGGACGACCCTATAGTCGTCGGACAAGTCGGCGGCGGGCCGACCTAGTCCCGGGGTCGTGGGGACGGCCCTATAGTCGTCGGACATGTCGGTGACTGGCCAACCTAGTCCCGGCGTCGTGGAGACGACCCTATAGTCGTCGGACAAGTCGGCGGCGGGCCAACCTTGTCCCGGGGTCGTGGGGACGACCCTATAGTCGTCGGACATGACGGTGCCGGGGCAATCTAGCCCCGGGGTCGTGGGGACGACCCTATAGACGTCGGACATGTCGGCGGCTGGCCAACCTAGTCCCGGGGTGGTAGGGACGACCCTATAGTCGTCGGACAAGTCGGCGGCGGGCCGACCTAGTCCCGGGGTCGTGGGGACGACCCTATAGTCGTCGGACATGTCGGCGGCTGGGCAACATTGGACAGTGGTCGTGGGGACGACCCTATAGTCGTCGGACATGTCGGCGGCTGGCCAACCTAGTCCCGGGGTCGTGGAGACGACCCTATAGTCGTAGGACAAGTCGGCGGCGGGCCAACCTAGTCCCGGGGTCGTGGGGACGACCCTATAGTCGTCGGACATGACGGTGCCGGGGCAATCTAGCCCCGGGGTCGTGGGGACGACCCTATAGACGTCGGACATGTCGGCGGCTGGCCAACCTAGTCCCGGGGTGGTAGGGACGACCCTATATTCGTCGGACAAGTCGGCGGCGGGCCAACCTAGTCCCGGGGTCGTGGGGACGACCCTATAGTCGTCGGACATGACGGTGCCGGGGCAATCTAGCCCCGGGGTCGTGGGGACGACCCTATAGACGTCGGACATGTCGGCGGCTGGCCAACCTAGTCCCGGGGTGGTAGGGACGACCCTATAGTCGTCGGACAAGTCGGCGGCGGGCCAACCTAGTACCGTGGTCGTGGGGACGACCGTATAGTCGTCGGACATGTCGGCGGCTGGGCAACATTGGACAGTGGTCATGGGAACGACCCTATAGACGTCGGACAAGTCGGCGGCGTGCCAACCTAGTCCCGTGGTCGTGGGGACGACCGTATAGTCGTCGGACATGTCGGCGGCGGGCCAACCTAGACCCGGGGTCGTGGGGACGACCCTATAGTCGTCGGACATGTCGGCGGCAGGGCAACTTTGGCCCGTGGTCTTGGGGACGACCCTATAGTCGTCGGACATGTCGGTGACTGGCCAACCTAGTCCCGGGTTCGTGGGGACGACCCTATAGTCGTCGGACAAGTCGGCGGCGGGCCAACCTACTCCCGGGGTCGTGGGGACGACCCTATAGTCGTCGGACAAGTCGGCGGCGGGCCAACCTAGACCCGGGGTCGTGGGGACGACCCTATAGTCGTCGGACATGTCGGCGGCTGGGCAACTTTGGACAGTGGTCGTGGGGACGACCCTATAGTCGTCGGACATGTCGGCGGCAGGGCAACTTTGGCCCGTGTTCGTGGGGACGACCCTATAGTCGTCGGACATGTCGGCGGCAGGGCAACTTTGGCCCGTGGTCTTTGGGACGACCATATAGTCGTCGAGCATTTCGGCGGCTGGCCAACTTTGGCTCGGGGCGTGGGGACGACCCTATAGTCGTCGGACATGTCGGCGGCGGGCCATCCTAGTCCCGGGGTGGTAGGGACGACCCTATAGTCGTCGGACATGTCGTCGGCTGGGCAACTTTGGCCAGTGGTCGTGAGGACGACCCTATAGTCGTCGGACATGTCGGCGGCGGGCCAACCTAGTCCCGGGGTGGTAGGGACGACCCTATAGTCGTCGGACATGTCGTCGGCTGGGCAACTTTGGCCAGTGGTCGTGGGGACGACCCTATAGTCGTCGGACATGTCGGTGACTGGCCAACCTAGTCCCGGGTTCGTGGGGACGACCCTATAGTCGTCGGACAAGTCGGCGGCGGTCCGACCTAGTCCCGGGGTCGTGGGGACGACCCTATAGTCGTCGGACAAGTCGGCGGCCGGCCAACCTAGTCCCGGGGTCGTGGGGACGACCCTATAGTCGTCGGACATGTCGGCGGCAGGGCAACTTTGGCCCGTGGTCATGGGGACGACCCTATAGTCGTCGGACATGTCGGTGACTGGCCAACCTAGTCCCGGGTTCGTGGGGACGACCCTATAGTCGTCGGACAAGTCGGCGGCGGGCCGACCTAGTCCCGGGGTCGTGGGGACGACCCTATAGTCGTCGGACATGTCGGCGGCTGGCCAACCTCGTTTCGTGGTCGTGGGGACGACCCCATAGTCGTAGGACACGTCGGCGGCGGGCCCACCTAGTCCCGGGGTCGAGGGGACGACCGTATAGTCGTCGGACATGACGGTGGCGGGCCAATCTAGTCCCGGGGTCGTGGGGACGACCCTATAGTCTTCGGACATGTCGGCGGCTGGCCATCTTTGGCCCGGGGCGTGGGGACGACCCTATAGTCGTCGGACATGTCGGTGACTGGCCAACCTAGTCCCGGGGTCGTGGGGACGACCCCATAGTCGTAGGACATGTCGGCTGCGGGCCAACCTAGTCCCGGGGTCGTGGGGACAACCGTATAGTCGTCGGACATGACGGTGGCGGGCCAATCTAGTCCCGGGGTCGTGGGGACGACCCTATAGTCGTCGGACATGTCGGCGGCTGGCCATCTTTGGCCCGGGGCGTGGGGACGACCCTATAGTCGTCGGACATGTCGGCGGCTGGGCAACTTTGGCCAGTGGTCTTGGGGACGACCCTATAGTCGTCGGACATGTCGGCGGCGGGCCAACCTAGTCCCGGGGTCGTGGAGACGGCCCTATAGTCGTCGGACATGACGGTGGCGGGCCAATCTAGTCCCGGGGTCGTGGGGACGACCCTATAGTCGTCGGACATGTCGGCGGCTGGCCAACTTTGGCCCGGGGCGTGGGGACGACCCTATAGACGTCGGACATGTCGGCGGCGGGCCAACCTAGTCCCGTGGTCGTGGGGACGACCCTATAGTCGTCGGATATGACGGTGCCGGGGCAATCTAGCCCCGGCGTCGCGGGGACGACCCTATAGACGTCGGACATGTCGGCGGCTGGCCAACCTAGTCCCGGGGTGGTAGGGACGACCCTATAGACGTCGGACAAGTCGGCGGCGTGCCAACCTAGTCCCGTGGTCGTGGGGACGACCGTATAGTCGTCGGACAAGTCGGCGGCGGGCCAACCTAGACCCGGGGTCGTGGGGACGACCCTATAGTCGTCGGACATGTCGGCGGCAGGGCAACTTTGGCCCGTGGTCTTGGGGACGACCCTATAGTCGTCGGACATGTCGGTGACTGGCCAACCTAGTCCCGGGTTCGTGGGGACGACCCTATAGTCGTCGGACAAGTCGGCGGCGGGCCAACCTACTCCCGGGGTCGTGGGGACGACCCTATAGTCGTCGGACAAGTCGGCGGCGGGCCAACCTAGACCCGGGGTCGTGGGGACGACCCTATAGTCGTCGGACATGTCGGCGGCAGGGCAACTTTGGCCCGTGGTCTTGGGGACGACCCTATAGTCGTCGGACATGTCGGTGACTGGCCAACCTAGTCCCGGGTTCGTGGGGACGACCCTATAGTCGTCGGACAAGTCGGCGGCGGGCCGACCTAGTCCCGGGGTCGTGGGGACGACCCTATAGTCGTCGGACAAGTCGGCGGCCGGCGAACCTAGTCCCGGGGTCGTGGGGACGACCCTATAGTCGTCGGACATGTCGGCGGCTGGGCAACTTTGGACAGTGGTCGTGGGGACGACCCTATAGTCGTCGGACATGTCGGCGGCAGGGCAACTTTGGCCCGTGGTCGTGTGGACGACCCTATAGTCGTCGGACATGTCGGCGGCTGGCCAACCTAGACCCGGGGTGGTGGGGACGACCCTATAGTCGTCGGACATGTCGGCGGCTGGCCAACCTCGTCTCGTGGTCGTGGGGACGACCCCATAGTCGTAGGACACGTCGGCGGCGGGCCAACCTAGTCCCGGGGTCGAGGGGGCGACCGTATAGTCGTCGGACATGACGGTGGCGGGCCAATCTAGTCCCGGGGTCGTGGGGACGACCCTATAGTCTTCGGACATGTCGGCGGCTGGCCAACCTAGTCCCGGGGTCGGGGGGACAACCCTATAGTCGTCGGACATGACGGTGCCGGGGCAATCTAGCCCCGGGGTCGTGGGGACGACCCTATAGTCGTCGGACAAGTCGGCGGCGGGCCAACCTACTCCCGGGGTCGTGGGGACGACCCTATAGTCGTCGGACAAGTCGGCGGCGGGCCAACCTAGACCCGGGGTCGTGGGGACGACCCTATAGTCGTCGGACAAGTCGGCGGCGGGCCAACCTAGCCCGGGGTCGTGGGGACGACCCTGTAGTCGTCGGACATGTCGGCGGCAGGGCAACTTTGGCCCGTGGTCTTGGGGACGACCCTATAGTCGTCGGACATGTCGGTGACTGGCCAACCTAGTATCGGGTTCGTGGGGACGACCCTATAGTCGTCGGACAAGTCGGCGGCGGGCCGACCTAGTCCCGGGGTCGTGGGGACGACCCTATAGTCGTCGGACAATTCGGCGGCCGGCCAACCTAGTCCCGGGGTCGTGGGGACGACCCTATAGTCGTCGGACATGACGGTGCCAGGGCAATCTAGCCCCGGGGTCGTGGGGACGACCCTATAGTCGTCGGACATGTCGGCGCCTGGGCAACTTTGGACAGTGGTCGTGGGGACGACCCTATAGTCGTCGGACCTGTCGGCGGCTGGCCAACCTCGTCTCGTGGTCGTGGGGACGACCCCATAGTCGTAGGACACGTCGGCGGCGGGCCAACCTAGTCCCGGGGTCGTGGGGACGACCGTATAGTCGTCGGACATGACGGTGGCGGGCCAATCTAGTCCCGGGGTCGTGGGGACGACCCTATAGTCGTCGGACATGTCGGCGGCTGGCCATCTTTGGCCCGGGGCGTGGGTACGACCCTATAGTCGTCGGACATGTCGGCGGCTGGCCAACTTTGGCCAGTGGTCGTGGGGACGACCCTATAGTCGTCGGACAAGTCGGCGGCGGGCCAACCTAGTCCCGGGGTCGTGGAGACGGCCCTATAGTCGTCGGACATGACGGTGGCGGGCCAATCTAGTCCCGGGGTCGTGGGGACGACCCTATAGTCGTCGGACATGTCGGCGGCTGGCCAACTTTGGCCCGGGGCGTGGGGACGACCCTATAGACGTCGGACATGTCGGCGGCGGGCCAACCTAGTCCCGTGGTCGTGGGGACGACCCTATAGTCGTCGGACATGTCGGCGGCTGGCCAACCTAGTCCCGGGGTCGTGGAGACGACCCTATAGTCGTAGGACAAGTCGGCGGCGGGCCAACCTAGTCCCGGGGTCGTGGGGACGACCCTATAGTCGTCGGACATGACGGCGGCTGGCCATCTTTGGCCCGGGGCGTGGGGACGACCCTATAGTCGTCGGACATGTCGGCGGCTGGGCAACTTTGGCCAGTGGTCTTGGGGACGACCCTATAGTCGTCGGACAAGTCGGCGGCGGGCCAACCTAGTCCCGGGGTCGTGGAGACGGCCCTATAGTCGTCGGACATGTCGGCGGCTGGGCAACATTGGACAGTGGTCATGGGAACGACCCTATAGACGTCGGACAAGTCGGCGGCGTGCCAACCTAGTCCCGTGGTCGTGGGGACGACCGTATAGTCGTCGGACATGTCGGCGGCGGGCCAACCTAGACCCGGGGTCGTGGGGACGACCCTATAGTCGTCGGACATGTCGGCGGCAGGGCAACTTTGGCCCGTGGTCTTGGGGACGACCCTATAGTCGTCGGACATGTCGGTGACTGGCCAACCTAGTCCCGGGTTCGTGGGGACGACCCTATAGTCGTCGGACAAGTCGGCGGCGGGCCAACCTACTCCCGGGGTCGTGGGGACGACCCTATAGTCGTCGGACAAGTCGGCGGCGGGCCAACCTAGACCCGGGGTCGTGGGGACGACCCTATAGTCGTCGGACAAGTCGGCAGCCGGCGAACCTAGTCCCGGGGTCGTGGGGACGACCCTATAGTCGTCGGACATGTCGGCGGCTGGGCAACTTTGGACAGTGGTCGTGGGGACGACCCTATAGTCGTCGGACATGTCGGCGGCAGGGCAACTTTGGCCCGTGTTCGTGGGGACGACCCTATAGTCGTCGGACATGTCGGCGGCAGGGCAACTTTGGCCCGTGGTCTTGGGGACGACCCTATAGTCGTCGGACATGTCGGTGACTGGCCAACCTTGTCCCGGGGTCGTGGGGACGACCCTATAGTCGTCGGACAAGTCGGCGGCGGGCCGACCTAGTCCCGGGGTCGTGGGGACGACCCTATAGTCGTCGGACAAGTCGGCGGCCGGCCAACCTAGTCCCGGGGTCGTGGGGACGACCCTATAGTCGTCGGACATGTCGGCGGCTGGGCAACATTGGACAGTGGTCGTGGGGACGACCCTATAGTCGTCGGACATGTCGGCGGCAGGCCAACCTCATCTCGTGGTCGTGGGGACGACCCCATAGTCGTAGGACTCGTCGGCGGCGGGTCAACCAAGTCCCGGGGTCGTGGGGACGACCTTATAGTCGTCGGACATGACGGTGGCGGGCCAATCTAGTCCCGGGGTCGTGGGGACGACCCTATAGTCGTCGGACATGTCGGCGGCTGGCCATCTTTGGCCCGGGGCGTGGGGACGACCCTATAGTCGTCGGACATGTCGGCGGCTGGGCAACTTTGGCCAGTGGTCGTGGGGACGACCCTATAGTCGTCGGACAAGTCGGCGGCGGGCCAACCTAGTCCCGGGGTCGTGGAGACGGCCCTATTGTCGTCGGACATGACGGTGGCGGGCCAATCTAGTCCCGGGGTCGTGGGGACGACCCTATAGTCGTCGGACATGTCGGCGGCTGGCCAACTTTGGCCCGGGGCGTGGGGACGACCCTATAGACGTCGGACATGTCGGCGGCGGGCCAACCTAGTCCCGTGGTCGTGGGGACGACCCTATAGTCGTCGGACATGACGGTGCCGGGGCAATCTAGCCCGGGGGTCGTGGGGACGACCCTATAGTCGTCGGACATGTCGGCGGCTGGCCATCTTTGGCCCGGGGCGTGGGGACGACCCTATAGTCGTCGGACATATCGGCGGCTGGGCAACTTTGGCCAGTGGTCTTGGGGACGACCCTATAGTCGTCGGACATGTCGGCGGCGGGCCAACATAGTCCCGGGGTCGTGGGGACGACCCTATAGTCGTCGGACATGTCGGCGGCAGGGCAACTTTGCCCGTGGTCGTGGGGACGGCCCTATAGTCGTCGGACATGTCGGTGACTGGCCAACCTAGTCCCGGCGTCGTGGAGACGACCCTATAGTCGTCGGACAAGTCGGCGGCGGGCCAACCTAGTCCCGGGGTCGTGGGGACGACCCTATAGTCGTCGGACATGACGGTGCCGGGGCAATCTAGCCCCGGGGTCGTGGGGACGACCCTATAGACGTCGGACATGTCGGCGGCTGGCCAACCTAGTCCCGGGGTGGTAGGGACGACCCTATAGTCGTCGGACAAGTCGGCGGCGGGCCGACCTAGTCCCGGGGTCGTGGGGACGACCCTATAGTCGTCGGACATGTCGGCGGCTGGGCATCATTGGACAGTGGTCGTGGGGACGACCCTATAGTCGTCGGACATGTCGGCGGCTGGCCAACCTAGTCCCGGGGTCGTAGAGACGACCCTATAGTCGTCGGACATGACGGTGCCGGGGCAATCTAGCCCCGGGGTCGTGGGGACGACCCTATAGACGTCGGACATGTCGGCGGCTGGCCAACCTAGTCCCGGGGTGGTAGGGACGACCCTATAGTCGTCGGACAAGTCGGCGGCGGGCCGACCTAGTCCCGGGGTCGTGGGGACGGCCCTATAGTCGTCGGACATGTCGGTGACTGGCCAACCTAGTCCCGGCGTCGTGGAGACGACCCTATAGTCGTCGGACAAGTCGGCGGCGGGCCAACCTTGTCCCGGGGTCGTGGGGACGACCCTATAGTCGTCGGACATGACGGTGCCGGGGCAATCTAGCCCCGGGGTCGTGGGGACGACCCTATAGACGTCGGACATGTCGGCGGCTGGCCAACCTAGTCCCGGGGTGGTAGGGACGACCCTATAGTCGTCGGACAAGTCGGCGGCGGGCCGACCTAGTCCCGGGGTCGTGGGGACGACCCTATAGTCGTCGGACATGTCGGCGGCTGGGCAACATTGGACAGTGGTCGTGGGGACGACCCTATAGTCGTCGGACATGTCGGCGGCTGGCCAACCTAGTCCCGGGGTCGTGGAGACGACCCTATAGTCGTAGGACAAGTCGGCGGCGGGCCAACCTAGTCCCGGGGTCGTGGGGACGACCCTATAGTCGTCGGACATGACGGTGCCGGGGCAATCTAGCCCCGGGGTCGTGGGGACGACCCTATAGACGTCGGACATGTCGGCGGCTGGCCAACCTAGTCCCGGGGTGGTAGGGACGACCCTATAGTCGTCGGACAAGTCGGCGGCGGGCCAACCTAGTCCCGGGGTCGTGGGGACGACCCTATAGTCGTCGGACATGACGGTGCCGGGGCAATCTAGCCCCGGGGTCGTGGGGACGACCCTATAGACGTCGGACATGTCGGCGGCTGGCCAACCTAGTCCCGGGGTGGTAGGGACGACCCTATAGTCGTCGGACAAGTCGGCGGCGGGCCAACCTAGTACCGTGGTCGTGGGGACGACCGTATAGTCGTCGGACATGTCGGCGGCTGGGCAACATTGGACAGTGGTCATGGGAACGACCCTATAGACGTCGGACAAGTCGGCGGCGTGCCAACCTAGTCCCGTGGTCGTGGGGACGACCGTATAGTCGTCGGACATGTCGGCGGCGGGCCAACCTAGACCCGGGGTCGTGGGGACGACCCTATAGTCGTCGGACATGTCGGCGGCAGGGCAACTTTGGCCCGTGGTCTTGGGGACGACCCTATAGTCGTCGGACATGTCGGTGACTGGCCAACCTAGTCCCGGGTTCGTGGGGACGACCCTATAGTCGTCGGACAAGTCGGCGGCGGGCCAACCTACTCCCGGGGTCGTGGGGACGACCCTATAGTCGTCGGACAAGTCGGCGGCGGGCCAACCTAGACCCGGGGTCGTGGGGACGACCCTATAGTCGTCGGACAAGTCGGCAGCCGGCGAACCTAGTCCCGGGGTCGTGGGGACGACCCTATAGTCGTCGGACATGTCGGCGGCTGGGCAACTTTGGACAGTGGTCGTGGGGACGACCCTATAGTCGTCGGACATGTCGGCGGCAGGGCAACTTTGGCCCGTGTTCGTGGGGACGACCCTATAGTCGTCGGACATGTCGGCGGCAGGGCAACTTTGGCCCGTGGTCTTGGGGACGACCCTATAGTCGTCGGACATGTCGGTGACTGGCCAACCTTGTCCCGGGGTCGTGGGGACGACCCTATAATCGTCGGACAAGTCGGCGGCGGGCCGACCTAGTCCCGGGGTCGTGGGGACGACCCTATAGTCGTCGGACAAGTCGGCGGCCGGCCAACCTAGTCCCGGGGTCGTGGGGACGACCCTATAGTCGTCGGACATGTCGGCGGCTGGGCAACATTGGACAGTGGTCGTGGGGACGACCCTATAGTCGTCGGACATGTCGGCGGCAGGCCAACCTCATCTCGTGGTCGTGGGGACGACCCCATAGTCGTAGGACTCGTCGGCGGCGGGTCAACCAAGTCCCGGGGTCGTGGGGACGACCTTATAGTCGTCGGACATGACGGTGGCGGGCCAATCTAGTCCCGGGGTCGTGGGGACGACCCTATAGTCGTCGGACATGTCGGCGGCTGGCCATCTTTGGCCCGGGGCGTGGGGACGACCCTATAGTCGTCGGACATGTCGGCGGCTGGGCAACTTTGGCCAGTGGTCGTGGGGACGACCCTATAGTCGTCGGACAAGTCGGCGGCGGGCCAACCTAGTCCCGGGGTCGTGGAGACGGCCCTATTGTCGTCGGACATGACGGTGGCGGGCCAATCTAGTCCCGGGGTCGTGGGGACGACCCTATAGTCGTCGGACATGTCGGCGGCTGGCCAACTTTGGCCCGGGGCGTGGGGACGACCCTATAGACGTCGGACATGTCGGCGGCGGGCCAACCTAGTCCCGTGGTCGTGGGGACGACCCTATAGTCGTCGGACATGACGGTGCCGGGGCAATCTAGCCCGGGGGTCGTGGGGACGACCCTATAGTCGTCGGACATGTCGGCGGCTGGCCATCTTTGGCCCGGGGCGTGGGGACGACCCTATAGTCGTCGGACATGTCGGCGGCTGGGCAACTTTGGCCAGTGGTCTTGGGGACGACCCTATAGTCGTCGGACATGTCGGCGGCGGGCCAACATAGTCCCGGGGTCGTGGGGACGACCCTATAGTCGTCGGACATGTCGGCGGCAGGGCAACTTTGCCCGTGGTCGTGGGGACGGCCCTATAGTCGTCGGACATGTCGGTGACTGGCCAACCTAGTCCCGGCGTCGTGGAGACGACCCTATAGTCGTCGGACAAGTCGGCGGCGGGCCAACCTAGTCCCGGGGTCGTGGGGACGACCCTATAGTCGTCGGACATGACGGTGCCGGGGCAATCTAGCCCCGGGGTCGTGGGGACGACCCTATAGACGTCGGACATGTCGGCGGCT
This sequence comes from Andrena fulva, assembly GCA_946251845.1. Classification (NCBI taxonomy): domain Eukaryota; kingdom Metazoa; phylum Arthropoda; class Insecta; order Hymenoptera; family Andrenidae; genus Andrena; species Andrena fulva. The sequence goes on along the minus strand of CAMITZ010000116.1, from coordinate 294,813 downwards.
GGCCAACCTAGTCCCGGGGTGGTAGGGACGACCCTATAGTCGTCGGACAAGTCGGCGGCGGGCCGACCTAGTCCCGGGGTCGTGGGGACGACCCTATAGTCGTCGGACATGTCGGCGGCTGGGCATCATTGGACAGTGGTCGTGGGGACGACCCTATAGTCGTCGGACATGTCGGCGGCTGGCCAACCTAGTCCCGGGGTCGTGGAGACGACCCTATAGTCGTCGGACATGACGGTGCCGGGGCAATCTAGCCCCGGGGTCGTGGGGACGACCCTATAGACGTCGGACATGTCGGCGGCTGGCCAACCTAGTCCCGGGGTGGTAGGGACGACCCTATAGTCGTCGGACAAGTCGGCGGCGGGCCGACCTAGTCCCGGGGTCGTGGGGACGGCCCTATAGTCGTCGGACATGTCGGTGACTGGCCAACCTAGTCCCGGCGTCGTGGAGACGACCCTATAGTCGTCGGACAAGTCGGCGGCGGGCCAACCTTGTCCCGTGGTCGTGGGGACGACCCTATAGTCGTCGGACATGACGGTGCCGGGGCAATCTAGCCCCGGGGTCGTGGGGACGACCCTATAGACGTCGGACATGTCGGCGGCTGGCCAACCTAGTCCCGGGGTGGTAGGGACGACCCTATAGTCGTCGGACAAGTCGGCGGCGGGCCGACCTAGTCCCGGGGTCGTGGGGACGACCCTATAGTCGTCGGACATGTCGGCGGCTGGGCAACATTGGAAAGTGGTCGTGGGGACGACCCTATAGTCGTCGGACATGTCGGCGGCTGGCCAACCTAGTCCCGGGGTCGTGGAGACGACCCTATAGTCGTAGGACAAGTCGGCGGCGGGCCAACCTAGTCCCGGGGTCGTGGGGACGACCCTATAGTCGTCGGACATGACGGTGCCGGGGCAATCTAGCCCCGGGGTCGTGGGGACGACCCTATAGACGTCGGACATGTCGGCGGCTGGCCAACCTAGTCCCGGGGTGGTAGGGACGACCCTATAGTCGTCGGACAAGTCGGCGGCGGGCCAACCTAGTCCCGGGGTCGTGGGGACGACCCTATAGTCGTCGGACATGACGGTGCCGGGGCAATCTAGCCCCGGGGTCGTGGGGACGACCCTATAGACGTCGGACATGTCGGCGGCTGGCCAACCTAGTCCCGGGGTGGTAGGGACGACCCTATAGTCGTCGGACAAGTCGGCGGCGGGCCAACCTAGTACCGTGGTCGTGGGGACGACCGTATAGTCGTCGGACAAGTCGGCGGCGGGCCAACCTAGACCCTGGGGTCGTGGGGACGACCCTATAGTCGTCGGACATGTCGGCGGCAGGGCAACTTTGGCCCGTGGTCTTGGGGACGACCCTATAGTCGTCGGACATGTCGGTGACTGGCCAACCTAGTCCCGGGTTCGTGGGGACGACCCTATAGTCGTCGGACAAGTCGGCGGCGGGCCAACCTACTCCCGGGGTCGTGGGGACGACCGTATAGTCGTCGGACAAGTCGGCGGCGGGCCAACCTAGACCCGGGGTCGTGGGGACGACCGTATAGTCGTCGGATATGTCGGCGGCAGGGCAACTTTGACTGGGGTCTTGGGGACGACCCTATAGTCGTCGGACATGTCGGCGGCTGGCCAACCTATTCTCGTGGTCGTGGGGACGACCCTATAGACGTCGGACATGTCGGCGGCTGGCCAACCTAGTCCCGGGGTGGTAGGGACGACCCTATAGTTGTCGGACAAGTCGGCGGCGGGCCAACCTAGTCCCGTGGTCGTGGGGACGACCGTATAGTCGTCGGACAAGTCGGCGGCGGGCCAACCTAGACCCGGGGTCGTGGGGACGACCCTATAGTCGTCGGACATGTCGGCGGCAGGGCAACTTTGGCCCGTGGTCTTGGGGACGACCCTATAGTCGTCGGACATGTCGGCGACTGGCCAACCTAGTCCCGGGTTCGTGGGGACGACCCTATAGTCGTTGGACAAGTCGGCGGCGGGCCATCCTACTCCCGGGGTCGTGGGGACGACCCTATAGTCGTCGGACAAGTCGGCGGCGGGCCAACGTATGCCCAGGGTCGTAGGGACGAACCTATAGTCGTCGGACATGACGGTGGCGGGCCAATCTTGCCCCGGGGTCGTGGGGACGACCCTATAGACGTCGGACATGTCGGCGGCGGGCCAACCTAGTCCCGGGGTCGTGGAGACGGCCCTATAGTCGTCGGACATGACGGTGGCGGGCCAATCTAGTCCCGGGGTCGTGGGGACGACCCTATAGTCGTCGGACATGTCGGCGGCTGGCCAACTTTGGCCCGGGGCGTGGGAACGACCCTATAGACGTCGCACATGTCGGCGGCCGGCCAACCTAGTCCCGTGGTCGTGGGGACGACCCTATAGTCGTCGGACATGTCGGCGGCTGGCCAACCTAGTCCCGGGGTCGTGGAGACGACCCTATAGTCGTAGGACAAGTCGGCGGCGGGCCAACCAAGTCCCGGGGTCGTGGGGACGACCCTATAGTCGTCGGACATGACGGTGCCGGGGCAATCTAGCCCCGGGGTCGTGGGGACGACCCTATAGACGTCGGACATGTCGGCGGCTGGCCAACCTAGTCCCGGGGTGGTAGGGACGACCCTATAGTCGTCGGACAAGTCGGCGGCGGGCCAATCTATTCCCGTGGTCGTGGGGACGACCGTATAGTCGTCGGACATGTCGGCGGCTGGCCAACCTAGTCCCGGGGTCGTGGGGACGACCCTATAGTCGTCGGACAAGTCGGCGGCTGGCCAACCTATTCTCGTGGTCGTGGGGACGACCCTATAGTCGTCGGACAAGTCGGCGGCGGGCCAACCTAGTCCCGGGGTCGTGGAGACGGCCCTATAGTCGTCGGACATGACGGTGGCGGGCCAATCTAGTCCCGGGGTCGTGGGGACGACCCTATAGTCGTCGGACATGTCGGCGGCTGGCCAACTTTGGCCCGGGGCGTGGGGACGACCCTATAGACGTCGGACATGTCGGCGGCGGGCCAACCTAGTCCCGTGGTCGTGGGGACGACCCTATAGTCGTCGGACATGTCGGCGGCTGGCCAACCTAGTCCCGGGGTCGTGGAGACGACCCTATAGTCGTAGGACAAGTCGGCGGCGGGCCAACCTAGTCCCGGGGTCGTGGGGACGACCCTATAGTCGTCGGACATGACGGTGCCGGGGCAATCTAGCCCCGGGGTCGTGGGGACGACCCTATAGACGTCGGACATGTCGGCGGCTGGCCAACCTAGTCCCGGGGTGGTAGGGACGACCCTATAGTCGTCGGACAAGTCGGCGGCGGGCCAATCTATTCCCGTGGTCGTGGGGACGACCGTATAGTCGTCGGACATGTCGGCGGCTGGCCAACCTAGTCCCGGGGTCGTGGGGACGACCCTATAGTCGTCGGGCAAGTCGGCGGCTGGCCAACCTATTCTCGTGGTCGTGGGGACGACCGTATAGTCGTCGGACATGTCGGCGGCTGGCCAACCTAGTCCCGGGGTCGTGGGGACGACCCTATAGTCGTCGGACATGTCGGCGGCTGGCCAACTTTGGGCCGGGGCGTGGGGACGACCCTATAGTCGTCGGACATGACGGTGCCGGGGCAATCTAGCCCCGGGGTCGTGGGGACGACCCTATAGACGTCGGACATGTCGGCGGCTGGCCAACCTAGTCCCGGGGTGGTAGGGACGACCCTATAGTCGTCGGACAAGTCGGCGGCGGGCCAACCTAGTCCCGTGGTCGTGGGGACGACCGTATAGTCGTCGGACAAGTCGGCGGCGGGCCAACCTAGACCCTGGGGTCGTGGGGACGACCCTATAGTCGTCGGACATGTCGGCGGCAGGGCAACTTTGGCCCGTGGTCTTGGGGACGACCCTATAGTCGTCGGACATGTCGGTGACTGGCCAACCTAGTCCCGGGTTCGTGGGGACGACCCTATAGTCGTCGGACAAGTCGGCGGCGGGCCAACCTACTCCCGGGGTCGTGGGGACGACCGTATAGTCGTCGGACAAGTCGGCGGCGGGCCAACCTAGACCCGGGGTCGTGGGGACGACCGTATAGTCGTCGGACAAGTCGGCGGCGGGCCAACCTAGACCCGGGGTCGTGGGGACGACCCTATAGTCGTCGGATATTTCGGCGGCAGGATAACTTTGGCTGGGGTCTTGGGGACGACCCTATAGTCGTCGGACATGTCGGCGGCTGGCCAACCTATTCTCGTGGTCGTGGGGACGACCCTATAGACGTCGGACATGTCGGCGGCTGGCCAACCTAGTCCCGGGGTGGTAGGGACGACCCTATAGTTGTCGGACAAGTCGGCGGCGGGCCAACCTAGTCCCGTGGTCGTGGGGACGACCGTATAGTCGTCGGACATGTCGGTGGCTGGCCAACCTAGTCCCGGGGTCGTGGGGACGACCCTATAGTCGTCGGACAAGTCGGCGGCTGGCCAACCTATTCTCGTGGTCGTGGGGACGACCCTATAGTCGTCGGACATGTCGGCGGCTGGGCAACTTTGGACAGTGGTCGTGGGGACGACCCTATAGTCGTCGGACATGTCGGCGGCTGGGCAACTTTGGACAGTGGTCGTGGGGACGACCCTATAGTCGTCGGACATGTCGGCGGCAGGGCAACTTTGGCCCGTGGTCGTGGGGACGACCCTATAGTCGTCGGACATGTCGGCGGCTGGCCAACCTAGACCCGGGGTGGTGGGGACGACCCTATAGTCGTCGGACCTGTCGGCGGCTGGCCAACCTCGTCTCGTGGTCGTGGGGACGACCCCATAGCCGTAGGACACGTCGGCGGCGGGCCAACCTAGACCCGGGGTCGTGGGGACGACCCTATAGTCGTCGGACATGTCGGCGGCAGGGCAACTTTGGCCCGTGGTCTTGGGGACGAACCTATAGTCGTCGGACATGTCGGCGGCTGGCCAACCTATTCTCGTGGTCGTGGGGACGACCCCATCGTCGTAGGACACGTCGGCGGCGGGCCAACCTAGTCCCGGGGTCGAGGGGACGACCGTATAGTCGTCGGACATGACGGTGGCGGGCCAATCTTATTCCGGGGTCGTGGGGACGACCCTATAGTCGTCGGACATGACGGTGGCGGGGCAATCTAGCCCCGGGGTCGTGGGGACGACCCTATAGACGTCGGACATGTCGGCGGCTGGCCAACCTAGTCCCGGGGTGGTAGGGACGACCCTATAGACGTCGGACAAGTCGGCGGCGGGCCAACCTAGTCCCGTGGTCGTGGGGACGACCGTATAGTCGTCGGACAAGTCGGCGGCGGTACAACCTAGACCCGGGGTCGTGGGGACGACCCTATAGTCGTCGGACATGTCGGCGGCAGGGCAACTTTGGCCCGTGGTCTTGGGGACGACCCTATAGTCGTCGGACATTTCGGTGACTGGCCAACCTAGTCCCGGGGTCGTGGGGACGACCCTATAGTCGTCGGACAAGTCAGCGGCGGGCCAACCTACCCCCGGGGTCGTGGGGACGACCCTATAGTCGTCGGACATGCCGGCGGCAGGGCAACTTTGGCCCGTGGTCTTGGGGACGACCCTATAGTCGTCGGACATGTCGGTGACTGGCCAACCTAGTCCCGGGTTCGTGGGGACGACCCTATAGTCGTCGGACATGTCGGTGACTGGCCAACCTAGTCCCGGGTTCGTGGGGACGACCCTATAGTTGTCGGAGAAGTCGGCGGCGGGCCGACCTAGTCCCGGGGTCGTGGGGACGACCCTATAGTCGTCGGACAAGTCGGCGGCCGGCGAACCTAGTCCCGGGGTCGTGGGGACGACCCTATAGTCGTCGGACATGTCGGCGGCTGGGCAACTTTGGACAGTGGTCGTGGGGACGACCCTATAGTCGTCGGACATGTCGGCGGCTGGGCAACTTTGGACAGTGGTCGTGGGGACGACCCTATAGTCGTCGGACATGTCGGCGGCGGGCCAACCTAGTCCCGGGGTCGAGGGGACGACCGTATAGTCGTCGGACATGACGATGGCGGGCCAATCTTGTTCCGGGGTCGTGGGGACGACCCTATAGTCGTCGGACATGACGGTGCCGGGGCAATCTAGCCCCGGGGTCGTGGGGACGACCCTATAGTCGTCGGACATGTCGGCGGATGTCCAACCTAGCCCCGGGGTCGTGGGGACGACCCTATAGTCGTCGGACATGTCGGCGGATGTCCAACCTAGACCCGGGGTGGTGGGGACGACCCTATAGTCGTCGGACATGTCGGCGGCTGGCCAACCTCGTCTCGTGGTCGTGGGGACGACCCCATAGTCGTAGAACACGTCGGCGGCGGGCCAACCTAGTCCCGGGGTCGTGGGGACGACCGTATAGTCGTCGGACATGACGGTGGCGGGCCAATCTAGTCCCGGGGTCGTGGGGACGACCCTATAGTCTTCGGACATGTCGGCGGCTGGCCATCTTTGGCCCGGGGCGTGGGGACGACCCTATAGTCGTCGGACATGTCGGCGGCTGGGCAACTTTGGACAGTGGTCGTGGGGACGACCCTATAGTCGTCGGACATGTCGGCGGCTGGGCAACTTTGGACAGTGGTCGTGGGGACGACCCTATAGTCGTCGGACATGTCGGCGGCGGGCCAACCTAGTCCCGGGGTCGAGGGGACGACCGTATAGTCGTCGGACATGACGATGGCGGGCCAATCTTGTTCCGGGGTCGTGGGGACGACCCTATAGTCGTCGGACATGACGGTGCCGGGGCAATCTAGCCCCGGGGTCGTGGGGACGACCCTATAGTCGTCGGACATGTCGGCGGATGTCCAACCTAGCCCCGGGGTCGTGGGGACGACCCTATAGTCGTCGGACATGTCGGCGGATGTCCAACCTAGACCCGGGGTGGTGGGGACGACCCTATAGTCGTCGGACATGTCGGCGGCTGGCCAACCTCGTCTCGTGGTCGTGGGGACGACCCCATAGTCGTAGAACACGTCGGCGGCGGGCCAACCTAGTCCCGGGGTCGTGGGGACGACCGTATAGTCGTCGGACATGACGGTGGCGGGCCAATCTAGTCCCGGGGTCGTGGGGACGACCCTATAGTCTTCGGACATGTCGGCGGCTGGCCATCTTTGGCCCGGGGCGTGGGGACGACCCTATAGTCGTCGGACATGTCGGCGGTTGGCCAACCTAGTCCCGGGGTCGTGGAGACGACCCTATAGTTGTCGGACAAGTCGGCGGCGGGCCAACCTAGTCCCGGGGTCGTGGGGACGACCCTAAGGTCGTCGGACATGACGGTGCCGGGGCAATCTAGCCCCGGGGTCGTGGGGACGACCCTATAGACGTCGGACATGTCGGCGGCTGGCCAACCTAGTCCCGCGGTGGTAGGGACGACCCTATAGTCGTCGGACAAGTCGGCGGCGGGCCAACCTAGTCCCGTGGTCGTGGGGACGACCGTATAGTCGTCGGACAAGTCGGCGGCGGGCCAACCTAGACCCGGGGTCGTGGGGACGACCCTATAGTCGTCGGACATGTCGGCGGCAGGGCAACTTTGGCCCGTGGTCTTGGGGACGACCCTATAGTCGTCGGACATGTCGGCGGCAGGGCAACTTTGGCCCGTGGTCGTGGGGACGACCCTATAGTCGTCGGACATGTCGGCGGCTGGCCAACCTAGACCCGGGGTGGTGGGGACGACCCTATAGTCGTCGGACCTGTCGGCGGCTGGCCAACCTCGTCTCGTGGTCGTGGGGACGACCCCATAGCCGTAGGACACGTCGGCGGCGGGCCAGCCTAGACCCGGGGTCGTGAGGACGACCCTATAGTCGTCGGACATGACGGTGCCGGGGCAATCTAGCCCCGGGGTCGTGGGGACGACCCTATAGACGTCGGACATGTCGGCGGCTGGCCAACCTAGTCCCGGGGTGGTAGGGACGACCCTATAGTTGTCGGACAAGTCGGCGGCGGGCCAACCTAGTCCCGTGGTCGTGGGGACGACCGTATAGTCGTCGGACAAGTCGGCGGCGGGCCAACCTAGACCCGGGGTCGTGGGGACGACCCTATAGTCGTCGGACATGTCGGCGGCAGGGCAACTTTGGCCCGTGGTCTTGGGGACGACCCTATAGTCGTCGGACATGTCGGCGACTGGCCAACCTAGTCCCGGGTTCGTGGGGACGACCCTATAGTCGTTGGACAAGTCGGCGGCGGGCCATCCTACTCCCGGGGTCGTGGGGACGACCCTATAGTCGTCGGACAAGTCGGCGGCGGGCCAACGTATGCCCAGGGTCGTAGGGACGAACCTATAGTCGTCGGACATGACGGTGGCGGGCCAATCTTGCCCCGGGGTCGTGGGGACGACCCTATAGACGTCGGACATGTCGGCGGCGGGCCAACCTAGTCCCGGGGTCGTGGAGACGGCCCTATAGTCGTCGGACATGACGGTGGCGGGCCAATCTAGTCCCGGGGTCGTGGGGACGACCCTATAGTCGTCGGACATGTCGGCGGCTGGCCAACTTTGGCCCGGGGCGTGGGAACGACCCTATAGACGTCGCACATGTCGGCGGCCGGCCAACCTAGTCCCGTGGTCGTGGGGACGACCCTATAGTCGTCGGACATGTCGGCGGCTGGCCAACCTAGTCCCGGGGTCGTGGAGACGACCCTATAGTCGTAGGACAAGTCGGCGGCGGGCCAACCAAGTCCCGGGGTCGTGGGGACGACCCTATAGTCGTCGGACATGACGGTGCCGGGGCAATCTAGCCCCGGGGTCGTGGGGACGACCCTATAGACGTCGGACATGTCGGCGGCTGGCCAACCTAGTCCCGGGGTGGTAGGGACGACCCTATAGTCGTCGGACAAGTCGGCGGCGGGCCAATCTATTCCCGTGGTCGTGGGGACGACCGTATAGTCGTCGGACATGTCGGCGGCTGGCCAACCTAGTCCCGGGGTCGTGGGGACGACCCTATAGTCGTCGGACAAGTCGGCGGCTGGCCAACCTATTCTCGTGGTCGTGGGGACGACCCTATAGTCGTCGGACAAGTCGGCGGCGGGCCAACCTAGTCCCGGGGTCGTGGAGACGGCCCTATAGTCGTCGGACATGACGGTGGCGGGCCAATCTAGTCCCGGGGTCGTGGGGACGACCCTATAGTCGTCGGACATGTCGGCGGCTGGCCAACTTTGGCCCGGGGCGTGGGGACGACCCTATAGACGTCGGACATGTCGGCGGCGGGCCAACCTAGTCCCGTGGTCGTGGGGACGACCCTATAGTCGTCGGACATGTCGGCGGCTGGCCAACCTAGTCCCGGGGTCGTGGAGACGACCCTATAGTCGTAGGACAAGTCGGCGGCGGGCCAACCTAGTCCCGGGGTCGTGGGGACGACCCTATAGTCGTCGGACATGACGGTGCCGGGGCAATCTAGCCCCGGGGTCGTGGGGACGACCCTATAGACGTCGGACATGTCGGCGGCTGGCCAACCTAGTCCCGGGGTGGTAGGGACGACCCTATAGTCGTCGGACAAGTCGGCGGCGGGCCAATCTATTCCCGTGGTCGTGGGGACGACCGTATAGTCGTCGGACATGTCGGCGGCTGGCCAACCTAGTCCCGGGGTCGTGGGGACGACCCTATAGTCGTCGGGCAAGTCGGCGGCTGGCCAACCTATTCTCGTGGTCGTGGGGACGACCGTATAGTCGTCGGACATGTCGGCGGCTGGCCAACCTAGTCCCGGGGTCGTGGGGACGACCCTATAGTCGTCGGACATGTCGGCGGCTGGCCAACTTTGGGCCGGGGCGTGGGGACGACCCTATAGTCGTCGGACATGACGGTGCCGGGGCAATCTAGCCCCGGGGTCGTGGGGACGACCCTATAGACGTCGGACCATGTCGGCGGCTGGCCAACCTAGTCCCGGGGTGGTAGGGACGACCCTATAGTCGTCGGACAAGTCGGCGGCGGGCCAACCTAGTCCCGTGGTCGTGGGGACGACCGTATAGTCGTCGGACAAGTCGGCGGCGGGCCAACCTAGACCCTGGGGTCGTGGGGACGACCCTATAGTCGTCGGACATGTCGGCGGCAGGGCAACTTTGGCCCGTGGTCTTGGGGACGACCCTATAGTCGTCGGACATGTCGGTGACTGGCCAACCTAGTCCCGGGTTCGTGGGGACGACCCTATAGTCGTCGGACAAGTCGGCGGCGGGCCAACCTACTCCCGGGGTCGTGGGGACGACCGTATAGTCGTCGGACAAGTCGGCGGCGGGCCAACCTAGACCCGGGGTCGTGGGGACGACCGTATAGTCGTCGGACAAGTCGGCGGCGGGCCAACCTAGACCCGGGGTCGTGGGGACGACCCTATAGTCGTCGGATATTTCGGCGGCAGGATAACTTTGGCTGGGGTCTTGGGGACGACCCTATAGTCGTCGGACATGTCGGCGGCTGGCCAACCTATTCTCGTGGTCGTGGGGACGACCCTATAGACGTCGGACATGTCGGCGGCTGGCCAACCTAGTCCCGGGGTGGTAGGGACGACCCTATAGTTGTCGGACAAGTCGGCGGCGGGCCAACCTAGTCCCGTGGTCGTGGGGACGACCGTATAGTCGTCGGACATGTCGGTGGCTGGCCAACCTAGTCCCGGGGTCGTGGGGACGACCCTATAGTCGTCGGACAAGTCGGCGGCTGGCCAACCTATTCTCGTGGTCGTGGGGACGACCCTATAGTCGTCGGACATGTCGGCGGCTGGGCAACTTTGGACAGTGGTCGTGGGGACGACCCTATAGTCGTCGGACATGTCGGCGGCTGGGCAACTTTGGACAGTGGTCGTGGGGACGACCCTATAGTCGTCGGACATGTCGGCGGCAGGGCAACTTTGGCCCGTGGTCGTGGGGACGACCCTATAGTCGTCGGACATGTCGGCGGCTGGCCAACCTAGACCCGGGGTGGTGGGGACGACCCTATAGTCGTCGGACCTGTCGGCGGCTGGCCAACCTCGTCTCGTGGTCGTGGGGACGACCCCATAGCCGTAGGACACGTCGGCGGCGGGCCAACCTAGACCCGGGGTCGTGGGGACGACCCTATAGTCGTCGGACATGTCGGCGGCAGGGCAACTTTGGCCCGTGGTCTTGGGGACGAACCTATAGTCGTCGGACATGTCGGCGGCTGGCCAACCTATTCTCGTGGTCGTGGGGACGACCCCATCGTCGTAGGACACGTCGGCGGCGGGCCAACCTAGTCCCGGGGTCGAGGGGACGACCGTATAGTCGTCGGACATGACGGTGGCGGGCCAATCTTATTCCGGGGTCGTGGGGACGACCCTATAGTCGTCGGACATGACGGTGGCGGGGCAATCTAGCCCCGGGGTCGTGGGGACGACCCTATAGACGTCGGACATGTCGGCGGCTGGCCAACCTAGTCCCGGGGTGGTAGGGACGACCCTATAGACGTCGGACAAGTCGGCGGCGGGCCAACCTAGTCCCGTGGTCGTGGGGACGACCGTATAGTCGTCGGACAAGTCGGCGGCGGTACAACCTAGACCCGGGGTCGTGGGGACGACCCTATAGTCGTCGGACATGTCGGCGGCAGGGCAACTTTGGCCCGTGGTCTTGGGGACGACCCTATAGTCGTCGGACATTTCGGTGACTGGCCAACCTAGTCCCGGGGTCGTGGGGACGACCCTATAGTCGTCGGACAAGTCAGCGGCGGGCCAACCTACCCCCGGGGTCGTGGGGACGACCCTATAGTCGTCGGACATGCCGGCGGCAGGGCAACTTTGGCCCGTGGTCTTGGGGACGACCCTATAGTCGTCGGACATGTCGGTGACTGGCCAACCTAGTCCCGGGTTCGTGGGGACGACCCTATAGTCGTCGGACATGTCGGTGACTGGCCAACCTAGTCCCGGGTTCGTGGGGACGACCCTATAGTTGTCGGAGAAGTCGGCGGCGGGCCGACCTAGTCCCGGGGTCGTGGGGACGACCCTATAGTCGTCGGACAAGTCGGCGGCCGGCGAACCTAGTCCCGGGGTCGTGGGGACGACCCTATAGTCGTCGGACATGTCGGCGGCTGGGCAACTTTGGACAGTGGTCGTGGGGACGACCCTATAGTCGTCGGACATGTCGGCGGCTGGGCAACTTTGGACAGTGGTCGTGGGGACGACCCTATAGTCGTCGGACATGTCGGCGGCGGGCCAACCTAGTCCCGGGGTCGAGGGGACGACCGTATAGTCGTCGGACATGACGATGGCGGGCCAATCTTGTTCCGGGGTCGTGGGGACGACCCTATAGTCGTCGGACATGACGGTGCCGGGGCAATCTAGCCCCGGGGTCGTGGGGACGACCCTATAGTCGTCGGACATGTCGGCGGATGTCCAACCTAGCCCCGGGGTCGTGGGGACGACCCTATAGTCGTCGGACATGTCGGCGGATGTCCAACCTAGACCCGGGGTGGTGGGGACGACCCTATAGTCGTCGGACATGTCGGCGGCTGGCCAACCTCGTCTCGTGGTCGTGGGGACGACCCCATAGTCGTAGAACACGTCGGCGGCGGGCCAACCTAGTCCCGGGGTCGTGGGGACGACCGTATAGTCGTCGGACATGACGGTGGCGGGCCAATCTAGTCCCGGGGTCGTGGGGACGACCCTATAGTCTTCGGACATGTCGGCGGCTGGCCATCTTTGGCCCGGGGCGTGGGGACGACCCTATAGTCGTCGGACATGTCGGCGGCTGGGCAACTTTGGACAGTGGTCGTGGGGACGACCCTATAGTCGTCGGACATGTCGGCGGCTGGGCAACTTTGGACAGTGGTCGTGGGGACGACCCTATAGTCGTCGGACATGTCGGCGGCGGGCCAACCTAGTCCCGGGGTCGAGGGGACGACCGTATAGTCGTCGGACATGACGATGGCGGGCCAATCTTGTTCCGGGGTCGTGGGGACGACCCTATAGTCGTCGGACATGACGGTGCCGGGGCAATCTAGCCCCGGGGTCGTGGGGACGACCCTATAGTCGTCGGACATGTCGGCGGATGTCCAACCTAGCCCCGGGGTCGTGGGACGACCCTATAGTCGTCGGACATGTCGGCGGATGTCCAACCTAGACCCGGGGTGGTGGGGGACGACCCTATAGTCGTCGGACATGTCGGCGGCTGGCCAACCTCGTCTCGTGGTCGTGGGGACGACCCCATAGTCGTAGAACACGTCGGCGGCGGGCCAACCTAGTCCCGGGGTCGTGGGGACGACCGTATAGTCGTCGGACATGACGGTGGCGGGCCAATCTAGTCCCGGGGTCGTGGGGACGACCCTATAGTCTTCGGACATGTCGGCGGCTGGCCATCTTTGGCCCGGGGCGTGGGGACGACCCTATAGTCGTCGGACATGTCGGCGGTTGGCCAACCTAGTCCCGGGGTCGTGGAGACGACCCTATAGTTGTCGGACAAGTCGGCGGCGGGCCAACCTAGTCCCGGGGTCGTGGGGACGACCCTAAGGTCGTCGGACATGACGGTGCCGGGGCAATCTAGCCCCGGGGTCGTGGGGACGACCCTATAGACGTCGGACATGTCGGCGGCTGGCCAACCTAGTCCCGCGGTGGTAGGGACGACCCTATAGTCGTCGGACAAGTCGGCGGCGGGCCAACCTAGTCCCGTGGTCGTGGGGACGACCGTATAGTCGTCGGACAAGTCGGCGGCGGGCCAACCTAGACCCGGGGTCGTGGGGACGACCCTATAGTCGTCGGACATGTCGGCGGCAGGGCAACTTTGGCCCGTGGTCTTGGGGACGACCCTATAGTCGTCGGACATGTCGGCGGCAGGGCAACTTTGGCCCGTGGTCGTGGGGACGACCCTATAGTCGTCGGACATGTCGGCGGCTGGCCAACCTAGACCCGGGGTGGTGGGGACGACCCTATAGTCGTCGGACCTGTCGGCGGCTGGCCAACCTCGTCTCGTGGTCGTGGGGACGACCCCATAGCCGTAGGACACGTCGGCGGCGGGCCAGCCTAGACCCGGGGTCGTGAGGACGACCCTATAGTCGTCGGACATGACGGTGCCGGGGCAATCTAGCCCCGGGGTCGTGGGGACGACCCTATAGACGTCGGACATGTCGGCGGCTGGCCAACCTAGTCCCGGGGTGGTAGGGACGACCCTATAGTCGTCGGACAAGTCGGCGGCGGGCCAATCTATTCCCGTGGTCGTGGGGACGACCGTATAGTCGTCGGACATGTCGGCGGCTGGCCAACCTAGTCCCGGGGTCGTGGGGACGACCCTATTGTCGTCGGACAAGTCGGCGGCAGGGCAACTTTGGCCCGTGGTCTTGGGGACGACCCTATAGTCGTCGGACATGTCGGTGACTGGCCAACCTAGTCCCGGGTTCGTGGGGACGACCCTATAGTCGTCGGACAAGTCGGCGGCGGGCCAACCTACTCCCGGGGTCGTGGGGACGACCGTATAGTCGTCGGACAAGTCGGCGGCGGGCCATCCTAGACCCGGGGTCGTGGGGACGACCGTATAGTCGTCGGACAAGTCGGCGGCGGGCCAACCTAGACCCGGGGTCGTGGGGACGACCCTATAGTCGTCGGATATGTCGGCGGCAGGGCAACTTTGGCTGGGGTCTTGGGGACGACCCTATAGTCGTCGGACATGTCGGCGGCTGGCCAACCTATTCTCGTGGTCGTGGGGACGACCCTATAGACGTCGGACATGTCGGCGGCTGGCCAACCTAGTCCCGGGGTGGTAGGTACGACCCTATAGTTGTCGGACAAGTCGGCGGCGGGCCAACCTAGTCCCGTGGTCGTGGGGACGACCGTATAGTCGTCGGACAAGTCGGCGGCGGGCCAACCTAGACCCGGGGTCGTGGGGACGACCCTATAGTCGTCGGACATGTCGGCGGCAGGGCAACTTTGGCCCGTGGTCTTGGGGGCGACCCTATAGTCGTCGGACATGTCGGCGACTGGCCAACCTAGTCCCGGGTTCGTGGGGACGACCCTATAGTCGTCGGACAAGTCGGCGGCGGGCCAACCTACTCCCGGGGTCGTGGGGACGACCCTATAGTCGTCGGACAAGTCGGCGGCGGGCCAACGTATGCCCAGGGTCGTAGGGACGAACCTATAGTCGTCGGACATGACGGTGGCGGGCCAATCTTGCCCCGGGGTCGTGGGGACGACCCTATAGACGTCGGACATGTCGGCGGCGGGTCAACCTAGTCCCGGGGTCGTGGAGACGGCCCTATAGTCGTCGGACATGACGGTGGCGGGCCAATCTAGTCCCGGGGTCGTGGGGACGACCCTATAGTCGTCGGACATGTCGGCGGCTGGCCAACTTTGGCCCGGGGCGTGGGGACGACCCTATTGTCGTCGGACAAGTCGGCGGCTGGCCAACCTATTCTCGTGGTCGTGGGGACGACCCTATAGTCGTCGGACATGTCGGCGGCTGGGCAACTTTGGACAGTGGTCGTGGGGACGACCCTATAGTCGTCGGACATGTCGGCGGCTGGGCAACTTTGGACAGTGGTCGTGGGGACGACCCTATAGTCGTCGGACATGTCGGTGGCAGGGCAACTTTGGCCCGTGGTCTTGGGGACGACCCTATAGTCGTCGGACATGTCGGCGGCTGGCCAACCTATTCTCGTGGTCGTGGGGACGACCCCATCGTCGTAGGACACGTCGGCGGCGGGCCAACCTAGTCCCGGGGTCGAGGGGACGACCGTATAGTCGTCGGACATGACGGTGGCGGGCCAATCTTGTTCCGGGGTCGTGGGGACGACCCTATAGTCGTCGGACATGACGGTGCCGGGGCAATCTAGCCCCGGGGTCGTGGGGACGACCCTATAGACGTCGGACATGTCGGCGGCTGGCCAACCTAGTCCCGGGGTGGTAGGGACGACCCTATAGACGTCGGACAAGTCGACGGCGGGCCAACCTAGTCCCGTGGTCGTGGGGACGACCGTATAGTCGTCGGACAAGTCGGCGGCGGGACAACCTAGACCCGGGGTCGTGGGGACGACCCTATAGTCGTCGGACATGTCGGCGGCAGGGCAACTTTGGCCCGTGGTCTTGGGGACGACCCTATAGTCGTCGGACATTTCGGTGACTGGCCAACCTAGTCCCGGGGTCGTGGGGACGACCCTATAGTCGTCGGACAAGTCGGCGGCGGGCCAACCTACCCCCGGGGTCGTGGGGACGACCCTATAGTCGTCGGACATGTCGGCGGCTGGGCAACTTTGGACAGTGGTCGTGGGGACGACCCTATAGTCGTCGGACATGTCGGCGGCTGGGCAACTTTGGACAGTGGTCGTGGGGACGACCCTATAGTCGTCGGACATGTCGGCGGCTGGCCAACTTTGGCCCGGGGCGTGGGGACGACCCTATAGACGTCGGACATGTCGGCGGCGGGCCAACCTAGTCCCGTGGTCGTGGGGACGACCCTATAGTCGTCGGACATGTCGGCGGCTGGCCAACCTAGTCCCGGGGTCGTGGAGACGACCCTATAGTCGTAGGACAAGTCGGCGGCGGTCCAACCTAGTCCCGGGGTCGTGGGGACGACCCTATAGTCGTCGGACATGACGGTGCCGGGGCAATCAAGCCCCGGGGTCGTGGGGACGACCCTATAGACGTCGGACATGTCGGCGGCTGGCCAACCTAGTCCCGGGGTGGTAGGGACGACCCTATAGACGTCGGACCCGTCGACGGCGGGCCAACCTAGTCCCGTGGTCGTGGGGACGACCGTAAAGTCGTCGGACAAGTCGGCGGCGGGACAACCTAGACCCGGGGTCGTGGGGACGACCCTATAGACGTCGGACATGTCGGCGGCTGGCCAACCTAGTCCCGGGGTGGTAGGGACGAACCTATAGTCGTCGGACAAGTCGGCGGCGGGCCAACCTAGTCCCGTGGTCGTGGGGACGACCGTATAGTCGTCGGACAAGTCGGCGGCGGGCCAACCTAGACCCTGGGGTCGTGGGGACGACCCTATAGTCGTCGGACATGTCGGCGGCAGGGCAACTTTGGCCCGTGGTCTTGGGGACGACCCTATAGTCGTCGGACATGTCGGTGACTGGCCAACCTAGTCCCGGGTTCGTGGGGACGACCCTATAGTCGTCGGACAAGTCGGCGGCGGGCCAACCTACTCCCGGGGTCGTGGGGACGACCGTATAGTCGTCGGACAAGTCGGCGGCGGGCCATCCTAGACCCGGGGTCGTGGGGACGACCGTATAGTCGTCGGACAAGTCGGCGGCGGGCCAACCTAGACCCGGGGTCGTGGGGACGACCCTATAGTCGTCGGATATGTCGGCGGCAGGGCAACATTGGCTGGGGTCTTGGGGACGACCCTATAGTCGTCGGACATGTCGGCGGCTGGCCAACCTATTCTCGTGGTCGTGGGGACGACCCTATAGACGTCGGACATGTCGGCGGCTGGCCAACCTAGTCCCGGGGTGGTAGGGACGACCCTATAGTTGTCGGACAAGTCGGCGGCGGGCCAACCTAGTCCCGTGGTCGTGGGGACGACCGTATAGTCGTCGGACAAGTCGGCGGCGGGCCAACCTAGACCCGGGGTCGTGGGGACGACCCTATAGTCGTCGGACATGTCGGCGGCAGGGCAACTTTGGCCCGTGGTCTTGGGGGCGACCCTATAGTCGTCGGACATGTCGGCGACTGGCCAACCTAGTCCCGGGTTCGTGGGGACGACCCTATAGTCGTCGGACAAGTCGGCGGCGGGCCAACCTACTCCCGGGGTCGTGGGGACGACCCTATAGTCGTCGGACAAGTCGGCGGCGGGCCAACGTATGCCCAGGGTCGTAGGGACGAACCTATAGTCGTCGGACATGACGGTGGCGGGCCAATCTTGCCCCGGGGTCGTGGGGACGACCCTATAGACGTCGGACATGTCGGCGGCTGGCCAACCTAGTCCCGGGGTGGTAGGGACGACCCTATAGTTGTCGGACAAGTCGGCGGCGGGCCAACCTAGTCCCGTGGTCGTGGGGACGACCGTATAGTCGTCGGACAAGTCGGCGGCGGGCCAACCTAGACCCGGGGTCGTGGGGACGACCCTATAGTCGTCGGACATGTCGGCGGCAGGGCAACTTTGGCCCGTGGTCTTGGGGGCGACCCTATAGTCGTCGGACATGTCGGCGACTGGCCAACCTAGTCCCGGGTTCGTGGGGACGACCCTATAGTCGTCGGACAAGTCGGCGGCGGGCCAACCTACTCCCGGGGTCGTGGGGACGACCCTATAGTCGTCGGACAAGTCGGCGGCGGGCCAACGTATGCCCAGGGTCGTAGGGACGAACCTATAGTCGTCGGACATGACGGTGGCGGGCCAATCTTGCCCCGGGGTCGTGGGGACGACCCTATAGACGTCGGACATGTCGGCGGCGGGTCAACCTAGTCCCGGGGTCGTGGAGACGGCCCTATAGTCGTCGGACATGACGGTGGCGGGCCAATCTAGTCCCGGGGTCGTGGGGACGACCCTATAGTCGTCGGACATGTCGGCGGCTGGCCAACTTTGGCCCGGGGCGTGGGGACGACCCTATAGACGTCGGACATGTCGGCGGCGGGCCAACCTAGTCCCGTGGTCGTGGGGACGACCCTATAGTCGTCGGACATGTCGGCGGCTGGCCAACCTAGTCCCGGGGTCGTGGAGACGACCCTATAGTCGTAGGACAAGTCGGCGGCGGTCCAACCTATTCTCGTGGTCGTGGGGACGACCCTATAGTCGTCGGACATGTCGGCGGCTGGGCAACTTTGGACAGTGGTCGTGGGGACGACCCTATAGTCGTCGGACATGTCGGCGGCTGGGCAACTTTGGACAGTGGTCGTGGGGACGACCCTATAGTCGTCGGACATGTCGGCGGCAGGGCAACTTTGGCCCGTGGTCGTGGGGACGACCCTATAGTCGTCGGACATGTCGGCGGCTGGCCAACCTAGACCCGGGGTGGTGGGGACGACCCTATAGTCGTCGGACCTGTCGGCGGCTGGCCAACCTCGTCTCGTGGTCGTGGGGACGACCCCATAGCCGTAGGACACGTCGGCGGCGGGCCAACCTAGACCCGGGGTCGTGGGGACGACCCTATAGTCGTCGGACATGACGGTGCCGGGGCAATCTAGCCCCGGGGTCGTGGGGACGACCCTATAGACGTCGGACATGTCGGCGGCTGGCCAACCTAGTCCCGGGGTGGTAGGGACGACCCTATAGTCGTCGGACAAGTCGGCGGCGGGCCAATCTATTCCCGTGGTCGTGGGGACGACCGTATAGTCGTCGGACATGTCGGCGGCTGGCCAACCTAGTCCCGGGGTCGTGGGGACGACCCTATTGTCGTCGGACAAGTCGGCGGCTGGCCAACCTATTCTCGTGGTCGTGGGGACGACCCTATAGTCGTCGGACATGTCGGCGGCTGGGCAACTTTGGACAGCGGTCGTGGGGACGACCCTATAGTCGTCGGACATGTCGGCGGCTGGGCAACTTTGGACAGTGGTCGTGGGGACGACCCTATAGTCGTCGGACATGTCGGCGGCTGGGCAACTTTGGACAGTGGTCGTGGGGACGACCCTATAGTCGTCGGACATGTCGGCGGCAGGGCAACTTTGGCCCGTGGTCGTGGGGACGACCCTATAGTCGTCGGACATGTCGGCGGCTGGCCAACCTAGACCCGGGGTGGTGGGGACGACCCTATAGTCGTCGGACCTGTCGGCGGCTGGCCAACCTCGTCTCGTGGTCGTGGGGACGACCCCATAGCCGTAGGACACGTCGGCGGCGGGCCAACCTAGACCCGGGGTCGTGGGGACGACCCTATAGTCGTCGGACATGACGGTGCCGGGGCAATCTAGCCCCGGGGTCGTGGGGACGACCCTATAGACGTCGGACATGTCGGCGGCTGGCCAACCTAGTCCCGGGGTGGTAGGGAAGACCCTATAGTCGTCGGACAAGTCGGCGGCGGGCCAATCTATTCCCGTGGTCGTGGGGACGACCGTATAGTCGTCGGACATGTCGGCGGCTGGCCAACCTAGTCCCGGGGTCGTGGGGACGACCCTATTGTCGTCGGACAAGTCGGCGGCTGGCCAACCTATTCTCGTGGTCGTGGGGACGACCCTATAGTCGTCGGACATGTCGGCGGCTGGGCAACTTTGGACAGTGGTCGTGGGGACGACCCTATAGTCGTCGGACATGTCGGCGGCTGGGCAACTTTGGACAGTGGTCGTGGGGACGACCCTATAGTCGTCGGACATGTCGGTGGCAGGGCAACTTTGGCCCGTGGTCTTGGGGACGACCCTATAGTCGTCGGACATGTCGGCGGCTGGCCAACCTATTCTCGTGGTCGTGGGGACGACCCCATCGTCGTAGGACACGTCGGCGGCGGGCCAACCTAGTCCCGGGGTCGAGGGGACGACCGTATAGTCGTCGGACATGACGGTGGCGGGGCAACTTTGGCCCGTGGTCTTGGGGACGACCCTATAGTCGTCGGACATGTCGGTGACTGGCCAACCTAGTCCCGGGTTCGTGGGGACGACCCTATAGTCGTCGGACATGTCGGTGACTGGCCAACCTAGTCCCGGGTTCGTGGGGACGACCCTATAGTTGTCGGAGAAGTCGGCGGCGGGCCGACCTAGTCCCGGGGTCGTGGGGACGACCCTATAGTCGTCGGACAAGTCGGCGGCCGGCGAACCTAGTCCCGGGGTCGTGGGGACGACCCTATAGTCGTCGGACATGTCGGCGGCTGGGCAACTTTGGACAGTGGTCGTGGGGACGACCCTATAGTCGTCGGACATGTCGGCGGCTGGGCAACTTTGGACAGTGGTCGTGGGGACGACCCTATAGTCGTCGGACATGTCGGTGACTGGCCAACCTAGTCCCGGGTTCGTGGGGACGACCCTATAGACGTCGGACAAGTCGGCGGCGGGCCAACCTAGTCCCGTGGTCGTGGGGACGACCGTATAGTCGTCGGACAAGTCGGCGGCGGGACAACCTAGTCCCGGGGTCGTGGGGACGACCCTATAGTCGTCGGACAAGTCGGCGGCGGGCCAACCTAGTCCCGGGGTCGAGGGGACGACCGTATAGTCGTCGGACATGACGGTGGCGGGCCAATCTTGTTCCGGGGTCGTGGGGACGACCCAATAGTCGTCGGACATGACGGTGCCGGGCAATCTAGCCCCGGGGTCGTGGGGACGACCGTATAGTCGTCGGACATGACGGTGGCGGGCCAATCTAGTCCCGGGGTCGTGGGGACGACCCTATAGTCTTCGGACATGTCGGCGGCTGGCCATCTTTGGCCCGGGGCGTGGGGACCACCCTATAGTCGTCGGACATGTCGGCGGTTGGCCAACCTAGTCCCGGGGTCGTGGAGACGACCCTATAGTTGTCGGACAAGTCGGCGGCGGGCCAACCTAGTCCCGGGGTCGTGGGGACGACCCTATAGTCGTCGGACATGACGGTGCCGGGGCAATCTAGCCCCGGGGTCGTGGGGACGACCCTATAGACGTCGGACATGTCGGCGGCTGGCCAACCTAGTCCCGCGGTGGTAGGGACGACCCTATAGTCGTCGGACAAGTCGGCGGCGGGCCAACCTAGTCCCGTGGTCGTGGGGACGACCGTATAGTCGTCGGACAAGTCGGCGGCGGGCCAACCTAGACCCGGGGTCGTGGGGACGACCCTATAGTCGTCGGACATGTCGGCGGCAGGGCAACTTTGGCCCGTGGTCTTGGGGACGACCCTATAGTCGTCGGACATGTCGGTGACTGGCCCACCTAGTCCCGGGTTCGTGGGGACGACCCTATAGTCGTCGGACAAGTCGGCGGCGGGCCGACCTAGTCCCGGGGTCGTGGGGACGACCCTATAGTCGTCGGACAAGTCGGCGGCCGGCCAACCTAGTCCCGGGGTCGTGGGGACGACCCTATAGTCGTCGGACATGTCGGCGGCTGGGCAACATTGGACAGTGGTCATGGGAACGACCCTATAGTCGTCGGACATGACGGTGGCGGGCCAATCTAGTCCCGGGGTCGTGGGGACGACCCTATAGTCGTCGGACATGTCGGCGGCTGGCCATCTTTGGCCCGGGGCGTGGGGACGACCCTATAGTCGTCGGACATGTCGGCGGCTGGGCAACTTTGGCCAGTGGTCGTGGGGACGACCCTATAGTCGTCGGACAAGTCGGCGGCGGGCCAACCTAGTCCCGGGGTCGTGGAGACGACCCTATAGTCGTCGGACATGACGGTGGCGGGCCAATCTAGTCCCGGGGTCGTGGGGACGACCCTATAGTCGTCGGACATGTCGGCGGCTGGGCAACATTGGACAGTGGTCATGGGGACGACCCTATAGACGTCGGACATGTCGGCGGCGGGCCAACCTAGTCCCGTGGTCGTGGGGACGACCCTATAGTCGTCGGACATGACGGTGCCGGGGCAATCTAGCCCGGGGGTCGTGGGGACGACCCTATAGACGTCGGACATGTCGGCGGCGGGCCAACCTAGTCCCGTGGTCGTGGGGACGACCCTATAGTCGTCGGACATGTCGGCGTCTGGCCAACCTAGTCCCGGGGTCGTGGAGGCGACCCTATAGTCGTCGGACATGACGGTGCCGGGGCAATCTAGCCCGGGGGTCGTGGGGACGACCCTATAGACGTCGGACATGTCGGCGGCGGGCCAACCTAGTCCCGTGGTCGTGGGGACGACCCTATAGTCGTCGGACATGTCGGCGGCTGGCCAACCTAGTCCCGGGGTCGTGGAGACGACCCTATAGTCGTAGGACATTTCGGCGGCGGGCCAACCTAGTCCCGGGGTCGTGGGGACGACCGTATAGTCTTCGGACATGACGGTGGCGGGCCAATCTAGTCCCGGGGTCGTGGGGACGACCATATAGTCGTCGGACATGTCGGCGGCTGGCCATCTTTGGCCCGGGGCGTGGGTACGACCCTATAGTCGTCGGACATGACGGCGGCTGGCCAACTTTGGCCAGTGGTCGTGGGGACGACCCTATACTCGTCGGACAAGTCGGCGGCGGGCCAACATAGTCCCGGGGTCGTGGGGACGACCCTATAGACGTCGGACATGTCGGCGGCTGGCCAACCTAGTCCCGGGGTCGTGGGGACGACCCTATAGTCGTCGGACATGTCGGCGGCTGGCCAACTTTGGCCCGGGGCGTGGGGACGACCCTATAGACGTCGGACATGTCGGCGGCGGGCCAACCTAGTCCCGTGGTTGTGGGGACGACCCTATACTCGTCGGACATGTCGGCGGCGGGCCAACATAGTCCCGGGGTCGTGGGGACGACCCTATAGTCGTCGGACATGTCGGCGGCAGGGCAACTTTGCCCGTGGTCGTGGGGACGGCCCTATAGTCGTCGGACATGTCGGTGACTGGCCAACCTAGTCCCGGCGTCGTGGAGACGACCCTATAGTCGTCGGACAAGTCGGCGGCGGGCCAACCTAGTCCCGGGGTCGTGGGGACGACCCTATAGTCGTCGGACATGACGGTGCCGGGGCAATCTAGCCCCGGGGTCGTGGGGACGACCCTATAGACGTCGGACATGTCGGCGGCTGGCCAACCTAGTCCCGGGGTGGTAGGGACGACCCTATAGTCGTCGGACAAGTCGGCGGCGGGCCAACCTAGTCCCGTGGTCGTGGGGACGACCGTATAGTCGTCGGACAAGTCGGCGGCGGGCCAACCTAGACCCTGGGGTCGTGGGGACGACCCTATAGTCGTCGGACATGTCGGCGGCAGGGCAACATTGGCCCGTGGTCTTGGGGACGACCCTATAGTCGTCGGACATGTCGGTGACTGGCCCACCTAGTCCCGGGTTCGTGGGGACGACCCTATAGTCGTCGGACAAGTCGGCGGCGGGCCGACCTAGTCCCGGGGTCGTGGGGACGACCCTATAGTCGTCGGACAAGTCGGCGGCCGGCCAACCTAGTCCCGGGGTCGTGGGGACGACCCTATAGTCGTCGGACATGTCGGCGGCTGGGCAACATTGGACAGTGGTCATGGGAACGACCCTATAGTCGTCGGACATGACGGTGGCGGGCCAATCTAGTCCCGGGGTCGTGGGGACGACCCTATAGTCGTCGGACATGACGGTGCCGGGGCAATCTAGCCCCGGGGTCGTGGGGACGACCCTATAGACGTCGGACATGTCGGCGGCTGGCCAACCTAGTCCCGGGGTGGTAGGGACGACCCTATAGTCGTCGGACAAGTCGGCGGCGGGCCAATCTATTCCCGTGGTCGTGGGGACGACCGTATAGTCGTCGGACATGTCGGCGGCGGGCCAACCTAGTCCCGTGGTCGTGGGGACGACCCTATAGTCGTCGGACATGTCGGCGGCTGGCCAACCTAGTCCCGGGGTCGTGGAGACGACCCTATAGTCGTAGGACAAGTCGGCGGCGGGCCAACCTAGTCCCGGGGTCGTGGGGACGACCCTATAGTCGTCGGACATGACGGTGCCGGGGCAATCTAGCCCCGGGGTCGTGGGGACGACCCTATAGTCGTCGGACAAGTCGGTGCCGGGGCAATCTAGCCCCGGGGTCGTGGGGACGACCCTATAGTCGTCGGACAAGTCGGTGCCGGGGCAATCTAGCCCCGGGGTCGTGGGGACGACCCTATAGTCGTCGGACATGTCGGCGGCTGGCCAACTTTGGCCCGGGGCGTGGGGACGACCCTATAGACGTCGGACATGTCGGCGGCGGGCCAACCTAGTCCCGTGGTCGTGGGGACGACCCTATAGTCGTCGGACATGTCGGCGGCTGGCCAACCTAGTCCCGGGGTCGTGGAGACGACCCTATAGTCGTAGGACAAGTCGGCGGCGGGCCAACCTAGTCCCGGGGTCGTGGGGACGACCCTATAGTCGTCGGACATGACGGTGCCGGGGCAATCTAGCCCCGGGGTCGTGGGGACGACCCTATAGACGTCGGACATGTCGGCGGCTGGCCAACCTAGTCCCGGGGTGGTAGGGACGACCCTATAGTCGTCGGACAAGTCGGCGGCGGGCCAATCTATTCCCGTGGTCGTGCGGACGACCGTATAGTCGTCGGACATGTCGGCGGCTGGCCAACCTAGTCCCGGGGTCGTGGGGACGACCCTATAGTCGTCGGACATGTCGGCGGCTGGCCAACTTTGGCCCGGGGCGTGGGGACGACCCTATAGACGTCGGACATGTCGGCGGCGGGCCAACCTAGTCCCGTGGTCGTGGGGACGACCCTATACTCGTCGGACATGTCGGCGGCGGGCCAACATAGTCCCGGGGTCGTGGGGACGACCCTATAGTCGTCGGACATGTCGGCGGCAGGGCAACTTTGCCCGTGGTCGTGAGGACGGCCCTATAGTCGTCGGACATGTCGGTGACTGGCCAACCTAGTCCCGGCGTCGTGGAGACGACCCTATAGTCGTCGGACAAGTCGGCGGCGGGCCAACCTAGTCCCGGGGTCGTGGGGACGACCCTATAGTCGTCGGACATGACGGTGCCGGGGCAATCTAGCCCCGGGGTCGTGGGGACGACCCTATAGACGTCGGACATGTCGGCGGCTGGCCAACCTAGTCCCGGGGTGGTAGGGACGACCCTATAGTCGTCGGACAAGTCGGCGGCGGGCCAACCTAGTCCCGTGGTCGTGGGGACGACCGTATAGTCGTCGGACAAGTCGGCGGCGGGCCAACCTAGACCCTGGGGTCGTGGGGACGACCCTATAGTCGTCGGACATGTCGGCGGCAGGGCAACTTTGGCCCGTGGTCTTGGGGACGACCCTATAGTCGTCGGACATGTCGGTGACTGGCCCACCTAGTCCCGGGTTCGTGGGGACGACCCTATAGTCGTCGGACAAGTCGGCGGCGGGCCGACCTAGTCCCGGGGTCGTGGGGACGACCCTATAGTCGTCGGACAAGTCGGCGGCCGGCCAACCTAGTCCCGGGGTCGTGGGGACGACCCTATAGTCGTCGGACATGTCGGCGGCTGGGCAACATTGGACAGTGGTCGTGGGAACGACCCTATAGTCGTCGGACATGACGGTGGCGGGCCAATCTAGTCCCGGGGTCGTGGGGACGACCCTATAGTCGTCGGACATGACGGTGCCGGGGCAATCTAGCCCCGGGGTCGTGGGGACGACCCTATAGACGTCGGACATGTCGGCGGCTGGCCAACCTAGTCCCGGGGTGGTAGGGACGACCCTATAGTCGTCGCACAAGTCGGCGGCGGGCCAATCTATTCCCGTGGTCGTGGGGACGACCGTATAGTCGTCGGACATGTCGGCGGCGGGCCAACCTAGTCCCGTGGTCGTGGGGACGACCCTATAGTCGTCGGACATGTCGGCGGCTGGCCAACCTAGTCCCGGGGTCGTGGAGACGACCCTATAGTCGTAGGACAAGTCGGCGGCGGGCCAACCTAGTCCCGGGGTCGTGGGGACGACCCTATAGTCGTCGGACATGACGGTGCCGGGGCAATCTAGCCCCGGGGTCGTGGGGAGGACCCTATAGTCGTCGGACAAGTCGGTGCCGGGGCAATCTAGCCCCGGGGTCGTGGGGACGACCCTATAGTCGTCGGACATGTCGGCGGCTGGCCAACTTTGGCCCGGGGCGTGGGGACGACCCTATAGACGTCGGACATGTCGGCGGCGGGCCAACCTAGTCCCGTGGTCGTGGGGACGACCCTATAGTCGTCGGACATGTCGGCGGCTGGCCAACCTAGTCCCGGGGTCGTGGAGACGACCCTATAGTCGTAGGACAAGTCGGCGGCGGGCCAACCTAGTCCCGGGGTCGTGGGGACGACCCTATAGTCGTCGGACATGACGGTGCCGGGGCAATCTAGCCCCGGGGTCGTGGGGACGACCCTATAGACGTCGGACATGTCGGCGGCTGGCCAACCTAGTCCCGGGGTGGTAGGGACGACCCTATAGTCGTCGGACAAGTCGGCGGCGGGCCAATCTATTCCCGTGGTCGTGGGGACGACCGTATAGTCGTCGGACATGTCGGCGGCTGGCCAACCTAGTCCCGGGGTCGTGGGGACGACCCTATAGTCGTCGGTCAAGTCGGCGGCTGGCCAACCTATTCTCGTGGTCGTGGGGACGACCGTATAGTCGTCGGACATGTCGGCGGCTGGCCAACCTAGTCCCGGGGTCGTGGGGACGACCCTATAGTCGTCGGACATGTCGGCGGCTGGCCAACTTTGGCCCGGGGCGTGGGGACGACCCTATAGACGTCGGACATGTCGGCGGCGGGCCAACCTAGTCCCGTGGTCGTGGGGACGACCCTATACTCGTCGGACATGTCGGCGGCGGGCCAACATAGTCCCGGGGTCGTGGGGACGACCCTATAGTCGTCGGACATGTCGGCGGCAGGGCAACTTTGCCCGTGGGCGTGGGGACGGCCCTATAGTCGTAGGACATGTCGGTGACTGGCCAACCTAGTCCCGGCGTCGTGGAGACGACCCTATAGTCGTCGGACAAGTCGGCGGCGGGCCAACCTAGTCCCGGGGTCGTGGGGACGACCCTATAGTCGTCGGACATGACGGTGCCGGGGCAATCTAGCCCCGGGGTCGTGGGGACGACCCTATAGACGTCGGACATGTCGGCGGCTGGCCAACCTAGTCCCGGGGTGGTAGGGACGACCCTATAGTCGTCGGACAAGTCGGCGGCGGGCCAACCTAGTCCCGTGGTCGTGGGGACGACCGTATAGTCGTCGGACAAGTCGGCGGCGGGCCAACCTAGACCCTGGGGTCGTGGGGACGACCCTATAGTCGTCGGACATGTCGGCGGCAGGGCAACTTTGGCCCGTGGTCTTGGGGACGACCCTATAGTCGTCGGACATGTCGGTGACTGGCCAACCTAGTCCCGGGTTCGTGGGGACGACCCTATAGTCGTCGGACAAGTCGGCGGCGGGCCAACCTACTCCCGGGGTCGTGGGGACGACCGTATAGTCGTCGGACAAGTCGGCGGCGGGCCAACCTAGACCCGGGGTCGTGGGGACGACCGTATAGTCGTCGGACAAGTCGGCGGCGGGCCAACCTAGACCCGGGGTCGTGGGGACGACCCTATAGTCGTCGGACATGTCGGCGGCAGGGCAACTTTGGCCCGTGGTCTTGGGGACGACCCTATAGTCGTCGGACATGTCGGTGACTGGCCCACCTAGTCCCGGGTTCGTGGGGACGACCCTATAGTCGTCGGACAAGTCGGCGGCGGGCCGACCTAGTCCCGGGGTCGTGGGGACGACCCTATAGTCGTCGGACAAGTCGGCGGCCGGCCAACCTAGTCCCGGGGTCGTGGGGACGACCCTATAGTCGTCGGACATGTCGGCGGCTGGGCAACATTGGACAGTGGTCATGGGAACGACCCTATAGTCGTCGGACATGACGGTGGCGGGCCAATCTAGTCCCGGGGTCGTGGGGACGACCCTATAGTCGTCGGACATGTCGGCGGCTGGCCATCTTTGGCCCGGGGCGTGGGGACGACCCTATAGTCGTCGGACATGTCGGCGGCTGGGCAACTTTGGCCAGTGGTCGTGGGGACGACCCTATAGTCGTCGGACAAGTCGGCGGCGGGCCAACCTAGTCCCGGGGTCGTGGAGACGACCCTATAGTCGTCGGACATGACGGTGGCGGGCCAATCTAGTCCCGGGGTCGTGGGGACGACCCTATAGTCGTCGGACATGTCGGCGGCTGGGCAACATTGGACAGTGGTCATGGGGACGACCCTATAGACGTCGGACATGTCGGCGGCGGGCCAACCTAGTCCCGTGGTCGTGGGGACGACCCTATAGTCGTCGGACATGACGGTGCCGGGGCAATCTAGCCCGGGGGTCGTGGGGACGACCCTATAGACGTCGGACATGTCGGCGGCGGGCCAACCTAGTCCCGTGGTCGTGGGGACGACCCTATAGTCGTCGGACATGTCGGCGTCTGGCCAACCTAGTCCCGGGGTCGTGGAGGCGACCCTATAGTCGTCGGACATGACGGTGCCGGGGCAATCTAGCCCGGGGGTCGTGGGGACGACCCTATAGACGTCGGACATGTCGGCGGCGGGCCAACCTAGTCCCGTGGTCGTGGGGACGACCCTATAGTCGTCGGACATGTCGGCGGCTGGCCAACCTAGTCCCGGGGTCGTGGAGACGACCCTATAGTCGTAGGACATTTCGGCGGCGGGCCAACCTAGTCCCGGGGTCGTGGGGACGACCGTATAGTCTTCGGACATGACGGTGGCGGGCCAATCTAGTCCCGGGGTCGTGGGGACGACCATATAGTCGTCGGACATGTCGGCGGCTGGCCATCTTTGGCCCGGGGCGTGGGTACGACCCTATAGTCGTCGGACATGACGGCGGCTGGCCAACTTTGGCCAGTGGTCGTGGGGACGACCCTATACTCGTCGGACAAGTCGGCGGCGGGCCAACATAGTCCCGGGGTCGTGGGGACGACCCTATAGACGTCGGACATGTCGGCGGCTGGCCAACCTAGTCCCGGGGTCGTGGGGACGACCCTATAGTCGTCGGACATGTCGGCGGCTGGCCAACTTTGGCCCGGGGCGTGGGGACGACCCTATAGACGTCGGACATGTCGGCGGCGGGCCAACCTAGTCCCGTGGTTGTGGGGACGACCCTATACTCGTCGGACATGTCGGCGGCGGGCCAACATAGTCCCGGGGTCGTGGGGACGACCGTATAGTCGTCGGACAAGTCGGCGGCGGGCCAACCTAGACCCTGGGGTCGTGGGGACGACCCTATAGTCGTCGGACATGTCGGCGGCAGGGCAACTTTGGCCCGTGGTCTTGGGGACGACCCTATAGTCGTCGGACATGTCGGTGACTGGCCCACCTAGTCCCGGGTTCGTGGGGACGACCCTATAGTCGTCGGACAAGTCGGCGGCGGGCCGACCTAGTCCCGGGGTCGTGGGGACGACCCTATAGTCGTCGGACAAGTCGGCGGCCGGCCAACCTAGTCCCGGGGTCGTGGGGACGACCCTATAGTCGTCGGACATGTCGGCGGCTGGGCAACATTGGACAGTGGTCGTGGGAACGACCCTATAGTCGTCGGACATGACGGTGGCGGGCCAATCTAGTCCCGGGGTCGTGGGGACGACCCTATAGTCGTCGGACATGACGGTGCCGGGGCAATCTAGCCCCGGGGTCGTGGGGACGACCCTATAGACGTCGGACATGTCGGCGGCTGGCCAACCTAGTCCCGGGGTGGTAGGGACGACCCTATAGTCGTCGGACAAGTCGGCGGCGGGCCAATCTATTCCCGTGGTCGTGGGGACGACCGTATAGTCGTCGGACATGTCGGCGGCGGGCCAACATAGTCCCGTGGTCGTGGGGACGACCCTATAGTCGTCGGACATGTCGGCGGCTGGCCAACCTAGTCCCGGGGTCGTGGAGACGACCCTATAGTCGTCGGACAAGTCGGCGGCCGGCCAACCTAGTCCCGGGGTCGTGGGGACGACCGTATAGTCGTCGGACAAGTCGGCGGCGGGCCAACCTAGACCCTGGGGTCGTGGGGACGACCCTATAGTCGTCGGACATGTCGGCGGCAGGGCAACTTTGGCCCGGGGTCGTGGGGACGACCCTATAGTCGTCGGACATGTCGGCGGCTGGGCAACATTGGACAGTGGTCATGGGAACGACCCTATAGTCGTCGGACATGACGGTGGCGGGCCAATCTAGTCCCGGGGTCGTGGGGACGACCCTATAGTCGTCGGACATGTCGGCGGCTGGCCATCTTTGGCCCGGGGCGTGGGGACGACCCTATAGTCGTCGGACATGTCGGCGGCTGGGCAACTTTGGCCAGTGGTCGTGGGGACGACCCTATAGTCGTCGGACAAGTCGGCGGCGGGCCAACCTAGTCCCGGGGTCGTGGAGACGACCCTATAGTCGTCGGACATGACGGTGGCGGGCCAATCTAGTCCCGGGGTCGTGGGGACGACCCTATAGTCGTCGGACATGTCGGCGGCTGGGCAACATTGGACAGTGGTCATGGGGACGACCCTATAGACGTCGGACATGTCGGCGGCGGGCCAACCTAGTCCCGTGGTCGTGGGGACGACCCTATAGTCGTCGGACATGACGGTGCCGGGGCAATCTAGCCCGGGGGTCGTGGGGACGACCCTATAGACGTCGGACATGTCGGCGGCGGGCCAACCTAGTCCCGTGGTCGTGGGGACGACCCTATAGTCGTCGGACATGTCGGCGTCTGGCCAACCTAGTCCCGGGGTCGTGGAGGCGACCCTATAGTCGTCGGACATGACGGTGCCGGGGCAATCTAGCCCGGGGGTCGTGGGGACGACCCTATAGACGTCGGACATGTCGGCGGCGGGCCAACCTAGTCCCGTGGTCGTGGGGACGACCCTATAGTCGTCGGACATGTCGGCGGCTGGCCAACCTAGTCCCGGGGTCGTGGAGACGACCCTATAGTCGTAGGACATTTCGGCGGCGGGCCAACCTAGTCCCGGGGTCGTGGGGACGACCGTATAGTCTTCGGACATGACGGTGGCGGGCCAATCTAGTCCCGGGGTCGTGGGGACGACCATATAGTCGTCGGACATGTCGGCGGCTGGCCATCTTTGGCCCGGGGCGTGGGTACGACCCTATAGTCGTCGGACATGACGGCGGCTGGCCAACTTTGGCCAGTGGTCGTGGGGACGACCCTATACTCGTCGGACAAGTCGGCGGCGGGCCAACATAGTCCCGGGGTCGTGGGGACGACCCTATAGACGTCGGACATGTCGGCGGCTGGCCAACCTAGTCCCGGGGTCGTGGGGACGACCCTATAGTCGTCGGACATGTCGGCGGCTGGCCAACTTTGGCCCGGGGCGTGGGGACGACCCTATAGACGTCGGACATGTCGGCGGCGGGCCAACCTAGTCCCGTGGTTGTGGGGACGACCCTATACTCGTCGGACATGTCGGCGGCGGGCCAACATAGTCCCGGGGTCGTGGGGACGACCCTATAGTCGTCGGACATGTCGGCGGCAGGGCAACTTTGCCCGTGGTCGTGGGGACGGCCCTATAGTCGTCGGACATGTCGGTGACTGGCCAACCTAGTCCCGGCGTCGTGGAGACGACCCTATAGTCGTCGGACAAGTCGGCGGCGGGCCAACCTAGTCCCGGGGTCGTGGGGACGACCCTATAGTCGTCGGACATGACGGTGCCGGGGCAATCTAGCCCCGGGGTCGTGGGGACGACCCTATAGACGTCGGACATGTCGGCGGCTGGCCAACCTAGTCCCGGGGTGGTAGGGACGACCCTATAGTCGTCGGACAAGTCGGCGGCGGGCCAACCTAGTCCCGTGGTCGTGGGGACGACCGTATAGTCGTCGGACAAGTCGGCGGCGGGCCAACCTAGACCCTGGGGTCGTGGGGACGACCCTATAGTCGTCGGACATGTCGGCGGCAGGGCAACATTGGCCCGTGGTCTTGGGGACGACCCTATAGTCGTCGGACATGTCGGTGACTGGCCCACCTAGTCCCGGGTTCGTGGGGACGACCCTATAGTCGTCGGACAAGTCGGCGGCGGGCCGACCTAGTCCCGGGGTCGTGGGGACGACCCTATAGTCGTCGGACAAGTCGGCGGCCGGCCAACCTAGTCCCGGGGTCGTGGGGACGACCCTATAGTCGTCGGACATGTCGGCGGCTGGGCAACATTGGACAGTGGTCATGGGAACGACCCTATAGTCGTCGGACATGACGGTGGCGGGCCAATCTAGTCCCGGGGTCGTGGGGACGACCCTATAGTCGTCGGACATGACGGTGCCGGGGCAATCTAGCCCCGGGGTCGTGGGGACGACCCTATAGACGTCGGACATGTCGGCGGCTGGCCAACCTAGTCCCGGGGTGGTAGGGACGACCCTATAGTCGTCGGACAAGTCGGCGGCGGGCCAATCTATTCCCGTGGTCGTGGGGACGACCGTATAGTCGTCGGACATGTCGGCGGCGGGCCAACCTAGTCCCGTGGTCGTGGGGACGACCCTATAGTCGTCGGACATGTCGACGGCTGGCCAACCTAGTCCCGGGGTCGTGGAGACGACCCTATAGTCGTAGGACAAGTCGGCGGCGGGCCAACCTAGTCCCGGGGTCGTGGGGACGACCCTATAGTCGTCGGACATGACGGTGCCGGGGCAATCTAGCCCCGGGGTCGTGGGGACGACCCTATAGTCGTCGGACAAGTCGGTGCCGGGGCAATCTAGCCCCGGGGTCGTGGGGACGACCCTATAGTCGTCGGACAAGTCGGTGCCGGGGCAATCTAGCCCCGGGGTCGTGGGGACGACCCTATAGTCGTCGGACATGTCGGCGGCTGGCCAACTTTGGCCCGGGGCGTGGGGACGACCCTATAGACGTCGGACATGTCGGCGGCGGGCCAACCTAGTCCCGTGGTCGTGGGGACGACCCTATAGTCGTCGGACATGTCGGCGGCTGGCCAACCTAGTCCCGGGGTCGTGGAGACGACCCTATAGTCGTAGGACAAGTCGGCGGCGGGCCAACCTAGTCCCGGGGTCGTGGGGACGACCCTATAGTCGTCGGACATGACGGTGCCGGGGCAATCTAGCCCCGGGGTCGTGGGGACGACCCTATAGACGTCGGACATGTCGGCGGCTGGCCAACCTAGTCCCGGGGTGGTAGGGACGACCCTATAGTCGTCGGACAAGTCGGCGGCGGGCCAATCTATTCCCGTGGTCGTGCGGACGACCGTATAGTCGTCGGACATGTCGGCGGCTGGCCAACCTAGTCCCGGGGTCGTGGGGACGACCCTATAATCGTCGGTCAAGTCGGCGGCTGGCCAACCTATTCTCGTGGTCGTGGGGACGACCGTATAGTCGTCGGACATGTCGGCGGCTGGCCAACCTAGTCCCGGGGTCGTGGGGACGACCCTATAGTCGTCGGACATGTCGGCGGCTGGCCAACTTTGGCCCGGGGCGTGGGGACGACCCTATAGACGTCGGACATGTCGGCGGCGGGCCAACCTAGTCCCGTGGTCGTGGGGACGACCCTATACTCGTCGGACATGTCGGCGGCGGGCCAACATAGTCCCGGGGTCGTGGGGACGACCCTATAGTCGTCGGACATGTCGGCGGCAGGGCAACTTTGCCCGTGGTCGTGGGGACGGCCCTATAGTCGTCGGACATGTCGGTGACTGGCCAACCTAGTCCCGGCGTCGTGGAGACGACCCTATAGTCGTCGGACAAGTCGGCGGCGGGCCAACCTAGTCCCGGGGTCGTGGGGACGACCCTATAGTCGTCGGACATGACGGTGCCGGGGCAATCTAGCCCCGGGGTCGTGGGGACGACCCTATAGACGTCGGACATGTCGGCGGCTGGCCAACCTAGTCCCGGGGTGGTAGGGACGACCCTATAGTCGTCGGACAAGTCGGCGGCGGGCCAACCTAGTCCCGTGGTCGTGGGGACGACCGTATAGTCGTCGGACAAGTCGGCGGCGGGCCAACCTAGACCCTGGGGTCGTGGGGACGACCCTATAGTCGTCGGACATGTCGGCGGCAGGGCAACTTTGGCCCGTGGTCTTGGGGACGACCCTATAGTCGTCGGACATGTCGGGGACTGGCCCACCTAGTCCCGGGTTCGTGGGGACGACCCTATAGTCGTCGGACAAGTCGGCGGCGGGCCGACCTAGTCCCGGGGTCGTGGGGACGACCCTATAGTCGTCGGACAAGTCGGCGGCCGGCCAACCTAGTCCCGGGGTCGTGGGGACGACCCTATAGTCGTCGGACATGTCGGCGGCTGGGCAACATTGGACAGTGGTCGTGGGAACGACCCTATAGTCGTCGGACATGACGGTGGCGGGCCAATCTAGTCCCGGGGTCGTGGGGACGACCCTATAGTCGTCGGACATGACGGTGCCGGGGCAATCTAGCCCCGGGGTCGTGGGGACGACCCTATAGACGTCGGACATGTCGGCGGCTGGCCAACCTAGTCCCGGGGTGGTAGGGACGACCCTATAGTCGTCGGACAAGTCGGCGGCGGGCCAATCTATTCCCGTGGTCGTGGGGACGACCGTATAGTCGTCGGACATGTCGGCGGCGGGCCAACATAGTCCCGTGGTCGTGGGGACGACCCTATAGTCGTCGGACATGTCGGCGGCTGGCCAACCTAGTCCCGGGGTCGTGGAGACGACCCTATAGTCGTAGGACAAGTCGGCGGCGGGCCAACCTAGTCCCGGGGTCGTGGGGACGACCCTATAGTCGTCGGACATGACGGTGCCGGGGCAATCTAGCCCCGGGGTCGTGGGGAGGACCCTATAGTCGTCGGACAAGTCGGTGCCGGGGCAATCTAGCCCCGGGGTCGTGGGGACGACCCTATAGTCGTCGGACATGTCGGCGGCTGGCCAACTTTGGCCCGGGGCGTGGGGACGACCCTATAGACGTCGGACATGTCGGCGGCGGGCCAACCTAGTCCCGTGGTCGTGGGGACGACCCTATAGTCGTCGGACATGTCGGCGGCTGGCCAACCTAGTCCCGGGGTCGTGGAGACGACCCTATAGTCGTAGGACAAGTCGGCGGCGGGCCAACCTAGTCCCGGGGTCGTGGGGACGACCCTATAGTCGTCGGACATGACGGTGCCGGGGCAATCTAGCCCCGGGGTCGTGGGGACGACCCTATAGACGTCGGACATGTCGGCGGCTGGCCAACCTAGTCCCGGGGTGGTAGGGACGACCCTATAGTCGTCGGACAAGTCGGCGGCGGGCCAATCTATTCCCGTGGTCGTGGGGACGACCGTATAGTCGTCGGACATGTCGGCGGCTGGCCAACCTAGTCCCGGGGTCGTGGGGACGACCCTATAGTCGTCGGTCAAGTCGGCGGCTGGCCAACCTATTCTCGTGGTCGTGGGGACGACCGTATAGTCGTCGGACATGTCGGCGGCTGGCCAACCTAGTCCCGGGGTCGTGGGGACGACCCTATAGTCGTCGGACATGTCGGCGGCTGGCCAACTTTGGCCCGGGGCGTGGGGACGACCCTATAGACGTCGGACATGTCGGCGGCGGGCCAACCTAGTCCCGTGGTCGTGGGGACGACCCTATACTCGTCGGACATGTCGGCGGCGGGCCAACATAGTCCCGGGGTCGTGGGGACGACCCTATAGTCGTCGGACATGTCGGCGGCAGGGCAACTTTGCCCGTGGTCGTGGGGACGGCCCTATAGTCGTCGGACATGTCGGTGACTGGCCAACCTAGTCCCGGCGTCGTGGAGACGACCCTATAGTCGTCGGACAAGTCGGCGGCGGGCCAACCTAGTCCCGGGGTCGTGGGGACGACCCTATAGTCGTCGGACATGACGGTGCCGGGGCAATCTAGCCCCGGGGTCGTGGGGACGACCCTATAGACGTCGGACATGTCGGCGGCTGGCCAACCTAGTCCCGGGGTGGTAGGGACGACCCTATAGTCGTCGGACAAGTCGGCGGCGGGCCAACCTAGTCCCGTGGTCGTGGGGACGACCGTATAGTCGTCGGACAAGTCGGCGGCGGGCCAACCTAGACCCTGGGGTCGTGGGGACGACCCTATAGTCGTCGGACATGTCGGCGGCAGGGCAACTTTGGCCCGTGGTCTTGGGGACGACCCTATAGTCGTCGGACATGTCGGTGACTGGCCAACCTAGTCCCGGGTTCGTGGGGACGACCCTATAGTCGTCGGACAAGTCGGCGGCGGGCCAACCTACTCCCGGGGTCGTGGGGACGACCGTATAGTCGTCGGACAAGTCGGCGGCGGGCCAACCTAGACCCGGGGTCGTGGGGACGACCGTATAGTCGTCGGACAAGTCGGCGGCGGGCCAACCTAGACCCGGGGTCGTGGGGACGACCCTATAGTCGTCGGATATGTCGGCGGCAGGGCAACTTTGGCTGGGGTCTTGGGGACGACCCTATAGTCGTCGGACATGTCGGCGGCTGGCCAACCTATTCCCGTGGTCGTGGGGACGACCCTATAGACGTCGGACATGTCGGCGGCTGGCCAACCAATCCCGGGGTGGTAGGGACGACCCTATATTTGTCGGACAAGTCGGCGGCGGGCCAACCTAGTCCCGTGGTCGTGGGGACGACCGTATTGTCGTCGGACAAGTCGGCGGCGGGCCAACCTAGACCCGGGGTCGTGGGGACGACCCTATAGTCGTCGGACATGTCGGCGGCAGGGCAACTTTGGCCCGTGGTCTTGGGGACGACCCTATAGTCGTCGGACATGTCGGCGACTGGCCAACCTAGTCCCGGGTTCGTGGGGACGACCCTATAGTCATCGGACAAGTCGGCGGCGGGCCAACCTACTCCCGGGGTCGTGGGGACGACCCTATAGTCGTCGGACAAGTCGGCGGCGGGCCAACGTATGCCCAGGGTCGTAGGGACGAACCTATAGTCGTCGGACATGACGGTGGCGGGCCAATCTTGCCCCGGGGTCGTGGGGACGACCCTATAGACGTCGGACATGTCGGCGGCGGGTCAACCTAGTCCCGGGGTCGAGGAGACGGCCCTATAGTCGTCGGACATGACGGTGGCGGGCCAATCTAGTCCCGGGGTCGTGGGGACGACCCTATAGTCGTCGGACATGTCGGTGACTGGCCCACCTAGTCCCGGGTTCGTGGGGACGACCCTATAGTCGTCGGACAAGTCGGCGGCGGGCCGACCTAGTCCCGGGGTCGTGGGGACGACCCTATAGTCGTCGGACAAGTCGGCGGCCGGCCAACCTAGTCCCGGGGTCGTGGGGACGACCCTATAGTCGTCGGACATGTCGGCGGCTGGGCAACATTGGACAGTGGTCATGGGAACGACCCTATAGTCGTCGGACATGACGGTGGCGGGCCAATCTAGTCCCGGGGTCGTGGGGACGACCCTATAGTCGTCGGACACGACGGTGCCGGGGCAATCTAGCCCCGGGGTCGTGGGGACGACCCTATAGACGTCGGACATGTCGGCGGCTGGCCAACCTAGTCCCGGGGTGGTAGGGACGACCCTATAGTCGTCGGACAAGTCGGCGGCGGGCCAATCTATTCCCGTGGTCGTGGGGACGACCGTATAGTCGTCGGACATGTCGGCGGCGGGCCAACCTAGTCCCGTGGTCGTGGGGACGACCCTATAGTCGTCGGACATGTCGGCGGCTGGCCAACCTAGTCCCGGGGTCGTGGAGACGACCCTATAGTCGTAGGACAAGTCGGCGGCGGGCCAACCTAGTCCCGGGGTCGTGGGGACGACCCTATAGTCGTCGGACATGACGGTGCCGGGGCAATCTAGCCCCGGGGTCGTGGGGACGACCCTATAGTCGTCGGACAAGTCGGTGCCGGGGCAATCTAGCCCCGGGGTCGTGGGGACGACCCTATAGTCGTCGGACAAGTCGGTGCCGGGGCAATCTAGCCCCGGGGTCGTGGGGACGACCCTATAGTCGACGGACATGTCGGCGGCTGGCCAACTTTGGCCCGGGGCGTGGGGACGACCCTATAGACGTCGGACATGTCGGCGGCGGGCCAACCTAGTCCCGTGGTCGTGGGGACGACCCTATAGTCGTCGGACATGTCGGCGGCTGGCCAACCTAGTCCCGGGGTCGTGGAGACGACCCTATAGTCGTAGGACAAGTCGGCGGCGGGCCAACCTAGTCCCGGGGTCGTGGGGACGACCCTATAGTCGTCGGACATGACGGTGCCGGGGCAATCTAGCCCCGGGGTCGTGGGGACGACCCTATAGACGTCGGACATGTCGGCGGCTGGCCAACCTAGTCCCGGGGTGGTAGGGACGACCCTATAGTCGTCGGACAAGTCGGCGGCGGGCCAATCTATTCCCGTGGTCGTGCGGACGACCGTATAGTCGTCGGACATGTCGGCGGCTGGCCAACCTAGTCCCGGGGTCGTGGGGACGACCCTATAGTCGTCGGACATGTCGGCGGCTGGCCAACTTTGGCCCGGGGCGTGGGGACGACCCTATAGACGTCGGACATGTCGGCGGCGGGCCAACCTAGTCCCGTGGTCGTGGGGACGACCCTATACTCGTCGGACATGTCGGCGGCGGGCCAACATAGTCCCGGGGTCGTGGGGACGACCCTATAGTCGTCGGACATGTCGGCGGCAGGGCAACTTTGCCCGTGGTCGTGGGGACGGCCCTATAGTCGTCGGACATGTCGGTGACTGGCCAACCTAGTCCCGGCGTCGTGGAGACGACCCTATAGTCGTCGGACAAGTCGGCGGCGGGCCAACCTAGTCCCGGGGTCGTGGGGACGACCCTATAGTCGTCGGACATGACGGTGCCGGGGCAATCTAGCCCCGGGGTCGTGGGGACGACCCTATAGACGTCGGACATGTCGGCGGCTGGCCAACCTAGTCCCGGGGTGGTAGGGACGACCCTATAGTCGTCGGACAAGTCGGCGGCGGGCCAACCTAGTCCCGTGGTCGTGGGGACGACCGTATAGTCGTCGGACAAGTCGGCGGCGGGCCAACCTAGACCCTGGGGTCGTGGGGACGACCCTATAGTCGTCGGACATGTCGGCGGCAGGGCAACTTTGGCCCGTGGTCTTGGGGACGACCCTATAGTCGTCGGACATGTCGGTGACTGGCCCACCTAGTCCCGGGTTCGTGGGGACGACCCTATAGTCGTCGGACAAGTCGGCGGCGGGCCGACCTAGTCCCGGGGTCGTGGGGACGACCCTATAGTCGTCGGACAAGTCGGCGGCCGGCCAACCTAGTCCCGGGGTCGTGGGGACGACCCTATAGTCGTCGGACATGTCGGCGGCTGGGCAACATTGGACAGTGGTCGTGGGAACGACCCTATAGTCGTCGGACATGACGGTGGCGGGCCAATCTAGTCCCGGGGTCGTGGGGACGACCCTATAGTCGTCGGACATGACGGTGCCGGGGCAATCTAGCCCCGGGGTCGTGGGGACGACCCTATAGACGTCGGACATGTCGGCGGCTGGCCAACCTAGTCCCGGGGTGGTAGGGACGACCCTATAGTCGTCGCACAAGTCGGCGGCGGGCCAATCTATTCCCGTGGTCGTGGGGACGACCGTATAGTCGTCGGACATGTCGGCGGCGGGCCAACCTAGTCCCGTGGTCGTGGGGACGACCCTATAGTCGTCGGACATGTCGGCGGCTGGCCAACCTAGTCCCGGGGTCGTGGAGACGACCCTATAGTCGTAGGACAAGTCGGCGGCGGGCCAACCTAGTCCCGGGGTCGTGGGGACGACCCTATAGTCGTCGGACATGACGGTGCCGGGGCAATCTAGCCCCGGGGTCGTGGGGAGGACCCTATAGTCGTCGGACAAGTCGGTGCCGGGGCAATCTAGCCCCGGGGTCGTGGGGACGACCCTATAGTCGTCGGACATGTCGGCGGCTGGCCAACTTTGGCCCGGGGCGTGGGGACGACCCTATAGACGTCGGACATGTCGGCGGCGGGCCAACCTAGTCCCGTGGTCGTGGGGACGACCCTATAGTCGTCGGACATGTCGGCGGCTGGCCAACCTAGTCCCGGGGTCGTGGAGACGACCCTATAGTCGTAGGACAAGTCGGCGGCGGGCCAACCTAGTCCCGGGGTCGTGGGGACGACCCTATAGTCGTCGGACATGACGGTGCCGGGGCAATCTAGCCCCGGGGTCGTGGGGACGACCCTATAGACGTCGGACATGTCGGCGGCTGGCCAACCTAGTCCCGGGGTGGTAGGGACGACCCTATAGTCGTCGGACAAGTCGGCGGCGGGCCAATCTATTCCCGTGGTCGTGGGGACGACCGTATAGTCGTCGGACATGTCGGCGGCTGGCCAACCTAGTCCCGGGGTCGTGGGGACGACCCTATAGTCGTCGGTCAAGTCGGCGGCTGGCCAACCTATTCTCGTGGTCGTGGGGACGACCGTATAGTCGTCGGACATGTCGGCGGCTGGCCAACCTAGTCCCGGGGTCGTGGGGACGACCCTATAGTCGTCGGACATGTCGGCGGCTGGCCAACTTTGGCCCGGGGCGTGGGGACGACCCTATAGACGTCGGACATGTCGGCGGCGGGCCAACCTAGTCCCGTGGTCGTGGGGACGACCCTATACTCGTCGGACATGTCGGCGGCGGGCCAACATAGTCCCGGGGTCGTGGGGACGACCCTATAGTCGTCGGACATGTCGGCGGCAGGGCAACTTTGCCCGTGGGCGTGGGGACGGCCCTATAGTCGTAGGACATGTCGGTGACTGGCCAACCTAGTCCCGGCGTCGTGGAGACGACCCTATAGTCGTCGGACAAGTCGGCGGCGGGCCAACCTAGTCCCGGGGTCGTGGGGACGACCCTATAGTCGTCGGACATGACGGTGCCGGGGCAATCTAGCCCCGGGGTCGTGGGGACGACCCTATAGACGTCGGACATGTCGGCGGCTGGCCAACCTAGTCCCGGGGTGGTAGGGACGACCCTATAGTCGTCGGACAAGTCGGCGGCGGGCCAACCTAGTCCCGTGGTCGTGGGGACGACCGTATAGTCGTCGGACAAGTCGGCGGCGGGCCAACCTAGACCCTGGGGTCGTGGGGACGACCCTATAGTCGTCGGACATGTCGGCGGCAGGGCAACTTTGGCCCGTGGTCTTGGGGACGACCCTATAGTCGTCGGACATGTCGGTGACTGGCCAACCTAGTCCCGGGTTCGTGGGGACGACCCTATAGTCGTCGGACAAGTCGGCGGCGGGCCAACCTACTCCCGGGGTCGTGGGGACGACCGTATAGTCGTCGGACAAGTCGGCGGCGGGCCAACCTAGACCCGGGGTCGTGGGGACGACCGTATAGTCGTCGGACAAGTCGGCGGCGGGCCAACCTAGACCCGGGGTCGTGGGGACGACCCTATAGTCGTCGGACATGTCGGCGGCAGGGCAACTTTGGCCCGTGGTCTTGGGGACGACCCTATAGTCGTCGGACATGTCGGTGACTGGCCCACCTAGTCCCGGGTTCGTGGGGACGACCCTATAGTCGTCGGACAAGTCGGCGGCGGGCCGACCTAGTCCCGGGGTCGTGGGGACGACCCTATAGTCGTCGGACAAGTCGGCGGCCGGCCAACCTAGTCCCGGGGTCGTGGGGACGACCCTATAGTCGTCGGACATGTCGGCGGCTGGGCAACATTGGACAGTGGTCATGGGAACGACCCTATAGTCGTCGGACATGACGGTGGCGGGCCAATCTAGTCCCGGGGTCGTGGGGACGACCCTATAGTCGTCGGACATGTCGGCGGCTGGCCATCTTTGGCCCGGGGCGTGGGGACGACCCTATAGTCGTCGGACATGTCGGCGGCTGGGCAACTTTGGCCAGTGGTCGTGGGGACGACCCTATAGTCGTCGGACAAGTCGGCGGCGGGCCAACCTAGTCCCGGGGTCGTGGAGACGACCCTATAGTCGTCGGACATGACGGTGGCGGGCCAATCTAGTCCCGGGGTCGTGGGGACGACCCTATAGTCGTCGGACATGTCGGCGGCTGGGCAACATTGGACAGTGGTCATGGGGACGACCCTATAGACGTCGGACATGTCGGCGGCGGGCCAACCTAGTCCCGTGGTCGTGGGGACGACCCTATAGTCGTCGGACATGACGGTGCCGGGGCAATCTAGCCCGGGGGTCGTGGGGACGACCCTATAGACGTCGGACATGTCGGCGGCGGGCCAACCTAGTCCCGTGGTCGTGGGGACGACCCTATAGTCGTCGGACATGTCGGCGTCTGGCCAACCTAGTCCCGGGGTCGTGGAGGCGACCCTATAGTCGTCGGACATGACGGTGCCGGGGCAATCTAGCCCGGGGGTCGTGGGGACGACCCTATAGACGTCGGACATGTCGGCGGCGGGCCAACCTAGTCCCGTGGTCGTGGGGACGACCCTATAGTCGTCGGACATGTCGGCGGCTGGCCAACCTAGTCCCGGGGTCGTGGAGACGACCCTATAGTCGTAGGACATTTCGGCGGCGGGCCAACCTAGTCCCGGGGTCGTGGGGACGACCGTATAGTCTTCGGACATGACGGTGGCGGGCCAATCTAGTCCCGGGGTCGTGGGGACGACCATATAGTCGTCGGACATGTCGGCGGCTGGCCATCTTTGGCCCGGGGCGTGGGTACGACCCTATAGTCGTCGGACATGACGGCGGCTGGCCAACTTTGGCCAGTGGTCGTGGGGACGACCCTATACTCGTCGGACAAGTCGGCGGCGGGCCAACATAGTCCCGGGGTCGTGGGGACGACCCTATAGACGTCGGACATGTCGGCGGCTGGCCAACCTAGTCCCGGGGTCGTGGGGACGACCCTATAGTCGTCGGACATGTCGGCGGCTGGCCAACTTTGGCCCGGGGCGTGGGGACGACCCTATAGACGTCGGACATGTCGGCGGCGGGCCAACCTAGTCCCGTGGTTGTGGGGACGACCCTATACTCGTCGGACATGTCGGCGGCGGGCCAACATAGTCCCGGGGTCGTGGGGACGACCGTATAGTCGTCGGACAAGTCGGCGGCGGGCCAACCTAGACCCTGGGGTCGTGGGGACGACCCTATAGTCGTCGGACATGTCGGCGGCAGGGCAACTTTGGCCCGTGGTCTTGGGGACGACCCTATAGTCGTCGGACATGTCGGCGGCTGGGCAACATTGGACAGTGGTCGTGGGAACGACCCTATAGTCGTCGGACATGACGGTGGCGGGCCAATCTAGTCCCGGGGTCGTGGGGACGACCCTATAGTCGTCGGACATGACGGTGCCGGGGCAATCTAGCCCCGGGGTCGTGGGGACGACCCTATAGACGTCGGACATGTCGGCGGCTGGCCAACCTAGTCCCGGGGTGGTAGGGACGACCCTATAGTCGTCGGACAAGTCGGCGGCGGGCCAATCTATTCCCGTGGTCGTGGGGACGACCGTATAGTCGTCGGACATGTCGGCGGCGGGCCAACATAGTCCCGTGGTCGTGGGGACGACCCTATAGTCGTCGGACATGTCGGCGGCTGGCCAACCTAGTCCCGGGGTCGTGGAGACGACCCTATAGTCGTCGGACAAGTCGGCGGCCGGCCAACCTAGTCCCGGGGTCGTGGGGACGACCGTATAGTCGTCGGACAAGTCGGCGGCGGGCCAACCTAGACCCTGGGGTCGTGGGGACGACCCTATAGTCGTCGGACATGTCGGCGGCAGGG
Source organism: Andrena fulva (assembly GCA_946251845.1). Lineage (NCBI taxonomy): Eukaryota > Metazoa > Arthropoda > Insecta > Hymenoptera > Andrenidae > Andrena > Andrena fulva. The sequence goes on along the minus strand of CAMITZ010000116.1, from coordinate 250,867 downwards.
CAACTTTGGCCCGGGGTCGTGGGGACGACCCTATAGTCGTCGGACATGTCGGCGGCTGGGCAACATTGGACAGTGGTCATGGGAACGACCCTATAGTCGTCGGACATGACGGTGGCGGGCCAATCTAGTCCCGGGGTCGTGGGGACGACCCTATAGTCGTCGGACATGTCGGCGGCTGGCCATCTTTGGCCCGGGGCGTGGGGACGACCCTATAGTCGTCGGACATGTCGGCGGCTGGGCAACTTTGGCCAGTGGTCGTGGGGACGACCCTATAGTCGTCGGACAAGTCGGCGGCGGGCCAACCTAGTCCCGGGGTCGTGGAGACGACCCTATAGTCGTCGGACATGACGGTGGCGGGCCAATCTAGTCCCGGGGTCGTGGGGACGACCCTATAGTCGTCGGACATGTCGGCGGCTGGGCAACATTGGACAGTGGTCATGGGGACGACCCTATAGACGTCGGACATGTCGGCGGCGGGCCAACCTAGTCCCGTGGTCGTGGGGACGACCCTATAGTCGTCGGACATGACGGTGCCGGGGCAATCTAGCCCGGGGGTCGTGGGGACGACCCTATAGACGTCGGACATGTCGGCGGCGGGCCAACCTAGTCCCGTGGTCGTGGGGACGACCCTATAGTCGTCGGACATGTCGGCGTCTGGCCAACCTAGTCCCGGGGTCGTGGAGGCGACCCTATAGTCGTCGGACATGACGGTGCCGGGGCAATCTAGCCCGGGGGTCGTGGGGACGACCCTATAGACGTCGGACATGTCGGCGGCGGGCCAACCTAGTCCCGTGGTCGTGGGGACGACCCTATAGTCGTCGGACATGTCGGCGGCTGGCCAACCTAGTCCCGGGGTCGTGGAGACGACCCTATAGTCGTAGGACATTTCGGCGGCGGGCCAACCTAGTCCCGGGGTCGTGGGGACGACCGTATAGTCTTCGGACATGACGGTGGCGGGCCAATCTAGTCCCGGGGTCGTGGGGACGACCATATAGTCGTCGGACATGTCGGCGGCTGGCCATCTTTGGCCCGGGGCGTGGGTACGACCCTATAGTCGTCGGACATGACGGCGGCTGGCCAACTTTGGCCAGTGGTCGTGGGGACGACCCTATACTCGTCGGACAAGTCGGCGGCGGGCCAACATAGTCCCGGGGTCGTGGGGACGACCCTATAGACGTCGGACATGTCGGCGGCTGGCCAACCTAGTCCCGGGGTCGTGGGGACGACCCTATAGTCGTCGGACATGTCGGCGGCTGGCCAACTTTGGCCCGGGGCGTGGGGACGACCCTATAGACGTCGGACATGTCGGCGGCGGGCCAACCTAGTCCCGTGGTTGTGGGGACGACCCTATACTCGTCGGACATGTCGGCGGCGGGCCAACATAGTCCCGGGGTCGTGGGGACGACCCTATAGTCGTCGGACATGTCGGCGGCAGGGCAACTTTGCCCGTGGTCGTGGGGACGGCCCTATAGTCGTCGGACATGTCGGTGACTGGCCAACCTAGTCCCGGCGTCGTGGAGACGACCCTATAGTCGTCGGACAAGTCGGCGGCGGGCCAACCTAGTCCCGGGGTCGTGGGGACGACCCTATAGTCGTCGGACATGACGGTGCCGGGGCAATCTAGCCCCGGGGTCGTGGGGACGACCCTATAGACGTCGGACATGTCGGCGGCTGGCCAACCTAGTCCCGGGGTGGTAGGGACGACCCTATAGTCGTCGGACAAGTCGGCGGCGGGCCAACCTAGTCCCGTGGTCGTGGGGACGACCGTATAGTCGTCGGACAAGTCGGCGGCGGGCCAACCTAGACCCTGGGGTCGTGGGGACGACCCTATAGTCGTCGGACATGTCGGCGGCAGGGCAACATTGGCCCGTGGTCTTGGGGACGACCCTATAGTCGTCGGACATGTCGGTGACTGGCCCACCTAGTCCCGGGTTCGTGGGGACGACCCTATAGTCGTCGGACAAGTCGGCGGCGGGCCGACCTAGTCCCGGGGTCGTGGGGACGACCCTATAGTCGTCGGACAAGTCGGCGGCCGGCCAACCTAGTCCCGGGGTCGTGGGGACGACCCTATAGTCGTCGGACATGTCGGCGGCTGGGCAACATTGGACAGTGGTCATGGGAACGACCCTATAGTCGTCGGACATGACGGTGGCGGGCCAATCTAGTCCCGGGGTCGTGGGGACGACCCTATAGTCGTCGGACATGACGGTGCCGGGGCAATCTAGCCCCGGGGTCGTGGGGACGACCCTATAGACGTCGGACATGTCGGCGGCTGGCCAACCTAGTCCCGGGGTGGTAGGGACGACCCTATAGTCGTCGGACAAGTCGGCGGCGGGCCAATCTATTCCCGTGGTCGTGGGGACGACCGTATAGTCGTCGGACATGTCGGCGGCGGGCCAACCTAGTCCCGTGGTCGTGGGGACGACCCTATAGTCGTCGGACATGTCGACGGCTGGCCAACCTAGTCCCGGGGTCGTGGAGACGACCCTATAGTCGTAGGACAAGTCGGCGGCGGGCCAACCTAGTCCCGGGGTCGTGGGGACGACCCTATAGTCGTCGGACATGACGGTGCCGGGGCAATCTAGCCCCGGGGTCGTGGGGACGACCCTATAGTCGTCGGACAAGTCGGTGCCGGGGCAATCTAGCCCCGGGGTCGTGGGGACGACCCTATAGTCGTCGGACAAGTCGGTGCCGGGGCAATCTAGCCCCGGGGTCGTGGGGACGACCCTATAGTCGTCGGACATGTCGGCGGCTGGCCAACTTTGGCCCGGGGCGTGGGGACGACCCTATAGACGTCGGACATGTCGGCGGCGGGCCAACCTAGTCCCGTGGTCGTGGGGACGACCCTATAGTCGTCGGACATGTCGGCGGCTGGCCAACCTAGTCCCGGGGTCGTGGAGACGACCCTATAGTCGTAGGACAAGTCGGCGGCGGGCCAACCTAGTCCCGGGGTCGTGGGGACGACCCTATAGTCGTCGGACATGACGGTGCCGGGGCAATCTAGCCCCGGGGTCGTGGGGACGACCCTATAGACGTCGGACATGTCGGCGGCTGGCCAACCTAGTCCCGGGGTGGTAGGGACGACCCTATAGTCGTAGGACAAGTCGGCGGCGGGCCAACCTAGTCCCGGGGTCGTGGGGACGACCCTATAGTCGTCGGACATGACGGTGCCGGGGCAATCTAGCCCCGGGGTCGTGGGGAGGACCCTATAGTCGTCGGACAAGTCGGTGCCGGGGCAATCTAGCCCCGGGGTCGTGGGGACGACCCTATAGTCGTCGGACATGTCGGCGGCTGGCCAACTTTGGCCCGGGGCGTGGGGACGACCCTATAGACGTCGGACATGTCGGCGGCGGGCCAACCTAGTCCCGTGGTCGTGGGGACGACCCTATAGTCGTCGGACATGTCGGCGGCTGGCCAACCTAGTCCCGGGGTCGTGGAGACGACCCTATAGTCGTAGGACAAGTCGGCGGCGGGCCAACCTAGTCCCGGGGTCGTGGGGACGACCCTATAGTCGTCGGACATGACGGTGCCGGGGCAATCTAGCCCCGGGGTCGTGGGGACGACCCTATAGACGTCGGACATGTCGGCGGCTGGCCAACCTAGTCCCGGGGTGGTAGGGACGACCCTATAGTCGTCGGACAAGTCGGCGGCGGGCCAATCTATTCCCGTGGTCGTGGGGACGACCGTATAGTCGTCGGACATGTCGGCGGCTGGCCAACCTAGTCCCGGGGTCGTGGGGACGACCCTATAGTCGTCGGTCAAGTCGGCGGCTGGCCAACCTATTCTCGTGGTCGTGGGGACGACCGTATAGTCGTCGGACATGTCGGCGGCTGGCCAACCTAGTCCCGGGGTCGTGGGGACGACCCTATAGTCGTCGGACATGTCGGCGGCTGGCCAACTTTGGCCCGGGGCGTGGGGACGACCCTATAGACGTCGGACATGTCGGCGGCGGGCCAACCTAGTCCCGTGGTCGTGGGGACGACCCTATACTCGTCGGACATGTCGGCGGCGGGCCAACATAGTCCCCGGGGTCGTGGGGACGACCCTATAGTCGTCGGACATGTCGGCGGCAGGGCAACTTTGCCCGTGGTCGTGGGGACGGCCCTATAGTCGTCGGACATGTCGGTGACTGGCCAACCTAGTCCCGGCGTCGTGGAGACGACCCTATAGTCGTCGGACAAGTCGGCGGCGGGCCAACCTAGTCCCGGGGTCGTGGGGACGACCCTATAGTCGTCGGACATGACGGTGCCGGGGCAATCTAGCCCCGGGGTCGTGGGGACGACCCTATAGACGTCGGACATGTCGGCGGCTGGCCAACCTAGTCCCGGGGTGGTAGGGACGACCCTATAGTCGTCGGACAAGTCGGCGGCGGGCCAACCTAGTCCCGTGGTCGTGGGGACGACCGTATAGTCGTCGGACAAGTCGGCGGCGGGCCAACCTAGACCCTGGGGTCGTGGGGACGACCCTATAGTCGTCGGACATGTCGGCGGCAGGGCAACTTTGGCCCGTGGTCTTGGGGACGACCCTATAGTCGTCGGACATGTCGGTGACTGGCCAACCTAGTCCCGGGTTCGTGGGGACGACCCTATAGTCGTCGGACAAGTCGGCGGCGGGCCAACCTACTCCCGGGGTCGTGGGGACGACCGTATAGTCGTCGGACAAGTCGGCGGCGGGCCAACCTAGACCCGGGGTCGTGGGGACGACCGTATAGTCGTCGGACAAGTCGGCGGCGGGCCAACCTAGACCCGGGGTCGTGGGGACGACCCTATAGTCGTCGGATATGTCGGCGGCAGGGCAACTTTGGCTGGGGTCTTGGGGACGACCCTATAGTCGTCGGACATGTCGGCGGCTGGCCAACCTATTCCCGTGGTCGTGGGGACGACCCTATAGACGTCGGACATGTCGGCGGCTGGCCAACCAATCCCGGGGTGGTAGGGACGACCCTATATTTGTCGGACAAGTCGGCGGCGGGCCAACCTAGTCCCGTGGTCGTGGGGACGACCGTATTGTCGTCGGACAAGTCGGCGGCGGGCCAACCTAGACCCGGGGTCGTGGGGACGACCCTATAGTCGTCGGACATGTCGGCGGCAGGGCAACTTTGGCCCGTGGTCTTGGGGACGACCCTATAGTCGTCGGACATGTCGGCGACTGGCCAACCTAGTCCCGGGTTCGTGGGGACGACCCTATAGTCATCGGACAAGTCGGCGGCGGGCCAACCTACTCCCGGGGTCGTGGGGACGACCCTATAGTCGTCGGACAAGTCGGCGGCGGGCCAACGTATGCCCAGGGTCGTAGGGACGAACCTATAGTCGTCGGACATGACGGTGGCGGGCCAATCTTGCCCCGGGGTCGTGGGGACGACCCTATAGACGTCGGACATGTCGGCGGCGGGTCAACCTAGTCCCGGGGTCGAGGAGACGGCCCTATAGTCGTCGGACATGACGGTGGCGGGCCAATCTAGTCCCGGGGTCGTGGGGACGACCCTATAGTCGTCGGACATGTCGGTGACTGGCCCACCTAGTCCCGGGTTCGTGGGGACGACCCTATAGTCGTCGGACAAGTCGGCGGCGGGCCGACCTAGTCCCGGGGTCGTGGGGACGACCCTATAGTCGTCGGACAAGTCGGCGGCCGGCCAACCTAGTCCCGGGGTCGTGGGGACGACCCTATAGTCGTCGGACATGTCGGCGGCTGGGCAACATTGGACAGTGGTCATGGGAACGACCCTATAGTCGTCGGACATGACGGTGGCGGGCCAATCTAGTCCCGGGGTCGTGGGGACGACCCTATAGTCGTCGGACACGACGGTGCCGGGGCAATCTAGCCCCGGGGTCGTGGGGACGACCCTATAGACGTCGGACATGTCGGCGGCTGGCCAACCTAGTCCCGGGGTGGTAGGGACGACCCTATAGTCGTCGGACAAGTCGGCGGCGGGCCAATCTATTCCCGTGGTCGTGGGGACGACCGTATAGTCGTCGGACATGTCGGCGGCGGGCCAACCTAGTCCCGTGGTCGTGGGGACGACCCTATAGTCGTCGGACATGTCGGCGGCTGGCCAACCTAGTCCCGGGGTCGTGGAGACGACCCTATAGTCGTAGGACAAGTCGGCGGCGGGCCAACCTAGTCCCGGGGTCGTGGGGACGACCCTATAGTCGTCGGACATGACGGTGCCGGGGCAATCTAGCCCCGGGGTCGTGGGGACGACCCTATAGTCGTCGGACAAGTCGGTGCCGGGGCAATCTAGCCCCGGGGTCGTGGGGACGACCCTATAGTCGTCGGACATGTCGGCGGCTGGCCAACTTTGGCCCGGGGCGTGGGGACGACCCTATAGACGTCGGACATGTCGGCGGCGGGCCAACCTAGTCCCGTGGTCGTGGGGACGACCCTATAGTCGTCGGACATGACGGCGGCTGGCCAACCTAGTCCCGGGGTCGTGGAGACGACCCTATAGTCGTAGGACAAGTCGGCGGCGGGCCAACCTAGTCCCGGGGTCGTGGGGACGACCCTATAGTCGTCGGACATGACGGTGCCGGGGCAATCTAGCCCCGGGGTCGTGGGGACGAACCTATAGACGTCGGACATGTCGGCGGCTGGCCAACCTAGTCCCGGGGTGGTAGGGACGACCCTATAGTCGTCGGACAAGTCGGCGGCGGGCCAATCTATTCCCGTGGTCGTGGGGACGACCGTATAGTCGTCGGACATGTCGGCGGCTGGCCAACCTAGTCCCGGGGTCGTGAGGACGACCCTATAGTCGTCGGTCAAGTCGGCGGCTGGCCAACCTATTCTCGTGGTCGTGGGGACGACCGTATAGTCGTCGGACATGTCGGCGGCTGGCCAACCTAGTCCCGGGGTCGTGGGGACGACCCTATAGTCGTCGGACATGTCGGCGGCTGGCCAACTTTGGCCCGGGGCGTGGGGACGACCCTATAGACGTCGGACATGTCGGCGGCGGGCCAACCTAGTCCCGTGGTCGTGGGGACGACCCTATACTCGTCGGACATGTCGGCGGCGGGCCAACATAGTCCCGGGGTCGTGGGGACGACCCTATAGTCGTCGGACATGTCGGCGGCAGGGCAACTTTGCCCGTGGTCGTGGGGACGGCCCTATAGTCGTCGGACATGTCGGTGACTGGCCAACCTAGTCCCGGCGTCGTGGAGACGACCCTATAGTCGTCGGACAAGTCGGCGGCGGGCCAACCTAGTCCCGGGGTCGTGGGGACGACCCTATAGTCGTCGGACATGACGGTGCCGGGGCAATCTAGCCCCGGGGTCGTGGGGACGACCCTATAGACGTCGGACATGTCGGCGGCTGGCCAACCTAGTCCCGGGGTGGTAGGGACGACCCTATAGTCGTCGGACAAGTCGGCGGCGGGCCAATCTATTCCCGTGGTCGTGGGGACGACCGTATAGTCGTCGGACATGTCGGCGGCTGGCCAACCTAGTCCCGGGGTGGTAGGGACGACCCTATAGTCGTCGGACAAGTCGGCGGCGGGCCAACCTAGTCCCGTGGTCGTGGGGACGACCGTATAGTCGTCGGACAAGTCGGCGGCGGGCCAACCTAGACCCTGGGGTCGTGGGGACGACCCTATAGTCGTCGGACATGTCGGCGGCAGGGCAACTTTGGCCCGTGGTCTTGGGGACGACCCTATAGTCGTCGGACATGTCGGTGACTGGCCCACCTAGTCCCGGGTTCGTGGGGACGACCCTATAGTCGTCGGACAAGTCGGCGGCGGGCCGACCTAGTCCCGGGGTCGTGGGGACGACCCTATAGTCGTCGGACAAGTCGGCGGCCGGCCAACCTAGTCCCGGGGTCGTGGGGACGACCCTATAGTCGTCGGACATGTCGGCGGCTGGGCAACATTGGACAGTGGTCGTGGGAACGACCCTATAGTCGTCGGACATGACGGTGGCGGGCCAATCTAGTCCCGGGGTCGTGGGGACGACCCTATAGTCGTCGGACATGACGGTGCCGGGGCAATCTAGCCCCGGGGTCGTGGGGACGACCCTATAGACGTCGGACATGTCGGCGGCTGGCCAACCTAGTCCCGGGGTGGTAGGGACGACCCTATAGTCGTCGGACAAGTCGGCGGCGGGCCAATCTATTCCCGTGGTCGTGGGGACGACCGTATAGTCGTCGGACATGTCGGCGGCGGGCCAACATAGTCCCGTGGTCGTGGGGACGACCCTATAGTCGTCGGACATGTCGGCGGCTGGCCAACCTAGTCCCGGGGTCGTGGAGACGACTCTATAGTCGTAGGACAAGTCGGCGGCGGGCCAACCTAGTCCCGGGGTCGTGGGGACGACCCTATAGTCGTCGGACATGACGGTGCCGGGGCAATCTAGCCCCGGGGTCGTGGGGAGGACCCTATAGTCGTCGGACAAGTCGGTGCCGGGGCAATCTAGCCCCGGGGTCGTGGGGACGACCCTATAGTCGTCGGACATGTCGGCGGCTGGCCAACTTTGGCCCGGGGCGTGGGGACGACCCTATAGACGTCGGACATGTCGGCGGCGGGCCAACCTAGTCCCGTGGTCGTGGGGACGACCCTATAGTCGTCGGACATGTCGGCGGCTGGCCAACCTAGTCCCGGGGTCGTGGAGACGACCCTATAGTCGTAGGACAAGTCGGCGGCGGGCCAACCTAGTCCCGGGGTCGTGGGGACGACCCTATAGTCGTCGGACATGACGGTGCCGGGGCAATCTAGCCCCGGGGTCGTGGGGACGACCCTATAGACGTCGGACATGTCGGCGGCTGGCCAACCTAGTCCCGGGGTGGTAGGGACGACCCTATAGTCGTCGGACAAGTCGGCGGCGGGCCAATCTATTCCCGTGGTCGTGGGGACGACCGTATAGTCGTCGGACATGTCGGCGGCTGGCCAACCTAGTCCCGGGGTCGTGGGGACGACCCTATAGTCGTCGGTCAAGTCGGCGGCTGGCCAACCTATTCTCGTGGTCGTGGGGACGACCGTATAGTCGTCGGACATGTCGGCGGCTGGCCAACCTAGTCCCGGGGTCGTGGGGACGACCCTATAGTCGTCGGACATGTCGGCGGCTGGCCAACTTTGGCCCGGGGCGTGGGGACGACCCTATAGACGTCGGACATGTCGGCGGCTGGCCAACCTAGTCCCGGGGTGGTAGGGACGACCCTATAGTTGTCGGACAAGTCGGCGGCGGGCCAACCTAGTCCCGTGGTCGTGGGGACGACCGTATAGTCGTCGGACATGTCGGTGGCTGGCCAACCTAGTCCCGGGGTCGTGGGGACGACCCTATAGTCGTCGGACAAGTCGGCGGCTGGCCAACCTATTCTCGTGGTCGTGGGGACGACCCTATAGTCGTCGGACATGTCGGCGGCTGGGCAACTTTGGACAGTGGTCGTGGGGACGACCCTATAGTCGTCGGACATGTCGGCGGCTGGGCAACTTTGGACAGTGGTCGTGGGGACGACCCTATAGTCGTCGGACATGTCGGCGGCAGGGCAACTTTGGCCCGTGGTCGTGGGGACGACCCTATAGTCGTCGGACATGTCGGCGGCTGGCCAACCTAGACCCGGGGTGGTGGGGACGACCCTATAGTCGTCGGACCTGTCGGCGGCTGGCCAACCTCGTCTCGTGGTCGTGGGGACGACCCCATAGCCGTAGGACACGTCGGCGGCGGGCCAACCTAGACCCGGGGTCGTGGGGACGACCCTATAGTCGTCGGACATGTCGGCGGCAGGGCAACTTTGGCCCGTGGTCTTGGGGACGAACCTATAGTCGTCGGACATGTCGGCGGCTGGCCAACCTATTCTCGTGGTCGTGGGGACGACCCCATCGTCGTAGGACACGTCGGCGGCGGGCCAACCTAGTCCCGGGGTCGAGGGGACGACCGTATAGTCGTCGGACATGACGGTGGCGGGCCAATCTTATTCCGGGGTCGTGGGGACGACCCTATAGTCGTCGGACATGACGGTGGCGGGGCAATCTAGCCCCGGGGTCGTGGGGACGACCCTATAGACGTCGGACATGTCGGCGGCTGGCCAACCTAGTCCCGGGGTGGTAGGGACGACCCTATAGACGTCGGACAAGTCGGCGGCGGGCCAACCTAGTCCCGTGGTCGTGGGGACGACCGTATAGTCGTCGGACAAGTCGGCGGCGGGACAACCTAGACCCGGGGTCGTGGGGACGACCCTATAGTCGTCGGACATGTCGGCGGCAGGGCAACTTTGGCCCGTGGTCTTGGGGACGACCCTATAGTCGTCGGACATTTCGGTGACTGGCCAACCTAGTCCCGGGGTCGTGGGGACGACCCTATAGTCGTCGGACAAGTCAGCGGCGGGCCAACCTACCCCCGGGGTCGTGGGGACGACCCTATAGTCGTCGGACATGCCGGCGGCAGGGCAACTTTGGCCCGTGGTCTTGGGGACGACCCTATAGTCGTCGGACATGTCGGTGACTGGCCAACCTAGTCCCGGGTTCGTGGGGACGACCCTATAGTCGTCGGACATGTCGGTGACTGGCCAACCTAGTCCCGGGTTCGTGGGGACGACCCTATAGTTGTCGGAGAAGTCGGCGGCGGGCCGACCTAGTCCCGGGGTCGTGGGGACGACCCTATAGTCGTCGGACAAGTCGGCGGCCGGCGAACCTAGTCCCGGGGTCGTGGGGACGACCCTATAGTCGTCGGACATGTCGGCGGCTGGGCAACTTTGGACAGTGGTCGTGGGGACGACCCTATAGTCGTCGGACATGTCGGCGGCTGGGCAACTTTGGACAGTGGTCGTGGGGACGACCCTATAGTCGTCGGACATGTCGGCGGCGGGCCAACCTAGTCCCGGGGTCGAGGGGACGACCGTATAGTCGTCGGACATGACGATGGCGGGCCAATCTTGTTCCGGGGTCGTGGGGACGACCCTATAGTCGTCGGACATGACGGTGCCGGGGCAATCTAGCCCCGGGGTCGTGGGGACGACCCTATAGTCGTCGGACATGTCGGCGGATGTCCAACCTAGCCCCGGGGTCGTGGGGACGACCCTATAGTCGTCGGACATGTCGGCGGATGTCCAACCTAGACCCGGGGTGGTGGGGACGACCCTATAGTCGTCGGACATGTCGGCGGCTGGCCAACCTCGTCTCGTGGTCGTGGGGACGACCCCATAGTCGTAGAACACGTCGGCGGCGGGCCAACCTAGTCCCGGGGTCGTGGGGACGACCGTATAGTCGTCGGACATGACGGTGGCGGGCCAATCTAGTCCCGGGGTCGTGGGGACGACCCTATAGTCTTCGGACATGTCGGCGGCTGGCCATCTTTGGCCCGGGGCGTGGGGACGACCCTATAGTCGTCGGACATGTCGGCGGTTGGCCAACCTAGTCCCGGGGTCGTGGAGACGACCCTATAGTTGTCGGACAAGTCGGCGGCGGGCCAACCTAGTCCCGGGGTCGTGGGGACGACCCTAAGGTCGTCGGACATGACGGTGCCGGGGCAATCTAGCCCCGGGGTCGTGGGGACGACCCTATAGACGTCGGACATGTCGGCGGCTGGCCAACCTAGTCCCGCGGTGGTAGGGACGACCCTATAGTCGTCGGACAAGTCGGCGGCGGGCCAACCTAGTCCCGTGGTCGTGGGGACGACCGTATAGTCGTCGGACAAGTCGGCGGCGGGCCAACCTAGACCCGGGGTCGTGGGGACGACCCTATAGTCGTCGGACATGTCGGCGGCAGGGCAACTTTGGCCCGTGGTCTTGGGGACGACCCTATAGTCGTCGGACATGTCGGCGGCAGGGCAACTTTGGCCCGTGGTCGTGGGGACGACCCTATAGTCGTCGGACATGTCGGCGGCTGGCCAACCTAGACCCGGGGTGGTGGGGACGACCCTATAGTCGTCGGACCTGTCGGCGGCTGGCCAACCTCGTCTCGTGGTCGTGGGGACGACCCCATAGCCGTAGGACACGTCGGCGGCGGGCCAGCCTAGACCCGGGGTCGTGAGGACGACCCTATAGTCGTCGGACATGACGGTGCCGGGGCAATCTAGCCCCGGGGTCGTGGGGACGACCCTATAGACGTCGGACATGTCGGCGGCTGGCCAACCTAGTCCCGGGGTGGTAGGGACGACCCTATAGTCGTCGGACAAGTCGGCGGCGGGCCAATCTATTCCCGTGGTCGTGGGGACGACCGTATAGTCGTCGGACATGTCGGCGGCTGGCCAACCTAGTCCCGGGGTCGTGGGGACGACCCTATTGTCGTCGGACAAGTCGGCGGCAGGGCAACTTTGGCCCGTGGTCTTGGGGACGACCCTATAGTCGTCGGACATGTCGGTGACTGGCCAACCTAGTCCCGGGTTCGTGGGGACGACCCTATAGTCGTCGGACAAGTCGGCGGCGGGCCAACCTACTCCCGGGGTCGTGGGGACGACCGTATAGTCGTCGGACAAGTCGGCGGCGGGCCATCCTAGACCCGGGGTCGTGGGGACGACCGTATAGTCGTCGGACAAGTCGGCGGCGGGCCAACCTAGACCCGGGGTCGTGGGGACGACCCTATAGTCGTCGGATATGTCGGCGGCAGGGCAACTTTGGCTGGGGTCTTGGGGACGACCCTATAGTCGTCGGACATGTCGGCGGCTGGCCAACCTATTCTCGTGGTCGTGGGGACGACCCTATAGACGTCGGACATGTCGGCGGCTGGCCAACCTAGTCCCGGGGTGGTAGGTACGACCCTATAGTTGTCGGACAAGTCGGCGGCGGGCCAACCTAGTCCCGTGGTCGTGGGGACGACCGTATAGTCGTCGGACAAGTCGGCGGCGGGCCAACCTAGACCCGGGGTCGTGGGGACGACCCTATAGTCGTCGGACATGTCGGCGGCAGGGCAACTTTGGCCCGTGGTCTTGGGGGCGACCCTATAGTCGTCGGACATGTCGGCGACTGGCCAACCTAGTCCCGGGTTCGTGGGGACGACCCTATAGTCGTCGGACAAGTCGGCGGCGGGCCAACCTACTCCCGGGGTCGTGGGGACGACCCTATAGTCGTCGGACAAGTCGGCGGCGGGCCAACGTATGCCCAGGGTCGTAGGGACGAACCTATAGTCGTCGGACATGACGGTGGCGGGCCAATCTTGCCCCGGGGTCGTGGGGACGACCCTATAGACGTCGGACATGTCGGCGGCGGGTCAACCTAGTCCCGGGGTCGTGGAGACGGCCCTATAGTCGTCGGACATGACGGTGGCGGGCCAATCTAGTCCCGGGGTCGTGGGGACGACCCTATAGTCGTCGGACATGTCGGCGGCTGGCCAACTTTGGCCCGGGGCGTGGGGACGACCCTATTGTCGTCGGACAAGTCGGCGGCTGGCCAACCTATTCTCGTGGTCGTGGGGACGACCCTATAGTCGTCGGACATGTCGGCGGCTGGGCAACTTTGGACAGTGGTCGTGGGGACGACCCTATAGTCGTCGGACATGTCGGCGGCTGGGCAACTTTGGACAGTGGTCGTGGGGACGACCCTATAGTCGTCGGACATGTCGGTGGCAGGGCAACTTTGGCCCGTGGTCTTGGGGACGACCCTATAGTCGTCGGACATGTCGGCGGCTGGCCAACCTATTCTCGTGGTCGTGGGGACGACCCCATCGTCGTAGGACACGTCGGCGGCGGGCCAACCTAGTCCCGGGGTCGAGGGGACGACCGTATAGTCGTCGGACATGACGGTGGCGGGCCAATCTTGTTCCGGGGTCGTGGGGACGACCCTATAGTCGTCGGACATGACGGTGCCGGGGCAATCTAGCCCCGGGGTCGTGGGGACGACCCTATAGACGTCGGACATGTCGGCGGCTGGCCAACCTAGTCCCGGGGTGGTAGGGACGACCCTATAGACGTCGGACAAGTCGACGGCGGGCCAACCTAGTCCCGTGGTCGTGGGGACGACCGTATAGTCGTCGGACAAGTCGGCGGCGGGACAACCTAGACCCGGGGTCGTGGGGACGACCCTATAGTCGTCGGACATGTCGGCGGCAGGGCAACTTTGGCCCGTGGTCTTGGGGACGACCCTATAGTCGTCGGACATTTCGGTGACTGGCCAACCTAGTCCCGGGGTCGTGGGGACGACCCTATAGTCGTCGGACAAGTCGGCGGCGGGTCAACCTACCCCCGGGGTCGTGGGGACGACCCTATAGTCGTCGGACATGTCGGCGGCTGGGCAACTTTGGACAGTGGTCGTGGGGACGACCCTATAGTCGTCGGACATGTCGGCGGCTGGGCAACTTTGGACAGTGGTCGTGGGGACGACCCTATAGTCGTCGGACATGTCGGCGGCTGGCCAACTTTGGCCCGGGGCGTGGGGACGACCCTATAGACGTCGGACATGTCGGCGGCGGGCCAACCTAGTCCCGTGGTCGTGGGGACGACCCTATAGTCGTCGGACATGTCGGCGGCTGGCCAACCTAGTCCCGGGGTCGTGGAGACGACCCTATAGTCGTAGGACAAGTCGGCGGCGGTCCAACCTAGTCCCGGGGTCGTGGGGACGACCCTATAGTCGTCGGACATGACGGTGCCGGGGCAATCAAGCCCCGGGGTCGTGGGGACGACCCTATAGACGTCGGACATGTCGGCGGCTGGCCAACCTAGTCCCGGGGTGGTAGGGACGAACCTATAGTCGTCGGACAAGTCGGCGGCGGGCCAACCTAGTCCCGTGGTCGTGGGGACGACCGTATAGTCGTCGGACAAGTCGGCGGCGGGCCAACCTAGACCCTGGGGTCGTGGGGACGACCCTATAGTCGTCGGACATGTCGGCGGCAGGGCAACTTTGGCCCGTGGTCTTGGGGACGACCCTATAGTCGTCGGACATGTCGGTGACTGGCCAACCTAGTCCCGGGTTCGTGGGGACGACCCTATAGTCGTCGGACAAGTCGGCGGCGGGCCAACCTACTCCCGGGGTCGTGGGGACGACCGTATAGTCGTCGGACAAGTCGGCGGCGGGCCATCCTAGACCCGGGGTCGTGGGGACGACCGTATAGTCGTCGGACAAGTCGGCGGCGGGCCAACCTAGACCCGGGGTCGTGGGGACGACCCTATAGTCGTCGGATATGTCGGCGGCAGGGCAACATTGGCTGGGGTCTTGGGGACGACCCTATAGTCGTCGGACATGTCGGCGGCTGGCCAACCTATTCTCGTGGTCGTGGGGACGACCCTATAGACGTCGGACATGTCGGCGGCTGGCCAACCTAGTCCCGGGGTGGTAGGGACGACCCTATAGTTGTCGGACAAGTCGGCGGCGGGCCAACCTAGTCCCGTGGTCGTGGGGACGACCGTATAGTCGTCGGACAAGTCGGCGGCGGGCCAACCTAGACCCGGGGTCGTGGGGACGACCCTATAGTCGTCGGACATGTCGGCGGCAGGGCAACTTTGGCCCGTGGTCTTGGGGGCGACCCTATAGTCGTCGGACATGTCGGCGACTGGCCAACCTAGTCCCGGGTTCGTGGGGACGACCCTATAGTCGTCGGACAAGTCGGCGGCGGGCCAACCTACTCCCGGGGTCGTGGGGACGACCCTATAGTCGTCGGACAAGTCGGCGGCGGGCCAACGTATGCCCAGGGTCGTAGGGACGAACCTATAGTCGTCGGACATGACGGTGGCGGGCCAATCTTGCCCCGGGGTCGTGGGGACGACCCTATAGACGTCGGACATGTCGGCGGCTGGCCAACCTAGTCCCGGGGTGGTAGGGACGACCCTATAGTTGTCGGACAAGTCGGCGGCGGGCCAACCTAGTCCCGTGGTCGTGGGGACGACCGTATAGTCGTCGGACAAGTCGGCGGCGGGCCAACCTAGACCCGGGGTCGTGGGGACGACCCTATAGTCGTCGGACATGTCGGCGGCAGGGCAACTTTGGCCCGTGGTCTTGGGGGCGACCCTATAGTCGTCGGACATGTCGGCGACTGGCCAACCTAGTCCCGGGTTCGTGGGGACGACCCTATAGTCGTCGGACAAGTCGGCGGCGGGCCAACCTACTCCCGGGGTCGTGGGGACGACCCTATAGTCGTCGGACAAGTCGGCGGCGGGCCAACGTATGCCCAGGGTCGTAGGGACGAACCTATAGTCGTCGGACATGACGGTGGCGGGCCAATCTTGCCCCGGGGTCGTGGGGACGACCCTATAGACGTCGGACATGTCGGCGGCGGGTCAACCTAGTCCCGGGGTCGTGGAGACGGCCCTATAGTCGTCGGACATGACGGTGGCGGGCCAATCTAGTCCCGGGGTCGTGGGGACGACCCTATAGTCGTCGGACATGTCGGCGGCTGGCCAACTTTGGCCCGGGGCGTGGGGACGACCCTATAGACGTCGGACATGTCGGCGGCGGGCCAACCTAGTCCCGTGGTCGTGGGGACGACCCTATAGTCGTCGGACATGTCGGCGGCTGGCCAACCTAGTCCCGGGGTCGTGGAGACGACCCTATAGTCGTAGGACAAGTCGGCGGCGGTCCAACCTATTCTCGTGGTCGTGGGGACGACCCTATAGTCGTCGGACATGTCGGCGGCTGGGCAACTTTGGACAGTGGTCGTGGGGACGACCCTATAGTCGTCGGACATGTCGGCGGCTGGGCAACTTTGGACAGTGGTCGTGGGGACGACCCTATAGTCGTCGGACATGTCGGCGGCTGGGCAACTTTGGACAGTGGTCGTGGGGACGACCCTATAGTCGTCGGACATGTCGGTGGCAGGGCAACTTTGGCCCGTGGTCTTGGGGACGACCCTATAGTCGTCGGACATGTCGGCGGCTGGCCAACCTATTCTCGTGGTCGTGGGGACGACCCCATCGTCGTAGGACACGTCGGCGGCGGGCCAACCTAGTCCCGGGGTCGAGGGGACGACCGTATAGTCGTCGGACATGACGGTGGCGGGCCAATCTTGTTCCGGGGTCGTGGGGACGACCCTATAGTCGTCGGACATGACGGTGCCGGGGCAATCTAGCCCCGGGGTCGTGGGGACGACCCTATAGACGTCGGACATGTCGGCGGCTGGCCAACCTAGTCCCGGGGTGGTAGGGACGACCCTATAGACGTCGGACAAGTCGACGGCGGGCCAACCTAGTCCCGTGGTCGTGGGGACGACCGTATAGTCGTCGGACAAGTCGGCGGCGGGACAACCTAGACCCGGGGTCGTGGGGACGACCCTATAGTCGTCGGACATGTCGGCGGCAGGGCAACTTTGGCCCGTGGTCTTGGGGACGACCCTATAGTCGTCGGACATTTCGGTGACTGGCCAACCTAGTCCCGGGGTCGTGGGGACGACCCTATAGTCGTCGGACAAGTCGGCGGCGGGCCAACCTACCCCCGGGGTCGTGGGGACGACCCTATAGTCGTCGGACATGTCGGCGGCTGGGCAACTTTGGACAGTGGTCGTGGGGACGACCCTATAGTCGTCGGACATGTCGGCGGCTGGGCAACTTTGGACAGTGGTCGTGGGGACGACCCTATAGTCGTCGGACATGTCGGCGGCTGGCCAACTTTGGCCCGGGGCGTGGGGACGACCCTATAGACGTCGGACATGTCGGCGGCGGGCCAACCTAGTCCCGTGGTCGTGGGGACGACCCTATAGTCGTCGGACATGTCGGCGGCTGGCCAACCTAGTCCCGGGGTCGTGGAGACGACCCTATAGTCGTAGGACAAGTCGGCGGCGGTCCAACCTAGTCCCGGGGTCGTGGGGACGACCCTATAGTCGTCGGACATGACGGTGCCGGGGCAATCAAGCCCCGGGGTCGTGGGGACGACCCTATAGACGTCGGACATGTCGGCGGCTGGCCAACCTAGTCCCGGGGTGGTAGGGACGAACCTATAGTCGTCGGACAAGTCGGCGGCGGGCCAACCTAGTCCCGTGGTCGTGGGGACGACCGTATAGTCGTCGGACAAGTCGGCGGCGGGCCAACCTAGACCCTGGGGTCGTGGGGACGACCCTATAGTCGTCGGACATGTCGGCGGCAGGGCAACTTTGGCCCGTGGTCTTGGGGACGACCCTATAGTCGTCGGACATGTCGGTGACTGGCCAACCTAGTCCCGGGTTCGTGGGGACGACCCTATAGTCGTCGGACAAGTCGGCGGCGGGCCAACCTACTCCCGGGGTCGTGGGGACGACCGTATAGTCGTCGGACAAGTCGGCGGCGGGCCATCCTAGACCCGGGGTCGTGGGGACGACCGTATAGTCGTCGGACAAGTCGGCGGCGGGCCAACCTAGACCCGGGGTCGTGGGGACGACCCTATAGTCGTCGGATATGTCGGCGGCAGGGCAACATTGGCTGGGGTCTTGGGGACGACCCTATAGTCGTCGGACATGTCGGCGGCTGGCCAACCTATTCTCGTGGTCGTGGGGACGACCCTATAGACGTCGGACATGTCGGCGGCTGGCCAACCTAGTCCCGGGGTGGTAGGGACGACCCTATAGTTGTCGGACAAGTCGGCGGCGGGCCAACCTAGTCCCGTGGTCGTGGGGACGACCGTATAGTCGTCGGACAAGTCGGCGGCGGGCCAACCTAGACCCGGGGTCGTGGGGACGACCCTATAGTCGTCGGACATGTCGGCGGCAGGGCAACTTTGGCCCGTGGTCTTGGGGGCGACCCTATAGTCGTCGGACATGTCGGCGACTGGCCAACCTAGTCCCGGGTTCGTGGGGACGACCCTATAGTCGTCGGACAAGTCGGCGGCGGGCCAACCTACTCCCGGGGTCGTGGGGACGACCCTATAGTCGTCGGACAAGTCGGCGGCGGGCCAACGTATGCCCAGGGTCGTAGGGACGAACCTATAGTCGTCGGACATGACGGTGGCGGGCCAATCTTGCCCCGGGGTCGTGGGGACGACCCTATAGACGTCGGACATGTCGGCGGCTGGCCAACCTAGTCCCGGGGTGGTAGGGACGACCCTATAGTTGTCGGACAAGTCGGCGGCGGGCCAACCTAGTCCCGTGGTCGTGGGGACGACCGTATAGTCGTCGGACAAGTCGGCGGCGGGCCAACCTAGACCCGGGGTCGTGGGGACGACCCTATAGTCGTCGGACATGTCGGCGGCAGGGCAACTTTGGCCCGTGGTCTTGGGGGCGACCCTATAGTCGTCGGACATGTCGGCGACTGGCCAACCTAGTCCCGGGTTCGTGGGGACGACCCTATAGTCGTCGGACAAGTCGGCGGCGGGCCAACCTACTCCCGGGGTCGTGGGGACGACCCTATAGTCGTCGGACAAGTCGGCGGCGGGCCAACGTATGCCCAGGGTCGTAGGGACGAACCTATAGTCGTCGGACATGACGGTGGCGGGCCAATCTTGCCCCGGGGTCGTGGGGACGACCCTATAGACGTCGGACATGTCGGCGGCGGGTCAACCTAGTCCCGGGGTCGTGGAGACGGCCCTATAGTCGTCGGACATGACGGTGGCGGGCCAATCTAGTCCCGGGGTCGTGGGGACGACCCTATAGTCGTCGGACATGTCGGCGGCTGGCCAACTTTGGCCCGGGGCGTGGGGACGACCCTATAGACGTCGGACATGTCGGCGGCGGGCCAACCTAGTCCCGTGGTCGTGGGGACGACCCTATAGTCGTCGGACATGTCGGCGGCTGGCCAACCTAGTCCCGGGGTCGTGGAGACGACCCTATAGTCGTAGGACAAGTCGGCGGCGGTCCAACCTATTCTCGTGGTCGTGGGGACGACCCTATAGTCGTCGGACATGTCGGCGGCTGGGCAACTTTGGACAGTGGTCGTGGGGACG
Organism: Andrena fulva; assembly: GCA_946251845.1. Lineage (NCBI taxonomy): Eukaryota > Metazoa > Arthropoda > Insecta > Hymenoptera > Andrenidae > Andrena > Andrena fulva. Next base: position 231,178 of record CAMITZ010000116.1, on the reverse strand, counting down.
ACCCTATAGTCGTCGGACATGTCGGCGGCTGGGCAACTTTGGACAGTGGTCGTGGGGACGACCCTATAGTCGTCGGACATGTCGGCGGCAGGGCAACTTTGGCCCGTGGTCGTGGGGACGACCCTATAGTCGTCGGACATGTCGGCGGCTGGCCAACCTAGACCCGGGGTGGTGGGGACGACCCTATAGTCGTCGGACCTGTCGGCGGCTGGCCAACCTCGTCTCGTGGTCGTGGGGACGACCCCATAGCCGTAGGACACGTCGGCGGCGGGCCAACCTAGACCCGGGGTCGTGGGGACGACCCTATAGTCGTCGGACATGACGGTGCCGGGGCAATCTAGCCCCGGGGTCGTGGGGACGACCCTATAGACGTCGGACATGTCGGCGGCTGGCCAACCTAGTCCCGGGGTGGTAGGGACGACCCTATAGTCGTCGGACAAGTCGGCGGCGGGCCAATCTATTCCCGTGGTCGTGGGGACGACCGTATAGTCGTCGGACATGTCGGCGGCTGGCCAACCTAGTCCCGGGGTCGTGGGGACGACCCTATTGTCGTCGGACAAGTCGGCGGCTGGCCAACCTATTCTCGTGGTCGTGGGGACGACCCTATAGTCGTCGGACATGTCGGCGGCTGGGCAACTTTGGACAGCGGTCGTGGGGACGACCCTATAGTCGTCGGACATGTCGGCGGCTGGGCAACTTTGGACAGTGGTCGTGGGGACGACCCTATAGTCGTCGGACATGTCGGCGGCTGGGCAACTTTGGACAGTGGTCGTGGGGACGACCCTATAGTCGTCGGACATGTCGGCGGCAGGGCAACTTTGGCCCGTGGTCGTGGGGACGACCCTATAGTCGTCGGACATGTCGGCGGCTGGCCAACCTAGACCCGGGGTGGTGGGGACGACCCTATAGTCGTCGGACCTGTCGGCGGCTGGCCAACCTCGTCTCGTGGTCGTGGGGACGACCCCATAGCCGTAGGACACGTCGGCGGCGGGCCAACCTAGACCCGGGGTCGTGGGGACGACCCTATAGTCGTCGGACATGACGGTGCCGGGGCAATCTAGCCCCGGGGTCGTGGGGACGACCCTATAGACGTCGGACATGTCGGCGGCTGGCCAACCTAGTCCCGGGGTGGTAGGGAAGACCCTATAGTCGTCGGACAAGTCGGCGGCGGGCCAATCTATTCCCGTGGTCGTGGGGACGACCGTATAGTCGTCGGACATGTCGGCGGCTGGCCAACCTAGTCCCGGGGTCGTGGGGACGACCCTATTGTCGTCGGACAAGTCGGCGGCTGGCCAACCTATTCTCGTGGTCGTGGGGACGACCCTATAGTCGTCGGACATGTCGGCGGCTGGGCAACTTTGGACAGTGGTCGTGGGGACGACCCTATAGTCGTCGGACATGTCGGCGGCTGGGCAACTTTGGACAGTGGTCGTGGGGACGACCCTATAGTCGTCGGACATGTCGGTGGCAGGGCAACTTTGGCCCGTGGTCTTGGGGACGACCCTATAGTCGTCGGACATGTCGGCGGCTGGCCAACCTATTCTCGTGGTCGTGGGGACGACCCCATCGTCGTAGGACACGTCGGCGGCGGGCCAACCTAGTCCCGGGGTCGAGGGGACGACCGTATAGTCGTCGGACATGACGGTGGCGGGGCAACTTTGGCCCGTGGTCTTGGGGACGACCCTATAGTCGTCGGACATGTCGGTGACTGGCCAACCTAGTCCCGGGTTCGTGGGGACGACCCTATAGTCGTCGGACATGTCGGTGACTGGCCAACCTAGTCCCGGGTTCGTGGGGACGACCCTATAGTTGTCGGAGAAGTCGGCGGCGGGCCGACCTAGTCCCGGGGTCGTGGGGACGACCCTATAGTCGTCGGACAAGTCGGCGGCCGGCGAACCTAGTCCCGGGGTCGTGGGGACGACCCTATAGTCGTCGGACATGTCGGCGGCTGGGCAACTTTGGACAGTGGTCGTGGGGACGACCCTATAGTCGTCGGACATGTCGGCGGCTGGGCAACTTTGGACAGTGGTCGTGGGGACGACCCTATAGTCGTCGGACATGTCGGTGACTGGCCAACCTAGTCCCGGGTTCGTGGGGACGACCCTATAGACGTCGGACAAGTCGGCGGCGGGCCAACCTAGTCCCGTGGTCGTGGGGACGACCGTATAGTCGTCGGACAAGTCGGCGGCGGGACAACCTAGTCCCGGGGTCGTGGGGACGACCCTATAGTCGTCGGACAAGTCGGCGGCGGGCCAACCTAGTCCCGGGGTCGAGGGGACGACCGTATAGTCGTCGGACATGACGGTGGCGGGCCAATCTTGTTCCGGGGTCGTGGGGACGACCCAATAGTCGTCGGACATGACGGTGCCGGGCAATCTAGCCCCGGGGTCGTGGGGACGACCGTATAGTCGTCGGACATGACGGTGGCGGGCCAATCTAGTCCCGGGGTCGTGGGGACGACCCTATAGTCTTCGGACATGTCGGCGGCTGGCCATCTTTGGCCCGGGGCGTGGGGACGACCCTATAGTCGTCGGACATGTCGGCGGTTGGCCAACCTAGTCCCGGGGTCGTGGAGACGACCCTATAGTTGTCGGACAAGTCGGCGGCGGGCCAACCTAGTCCCGGGGTCGTGGGGACGACCCTATAGTCGTCGGACATGACGGTGCCGGGGCAATCTAGCCCCGGGGTCGTGGGGACGACCCTATAGACGTCGGACATGTCGGCGGCTGGCCAACCTAGTCCCGCGGTGGTAGGGACGACCCTATAGTCGTCGGACAAGTCGGCGGCGGGCCAACCTAGTCCCGTGGTCGTGGGGACGACCGTATAGTCGTCGGACAAGTCGGCGGCGGGCCAACCTAGACCCGGGGTCGTGGGGACGACCCTATAGTCGTCGGACATGTCGGCGGCAGGGCAACTTTGGCCCGTGGTCTTGGGGACGACCCTATAGTCGTCGGACATGTCGGTGACTGGCCCACCTAGTCCCGGGTTCGTGGGGACGACCCTATAGTCGTCGGACAAGTCGGCGGCGGGCCGACCTAGTCCCGGGGTCGTGGGGACGACCCTATAGTCGTCGGACAAGTCGGCGGCCGGCCAACCTAGTCCCGGGGTCGTGGGGACGACCCTATAGTCGTCGGACATGTCGGCGGCTGGGCAACATTGGACAGTGGTCATGGGAACGACCCTATAGTCGTCGGACATGACGGTGGCGGGCCAATCTAGTCCCGGGGTCGTGGGGACGACCCTATAGTCGTCGGACATGTCGGCGGCTGGCCATCTTTGGCCCGGGGCGTGGGGACGACCCTATAGTCGTCGGACATGTCGGCGGCTGGGCAACTTTGGCCAGTGGTCGTGGGGACGACCCTATAGTCGTCGGACAAGTCGGCGGCGGGCCAACCTAGTCCCGGGGTCGTGGAGACGACCCTATAGTCGTCGGACATGACGGTGGCGGGCCAATCTAGTCCCGGGGTCGTGGGGACGACCCTATAGTCGTCGGACATGTCGGCGGCTGGGCAACATTGGACAGTGGTCATGGGGACGACCCTATAGACGTCGGACATGTCGGCGGCGGGCCAACCTAGTCCCGTGGTCGTGGGGACGACCCTATAGTCGTCGGACATGACGGTGCCGGGGCAATCTAGCCCGGGGGTCGTGGGGACGACCCTATAGACGTCGGACATGTCGGCGGCGGGCCAACCTAGTCCCGTGGTCGTGGGGACGACCCTATAGTCGTCGGACATGTCGGCGTCTGGCCAACCTAGTCCCGGGGTCGTGGAGGCGACCCTATAGTCGTCGGACATGACGGTGCCGGGGCAATCTAGCCCGGGGGTCGTGGGGACGACCCTATAGACGTCGGACATGTCGGCGGCGGGCCAACCTAGTCCCGTGGTCGTGGGGACGACCCTATAGTCGTCGGACATGTCGGCGGCTGGCCTACCTAGTCCCGGGGTCGTGGAGACGACCCTATAGTCGTAGGACATTTCGGCGGCGGGCCAACCTAGTCCCGGGGTCGTGGGGACGACCGTATAGTCTTCGGACATGACGGTGGCGGGCCAATCTAGTCCCGGGGTCGTGGGGACGACCATATAGTCGTCGGACATGTCGGCGGCTGGCCATCTTTGGCCCGGGGCGTGGGTACGACCCTATAGTCGTCGGACATGACGGCGGCTGGCCAACTTTGGCCAGTGGTCGTGGGGACGACCCTATACTCGTCGGACAAGTCGGCGGCGGGCCAACATAGTCCCGGGGTCGTGGGGACGACCCTATAGACGTCGGACATGTCGGCGGCTGGCCAACCTAGTCCCGGGGTCGTGGGGACGACCCTATAGTCGTCGGACATGTCGGCGGCTGGCCAACTTTGGCCCGGGGCGTGGGGACGACCCTATAGACGTCGGACATGTCGGCGGCGGGCCAACCTAGTCCCGTGGTTGTGGGGACGACCCTATACTCGTCGGACATGTCGGCGGCGGGCCAACATAGTCCCGGGGTCGTGGGGACGACCCTATAATCGTCGGACATGTCGGCGGCAGGGCAACTTTGCCCGTGGTCGTGGGGACGGCCCTATAGTCGTCGGACATGTCGGTGACTGGCCAACCTAGTCCCGGCGTCGTGGAGACGACCCTATAGTCGTCGGACAAGTCGGCGGCGGGCCAACCTAGTCCCGGGGTCGTGGGGACGACCCTATAGTCGTCGGACATGACGGTGCCGGGGCAATCTAGCCCCGGGGTCGTGGGGACGACCCTATAGACGTCGGACATGTCGGCGGCTGGCCAACCTAGTCCCGGGGTGGTAGGGACGACCCTATAGTCGTCGGACAAGTCGGCGGCGGGCCAACCTAGTCCCGTGGTCGTGGGGACGACCGTATAGTCGTCGGACAAGTCGGCGGCGGGCCAACCTAGACCCTGGGGTCGTGGGGACGACCCTATAGTCGTCGGACATGTCGGCGGCAGGGCAACATTGGCCCGTGGTCTTGGGGACGACCCTATAGTCGTCGGACATGTCGGTGACTGGCCCACCTAGTCCCGGGTTCGTGGGGACGACCCTATAGTCGTCGGACAAGTCGGCGGCGGGCCGACCTAGTCCCGGGGTCGTGGGGACGACCCTATAGTCGTCGGACATGTCGGCGGCTGGGCAACATTGGACAGTGGTCATGGGAACGACCCTATAGTCGTCGGACATGACGGTGGCGGGCCAATCTAGTCCCGGGGTCGTGGGGACGACCCTATAGTCGTCGGACATGACGGTGCCGGGGCAATCTAGCCCCGGGGTCGTGGGGACGACCCTATAGACGTCGGACATGTCGGCGGCTGGCCAACCTAGTCCCGGGGTGGTAGGGACGACCCTATAGTCGTCGGACAAGTCGGCGGCGGGCCAATCTATTCCCGTGGTCGTGGGGACGACCGTATAGTCGTCGGACATGTCGGCGGCGGGCCAACCTAGTCCCGTGGTCGTGGGGACGACCCTATAGTCGTCGGACATGTCGGCGGCTGGCCAACCTAGTCCCGGGGTCGTGGAGACGACCCTATAGTCGTAGGACAAGTCGGCGGCGGGCCAACCTAGTCCCGGGGTCGTGGGGACGACCCTATAGTCGTCGGACATGACGGTGCCGGGGCAATCTAGCCCCGGGGTCGTGGGGACGACCCTATAGTCGTCGGACAAGTCGGTGCCGGGGCAATCTAGCCCCGGGGTCGTGGGGACGACCCTATAGTCGTCGGACAAGTCGGTGCCGGGGCAATCTAGCCCCGGGGTCGTGGGGACGACCCTATAGTCGTCGGACATGTCGGCGGCTGGCCAACTTTGGCCCGGGGCGTGGGGACGACCCTATAGACGTCGGACATGTCGGCGGCGGGCCAACCTAGTCCCGTGGTCGTGGGGACGACCCTATAGTCGTCGGACATGTCGGCGGCTGGCCAACCTAGTCCCGGGGTCGTGGAGACGACCCTATAGTCGTAGGACAAGTCGGCGGCGGGCCAACCTAGTCCCGGGGTCGTGGGGACGACCCTATAGTCGTCGGACATGACGGTGCCGGGGCAATCTAGCCCCGGGGTCGTGGGGACGACCCTATAGACGTCGGACATGTCGGCGGCTGGCCAACCTAGTCCCGGGGTGGTAGGGACGACCCAATAGTCGTCGGACAAGTCGGCGGCGGGCCAATCTATTCCCGTGGTCGTGCGGACGACCGTATAGTCGTCGGACATGTCGGCGGCTGGCCAACCTAGTCCCGGGGTCGTGGGGACGACCCTATAGTCGTCGGACATGTCGGCGGCTGGCCAACTTTGGCCCGGGGCGTGGGGACGACCCTATAGACGTCGGACATGTCGGCGGCGGGCCAACCTAGTCCCGTGGTCGTGGGGACGACCCTATACTCGTCGGACATGTCGGCGGCGGGCCAACATAGTCCCGGGGTCGTGGGGACGACCCTATAGTCGTCGGACATGTCGGCGGCAGGGCAACTTTGCCCGTGGTCGTGGGGACGGCCCTATAGTCGTCGGACATGTCGGTGACTGGCCAACCTAGTCCCGGCGTCGTGGAGACGACCCTATAGTCGTCGGACAAGTCGGCGGCGGGCCAACCTAGTCCCGGGGTCGTGGGGACGACCCTATAGTCGTCGGACATGACGGTGCCGGGGCAATCTAGCCCCGGGGTCGTGGGGACGACCCTATAGACGTCGGACATGTCGGCGGCTGGCCAACCTAGTCCCGGGGTGGTAGGGACGACCCTATAGTCGTCGGACAAGTCGGCGGCGGGCCAACCTAGTCCCGTGGTCGTGGGGACGACCGTATAGTCGTCGGACAAGTCGGCGGCGGGCCAACCTAGACCCTGGGGTCGTGGGGACGACCCTATAGTCGTCGGACATGTCGGCGGCAGGGCAACTTTGGCCCGTGGTCTTGGGGACGACCCTATAGTCGTCGGACATGTCGGTGACTGGCCCACCTAGTCCCGGGTTCGTGGGGACGACCCTATAGTCGTCGGACAAGTCGGCGGCGGGCCGACCTAGTCCCGGGGTCGTGGGGACGACCCTATAGTCGTCGGACAAGTCGGCGGCCGGCCAACCTAGTCCCGGGGTCGTGGGGACGACCCTATAGTCGTCGGACATGTCGGCGGCTGGGCAACATTGGACAGTGGTCGTGGGAACGACCCTATAGTCGTCGGACATGACGGTGGCGGGCCAATCTAGTCCCGGGGTCGTGGGGACGACCCTATAGTCGTCGGACATGACGGTGCCGGGGCAATCTAGCCCCGGGGTCGTGGGGACGACCCTATAGACGTCGGACATGTCGGCGGCTGGCCAACCTAGTCCCGGGGTGGTAGGGACGACCCTATAGTCGTCGCACAAGTCGGCGGCGGGCCAATCTATTCCCGTGGTCGTGGGGACGACCGTATAGTCGTCGGACATGTCGGCGGCGGGCCAACCTAGTCCCGTGGTCGTGGGGACGACCCTATAGTCGTCGGACATGTCGGCGGCTGGCCAACCTAGTCCCGGGGTCGTGGAGACGACCCTATAGTCGTAGGACAAGTCGGCGGCGGGCCAACCTAGTCCCGGGGTCGTGGGGACGACCCTATAGTCGTCGGACATGACGGTGCCGGGGCAATCTAGCCCCGGGGTCGTGGGGAGGACCCTATAGTCGTCGGACAAGTCGGTGCCGGGGCAATCTAGCCCCGGGGTCGTGGGGACGACCCTATAGTCGTCGGACATGTCGGCGGCTGGCCAACTTTGGCCCGGGGCGTGGGGACGACCCTATAGACGTCGGACATGTCGGCGGCGGGCCAACCTAGTCCCGTGGTCGTGGGGACGACCCTATAGTCGTCGGACATGTCGGCGGCTGGCCAACCTAGTCCCGGGGTCGTGGAGACGACCCTATAGTCGTAGGACAAGTCGGCGGCGGGCCAACCTAGTCCCGGGGTCGTGGGGACGACCCTATAGTCGTCGGACATGACGGTGCCGGGGCAATCTAGCCCCGGGGTCGTGGGGACGACCCTATAGACGTCGGACATGTCGGCGGCTGGCCAACCTAGTCCCGGGGTGGTAGGGACGACCCTATAGTCGTCGGACAAGTCGGCGGCGGGCCAATCTATTCCCGTGGTCGTGGGGACGACCGTATAGTCGTCGGACATGTCGGCGGCTGGCCAACCTAGTCCCGGGGTCGTGGGGACGACCCTATAGTCGTCGGTCAAGTCGGCGGCTGGCCAACCTATTCTCGTGGTCGTGGGGACGACCGTATAGTCGTCGGACATGTCGGCGGCTGGCCAACCTAGTCCCGGGGTCGTGGGGACGACCCTATAGTCGTCGGACATGTCGGCGGCTGGCCAACTTTGGCCCGGGGCGTGGGGACGACCCTATAGACGTCGGACATGTCGGCGGCGGGCCAACCTAGTCCCGTGGTCGTGGGGACGACCCTATAATCGTCGGACATGTCGGCGGCGGGCCAACATAGTCCCGGGGTCGTGGGGACGACCCTATAGTCGTCGGACATGTCGGCGGCAGGGCAACTTTGCCCGTGGTCGTGGGGACGGCCCTATAGTCGTAGGACATGTCGGTGACTGGCCAACCTAGTCCCGGCGTCGTGGAGACGACCCTATAGTCGTCGGACAAGTCGGCGGCGGGCCAACCTAGTCCCGGGGTCGTGGGGACGACCCTATAGTCGTCGGACATGACGGTGCCGGGGCAATCTAGCCCCGGGGTCGTGGGGACGACCCTATAGACGTCGGACATGTCGGCGGCTGGCCAACCTAGTCCCGGGGTGGTAGGGACGACCCTATAGTCGTCGGACAAGTCGGCGGCGGGCCAACCTAGTCCCGTGGTCGTGGGGACGACCGTATAGTCGTCGGACAAGTCGGCGGCGGGCCAACCTAGACCCTGGGGTCGTGGGGACGACCCTATAGTCGTCGGACATGTCGGCGGCAGGGCAACTTTGGCCCGTGGTCTTGGGGACGACCCTATAGTCGTCGGACATGTCGGTGACTGGCCAACCTAGTCCCGGGTTCGTGGGGACGACCCTATAGTCGTCGGACAAGTCGGCGGCGGGCCAACCTACTCCCGGGGTCGTGGGGACGACCGTATAGTCGTCGGACAAGTCGGCGGCGGGCCAACCTAGACCCGGGGTCGTGGGGACGACCGTATAGTCGTCGGACAAGTCGGCGGCGGGCCAACCTAGACCCGGGGTCGTGGGGACGACCCTATAGTCGTCGGACATGTCGGCGGCAGGGCAACTTTGGCCCGTGGTCTTGGGGACGACCCTATAGTCGTCGGACATGTCGGTGACTGGCCCACCTAGTCCCGGGTTCGTGGGGACGACCCTATAGTCGTCGGACAAGTCGGCGGCGGGCCGACCTAGTCCCGGGGTCGTGGGGACGACCCTATAGTCGTCGGACAAGTCGGCGGCCGGCCAACCTAGTCCCGGGGTCGTGGGGACGACCCTATAGTCGTCGGACATGTCGGCGGCTGGGCAACATTGGACAGTGGTCATGGGAACGACCCTATAGTCGTCGGACATGACGGTGGCGGGCCAATCTAGTCCCGGGGTCGTGGGGACGACCCTATAGTCGTCGGACATGTCGGCGGCTGGCCATCTTTGGCCCGGGGCGTGGGGACGACCCTATAGTCGTCGGACATGTCGGCGGCTGGGCAACTTTGGCCAGTGGTCGTGGGGACGACCCTATAGTCGTCGGACAAGTCGGCGGCGGGCCAACCTAGTCCCGGGGTCGTGGAGACGACCCTATAGTCGTCGGACATGACGGTGGCGGGCCAATCTAGTCCCGGGGTCGTGGGGACGACCCTATAGTCGTCGGACATGTCGGCGGCTGGGCAACATTGGACAGTGGTCATGGGGACGACCCTATAGACGTCGGACATGTCGGCGGCGGGCCAACCTAGTCCCGTGGTCGTGGGGACGACCCTATAGTCGTCGGACATGACGGTGCCGGGGCAATCTAGCCCGGGGGTCGTGGGGACGACCCTATAGACGTCGGACATGTCGGCGGCGGGCCAACCTAGTCCCGTGGTCGTGGGGACGACCCTATAGTCGTCGGACATGTCGGCGTCTGGCCAACCTAGTCCCGGGGTCGTGGAGGCGACCCTATAGTCGTCGGACATGACGGTGCCGGGGCAATCTAGCCCGGGGGTCGTGGGGACGACCCTATAGACGTCGGACATGTCGGCGGCGGGCCAACCTAGTCCCGTGGTCGTGGGGACGACCCTATAGTCGTCGGACATGTCGGCGGCTGGCCAACCTAGTCCCGGGGTCGTGGAGACGACCCTATAGTCGTAGGACATTTCGGCGGCGGGCCAACCTAGTCCCGGGGTCGTGGGGACGACCGTATAGTCTTCGGACATGACGGTGGCGGGCCAATCTAGTCCCGGGGTCGTGGGGACGACCATATAGTCGTCGGACATGTCGGCGGCTGGCCATCTTTGGCCCGGGGCGTGGGTACGACCCTATAGTCGTCGGACATGACGGCGGCTGGCCAACTTTGGCCAGTGGTCGTGGGGACGACCCTATACTCGTCGGACAAGTCGGCGGCGGGCCAACATAGTCCCGGGGTCGTGGGGACGACCCTATAGACGTCGGACATGTCGGCGGCTGGCCAACCTAGTCCCGGGGTCGTGGGGACGACCCTATAGTCGTCGGACAAGTCGGCGGCGGGCCAACCTAGTCCCGTGGTTGTGGGGACGACCCTATACTCGTCGGACATGTCGGCGGCGGGCCAACATAGTCCCGGGGTCGTGGGGACGACCGTATAGTCGTCGGACAAGTCGGCGGCGGGCCAACCTAGACCCTGGGGTCGTGGGGACGACCCTATAGTCGTCGGACATGTCGGCGGCAGGGCAACTTTGGCCCGTGGTCTTGGGGACGACCCTATAGTCGTCGGACATGTCGGTGACTGGCCCACCTAGTCCCGGGTTCGTGGGGACGACCCTATAGTCGTCGGACAAGTCGGCGGCGGGCCGACCTAGTCCCGGGGTCGTGGGGACGACCCTATAGTCGTCGGACATGTCGGCGGCTGGCCAACTTTGGCCCGGGGCGTGGGGACGACCCTATAGACGTCGGACATGTCGGCGGCGGGCCAACCTAGTCCCGTGGTTGTGGGGACGACCCTATACTCGTCGGACATGTCGGCGGCGGGCCAACATAGTCCCGGGGTCGTGGGGACGACCGTATAGTCGTCGGACAAGTCGGCGGCGGGCCAACCTAGACCCTGGGGTCGTGGGGACGACCCTATAGTCGTCGGACATGTCGGCGGCAGGGCAACTTTGGCCCGTGGTCTTGGGGACGACCCTATAGTCGTCGGACATGTCGGTGACTGGCCCACCTAGTCCCGGGTTCGTGGGGACGACCCTATAGTCGTCGGACAAGTCGGCGGCGGGCCGACCTAGTCCCGGGGTCGTGGGGACGACCCTATAGTCGTCGGACAAGTCGGCGGCCGGCCAACCTAGTCCCGGGGTCGTGGGGACGACCCTATAGTCGTCGGACATGTCGGCGGCTGGGCAACATTGGACAGTGGTCGTGGGAACGACCCTATAGTCGTCGGACATGACGGTGGCGGGCCAATCTAGTCCCGGGGTCGTGGGGACGACCCTATAGTCGTCGGACATGACGGTGCCGGGGCAATCTAGCCCCGGGGTCGTGGGGACGACCCTATAGACGTCGGACATGTCGGCGGCTGGCCAACCTAGTCCCGGGGTGGTAGGGACGACCCTATAGTCGTCGGACAAGTCGGCGGCGGGCCAATCTATTCCCGTGGTCGTGGGGACGACCGTATAGTCGTCGGACATGTCGGCGGCGGGCCAACATAGTCCCGTGGTCGTGGGGACGACCCTATAGTCGTCGGACATGTCGGCGGCTGGCCAACCTAGTCCCGGGGTCGTGGAGACGACCCTATAGTCGTCGGACAAGTCGGCGGCCGGCCAACCTAGTCCCGGGGTCGTGGGGACGACCGTATAGTCGTCGGACAAGTCGGCGGCGGGCCAACCTAGACCCTGGGGTCGTGGGGACGACCCTATAGTCGTCGGACATGTCGGCGGCAGGGCAACTTTGGCCCGGGGTCGTGGGGACGACCCTATAGTCGTCGGACATGTCGGCGGCTGGGCAACATTGGACAGTGGTCATGGGAACGACCCTATAGTCGTCGGACATGACGGTGGCGGGCCAATCTAGTCCCGGGGTCGTGGGGACGACCCTATAGTCGTCGGACATGTCGGCGGCTGGCCATCTTTGGCCCGGGGCGTGGGGACGACCCTATAGTCGTCGGACATGTCGGCGGCTGGGCAACTTTGGCCAGTGGTCGTGGGGACGACCCTATAGTCGTCGGACAAGTCGGCGGCGGGCCAACCTAGTCCCGGGGTCGTGGAGACGACCCTATAGTCGTCGGACATGACGGTGGCGGGCCAATCTAGTCCCGGGGTCGTGGGGACGACCCTATAGTCGTCGGACATGTCGGCGGCTGGGCAACATTGGACAGTGGTCATGGGGACGACCCTATAGACGTCGGACATGTCGGCGGCGGGCCAACCTAGTCCCGTGGTCGTGGGGACGACCCTATAGTCGTCGGACATGACGGTGCCGGGGCAATCTAGCCCGGGGGTCGTGGGGACGACCCTATAGACGTCGGACATGTCGGCGGCGGGCCAACCTAGTCCCGTGGTCGTGGGGACGACCCTATAGTCGTCGGACATGTCGGCGTCTGGCCAACCTAGTCCCGGGGTCGTGGAGGCGACCCTATAGTCGTCGGACATGACGGTGCCGGGGCAATCTAGCCCGGGGGTCGTGGGGACGACCCTATAGACGTCGGACATGTCGGCGGCGGGCCAACCTAGTCCCGTGGTCGTGGGGACGACCCTATAGTCGTCGGACATGTCGGCGGCTGGCCAACCTAGTCCCGGGGTCGTGGAGACGACCCTATAGTCGTAGGACATTTCGGCGGCGGGCCAACCTAGTCCCGGGGTCGTGGGGACGACCGTATAGTCTTCGGACATGACGGTGGCGGGCCAATCTAGTCCCGGGGTCGTGGGGACGACCATATAGTCGTCGGACATGTCGGCGGCTGGCCATCTTTGGCCCGGGGCGTGGGTACGACCCTATAGTCGTCGGACATGACGGCGGCTGGCCAACTTTGGCCAGTGGTCGTGGGGACGACCCTATACTCGTCGGACAAGTCGGCGGCGGGCCAACATAGTCCCGGGGTCGTGGGGACGACCCTATAGACGTCGGACATGTCGGCGGCTGGCCAACCTAGTCCCGGGGTCGTGGGGACGACCCTATAGTCGTCGGACATGTCGGCGGCTGGCCAACTTTGGCCCGGGGCGTGGGGACGACCCTATAGACGTCGGACATGTCGGCGGCGGGCCAACCTAGTCCCGTGGTTGTGGGGACGACCCTATACTCGTCGGACATGTCGGCGGCGGGCCAACATAGTCCCGGGGTCGTGGGGACGACCCTATAGTCGTCGGACATGTCGGCGGCAGGGCAACTTTGCCCGTGGTCGTGGGGACGGCCCTATAGTCGTCGGACATGTCGGTGACTGGCCAACCTAGTCCCGGCGTCGTGGAGACGACCCTATAGTCGTCGGACAAGTCGGCGGCGGGCCAACCTAGTCCCGGGGTCGTGGGGACGACCCTATAGTCGTCGGACATGACGGTGCCGGGGCAATCTAGCCCCGGGGTCGTGGGGACGACCCTATAGACGTCGGACATGTCGGCGGCTGGCCAACCTAGTCCCGGGGTGGTAGGGACGACCCTATAGTCGTCGGACAAGTCGGCGGCGGGCCAACCTAGTCCCGTGGTCGTGGGGACGACCGTATAGTCGTCGGACAAGTCGGCGGCGGGCCAACCTAGACCCTGGGGTCGTGGGGACGACCCTATAGTCGTCGGACATGTCGGCGGCAGGGCAACATTGGCCCGTGGTCTTGGGGACGACCCTATAGTCGTCGGACATGTCGGTGACTGGCCCACCTAGTCCCGGGTTCGTGGGGACGACCCTATAGTCGTCGGACAAGTCGGCGGCGGGCCGACCTAGTCCCGGGGTCGTGGGGACGACCCTATAGTCGTCGGACAAGTCGGCGGCCGGCCAACCTAGTCCCGGGGTCGTGGGGACGACCCTATAGTCGTCGGACATGTCGGCGGCTGGGCAACATTGGACAGTGGTCATGGGAACGACCCTATAGTCGTCGGACATGACGGTGGCGGGCCAATCTAGTCCCGGGGTCGTGGGGACGACCCTATAGTCGTCGGACATGACGGTGCCGGGGCAATCTAGCCCCGGGGTCGTGGGGACGACCCTATAGACGTCGGACATGTCGGCGGCTGGCCAACCTAGTCCCGGGGTGGTAGGGACGACCCTATAGTCGTCGGACAAGTCGGCGGCGGGCCAATCTATTCCCGTGGTCGTGGGGACGACCGTATAGTCGTCGGACATGTCGGCGGCGGGCCAACCTAGTCCCGTGGTCGTGGGGACGACCCTATAGTCGTCGGACATGTCGGCGGCTGGCCAACCTAGTCCCGGGGTCGTGGAGACGACCCTATAGTCGTAGGACAAGTCGGCGGCGGGCCAACCTAGTCCCGGGGTCGTGGGGACGACCCTATAGTCGTCGGACATGACGGTGCCGGGGCAATCTAGCCCCGGGGTCGTGGGGACGACCCTATAGTCGTCGGACAAGTCGGTGCCGGGGCAATCTAGCCCCGGGGTCGTGGGGACGACCCTATAGTCGTCGGACAAGTCGGTGCCGGGGCAATCTAGCCCCGGGGTCGTGGGGACGACCCTATAGTCGTCGGACATGTCGGCGGCAGGGCAACTTTGGCCCGTGGTCTTGGGGACGACCCTATAGTCGTCGGACATGTCGGGGACTGGCCCACCTAGTCCCGGGTTCGTGGGGACGACCCTATAGTCGTCGGACAAGTCGGCGGCGGGCCGACCTAGTCCCGGGGTCGTGGGGACGACCCTATAGTCGTCGGACAAGTCGGCGGCCGGCCAACCTAGTCCCGGGGTCGTGGGGACGACCCTATAGTCGTCGGACATGTCGGCGGCTGGGCAACATTGGACAGTGGTCGTGGGAACGACCCTATAGTCGTCGGACATGACGGTGGCGGGCCAATCTAGTCCCGGGGTCGTGGGGACGACCCTATAGTCGTCGGACATGACGGTGCCGGGGCAATCTAGCCCCGGGGTCGTGGGGACGACCCTATAGACGTCGGACATGTCGGCGGCTGGCCAACCTAGTCCCGGGGTGGTAGGGACGACCCTATAGTCGTCGGACAAGTCGGCGGCGGGCCAATCTATTCCCGTGGTCGTGGGGACGACCGTATAGTCGTCGGACATGTCGGCGGCGGGCCAACATAGTCCCGTGGTCGTGGGGACGACCCTATAGTCGTCGGACATGTCGGCGGCTGGCCAACCTAGTCCCGGGGTCGTGGAGACGACCCTATAGTCGTAGGACAAGTCGGCGGCGGGCCAACCTAGTCCCGGGGTCGTGGGGACGACCCTATAGTCGTCGGACATGACGGTGCCGGGGCAATCTAGCCCCGGGGTCGTGGGGAGGACCCTATAGTCGTCGGACAAGTCGGTGCCGGGGCAATCTAGCCCCGGGGTCGTGGGGACGACCCTATAGTCGTCGGACATGTCGGCGGCTGGCCAACTTTGGCCCGGGGCGTGGGGACGACCCTATAGACGTCGGACATGTCGGCGGCGGGCCAACCTAGTCCCGTGGTCGTGGGGACGACCCTATAGTCGTCGGACATGTCGGCGGCTGGCCAACCTAGTCCCGGGGTCGTGGAGACGACCCTATAGTCGTAGGACAAGTCGGCGGCGGGCCAACCTAGTCCCGGGGTCGTGGGGACGACCCTATAGTCGTCGGACATGACGGTGCCGGGGCAATCTAGCCCCGGGGTCGTGGGGACGACCCTATAGACGTCGGACATGTCGGCGGCTGGCCAACCTAGTCCCGGGGTGGTAGGGACGACCCTATAGTCGTCGGACAAGTCGGCGGCGGGCCAATCTATTCCCGTGGTCGTGGGGACGACCGTATAGTCGTCGGACATGTCGGCGGCTGGCCAACCTAGTCCCGGGGTCGTGGGGACGACCCTATAGTCGTCGGTCAAGTCGGCGGCTGGCCAACCTATTCTCGTGGTCGTGGGGACGACCGTATAGTCGTCGGACATGTCGGCGGCTGGCCAACCTAGTCCCGGGGTCGTGGGGACGACCCTATAGTCGTCGGACATGTCGGCGGCTGGCCAACTTTGGCCCGGGGCGTGGGGACGACCCTATAGACGTCGGACATGTCGGCGGCGGGCCAACCTAGTCCCGTGGTCGTGGGGACGACCCTATACTCGTCGGACATGTCGGCGGCGGGCCAACATAGTCCCGGGGTCGTGGGGACGACCCTATAGTCGTCGGACATGTCGGCGGCAGGGCAACTTTGCCCGTGGTCGTGGGGACGGCCCTATAGTCGTCGGACATGTCGGTGACTGGCCAACCTAGTCCCGGCGTCGTGGAGACGACCCTATAGTCGTCGGACAAGTCGGCGGCGGGCCAACCTAGTCCCGGGGTCGTGGGGACGACCCTATAGTCGTCGGACATGACGGTGCCGGGGCAATCTAGCCCCGGGGTCGTGGGGACGACCCTATAGACGTCGGACATGTCGGCGGCTGGCCAACCTAGTCCCGGGGTGGTAGGGACGACCCTATAGTCGTCGGACAAGTCGGCGGCGGGCCAACCTAGTCCCGTGGTCGTGGGGACGACCGTATAGTCGTCGGACAAGTCGGCGGCGGGCCAACCTAGACCCTGGGGTCGTGGGGACGACCCTATAGTCGTCGGACATGTCGGCGGCAGGGCAACTTTGGCCCGTGGTCTTGGGGACGACCCTATAGTCGTCGGACATGTCGGTGACTGGCCAACCTAGTCCCGGGTTCGTGGGGACGACCCTATAGTCGTCGGACAAGTCGGCGGCGGGCCAACCTACTCCCGGGGTCGTGGGGACGACCGTATAGTCGTCGGACAAGTCGGCGGCGGGCCAACCTAGACCCGGGGTCGTGGGGACGACCGTATAGTCGTCGGACAAGTCGGCGGCGGGCCAACCTAGACCCGGGGTCGTGGGGACGACCCTATAGTCGTCGGATATGTCGGCGGCAGGGCAACTTTGGCTGGGGTCTTGGGGACGACCCTATAGTCGTCGGACATGTCGGCGGCTGGCCAACCTATGCCCGTGGTCGTGGGGACGACCCTATAGACGTCGGACATGTCGGCGGCTGGCCAACCAATCCCGGGGTGGTAGGGACGACCCTATATTTGTCGGACAAGTCGGCGGCGGGCCAACCTAGTCCCGTGGTCGTGGGGACGACCGTATAGTCGTCGGACAAGTCGGCGGCGGGCCAACCTAGACCCGGGGTCGTGGGGACGACCCTATAGTCGTCGGACATGTCGGCGGCAGGGCAACTTTGGCCCGTGGTCTTGGGGACGACCCTATAGTCGTCGGACATGTCGGCGACTGGCCAACCTAGTCCCGGGTTCGTGGGGACGACCCTATAGTCATCGGACAAGTCGGCGGCGGGCCAACCTACTCCCGGGGTCGTGGGGACGACCCTATAGTCGTCGGACAAGTCGGCGGCGGGCCAACGTATGCCCAGGGTCGTAGGGACGAACCTATAGTCGTCGGACATGACGGTGGCGGGCCAATCTTGCCCCGGGGTCGTGGGGACGACCCTATAGACGTCGGACATGTCGGCGGCGGGTCAACCTAGTCCCGGGGTCGAGGAGACGGCCCTATAGTCGTCGGACATGACGGTGGCGGGCCAATCTAGTCCCGGGGTCGTGGGGACGACCCTATAGTCGTCGGACATGTCGGTGACTGGCCCACCTAGTCCCGGGTTCGTGGGGACGACCCTATAGTCGTCGGACAAGTCGGCGGCGGGCCGACCTAGTCCCGGGGTCGTGGGGACGACCCTATAGTCGTCGGACAAGTCGGCGGCCGGCCAACCTAGTCCCGGGGTCGTGGGGACGACCCTATAGTCGTCGGACATGTCGGCGGCTGGGCAACATTGGACAGTGGTCATGGGAACGACCCTATAGTCGTCGGACATGACGGTGGCGGGCCAATCTAGTCCCGGGGTCGTGGGGACGACCCTATAGTCGTCGGACACGACGGTGCCGGGGCAATCTAGCCCCGGGGTCGTGGGGACGACCCTATAGACGTCGGACATGTCGGCGGCTGGCCAACCTAGTCCCGGGGTGGTAGGGACGACCCTATAGTCGTCGGACAAGTCGGCGGCGGGCCAATCTATTCCCGTGGTCGTGGGGACGACCGTATAGTCGTCGGACATGTCGGCGGCGGGCCAACCTAGTCCCGTGGTCGTGGGGACGACCCTATAGTCGTCGGACATGTCGGCGGCTGGCCAACCTAGTCCCGGGGTCGTGGAGACGACCCTATAGTCGTAGGACAAGTCGGCGGCGGGCCAACCTAGTCCCGGGGTCGTGGGGACGACCCTATAGTCGTCGGACATGACGGTGCCGGGGCAATCTAGCCCCGGGGTCGTGGGGACGACCCTATAGTCGTCGGACAAGTCGGTGCCGGGGCAATCTAGCCCCGGGGTCGTGGGGACGACCCTATAGTCGTCGGACATGTCGGCGGCTGGCCAACTTTGGCCCGGGGCGTGGGGACGACCCTATAGACGTCGGACATGTCGGCGGCGGGCCAACCTAGTCCCGTGGTCGTGGGGACGACCCTATAGTCGTCGGACATGACGGCGGCTGGCCAACCTAGTCCCGGGGTCGTGGAGACGACCCTATAGTCGTAGGACAAGTCGGCGGCGGGCCAACCTAGTCCCGGGGTCGTGGGGACGACCCTATAGTCGTCGGACATGACGGTGCCGGGGCAATCTAGCCCCGGGGTCGTGGGGACGAACCTATAGACGTCGGACATGTCGGCGGCTGGCCAACCTAGTCCCGGGGTGGTAGGGACGACCCTATAGTCGTCGGACAAGTCGGCGGCGGGCCAATCTATTCCCGTGGTCGTGGGGACGACCGTATAGTCGTCGGACATGTCGGCGGCTGGCCAACCTAGTCCCGGGGTCGTGAGGACGACCCTATAGTCGTCGGTCAAGTCGGCGGCTGGCCAACCTATTCTCGTGGTCGTGGGGACGACCGTATAGTCGTCGGACATGTCGGCGGCTGGCCAACCTAGTCCCGGGGTCGTGGGGACGACCCTATAGTCGTCGGACATGTCGGCGGCTGGCCAACTTTGGCCCGGGGCGTGGGGACGACCCTATAGACGTCGGACATGTCGGCGGCGGGCCAACCTAGTCCCGTGGTCGTGGGGACGACCCTATACTCGTCGGACATGTCGGCGGCGGGCCAACATAGTCCCGGGGTCGTGGGGACGACCCTATAGTCGTCGGACATGTCGGCGGCAGGGCAACTTTGCCCGTGGTCGTGGGGACGGCCCTATAGTCGTCGGACATGTCGGTGACTGGCCAACCTAGTCCCGGCGTCGTGGAGACGACCCTATAGTCGTCGGACAAGTCGGCGGCGGGCCAACCTAGTCCCGGGGTCGTGGGGACGACCCTATAGTCGTCGGACATGACGGTGCCGGGGCAATCTAGCCCCGGGGTCGTGGGGACGACCCTATAGACGTCGGACATGTCGGCGGCTGGCCAACCTAGTCCCGGGGTGGTAGGGACGACCCTATAGTCGTCGGACAAGTCGGCGGCGGGCCAATCTATTCCCGTGGTCGTGGGGACGACCGTATAGTCGTCGGACATGTCGGCGGCTGGCCAACCTAGTCCCGGGGTGGTAGGGACGACCCTATAGTCGTCGGACAAGTCGGCGGCGGGCCAACCTAGTCCCGTGGTCGTGGGGACGACCGTATAGTCGTCGGACAAGTCGGCGGCGGGCCAACCTAGACCCTGGGGTCGTGGGGACGACCCTATAGTCGTCGGACATGTCGGCGGCAGGGCAACTTTGGCCCGTGGTCTTGGGGACGACCCTATAGTCGTCGGACATGTCGGTGACTGGCCCACCTAGTCCCGGGTTCGTGGGGACGACCCTATAGTCGTCGGACAAGTCGGCGGCGGGCCGACCTAGTCCCGGGGTCGTGGGGACGACCCTATAGTCGTCGGACAAGTCGGCGGCCGGCCAACCTAGTCCCGGGGTCGTGGGGACGACCCTATAGTCGTCGGACATGTCGGCGGCTGGGCAACATTGGACAGTGGTCGTGGGAACGACCCTATAGTCGTCGGACATGACGGTGGCGGGCCAATCTAGTCCCGGGGTCGTGGGGACGACCCTATAGTCGTCGGACATGACGGTGCCGGGGCAATCTAGCCCCGGGGTCGTGGGGACGACCCTATAGACGTCGGACATGTCGGCGGCTGGCCAACCTAGTCCCGGGGTGGTAGGGACGACCCTATAGTCGTCGGACAAGTCGGCGGCGGGCCAATCTATTCCCGTGGTCGTGGGGACGACCGTATAGTCGTCGGACATGTCGGCGGCGGGCCAACATAGTCCCGTGGTCGTGGGGACGACCCTATAGTCGTCGGACATGTCGGCGGCTGGCCAACCTAGTCCCGGGGTCGTGGAGACGACCCTATAGTCGTAGGACAAGTCGGCGGCGGGCCAACCTAGTCCCGGGGTCGTGGGGACGACCCTATAGTCGTCGGACATGACGGTGCCGGGGCAATCTAGCCCCGGGGTCGTGGGGAGGACCCTATAGTCGTCGGACAAGTCGGTGCCGGGGCAATCTAGCCCCGGGGTCGTGGGGACGACCCTATAGTCGTCGGACATGTCGGCGGCTGGCCAACTTTGGCCCGGGGCGTGGGGACGACCCTATAGACGTCGGACATGTCGGCGGCGGGCCAACCTAGTCCCGTGGTCGTGGGGACGACCCTATAGTCGTCGGACATGTCGGCGGCTGGCCAACCTAGTCCCGGGGTCGTGGAGACGACCCTATAGTCGTAGGACAAGTCGGCGGCGGGCCAACCTAGTCCCGGGGTCGTGGGGACGACCCTATAGTCGTCGGACATGACGGTGCCGGGGCAATCTAGCCCCGGGGTCGTGGGGACGACCCTATAGACGTCGGACATGTCGGCGGCTGGCCAACCTAGTCCCGGGGTGGTAGGGACGACCCTATAGTCGTCGGACAAGTCGGCGGCGGGCCAATCTATTCCCGTGGTCGTGGGGACGACCGTATAGTCGTCGGACATGTCGGCGGCTGGCCAACCTAGTCCCGGGGTCGTGGGGACGACCCTATAGTCGTCGGTCAAGTCGGCGGCTGGCCAACCTATTCTCGTGGTCGTGGG
The DNA here is from genome assembly GCA_946251845.1 of Andrena fulva. Classification (NCBI taxonomy): domain Eukaryota; kingdom Metazoa; phylum Arthropoda; class Insecta; order Hymenoptera; family Andrenidae; genus Andrena; species Andrena fulva. The sequence continues at coordinate 209,901 of CAMITZ010000116.1, read as the reverse complement.
GACGACCGTATAGTCGTCGGACATGTCGGCGGCTGGCCAACCTAGTCCCGGGGTCGTGGGGACGACCCTATAGTCGTCGGACATGTCGGCGGCTGGCCAACTTTGGCCCGGGGCGTGGGGACGACCCTATAGACGTCGGACATGTCGGCGGCGGGCCAACCTAGTCCCGTGGTCGTGGGGACGACCCTATACTCGTCGGACATGTCGGCGGCGGGCCAACATAGTCCCGGGGTCGTGGGGACGACCCTATAGTCGTCGGACATGTCGGCGGCAGGGCAACTTTGCCCGTGGTCGTGGGGACGGCCCTATAGTCGTCGGACATGTCGGTGACTGGCCAACCTAGTCCCGGCGTCGTGGAGACGACCCTATAGTCGTCGGACAAGTCGGCGGCGGGCCAACCTAGTCCCGGGGTCGTGGGGACGACCCTATAGTCGTCGGACATGACGGTGCCGGGGCAATCTAGCCCCGGGGTCGTGGGGACGACCCTATAGACGTCGGACATGTCGGCGGCTGGCCAACCTAGTCCCGGGGTGGTAGGGACGACCCTATAGTCGTCGGACAAGTCGGCGGCGGGCCAACCTAGTCCCGTGGTCGTGGGGACGACCGTATAGTCGTCGGACAAGTCGGCGGCGGGCCAACCTAGACCCTGGGGTCGTGGGGACGACCCTATAGTCGTCGGACATGTCGGCGGCAGGGCAACTTTGGCCCGTGGTCTTGGGGACGACCCTATAGTCGTCGGACATGTCGGTGACTGGCCAACCTAGTCCCGGGTTCGTGGGGACGACCCTATAGTCGTCGGACAAGTCGGCGGCGGGCCAACCTACTCCCGGGGTCGTGGGGACGACCGTATAGTCGTCGGACAAGTCGGCGGCGGGCCAACCTAGACCCGGGGTCGTGGGGACGACCGTATAGTCGTCGGACAAGTCGGCGGCGGGCCAACCTAGACCCGGGGTCGTGGGGACGACCCTATAGTCGTCGGATATGTCGGCGGCAGGGCAACTTTGGCTGGGGTCTTGGGGACGACCCTATAGTCGTCGGACATGTCGGCGGCTGGCCAACCTATTCCCGTGGTCGTGGGGACGACCCTATAGACGTCGGACATGTCGGCGGCTGGCCAACCAATCCCGGGGTGGTAGGGACGACCCTATATTTGTCGGACAAGTCGGCGGCGGGCCAACCTAGTCCCGTGGTCGTGGGGACGACCGTATAGTCGTCGGACAAGTCGGCGGCGGGCCAACCTAGACCCGGGGTCGTGGGGACGACCCTATAGTCGTCGGACATGTCGGCGGCAGGGCAACTTTGGCCCGTGGTCTTGGGGACGACCCTATAGTCGTCGGACATGTCGGCGACTGGCCAACCTAGTCCCGGGTTCGTGGGGACGACCCTATAGTCATCGGACAAGTCGGCGGCGGGCCAACCTACTCCCGGGGTCGTGGGGACGACCCTATAGTCGTCGGACAAGTCGGCGGCGGGCCAACGTATGCCCAGGGTCGTAGGGACGAACCTATAGTCGTCGGACATGACGGTGGCGGGCCAATCTTGCCCCGGGGTCGTGGGGACGACCCTATAGACGTCGGACATGTCGGCGGCGGGTCAACCTAGTCCCGGGGTCGAGGAGACGGCCCTATAGTCGTCGGACATGACGGTGGCGGGCCAATCTAGTCCCGGGGTCGTGGGGACGACCCTATAGTCGTCGGACATGTCGGTGACTGGCCCACCTAGTCCCGGGTTCGTGGGGACGACCCTATAGTCGTCGGACAAGTCGGCGGCGGGCCGACCTAGTCCCGGGGTCGTGGGGACGACCCTATAGTCGTCGGACAAGTCGGCGGCCGGCCAACCTAGTCCCGGGGTCGTGGGGACGACCCTATAGTCGTCGGACATGTCGGCGGCTGGGCAACATTGGACAGTGGTCATGGGAACGACCCTATAGTCGTCGGACATGACGGTGGCGGGCCAATCTAGTCCCGGGGTCGTGGGGACGACCCTATAGTCGTCGGACACGACGGTGCCGGGGCAATCTAGCCCCGGGGTCGTGGGGACGACCCTATAGACGTCGGACATGTCGGCGGCTGGCCAACCTAGTCCCGGGGTGGTAGGGACGACCCTATAGTCGTCGGACAAGTCGGCGGCGGGCCAATCTATTCCCGTGGTCGTGGGGACGACCGTATAGTCGTCGGACATGTCGGCGGCGGGCCAACCTAGTCCCGTGGTCGTGGGGACGACCCTATAGTCGTCGGACATGTCGGCGGCTGGCCAACCTAGTCCCGGGGTCGTGGAGACGACCCTATAGTCGTAGGACAAGTCGGCGGCGGGCCAACCTAGTCCCGGGGTCGTGGGGACGACCCTATAGTCGTCGGACATGACGGTGCCGGGGCAATCTAGCCCCGGGGTCGTGGGGACGACCCTATAGTCGTCGGACAAGTCGGTGCCGGGGCAATCTAGCCCCGGGGTCGTGGGGACGACCCTATAGTCGTCGGACATGTCGGCGGCTGGCCAACTTTGGCCCGGGGCGTGGGGACGACCCTATAGACGTCGGACATGTCGGCGGCGGGCCAACCTAGTCCCGTGGTCGTGGGGACGACCCTATAGTCGTCGGACATGACGGCGGCTGGCCAACCTAGTCCCGGGGTCGTGGAGACGACCCTATAGTCGTAGGACAAGTCGGCGGCGGGCCAACCTAGTCCCGGGGTCGTGGGGACGACCCTATAGTCGTCGGACATGACGGTGCCGGGGCAATCTAGCCCCGGGGTCGTGGGGACGACCCTATAGACGTCGGACATGTCGGCGGCTGGCCAACCTAGTCCCGGGGTGGTAGGGACGACCCTATAGTCGTCGGACAAGTCGGCGGCGGGCCAATCTATTCCCGTGGTCGTGGGGACGACCGTATAGTCGTCGGACATGTCGGCGGCTGGCCAACCTAGTCCCGGGGACGTGGGGACGACCCTATAGTCGTCGGTCAAGTCGGCGGCTGGCCAACCTATTCTCGTGGTCGTGGGGACGACCGTATAGTCGTCGGACATGTCGGCGGCTGGCCAACCTAGTCCCGGGGTCGTGGGGACGACCCTATAGTCGTCGGACATGTCGGCGGCTGGCCAACTTTGGCCCGGGGCGTGGGGACGACCCTATAGACGTCGGACATGTCGGCGGCGGGCCAACCTAGTCCCGTGGTCGTGGGGACGACCCTATACTCGTCGGACATGTCGGCGGCGGGCCAACATAGTCCCGGGGTCGTGGGGACGACCCTATAGTCGTCGGACATGTCGGCGGCAGGGCAACTTTGCCCGTGGTCGTGGGGACGGCCCTATAGTCGTCGGACATGTCGGTGACTGGCCAACCTAGTCCCGGCGTCGTGGAGACGACCCTATAGTCGTCGGACAAGTCGGCGGCGGGCCAACCTAGTCCCGGGGTCGTGGGGACGACCCTATAGTCGTCGGACATGACGGTGCCGGGGCAATCTAGCCCCGGGGTCGTGGGGACGACCCTATAGACGTCGGACATGTCGGCGGCTGGCCAACCTAGTCCCGGGGTGGTAGGGACGACCCTATATTCGTCGGACAAGTCGGCGGCGGGCCAACCTAGTCCCGTGGTCGTGGGGACGACCGTATAGTCGTCGGACAAGTCGGCGGCGGGCCAACCTAGACCCTGGGGTCGTGGGGACGACCCTATAGTCGTCGGACATGTCGGCGGCAGGGCAACTTTGGCCCGTGGTCTTGGGGACGACCCTATAGTCGTCGGACATGTCGGTGACTGGCCAACCTAGTCCCGGGTTCGTGGAGACGACCCTATAGTCGTCGGACAAGTCGGCGGCGGGCCAACCTACTCCCGGGGTCGTGGGGACGACCGTATAGTCGTCGGACAAGTCGGCGGCGGGCCAACCTAGACCCGGGGTCGTGGGGACGACCGTATAGTCGTCGGACAAGTCGGCGGCGGGCCAACCTAGACCCGGGGTCGTGGGGACGACCCTATAGTCGTCGGATATGTCGGCGGCAGGGCAACTTTGGCTGGGGTCTTGGGGACGACCCTATAGTCGTCGGACATGTCGGCGGCTGGCCAACCTATTCTCGTGGTCGTGGGGACGACCCTATAGACGTCGGACATGTCGGCGGCTGGCCAACCAATCCCGGGGTGGTAGGGACGACCCTATATTTGTCGGACAAGTCGGCGGCGGGCCAACCTAGTCCCGTGGTCGTGGGGACGACCGTATAGTCGTCGGACAAGTCGGCGGCGGGCCAACCTAGACCCGGGGTCGTGGGGACGACCCTATAGTCGTCGGACATGTCGGCGGCAGGGCAACTTTGGCCCGTGGTCTTGGGGACGACCCTATAGTCGTCGGACATGTCGGCGACTGGCCAACCTAGTCCCGGGTTCGTGGGGACGACCCTATAGTCATCGGACAAGTCGGCGGCGGGCCAACCTACTCCCGGGGTCGTGGGGACGACCCTATAGTCGTCGGACAAGTCGGCGGCGGGCCAACGTATGCCCAGGGTCGTAGGGACGAACATATAGTCGTCGGACATGACGGTGGCGGGCCAATCTTGCCCCGGGGTCGTGGGGACGACCCTATAGACGTCGGACATGTCGGCGGCGGGTCAACCTAGTCCCGGGGTCGTGGAGACGGCCCTATAGTCGTCGGACATGACGGTGGCGGGCCAATCTAGTCCCGGGGTCGTGGGGACGACCCTATAGTCGTCGGACATGTCGGCGGCTGGCCAACATTGGCCCGGGGCGTGGGGACGACCCTATAGACGTCGGACATGTCGGCGGCGGGCCAACCTAGTCCCGTGGTCGTGGGGACGACCCTATAGTCGTCGGACATGTCGGCGGCTGGCCAACCTAGTCCCGGGGTCGTGGAGACGACCCTATAGTCGTAGGACAAGTCGGCGGCGGGCCAACCTAGTCCCGGGGTCGTGGGGACGACCCTATAGTCGTCGGACATGACGGTGCCGGGGCAATCTAGCCCCGGGGTCGTGGGGACGACCCTATAGACGTCGGACATGTCGGCGGCTGGCCAACCTAGTCCCGGGGTGGTAGGGACGACCCTATAGTCGTCGGACAAGTCGGCGGCGGGCCAATCTATTCCCGTGGTCGTGGGGACGACCGTATAGTCGTCGGACATGTCGGCGGCTGGCCAACCTAGTCCCGGGGTCGTGGGGACGACCCTATAGTCGTCGGACAAGTCGGCGGCTGGCCAACCTATTCTCGTGGTCGTGGTGACGACCCTATAGTCGTCGGACATGTCGGCGGCTGGGCAACTTTGGACAGTGGTCGTGGGGACGACCCTATAGTCGTCGGACATGTCGGCGGCTGGGCAACTTTGGACAGTGGTCGTGGGGACGACCCTATAGTCGTCGGACATGTCGGCGGCTGGGCAACTTTGGACAGTGGTCGTGGGGACGACCCTATAGTCGTCGGATATGTCGGCGGCAGGGCAACTTTGGCCCGTGGTCTTGGGGACGACCCTATAGTCGTCGGACATGTCGGCGGCTGGCCAACCTATTCTCGTGGTCGTGGGGACGACCCCATCGTCGTAGGACACGTCGGCGGCGGGCCAACCTAGTCCCGGGGTCGAGGGGACGACCGTATAGTCGTCGGACATGACGGTGCCGGGGCAATCTAGCCCGGGGGTCGTGGGGACGACCCTATAGACGTCGGACATGTCGGCGGCGGGCCAACCTAGTCCCGGGGTGGTAGGGACGACCCTATAGTCGTCGGACAAGTCGGCGGCGGGCCAATCTATTCCCGTGGTCGTGGGGACGACCCTATAGTCGTCGGACATGTCGGCGGCTGGGCAACTTTGGACAGTGGTCGTGGGGACGACCCTATAGTCGTCGGACATGTCGGCGGCTGGGCAACTTTGGACAGTGGTCGTGGGGACGACCCTATAGTCGTCGGACATGTCGGCGGCTGGGCAACTTTGGACAGTGGTCGTGGGGACGACCCTATAGTCGTCGGACATGTCGGCGGCTGGGCAACTTTGGACAGTGGTCGTGGGGACGACCCTATAGTCGTCGGATATGTCGGCGGCAGGGCAACTTTGGCCCGTGGTCTTGGGGACGACCCTATAGTCGTCGGACATGTCGGCGGCTGGCCAACCTATTCTCGTGGTCGTGGGGACGACCCCATCGTCGTAGGACACGTCGGCGGCGGGCCAACCTAGTCCCGGGGTCGAGGGGACGACCGTATAGTCGTCGGACATGACGGTGCCGGGGCAATCTAGCCCGGGGGTCGTGGGGACGACCCTATAGACGTCGGACATGTCGGCGGCGGGCCAACCTAGTCCCGGGGTGGTAGGGACGACCCTATAGTCGTCGGACAAGTCGGCGGCGGGCCAATCTATTCCCGTGGTCGTGGGGACGACCGTATAGTCGTCGGACATGTCGGCGGCTGGCCAACCTAGTCCCGGGGTCGTGGGGACGACCCTATAGTCGTCGGACAAGTCGGCGGCTGGCCAACCTATTCTCGTGGTCGTGGGGACGACCCTATAGTCGTCGGACATGTCGGCGGCTGGGCAACTTTGGACAATGGTCGTGGGGACGACCCTATAGTCGTCGGACATGTCGGCGGCTGGGCAACTTTGGACACTGGTCGTGGGGACGACCCTATAGTCGTCGGACATGTCGGCGGCAGGGCAACTTTGGCCCGTGGTCGTGGGGACGACCCTATAGTCGTCGGACATGTCGGCGGCTGGCCAACCTAGACCCGGGGTGGTGGGGACGACCCTATAGTCGTCGGACCTGTCGGCGGCTGGCCAACCTCGTCTCGTGGTCGTGGGGACGACCCCATAGCCGTAGGACACGTCGGCGGCGGGCCAACCTAGACCCGGGGTCGTGGGGACGACCCTATAGTCGTCGGACATGACGGTGCCGGGGCAATCTAGCCCCGGGGTCGTGGGGACGACCCTATAGACGTCGGACATGTCGGCGGCTGGCCAACCTAGTCCCGGGGTGGTAGGGACGACCCTATAGTCGTCGGACAAGTCGGCGGCGGGCCAATCTATTCCCGTGGTCGTGGGGACGACCGTATAGTCGTCGGACATGTCGGCGGCTGGCCAACCTAGTCCCGGGGTCGTGGGGACGACCCTATAGTCGTCGGACAAGTCGGCGGCTGGCCAACCTATTCTCGTGGTCGTGGGGACGACCCTATAGTCGTCGGACATGTCGGCGGCTGGGCAACTTTGGACAGTGGTCGTGGGGACGACCCTATAGTCGTCGGACATGTCGGCGGCTGGGCAACTTTGGACAGTGGTCGTGGGGACGACCCTATAGTCGTCGGACATGTCGGCGGCAGGGCAACTTTGGCCCGTGGTCTTGGGGACGACCCTATAGTCGTCGGACATGTCGGCGGCTGGCCAACCTATTCTCGTGGTCGTGGGGACGACCCCATCGTCGTAGGACACGTCGGCGGCGGGCCAACCTAGTCCCGGGGTCGAGGGGACGACCGTATAGTCGTCGGACATGACGGTGGCGGGCCAATCTTGTTCCGGGGTCGTGGGGACGACCCTATAGTCGTCGGACATGACGGTGCCGGGGCAATCTAGACCCGGGGTCGTGGGGACGACCCTATAGACGTCGGACATGTCGGCGGCTGGCCAACCTAGTCCCGGGGTGGTAGGGACGACCCTATAGACGTCGGACAATTCGGCGGCGGGCCAACCTAGTCCCGTGGTCGTGGGGACGACCGTATAGTCGTCGGACAAGTCGGCGGCGGGACAACCTAGACCCGGGGTCGTGGGGACGACCCTATAGTCGTCGGACATGTCGGCGGCAGGGCAACTTTGGCCCGTGGTCTTGGGGACGACCCTATAGTCGTCGGACATTTCGGTGACTGGCCAACCTAGTCCCGGGGTCGTGGGGACGACCCTATAGTCGTCGGACAAGTCGGCGGCGGGCTAACCTACCCCCGGGGTCGTGGGGACGACCCTATAGTCGTCGGACATGCCGGCGGCAGGGCAACTTTGGCCCGTGGTCTTGGGGACGACCCTATAGTCGTCGGACATGTCGGTGACTGGCCAACCTAGTCCCGGGTTCGTGGGGACGACCCTATAGTCGTCGGACATGTCGGTGACTGGCCAACCTAGTCCCGGGTTCGTGGGGACGACCCTATAGTTGTCGGAGAAGTCGGCGGCGGGCCGACCTAGTCCCGGGGTCGTGGGGACGACCCTATAGTCGTCGGACAAGTCGGCGGCCTGCGAACCTAGTCCCGGGGTCGTGGGGACGACCCTATAGTCGTCGGACATGTCGGCGGCTGGGCAACTTTGGACAGTGGTCGTGGGGACGAACCTATAGTCGTCGGACATGTCGGCGGCTGGGCAACTTTGGACAGTGGTCGTGGGGACGACCCTATAGTCGTCGGACATGTCGGCGGCGGGCCAACCTAGTCCCGGGGTCGAGGGGACGACCGTATAGTCGTCGGACATGACGGTGGCGGGCCAATCTTGTTCCGGGGTCGTGGGGACGAGCCTATAGTCGTCGGACATGTCGGCGGATGTCCAACCTAGACCCGGGGTGGTGGGGACGACCCTATAGTCGTCGGACATGTCGGCGGCTGGCCAACCTCGTCTCGTGGTCGTGGGGACGACCCCATAGTCGTAGAACACGTCGGCGGCGGGCCAACCTAGTCCCGGGATCGTGGGGACGACCGTATAGTCGTCGGACATGACGGTGGCGGGCCAATCTAGTCCCGGGGTCGTGGGGACGACCCTATAGTCTTCGGACATGTCGGCGGCTGGCCATCTTTGGCCCGGGGCGTGGGGACGACCCTATAGTCGTCGGACATGTCGGCGGTTGGCCAACCTAGTCCCGGGGTCGTGGAGACGACCCTATAGTTGTCGGACAAGTCGGCGGCGGGCCAACCTAGTCCCGGGGTCGTGGGGACGACCCTATAGTCGTCGGACATGACGGTGCCGGGGCAATCTAGCCCCGGGGTCGTGGGGACGACCCTATAGACGTCGGACATGTCGGCGGCTGGCCAACCTAGTCCCGCGGTGGTAGGGACGACCCTATAGTCGTCGGACAAGTCGGCGGCGGGCCAACCTAGTCCCGTGGTCGTGGGGACGACCGTATAGTCGTCGGACAAGTCGGCGGCGGGCCAACCTAGACCCGGGGTCGTGGGGACGACCCTATAGTCGTCGGACATGTCGGCGGCAGGGCAACTTTGGCCCGTGGTCTTGGGGACGACCCTATAGTCGTCGGACATGTCGGTGACTGGCCCACCTAGTCCCGGGTTCGTGGGGACGACCCTATAGTCGTCGGACAAGTCGGCGGCGGGCCGACCTAGTCCCGGGGTCGTGGGGACGACCCTATAGTCGTCGGACAAGTCGGCGGCCGGCCAACCTAGTCCCGGGGTCGTGGGGACGACCCTATAGTCGTCGGACATGTCGGCGGCTGGGCAACATTGGACAGTGGTCATGGGAACGACCCTATAGTCGTCGGACATGACGGTGGCGGGCCAATCTAGTCCCGGGGTCGTGGGGACGACCCTATAGTCGTCGGACATGTCGGCGGCTGGCCATCTTTGGCCCGGGGCGTGGGGACGACCCTATAGTCGTCGGACATGTCGGCGGCTGGGCAACTTTGGCCAGTGGTCGTGGGGACGACCCTATAGTCGTCGGACAAGTCGGCGGCGGGCCAACCTAGTCCCGGGTTCGTGGAGACGGCCCTATAGTCGTCGGACATGACGGTGGCGGGCCAATCTAGTCCCGGGGTCGTGGGGACGACCCTATAGTCGTCGGACATGTCGGCGGCTGGCCAACTTTGGCCCGGGCGTGGGGACGACCCTATAGACGTCGGACATGTCGGCGGCGGGCCAACCTAGTCCCGTGGTCGTGGGGACGACCCTATAGTCGTCGGACATGACGGTGCCGGGGCAATCTAGCCCGGGGGTCGTGGGGACGACCCTATAGACGTCGGACATGTCGGCGGCGGGCCAACCTAGTCCCGTGGTCGTGGGGACGACCCTATAGTCGTCGGACATGTCGGCGGCTGGCCAACCTAGTCCCGGGGTCGTGGAGACGACCCTATAGTCGTCGGACATGACGGTGCCGGGGCAATCTAGCCCGGGGGTCGTGGGGACGACCCTATAGACGTCGGACATGTCGGCGGCGGGCCAACCTAGTCCCGTGGTCGTGGGGACGACCCTATAGTCGTCGGACATGTCGGCGGCTGGCCAACCTAGTCCCGGGGTCGTGGAGACGACCCTATAGTCGTAGGACATTTCGGCGGCGGGCCAACCTAGTCCCGGGGTCGTGGGGACGACCGTATAGTCTTCGGACATGACGGTGGCGGGCCAATCTAGTCCCGGGGTCGTGGGGACGACCCTATAGTCGTCGGACAAGTCGGCGGCGGGCCAACCTACCCCCGGGGTCGTGGGGACGACCCTATAGTCGTCGGACATGCCGGCGGCAGGGCAACTTTGGCCCGTGGTCTTGGGGACGACCCTATAGTCGTCGGACATGTCGGTGACTGGCCAACCTAGTCCCGGGTTCGTGGGGACGACCCTATAGTCGTCGGACAAGTCGGCGGCTGGCCAACCTATTCTCGTGGTCGTGGGGACGACCCTATAGTCGTCGGACATGTCGGCGGCTGGGCAACTTTGGACAATGGTCGTGGGGACGACCCTATAGTCGTCGGACATGTCGGCGGCTGGGCAACTTTGGAGAGTGGTCGTGGGGACGACCCTATAGTCGTCGGACATGTCGGCGGCAGGGCAACTTTGGCCCGTGGTCGTGGGGACGACCCTATAGTCGTCGGACATGTCGGCGGCTGGCCAACCTAGACCCGGGGTGGTGGGGACGACCCTATAGTCGTCGGACCTGTCGGCGGCTGGCCAACCTCGTCTCGTGGTCGTGGGGACGACCCCATAGCCGTAGGACACGTCGGCGGCGGGCCAACCTAGACCCGGGGTCGTGGGGACGACCCTATAGTCGTCGGACATGACGGTGCCGGGGCAATCTAGCCCCGGGGTCGTGGGGACGACCCTATAGACGTCGGACATGTCGGCGGCTGGCCAACCTAGTCCCGGGGTGGTAGGGACGACCCTATAGACGTCGGACAAGTCGGCGGCGGGCCAACCTAGTCCCGTGGTCGTGGGGACGACCGTATAGTCGTCGGACAAGTCGGCGGCGGGACAACCTAGACCCGGGGTCGTGGGGACGACCCTATAGTCGTCGGACATGTCGGCGGCAGGGCAACTTTGGCCCGTGGTCTTGGGGACGACCCTATAGTCGTCGGACATGTCGGCGGCAGGGCAACTTTGGCCCGTGGTCTTGGGGACGACCCTATAGTCGTCGGACATGACGGTGCCGGGGCAATCTAGCCCGGGGGTCGTGGGGACGACCCTATAGACGTCGGACATGTCGGCGGCGGGCCAACCTAGTCCCGTGGTCGTGGGGACGACCCTATAGTCGTTGGACATGTCGGCGGCTGGCCAACCTAGTCCCGGGGTCGTGGAGACGACCCTATAGTCGTCGGACATGACGGTGCCGGGGCAATCTAGCCCGGGGGTCGTGGGGACGACCCTATAGTCGTCGGACATGTCGGCGGCTGGGCAACTTTGGACAGTGGTCGTGGGGACGACCCTACAGTCGCCGGACATGTCGGCGGCAGGGCAACTTTGGCCCGTGGTCTTGGGGACGACCCTATAGTCGTCGGACATGTCGGCGGCTGGCCAACCTATTCTCGTGGTCGTGGCGACGACCCCATCGTCGTAGGACACGTCGGCGGCGGGCCAACCTAGTCCCGGGGTCGAGGGGACGACCGTATAGTCGTCGGACATGACGGTGGCGGGCCAATCTTGTTCCGGGGTCGTGGGGACGACCCTATAGTCGTCGGACATGACGGTGCCGGGGCAATCTAGACCCGGGGTCGTGGGGACGACCCTATAGACGTCGGACATGTCGGCGGCTGGCCAACCTAGTCCCGGGGTGGTAGGGACGACCCTATAGACGTCGGACAATTCGGCGGCGGGCCAACCTAGTCCCGTGGTCGTGGGGACGACCGTATAGTCGTCGGACAAGTCGGCGGCGGGACAACCTAGACCCGGGGTCGTGGGGACGACCCTATAGTCGTCGGACATGTCGGCGGCAGGGCAACTTTGGCCCGTGGTCTTGGGGACGACCCTATAGTCGTCGGACATTTCGGTGACTGGCCAACCTAGTCCCGGGGTCGTGGGGACGACCCTATAGTCGTCGGACAAGTCGGCGGCGGGCTAACCTACCCCCGGGGTCGTGGGGACGACCCTATAGTCGTCGGACATGCCGGCGGCAGGGCAACTTTGGCCCGTGGTCTTGGGGACGACCCTATAGTCGTCGGACATGTCGGTGACAGGCCAACCTAGTCCCGGGTTCGTGGGGACGACCCTATAGTCGTCGGACATGTCGGTGACTGGCCAACCTAGTCCCGGGTTCGTGGGGACGACCCTATAGTTGTCGGAGAAGTCGGCGGCGGGCCGACCTAGTCCCGGGGTCGTGGGGACGACCCTATAGTCGTCGGACATGTCGGCGGCCGGCGAACCTAGTCCCGGGGTCGTGGGGACGACCCTATAGTCGTCGGACATGTCGGCGGCTGGGCAACTTTGGACAGTGGTCGTGGGGACGAACCTATAGTCGTCGGACATGTCGGCGGCTGGGCAACTTTGGACAGTGGTCGTGGGGACGACCCTATAGTCGTCGGACATGTCGGCGGCGGGCCAACCTAGTCCCGGGGTCGAGGGGACGACCGTATAGTCGTCGGACATGACGGTGGCGGGCCAATCTTGTTCCGGGGTCGTGGGGACGACCCTATAGTCGTCGGACATGACGGTGCCGGGACAATCTAGCCCCGGGGTCGTGGGGACGACCCTATAGTTGTCGGACATGTCGGCGGATGTCCAACCTAGACCCGGGGTGGTGGGGACGACCCTATAGTCGTCGGACATGTCGGCGGCTGGCCAACCTCGTCTCGTGGTCGTGGGGACGACCCCATAGTCGTAGAACACGTCGGCGGCGGGCCAACCTAGTCCCGGGATCGTGGGGACGACCGTATAGTCGTCGGACATGACGGTGGCGGGCCAATCTAGTCCCGGGGTCGTGGGGACGACCCTATAGTCTTCGGACATGTCGGCGGCTGGCCATCTTTGGCCCGGGGCGTGGGGACGACCCTATAGTCGTCGGACATGTCGGCGGTTGGCCAACCTAGTCCCGGGGTCGTGGAGACGACCCTATAGTTGTCGGACAAGTCGGCGGCGGGCCAACCTAGTCCCGGGGTCGTGGGGACGACCCTATACTCGTCGGACATGTCGGCGGCGGGCCAACATAGTCCCGGGGTCGTGGGGACGACCCTATAGTCGTCGGACATGTCGGCGGCAGGGCAACTTTGCCCGTGGTCGTGGGGACGGCCCTATAGTCGTCGGACATGTCGGTGACTGGCCAACCTAGTCCCGGCGTCGTGGAGACGACCCTATAGTCGTCGGACAAGTCGGCGGCGGGCCAACCTAGTCCCGGGGTCGTGGGGACGACCCTATAGTCGTCGGACATGACGGTGCCGGGGCAATCTAGCCCCGGGGTCGTGGGGACGACCCTATAGACGTCGGACATGTCGGCGGCTGGCCAACCTAGTCCCGGGGTGGTAGGGACGACCCTATATTCGTCGGACAAGTCGGCGGCGGGCCAACCTAGTCCCGTGGTCGTGGGGACGACCGTATAGTCGTCGGACAAGTCGGCGGCGGGCCAACCTAGACCCTGGGGTCGTGGGGACGACCCTATAGTCGTCGGACATGTCGGCGGCAGGGCAACTTTGGCCCGTGGTCTTGGGGACGACCCTATAGTCGTCGGACATGTCGGTGACTGGCCAACCTAGTCCCGGGTTCGTGGGGACGACCCTATAGTCGTCGGACAAGTCGGCGGCGGGCCAACCTACTCCCGGGGTCGTGGGGACGACCGTATAGTCGTCGGACAAGTCGGCGGCGGGCCAACCTAGACCCGGGGTCGTGGGGACGACCGTATAGTCGTCGGACAAGTCGGCGGCGGGCCAACCTAGACCCGGGGTCGTGGGGACGACCCTATAGTCGTCGGATATGTCGGCGGCAGGGCAACTTTGGCTGGGGTCTTGGGGACGACCCTATAGTCGTCGGACATGTCGGCGGCTGGCCAACCTATTCTCGTGGTCGTGGGGACGACCCTATAGACGTCGGACATGTCGGCGGCTGGCCAACCAATCCCGGGGTGGTAGGGACGACCCTATATTTGTCGGACAAGTCGGCGGCGGGCCAACCTAGTCCCGTGGTCGTGGGGACGACCGTATAGTCGTCGGACATGTCGGCGGCGGGCCAACCTAGACCCGGGGTCGTGGGGACGACCCTATAGTCGTCGGACATGTCGGCGGCAGGGCAACTTTGGCCCGTGGTCTTGGGGACGACCCTATAGTCGTCGGACATGTCGGCGACTGGCCAACCTAGTCCCGGGTTCGTGGGGACGACCCTATAGTCATCGGACAAGTCGGCGGCGGGCCAACCTACTCCCGGGGTCGTGGGGACGACCCTATAGTCGTCGGACAAGTCGGCGGCGGGCCAACGTATGCCCAGGGTCGTAGGGACGAACCTATAGTCGTCGGACATGACGGTGGCGGGCCAATCTTGCCCCGGGGTCGTGGGGACGACCCTATAGACGTCGGACATGTCGGCGGCGGGTCAACCTAGTCCCGGGGTCGTGGAGACGGCCCTATAGTCGTCGGACATGACGGTGGCGGGCCAATCTAGTCCCGGGGTCGTGGGGACGACCCTATAGTCGTCGGACATGTCGGCGGCTGGCCAACATTGGCCCGGGGCGTGGGGACGACCCTATAGACGTCGGACATGTCGGCGGCGGGCCAACCTAGTCCCGTGGTCGTGGGGACGACCCTATAGTCGTCGGACATGTCGGCGGCTGGCCAACCTAGTCCCGGGGTCGTGGAGACGACCCTATAGTCGTAGGACAAGTCGGCGGCGGGCCAACCTAGTCCCGGGGTCGTGGGGACGACCCTATAGTCGTCGGACATGACGGTGCCGGGGCAATCTAGCCCCGGGGTCGTGGGGACGACCCTATAGACGTCGGACATGTCGGCGGCTGGCCAACCTAGTCCCGGGGTGGTAGGGACGACCCTATAGTCGTCGGACAAGTCGGCGGCGGGCCAATCTATTCCCGTGGTCGTGGGGACGACCGTATAGTCGTCGGACATGTCGGCGGCTGGCCAACCTAGTCCCGGGGTCGTGGGGACGACCCTATAGTCGTCGGACAAGTCGGCGGCTGGCCAACCTATTCTCGTGGTCGTGGGGACGACCCTATAGTCGTCGGACATGTCGGCGGCTGGGCAACTTTGGACAGTGGTCGTGGGGACGACCCTATAGTCGTCGGACATGTCGGCGGCTGGGCAACTTTGGACAGTGGTCGTGGGGACGACCCTATAGTCGTCGGACATGTCGGCGGCTGGGCAACTTTGGACAGTGGTCGTGGGGACGACCCTATAGTCGTCGGATATGTCGGCGGCAGGGCAACTTTGGCCCGTGGTCTTGGGGACGACCCTATAGTCGTCGGACATGTCGGCGGCTGGCCAACCTATTCTCGTGGTCGTGGGGACGACCCCATCGTCGTAGGACACGTCGGCGGCGGGCCAACCTAGTCCCGGGGTCGAGGGGACGACCGTATAGTCGTCGGACATGACGGTGCCGGGGCAATCTAGCCCGGGGGTCGTGGGGACGACCCTATAGACGTCGGACATGTCGGCGGCGGGCCAACCTAGTCCCGGGGTGGTAGGGACGACCCTATAGTCGTCGGACAAGTCGGCGGCGGGCCAATCTATTCCCGTGGTCGTGGGGACGACCGTATAGTCGTCGGACATGTCGGCAGCTGGCCAACCTAGTCCCGGGGTCGTGGGGACGACCCTATAGTCGTCGGACAAGTCGGCGGCTGGCCAACCTATTCTCGTGGTCGTGGGGACGACCCTATAGTCGTCGGACATGTCGGCGGCTGGGCAACTTTGGACAATGGTCGTGGGGACGACCCTATAGTCGTCGGACATGTCGGCGGCTGGGCAACTTTGGACACTGGTCGTGGGGACGACCCTATAGTCGTCGGACATGTCGGCGGCAGGGCAACTTTGGCCCGTGGTCGTGGGGACGACCCTATAGTCGTCGGACATGTCGGCGGCTGGCCAACCTAGACCCGGGGTGGTGGGGACGACCCTATAGTCGTCGGACCTGTCGGCGGCTGGTCAACCTCGTCTCGTGGTCGTGGGGACGACCCCATAGCCGTAGGACACGTCGGCGGCGGGCCAACCTAGACCCGGGGTCGTGGGGACGACCCTATAGTCGTCGGACATGACGGTGCCGGGGCAATCTAGCCCCGGGGTCGTGGGGACGACCCTATAGACGTCGGACATGTCGGCGGCTGGCCAACCTAGTCCCGGGGTGGTAGGGACGACCCTATAGTCGTCGGACAAGTCGGCGGCGGGCCAATCTATTCCCGTGGTCGTGGGGACGACCGTATAGTCGTCGGACATGTCGGCGGCTGGCCAACCTAGTCCCGGGGTCGTGGGGACGACCCTATAGTCGTCGGACAAGTCGGCGGCGGGCCAATCTATTCCCGTGGTCGTGGGGACGACCGTATAGTCGTCGGACATGTCGGCGGCTGGCCAACCTAGTCCCGGGGTCGTGGGGACGACCCTATAGTCGTCGGACAAGTCGGCGGCTGGCCAACCTATTCTCGTGGTCGTGGGGACGACCCTATAGTCGTCGGACATGTCGGCGGCTGGGCAACTTTGGACAGTGGTCGTGGGGACGACCCTATAGTCGTCGGACATGTCGGCGGCTGGGCAACTTTGGACAGTGGTCGTGGGGACGACCCTATAGTCGTCGGACATGTCGGCGGCAGGGCAACTTTGGCCCGTGGTCTTGGGGACGACCCTATAGTCGTCGGACATGTCGGCGGCTGGCCAACCTATTCTCGTGGTCGTGGGGACGACCCCATCGTCGTAGGACACGTCGGCGGCGGGCCAACCTAGTCCCGGGGTCGAGGGGACGACCGTATAGTCGTCGGACATGACGGTGGCGGGCCAATCTTGTTCCGGGGTCGTGGGGACGACCCTATAGTCGTCGGACATGACGGTGCCGGGGCAATCTAGACCCGGGGTCGTGGGGACGACCCTATAGACGTCGGACATGTCGGCGGCTGGCCAACCTAGTCCCGGGGTGGTAGGGACGACCCTATAGACGTCGGACAATTCGGCGGCGGGCCAACCTAGTCCCGTGGTCGTGGGGACGACCGTATAGTCGTCGGACAAGTCGGCGGCGGGACAACCTAGACCCGGGGTCGTGGGGACGACCCTATAGTCGTCGGACATGTCGGCGGCAGGGCAACTTTGGCCCGTGGTCTTGGGGACGACCCTATAGTCGTCGGACATTTCGGTGACTGGCCAACCTAGTCCCGGGGTCGTGGGGACGACCCTATAGTCGTCGGACAAGTCGGCGGCGGGCTAACCTACCCCCGGGGTCGTGGGGACGACCCTATAGTCGTCGGACATGCCGGCGGCAGGGCAACTTTGGCCCGTGGTCTTGGGGACGACCCTATAGTCGTCGGACATGTCGGTGACTGGCCAACCTAGTCCCGGGTTCGTGGGGACGACCCTATAGTCGTCGGACATGTCGGTGACTGGCCAACCTAGTCCCGGGTTCGTGGGGACGACCCTATAGTTGTCGGAGAAGTCGGCGGCGGGCCGACCTAGTCCCGGGGTCGTGGGGACGACCCTATAGTCGTCGGACAAGTCGGCGGCCTGCGAACCTAGTCCCGGGGTCGTGGGGACGACCCTATAGTCGTCGGACATGTCGGCGGCTGGGCAACTTTGGACAGTGGTCGTGGGGACGAACCTATAGTCGTCGGACATGTCGGCGGCTGGGCAACTTTGGACAGTGGTCGTGGGGACGACCCTATAGTCGTCGGACATGTCGGCGGCGGGCCAACCTAGTCCCGGGGTCGAGGGGACGACCGTATAGTCGTCGGACATGACGGTGGCGGGCCAATCTTGTTCCGGGGTCGTGGGGACGAGCCTATAGTCGTCGGACATGTCGGCGGATGTCCAACCTAGACCCGGGGTGGTGGGGACGACCCTATAGTCGTCGGACATGTCGGCGGCTGGCCAACCTCGTCTCGTGGTCGTGGGGACGACCCCATAGTCGTAGAACACGTCGGCGGCGGGCCAACCTAGTCCCGGGATCGTGGGGACGACCGTATAGTCGTCGGACATGACGGTGGCGGGCCAATCTAGTCCCGGGGTCGTGGGGACGACCCTATAGTCTTCGGACATGTCGGCGGCTGGCCATCTTTGGCCCGGGGCGTGGGGACGACCCTATAGTCGTCGGACATGTCGGCGGTTGGCCAACCTAGTCCCGGGGTCGTGGAGACGACCCTATAGTTGTCGGACAAGTCGGCGGCGGGCCAACCTAGTCCCGGGGTCGTGGGGACGACCCTATAGTCGTCGGACATGACGGTGCCGGGGCAATCTAGCCCCGGGGTCGTGGGGACGACCCTATAGACGTCGGACATGTCGGCGGCTGGCCAACCTAGTCCCGCGGTGGTAGGGACGACCCTATAGTCGTCGGACAAGTCGGCGGCGGGCCAACCTAGTCCCGTGGTCGTGGGGACGACCGTATAGTCGTCGGACAAGTCGGCGGCGGGCCAACCTAGACCCGGGGTCGTGGGGACGACCCTATAGTCGTCGGACATGTCGGCGGCAGGGCAACTTTGGCCCGTGGTCTTGGGGACGACCCTATAGTCGTCGGACATGTCGGTGACTGGCCCACCTAGTCCCGGGTTCGTGGGGACGACCCTATAGTCGTCGGACAAGTCGGCGGCGGGCCGACCTAGTCCCGGGGTCGTGGGGACGACCCTATAGTCGTCGGACAAGTCGGCGGCCGGCCAACCTAGTCCCGGGGTCGTGGGGACGACCCTATAGTCGTCGGACATGTCGGCGGCTGGGCAACATTGGACAGTGGTCATGGGAACGACCCTATAGTCGTCGGACATGACGGTGGCGGGCCAATCTAGTCCCGGGGTCGTGGGGACGACCCTATAGTCGTCGGACATGTCGGCGGCTGGCCATCTTTGGCCCGGGGCGTGGGGACGACCCTATAGTCGTCGGACATGTCGGCGGCTGGGCAACTTTGGCCAGTGGTCGTGGGGACGACCCTATAGTCGTCGGACAAGTCGGCGGCGGGCCAACCTAGTCCCGGGTTCGTGGAGACGGCCCTATAGTCGTCGGACATGACGGTGGCGGGCCAATCTAGTCCCGGGGTCGTGGGGACGACCCTATAGTCGTCGGACATGTCGGCGGCTGGCCAACTTTGGCCCGGGCGTGGGGACGACCCTATAGACGTCAGACATGTCGGCGGCGGGCCAACCTAGTCCCGTGGTCGTGGGGACGACCCTATAGTCGTCGGACATGACGGTGCCGGGGCAATCTAGCCCGGGGGTCGTGGGGACGACCCTATAGACGTCGGACATGTCGGCGGCGGGCCAACCTAGTCCCGTGGTCGTGGGGACGACCCTATAGTCGTCGGACATGTCGGCGGCTGGCCAACCTAGTCCCGGGGTCGTGGAGACGACCCTATAGTCGTCGGACATGACGGTGCCGGGGCAATCTAGCCCGGGGGTCGTGGGGACGACCCTATAGACGTCGGACATGTCGGCGGCGGGCCAACCTAGTCCCGTGGTCGTGGGGACGACCCTATAGTCGTCGGACATGTCGGCGGCTGGCCAACCTAGTCCCGGGGTCGTGGAGACGACCCTATAGTCGTAGGACATTTCGGCGGCGGGCCAACCTAGTCCCGGGGTCGTGGGGACGACCGTATAGTCTTCGGACATGACGGTGGCGGGCCAATCTAGTCCCGGGGTCGTGGGGACGACCCTATAGTCGTCGGACAAGTCGGCGGCGGGCCAACCTACCCCCGGGGTCGTGGGGACGACCCTATAGTCGTCGGACATGCCGGCGGCAGGGCAACTTTGGCCCGTGGTCTTGGGGACGACCCTATAGTCGTCGGACATGTCGGTGACTGGCCAACCTAGTCCCGGGTTCGTGGGGACGACCCTATAGTCGTCGGACAAGTCGGCGGCTGGCCAACCTATTCTCGTGGTCGTGGGGACGACCCTATAGTCGTCGGACATGTCGGCGGCTGGGCAACTTTGGACAATGGTCGTGGGGACGACCCTATAGTCGTCGGACATGTCGGCGGCAGGGCAACTTTGGCCCGTGGTCGTGGGGACGACCCTATAGTCGTCGGACATGTCGGCGGCTGGCCAACCTAGACCCGGGGTGGTGGGGACGACCCTATAGTCGTCGGACCTGTCGGCGGCTGGCCAACCTCGTCTCGTGGTCGTGGGGACGACCCCATAGCCGTAGGACACGTCGGCGGCGGGCCAACCTAGACCCGGGGTCGTGGGGACGACCCTATAGTCGTCGGACATGACGGTGCCGGGGCAATCTAGCCCCGGGGTCGTGGGGACGACCCTATAGACGTCGGACATGTCGGCGGCTGGCCAACCTAGTCCCGGGGTGGTAGGGACGACCCTATAGACGTCGGACAAGTCGGCGGCGGGCCAACCTAGTCCCGTGGTCGTGGGGACGACCGTATAGTCGTCGGACAAGTCGGCGGCGGGACAACCTAGACCCGGGGTCGTGGGGACGACCCTATAGTCGTCGGACATGTCGGCGGCAGGGCAACTTTGGCCCGTGGTCTTGGGGACGACCCTATAGTCGTCGGACATGTCGGCGGCAGGGCAACTTTGGCCCGTGGTCTTGGGGACGACCCTATAGTCGTCGGACATGACGGTGCCGGGGCAATCTAGCCCGGGGGTCGTGGGGACGACCCTATAGACGTCGGACATGTCGGCGGCGGGCCAACCTAGTCCCGTGGTCGTGGGGACGACCCTATAGTCGTTGGACATGTCGGCGGCTGGCCAACCTAGTCCCGGGGTCGTGGAGACGACCCTATAGTCGTCGGACATGACGGTGCCGGGGCAATCTAGCCCGGGGGTCGTGGGGACGACCCTATAGTCGTCGGACATGTCGGCGGCTGGGCAACTTTGGACAGTGGTCGTGGGGACGACCCTACAGTCGCCGGACATGTCGGCGGCAGGGCAACTTTGGCCCGTGGTCTTGGGGACGACCCTATAGTCGTCGGACATGTCGGCGGCTGGCCAACCTATTCTCGTGGTCGTGGCGACGACCCCATCGTCGTAGGACACGTCGGCGGCGGGCCAACCTAGTCCCGGGGTCGAGGGGACGACCGTATAGTCGTCGGACATGACGGTGGCGGGCCAATCTTGTTCCGGGGTCGTGGGGACGACCCTATAGTCGTCGGACATGACGGTGCCGGGGCAATCTAGACCCGGGGTCGTGGGGACGACCCTATAGACGTCGGACATGTCGGCGGCTGGCCAACCTAGTCCCGGGGTGGTAGGGACGACCCTATAGACGTCGGACAAGTCGGCGGCGGGCCAACCTAGTCCCGTGGTCGTGGGGACGACCGTATAGTCGTCGGACAAGTCGGCGGCGGGACAACCTAGACCCGGGGTCGTGGGGACGACCCTATAGTCGTCGGACATGTCGGCGGCAGGGCAACTTTGGCCCGTGGTCTTGGGGACGACCCTATAGTCGTCGGACATTTCGGTGACTGGCCAACCTAGTCCCGGGGTCGTGGGGACGACCCTATAGTCGTCGGACAAGTCGGCGGCGGGCTAACCTACCCCCGGGGTCGTGGGGACGACCCTATAGTCGTCGGACATGCCGGCGGCAGGGCAACTTTGGCCCGTGGTCTTGGGGACGACCCTATAGTCGTCGGACATGTCGGTGACAGGCCAACCTAGTCCCGGGTTCGTGGGGACGACCCTATAGTCGTCGGACATGTCGGTGACTGGCCAACCTAGTCCCGGGTTCGTGGGGACGACCCTATAGTTGTCGGAGAAGTCGGCGGCGGGCCGACCTAGTCCCGGGGTCGTGGGGACGACCCTATAGTCGTCGGACATGTCGGCGGCCGGCGAACCTAGTCCCGGGGTCGTGGGGACGACCCTATAGTCGTCGGACATGTCGGCGGCTGGGCAACTTTGGACAGTGGTCGTGGGGACGAACCTATAGTCGTCGGACATGTCGGCGGCTGGGCAACTTTGGACAGTGGTCGTGGGGACGACCCTATAGTCGTCGGACATGTCGGCGGCGGGCCAACCTAGTCCCGGGGTCGAGGGGACGACCGTATAGTCGTCGGACATGACGGTGGCGGGCCAATCTTGTTCCGGGGTCGTGGGGACGACCCTATAGTCGTCGGACATGACGGTGCCGGGACAATCTAGCCCCGGGGTCGTGGGGACGACCCTATAGTTGTCGGACATGTCGGCGGATGTCCAACCTAGACCCGGGGTGGTGGGGACGACCCTATAGTCGTCGGACATGTCGGCGGCTGGCCAACCTCGTCTCGTGGTCGTGGGGACGACCCCATAGTCGTAGAACACGTCGGCGGCGGGCCAACCTAGTCCCGGGATCGTGGGGACGACCGTATAGTCGTCGGACATGACGGTGGCGGGCCAATCTAGTCCCGGGGTCGTGGGGACGACCCTATAGTCTTCGGACATGTCGGCGGCTGGCCATCTTTGGCCCGGGGCGTGGGGACGACCCTATAGTCGTCGGACATGTCGGCGGTTGGCCAACCTAGTCCCGGGGTCGTGGAGACGACCCTATAGTTGTCGGACAAGTCGGCGGCGGGCCAACCTAGTCCCGGGGTCGTGGGGACGACCCTATAGTCGTCGGACATGACGGTGCCGGGGCAATCTAGCCCCGGGGTCGTGGGGACGACCCTATAGACTTCGGACATGTCGGCGGCTGGCCAACCTAGTCCCGCGGTGGTAGGGACGACCCTATAGTCGTCGGACAAGTCGGCGGCGGGCCAACCTAGTCCCGTGGTCGTGGGGACGACCGTATAGTCGTCGGACAAGTCGGCGGCGGGCCAACCTAGACCCGGGGTCGTGGGGACGACCCTATAGTCGTCGGACATGTCGGCGGCAGGGCAACTTTGGCCCGTGGTCTTGGGGACGACCCTATAGTCGTCGGACATGTCGGTGACTGGCCCACCTAGTCCCGGGTTCGTGGGGACGACCCTATAGTCGTCGGACAAGTCGGCGGCGGGCCGACCTAGTCCCGGGGTCGTGGGGACGACCCTATAGTCGTCGGACAAGTCGGCGGCCGGCCAACCTAGTCCCGGGGTCGTGGGGACGACCCTGTAGTCGTCGGACATGTCGGCGGCTGGGCAACATTGGACAGTGGTCATGGGAACGACCCTATAGTCGTCGGACATGACGGTGGCGGGCCAATCTAGTCCCGGGGTCGTGGGGACGACCCTATAGTCGTCGGACATGTCGGCGGCTGGCCATCTTTGGCCCGGGGCGTGGGGACGACCCTATAGTCGTCGGACATGTCGGCGGCTGGGCAACTTTGGCCAGTGGTCGTGGGGACGACCCTATAGTCGTCGGACAAGTCGGCGGCGGGCCAACCTAGTCCCGGGGTCGTGGAGACGGCCCTATAGTCGTCGGACATGACGGTGGCGGGCCAATCTATTCCCGGGGTCGTGGGGACGACCCTATAGTCGTCGGACATGTCGGCGGCTGGCCAACTTTGGCCCGGGCGTGGGGACGACCCTATAGACGTCGGACATGTCGGCGGCGGGCCAACCTAGTCCCGTGGTCGTGGGGACGACCCTATAGTCGTCGGACATGACGGTGCCGGGGCAATCTAGCCCGGGGGTCGTGGGGACGACCCTATAGACGTCGGACATGTCGGCGGCGGGCCAACCTAGTCCCGTGGTCGTGGGGACGACCCTATAGTCGTCGGACATGTCGGCAGCTGGCCAACCTAGTCCCGGGGTCGTGGAGACGACCCTATAGTCGTCGGACATGACGGTGCCGGGGCAATCTAGCCCGGGGGTCGTGGGGACGACCCTATAGACGTCGGACATGTCGGCGGCGGGCCAACCTAGTCCCGTGGTCGTGGGGACGACCCTATAGTCGTCGGACATGTCGGCGGCTGGCCAACCTAGTCCCGGGGTCGTGGAGACGACCCTATAGTCGTAGGACATTTCGGCGGCGGGCCAACCTAGTCCCGGGGTCGTGGGGACGACCGTATAGTCTTCGGACATGACGGTGGCGGGCCAATCTAGTCCCGGGGTCGTGGGGACGACCCTATAGTCGTCGGACATGTCGGCGGCTGGCCATCTTTGGCCCGGGGCGTGGGTACGACCCTATAGTCGTCGGACATGTCGGCGGCTGGCCAACTTTGGCCAGTGGTCGTGGGGACGACCCTATACTCGTCGGACAAGTCGGCGGCGGGCCAACATAGTCCCGGGGTCGTGGAGACGGCCCTATAGTCGTCGGACATGACGGTGGCGGGCCAATCTAGTCCCAGGGTCGTGGGGACGACCCTATAGTCGGCGGACATGTCGGCGGCTGGCCAACTTTGGCCCGGGGCGTGGGGACGACCCTATAGACGTCGGACATGTCGGCGGCGGGCCAACCTAGTCCCGTGGTCGTGGGGACGACCCTATAGTCGTCGGACATGCCGGCGGCTGGCCAACCAAGTCCCGGGGTCGTGGAGACGACCCTATAGTCGTAGGACAAGTCGGCGGCGGGCCAACCTAGTCCCGGGGTCGTGGGGACGACCCTATAGTCGTCGGACATGACGGTGCCGGGGCAATCTAGCCCCGGGGTCGTGGGGACGACCCTATAGACGTCGGACATGTCGGCGGCTGGCCAACCTAGTCCCGGGGTGGTAGGGACGACCCTATAGACGTCGGACATGTCGGCGGCGGGCCAACCTAGTCCCGTGGTCGTGGGGACGACCCTATAGTCGTCGGACATGTCGGCGGCTGGCCAACCTAGTCCCGGGGTCGTGGAGACGACCCTATAGTCGTAGGACATTTCGGCGGCGGGCCAACCTAGTCCCGGGGTCGTGGGGACGACCCTATAGTCGTCGGACATGACGGTGCCGGGGCAATCTAGCCCCGGGGTCGTGGGGACGACCCTATAGACGTCGGACATGTCGGCGGCTGGCCAACCTAGTCCCGGGGTGGTAGGGACGACCCTATATTCGTCGGACAAGTCGGCGGCGGGCCAACCTAGTCCCGTGGTCGTGGGGACGACCGTATAGTCGTCGGACAAGTCGGCGGCGGGCCAACCTAGACCCTGGGGTCGTGGGGACGACCCTATAGTCGTCGGACATGTCGGCGGCAGGGCAACTTTGGCCCGTGGTCTTGGGGACGACCCTATAGTCGTCGGACATGTCGGTGACTGGCCAACCTAGTCCCGGGTTCGTGGGGACGACCCTATAGTCGTCGGACAAGTCGGCGGCGGGCCAACCTACTCCCGGGGTCGTGGGGACGACCGTATAGTCGTCGGACAAGTCGGCGGCGGGCCAACCTAGACCCGGGGTCGTGGGGACGACCGTATAGTCGTCGGACAAGTCGGCGGCGGGCCAACCTAGACCCGGGGTCGTGGGGACGACCCTATAGTCGTCGGATATGTCGGCGGCAGGGCAACTTTGGCTGGGGTCTTGGGGACGACCCTATAGTCGTCGGACATGTCGGCGGCTGGCCAACCTATTCTCGTGGTCGTGGGGACGACCCTATAGACGTCGGACATGTCGGCGGCTGGCCAACCAATCCCGGGGTGGTAGGGACGACCCTATATTTGTCGGACAAGTCGGCGGCGGGCCAACCTAGTCCCGTGGTCGTGGGGACGACCGTATAGTCGTCGGACATGTCGGCGGCGGGCCAACCTAGACCCGGGGTCGTGGGGACGACCCTATAGTCGTCGGACATGTCGGCGGCAGGGCAACTTTGGCCCGTGGTCTTGGGGACGACCCTATAGTCGTCGGACATGTCGGCGACTGGCCAACCTAGTCCCGGGTTCGTGGGGACGACCCTATAGTCATCGGACAAGTCGGCGGCGGGCCAACCTACTCCCGGGGTCGTGGGGACGACCCTATAGTCGTCGGACAAGTCGGCGGCGGGCCAACGTATGCCCAGGGTCGTAGGGACGAACCTATAGTCGTCGGACATGACGGTGGCGGGCCAATCTTGCCCCGGGGTCGTGGGGACGACCCTATAGACGTCGGACATGTCGGCGGCGGGTCAACCTAGTCCCGGGGTCGTGGAGACGGCCCTATAGTCGTCGGACATGACGGTGGCGGGCCAATCTAGTCCCGGGGTCGTGGGGACGACCCTATAGTCGTCGGACATGTCGGCGGCTGGCCAACATTGGCCCGGGGCGTGGGGACGACCCTATAGACGTCGGACATGTCGGCGGCGGGCCAACCTAGTCCCGTGGTCGTGGGGACGACCCTATAGTCGTCGGACATGTCGGCGGCTGGCCAACCTAGTCCCGGGGTCGTGGAGACGACCCTATAGTCGTAGGACAAGTCGGCGGCGGGCCAACCTAGTCCCGGGGTCGTGGGGACGACCGTATAGTCGTCGGACATGTCGGCGGCTGGCCAACCTAGTCCCGGGGTCGTGGGGACGACCCTATAGTCGTCGGACAAGTCGGCGGCTGGCCAACCTATTCTCGTGGTCGTGGGGACGACCCTATAGTCGTCGGACATGTCGGCGGCTGGGCAACTTTGGACAGTGGTCGTGGGGACGACCCTATAGTCGTCGGACATGTCGGCGGCTGGGCAACTTTGGACAGTGGTCGTGGGGACGACCCTATAGTCGTCGGACATGTCGGCGGCTGGGCAACTTTGGACAGTGGTCGTGGGGACGACCCTATAGTCGTCGGATATGTCGGCGGCAGGGCAACTTTGGCCCGTGGTCTTGGGGACGACCCTATAGTCGTCGGACATGTCGGCGGCTGGCCAACCTATTCTCGTGGTCGTGGGGACGACCCCATCGTCGTAGGACACGTCGGCGGCGGGCCAACCTAGTCCCGGGGTCGAGGGGACGACCGTATAGTCGTCGGACATGACGGTGCCGGGGCAATCTAGCCCGGGGGTCGTGGGGACGACCCTATAGACGTCGGACATGTCGGCGGCGGGCCAACCTAGTCCCGGGGTGGTAGGGACGACCCTATAGTCGTCGGACAAGTCGGCGGCGGGCCAATCTATTCCCGTGGTCGTGGGGACGACCGTATAGTCGTCGGACATGTCGGCGGCTGGCCAACCTAGTCCCGGGGTCGTGGGGACGACCCTATAGTCGTCGGACAAGTCGGCGGCTGGCCAACCTATTCTCGTGGTCGTGGGGACGACCCTATAGTCGTCGGACATGTCGGCGGCTGGGCAACTTTGGACAATGGTCGTGGGGACGACCCTATAGTCGTCGGACATGTCGGCGGCTGGGCAACTTTGGACACTGGTCGTGGGGACGACCCTATAGTCGTCGGACATGTCGGCGGCAGGGCAACTTTGGCCCGTGGTCGTGGGGACGACCCTATAGTCGTCGGACATGTCGGCGGCTGGCCAACCTAGACCCGGGGTGGTGGGGACGACCCTATAGTCGTCGGACCTGTCGGCGGCTGGTCAACCTCGTCTCGTGGTCGTGGGGACGACCCCATAGCCGTAGGACACGTCGGCGGCGGGCCAACCTAGACCCGGGGTCGTGGGGACGACCCTATAGTCGTCGGACATGACGGTGCCGGGGCAATCTAGCCCCGGGGTCGTGGGGACGACCCTATAGACGTCGGACATGTCGGCGGCTGGCCAACCTAGTCCCGGGGTGGTAGGGACGACCCTATAGTCGTCGGACAAGTCGGCGGCGGGCCAATCTATTCCCGTGGTCGTGGGGACGACCGTATAGTCGTCGGACATGTCGGCGGCTGGCCAACCTAGTCCCGGGGTCGTGGGGACGACCCTATAGTCGTCGGACAAGTCGGCGGCTGGCCAACCTATTCTCGTGGTCGTGGGGACGACCCTATAGTCGTCGGACATGTCGGCGGCTGGGCAACTTTGGACAGTGGTCGTGGGGACGACCCTATAGTCGTCGGACATGTCGGCGGCTGGGCAACTTTGGACAGTGGTCGTGGGGACGACCCTATAGTCGTCGGACATGTCGGCGGCAGGGCAACTTTGGCCCGTGGTCTTGGGGACGACCCTATAGTCGTCGGACATGTCGGCGGCTGGCCAACCTATTCTCGTGGTCGTGGGGACGACCCCATCGTCGTAGGACACGTCGGCGGCGGGCCAACCTAGTCCCGGGGTCGAGGGGACGACCGTATAGTCGTCGGACATGACGGTGGCGGGCCAATCTTGTTCCGGGGTCGTGGGGACGACCCTATAGTCGTCGGACATGACGGTGCCGGGGCAATCTAGACCCGGGGTCGTGGGGACGACCCTATAGACGTCGGACATGTCGGCGGCTGGCCAACCTAGTCCCGGGGTGGTAGGGACGACCCTATAGACGTCGGACAATTCGGCGGCGGGCCAACCTAGTCCCGTGGTCGTGGGGACGACCGTATAGTCGTCGGACAAGTCGGCGGCGGGACAACCTAGACCCGGGGTCGTGGGGACGACCCTATAGTCGTCGGACATGTCGGCGGCAGGGCAACTTTGGCCCGTGGTCTTGGGGACGACCCTATAGTCGTCGGACATTTCGGTGACTGGCCAACCTAGTCCCGGGGTCGTGGGGACGACCCTATAGTCGTCGGACAAGTCGGCGGCGGGCTAACCTACCCCCGGGGTCGTGGGGACGACCCTATAGTCGTCGGACATGCCGGCGGCAGGGCAACTTTGGCCCGTGGTCTTGGGGACGACCCTATAGTCGTCGGACATGTCGGTGACTGGCCAACCTAGTCCCGGGTTCGTGGGGACGACCCTATAGTCGTCGGACATGTCGGTGACTGGCCAACCTAGTCCCGGGTTCGTGGGGACGACCCTATAGTTGTCGGAGAAGTCGGCGGCGGGCCGACCTAGTCCCGGGGTCGTGGGGACGACCCTATAGTCGTCGGACAAGTCGGCGGCCTGCGAACCTAGTCCCGGGGTCGTGGGGACGACCCTATAGTCGTCGGACATGTCGGCGGCTGGGCAACTTTGGACAGTGGTCGTGGGGACGAACCTATAGTCGTCGGACATGTCGGCGGCTGGGCAACTTTGGACAGTGGTCGTGGGGACGACCCTATAGTCGTCGGACATGTCGGCGGCGGGCCAACCTAGTCCCGGGGTCGAGGGGACGACCGTATAGTCGTCGGACATGACGGTGGCGGGCCAATCTTGTTCCGGGGTCGTGGGGACGAGCCTATAGTCGTCGGACATGTCGGCGGATGTCCAACCTAGACCCGGGGTGGTGGGGACGACCCTATAGTCGTCGGACATGTCGGCGGCTGGCCAACCTCGTCTCGTGGTCGTGGGGACGACCCCATAGTCGTAGAACACGTCGGCGGCGGGCCAACCTAGTCCCGGGATCGTGGGGACGACCGTATAGTCGTCGGACATGACGGTGGCGGGCCAATCTAGTCCCGGGGTCGTGGGGACGACCCTATAGTCTTCGGACATGTCGGCGGCTGGCCATCTTTGGCCCGGGGCGTGGGGACGACCCTATAGTCGTCGGACATGTCGGCGGTTGGCCAACCTAGTCCCGGGGTCGTGGAGACGACCCTATAGTTGTCGGACAAGTCGGCGGCGGGCCAACCTAGTCCCGGGGTCGTGGGGACGACCCTATAGTCGTCGGACATGACGGTGCCGGGGCAATCTAGCCCCGGGGTCGTGGGGACGACCCTATAGACGTCGGACATGTCGGCGGCTGGCCAACCTAGTCCCGCGGTGGTAGGGACGACCCTATAGTCGTCGGACAAGTCGGCGGCGGGCCAACCTAGTCCCGTGGTCGTGGGGACGACCGTATAGTCGTCGGACAAGTCGGCGGCGGGCCAACCTAGACCCGGGGTCGTGGGGACGACCCTATAGTCGTCGGACATGTCGGCGGCAGGGCAACTTTGGCCCGTGGTCTTGGGGACGACCCTATAGTCGTCGGACATGTCGGTGACTGGCCCACCTAGTCCCGGGTTCGTGGGGACGACCCTATAGTCGTCGGACAAGTCGGCGGCGGGCCGACCTAGTCCCGGGGTCGTGGGGACGACCCTATAGTCGTCGGACAAGTCGGCGGCCGGCCAACCTAGTCCCGGGGTCGTGGGGACGACCCTATAGTCGTCGGACATGTCGGCGGCTGGGCAACATTGGACAGTGGTCATGGGAACGACCCTATAGTCGTCGGACATGACGGTGGCGGGCCAATCTAGTCCCGGGGTCGTGGGGACGACCCTATAGTCGTCGGACATGTCGGCGGCTGGCCATCTTTGGCCCGGGGCGTGGGGACGACCCTATAGTCGTCGGACATGTCGGCGGCTGGGCAACTTTGGCCAGTGGTCGTGGGGACGACCCTATAGTCGTCGGACAAGTCGGCGGCGGGCCAACCTAGTCCCGGGTTCGTGGAGACGGCCCTATAGTCGTCGGACATGACGGTGGCGGGCCAATCTAGTCCCGGGGTCGTGGGGACGACCCTATAGTCGTCGGACATGTCGGCGGCTGGCCAACTTTGGCCCGGGCGTGGGGACGACCCTATAGACGTCAGACATGTCGGCGGCGGGCCAACCTAGTCCCGTGGTCGTGGGGACGACCCTATAGTCGTCGGACATGACGGTGCCGGGGCAATCTAGCCCGGGGGTCGTGGGGACGACCCTATAGACGTCGGACATGTCGGCGGCGGGCCAACCTAGTCCCGTGGTCGTGGGGACGACCCTATAGTCGTCGGACATGTCGGCGGCTGGCCAACCTAGTCCCGGGGTCGTGGAGACGACCCTATAGTCGTCGGACATGACGGTGCCGGGGCAATCTAGCCCGGGGGTCGTGGGGACGACCCTATAGACGTCGGACATGTCGGCGGCGGGCCAACCTAGTCCCGTGGTCGTGGGGACGACCCTATAGTCGTCGGACATGTCGGCGGCTGGCCAACCTAGTCCCGGGGTCGTGGAGACGACCCTATAGTCGTAGGACATTTCGGCGGCGGGCCAACCTAGTCCCGGGGTCGTGGGGACGACCGTATAGTCTTCGGACATGACGGTGGCGGGCCAATCTAGTCCCGGGGTCGTGGGGACGACCCTATAGTCGTCGGACAAGTCGGCGGCGGGCCAACCTACCCCCGGGGTCGTGGGGACGACCCTATAGTCGTCGGACATGCCGGCGGCAGGGCAACTTTGGCCCGTGGTCTTGGGGACGACCCTATAGTCGTCGGACATGTCGGTGACTGGCCAACCTAGTCCCGGGTTCGTGGGGACGACCCTATAGTCGTCGGACAAGTCGGCGGCTGGCCAACCTATTCTCGTGGTCGTGGGGACGACCCTATAGTCGTCGGACATGTCGGCGGCTGGGCAACTTTGGACAATGGTCGTGGGGACGACCCTATAGTCGTCGGACATGTCGGCGGCTGGGCAACTTTGGAGAGTGGTCGTGGGGACGACCCTATAGTCGTCGGACATGTCGGCGGCAGGGCAACTTTGGCCCGTGGTCGTGGGGACGACCCTATAGTCGTCGGACATGTCGGCGGCTGGCCAACCTAGACCCGGGGTGGTGGGGACGACCCTATAGTCGTCGGACCTGTCGGCGGCTGGCCAACCTCGTCTCGTGGTCGTGGGGACGACCCCATAGCCGTAGGACACGTCGGCGGCGGGCCAACCTAGACCCGGGGTCGTGGGGACGACCCTATAGTCGTCGGACATGACGGTGCCGGGGCAATCTAGCCCCGGGGTCGTGGGGACGACCCTATAGACGTCGGACATGTCGGCGGCTGGCCAACCTAGTCCCGGGGTGGTAGGGACGACCCTATAGACGTCGGACAAGTCGGCGGCGGGCCAACCTAGTCCCGTGGTCGTGGGGACGACCGTATAGTCGTCGGACAAGTCGGCGGCGGGACAACCTAGACCCGGGGTCGTGGGGACGACCCTATAGTCGTCGGACATGTCGGCGGCAGGGCAACTTTGGCCCGTGGTCTTGGGGACGACCCTATAGTCGTCGGACATGTCGGCGGCAGGGCAACTTTGGCCCGTGGTCTTGGGGACGACCCTATAGTCGTCGGACATGACGGTGCCGGGGCAATCTAGCCCGGGGGTCGTGGGGACGACCCTATAGACGTCGGACATGTCGGCGGCGGGCCAACCTAGTCCCGTGGTCGTGGGGACGACCCTATAGTCGTTGGACATGTCGGCGGCTGGCCAACCTAGTCCCGGGGTCGTGGAGACGACCCTATAGTCGTCGGACATGACGGTGCCGGGGCAATCTAGCCCGGGGGTCGTGGGGACGACCCTATAGTCGTCGGACATGTCGGCGGCTGGGCAACTTTGGACAGTGGTCGTGGGGACGACCCTACAGTCGCCGGACATGTCGGCGGCAGGGCAACTTTGGCCCGTGGTCTTGGGGACGACCCTATAGTCGTCGGACATGTCGGCGGCTGGCCAACCTATTCTCGTGGTCGTGGCGACGACCCCATCGTCGTAGGACACGTCGGCGGCGGGCCAACCTAGTCCCGGGGTCGAGGGGACGACCGTATAGTCGTCGGACATGACGGTGGCGGGCCAATCTTGTTCCGGGGTCGTGGGGACGACCCTATAGTCGTCGGACATGACGGTGCCGGGGCAATCTAGACCCGGGGTCGTGGGGACGACCCTATAGACGTCGGACATGTCGGCGGCTGGCCAACCTAGTCCCGGGGTGGTAGGGACGACCCTATAGACGTCGGACAAGTCGGCGGCGGGCCAACCTAGTCCCGTGGTCGTGGGGACGACCGTATAGTCGTCGGACAAGTCGGCGGCGGGACAACCTAGACCCGGGGTCGTGGGGACGACCCTATAGTCGTCGGACATGTCGGCGGCAGGGCAACTTTGGCCCGTGGTCTTGGGGACGACCCTATAGTCGTCGGACATTTCGGTGACTGGCCAACCTAGTCCCGGGGTCGTGGGGACGACCCTATAGTCGTCGGACAAGTCGGCGGCGGGCTAACCTACCCCCGGGGTCGTGGGGACGACCCTATAGTCGTCGGACATGCCGGCGGCAGGGCAACTTTGGCCCGTGGTCTTGGGGACGACCCTATAGTCGTCGGACATGTCGGTGACAGGCCAACCTAGTCCCGGGTTCGTGGGGACGACCCTATAGTCGTCGGACATGTCGGTGACTGGCCAACCTAGTCCCGGGTTCGTGGGGACGACCCTATAGTTGTCGGAGAAGTCGGCGGCGGGCCGACCTAGTCCCGGGGTCGTGGGGACGACCCTATAGTCGTCGGACATGTCGGCGGCCGGCGAACCTAGTCCCGGGGTCGTGGGGACGACCCTATAGTCGTCGGACATGTCGGCGGCTGGGCAACTTTGGACAGTGGTCGTGGGGACGAACCTATAGTCGTCGGACATGTCGGCGGCTGGGCAACTTTGGACAGTGGTCGTGGGGACGACCCTATAGTCGTCGGACATGTCGGCGGCGGGCCAACCTAGTCCCGGGGTCGAGGGGACGACCGTATAGTCGTCGGACATGACGGTGGCGGGCCAATCTTGTTCCGGGGTCGTGGGGACGACCCTATAGTCGTCGGACATGACGGTGCCGGGACAATCTAGCCCCGGGGTCGTGGGGACGACCCTATAGTTGTCGGACATGTCGGCGGATGTCCAACCTAGACCCGGGGTGGTGGGGACGACCCTATAGTCGTCGGACATGTCGGCGGCTGGCCAACCTCGTCTCGTGGTCGTGGGGACGACCCCATAGTCGTAGAACACGTCGGCGGCGGGCCAACCTAGTCCCGGGATCGTGGGGACGACCGTATAGTCGTCGGACATGACGGTGGCGGGCCAATCTAGTCCCGGGGTCGTGGGGACGACCCTATAGTCTTCGGACATGTCGGCGGCTGGCCATCTTTGGCCCGGGGCGTGGGGACGACCCTATAGTCGTCGGACATGTCGGCGGTTGGCCAACCTAGTCCCGGGGTCGTGGAGACGACCCTATAGTTGTCGGACAAGTCGGCGGCGGGCCAACCTAGTCCCGGGGTCGTGGGGACGACCCTATAGTCGTCGGACATGACGGTGCCGGGGCAATCTAGCCCCGGGGTCGTGGGGACGACCCTATAGACTTCGGACATGTCGGCGGCTGGCCAACCTAGTCCCGCGGTGGTAGGGACGACCCTATAGTCGTCGGACAAGTCGGCGGCGGGCCAACCTAGTCCCGTGGTCGTGGGGACGACCGTATAGTCGTCGGACAAGTCGGCGGCGGGCCAACCTAGACCCGGGGTCGTGGGGACGACCCTATAGTCGTCGGACATGTCGGCGGCAGGGCAACTTTGGCCCGTGGTCTTGGGGACGACCCTATAGTCGTCGGACATGTCGGTGACTGGCCCACCTAGTCCCGGGTTCGTGGGGACGACCCTATAGTCGTCGGACAAGTCGGCGGCGGGCCGACCTAGTCCCGGGGTCGTGGGGACGACCCTATAGTCGTCGGACAAGTCGGCGGCCGGCCAACCTAGTCCCGGGGTCGTGGGGACGACCCTGTAGTCGTCGGACATGTCGGCGGCTGGGCAACATTGGACAGTGGTCATGGGAACGACCCTATAGTCGTCGGACATGACGGTGGCGGGCCAATCTAGTCCCGGGGTCGTGGGGACGACCCTATAGTCGTCGGACATGTCGGCGGCTGGCCATCTTTGGCCCGGGGCGTGGGGACGACCCTATAGTCGTCGGACATGTCGGCGGCTGGGCAACTTTGGCCAGTGGTCGTGGGGACGACCCTATAGTCGTCGGACAAGTCGGCGGCGGGCCAACCTAGTCCCGGGGTCGTGGAGACGGCCCTATAGTCGTCGGACATGACGGTGGCGGGCCAATCTATTCCCGGGGTCGTGGGGACGACCCTATAGTCGTCGGACATGTCGGCGGCTGGCCAACTTTGGCCCGGGCGTGGGGACGACCCTATAGACGTCGGACATGTCGGCGGCGGGCCAACCTAGTCCCGTGGTCGTGGGGACGACCCTATAGTCGTCGGACATGACGGTGCCGGGGCAATCTAGCCCGGGGGTCGTGGGGACGACCCTATAGACGTCGGACATGTCGGCGGCGGGCCAACCTAGTCCCGTGGTCGTGGGGACGACCCTATAGTCGTCGGACATGTCGGCAGCTGGCCAACCTAGTCCCGGGGTCGTGGAGACGACCCTATAGTCGTCGGACATGACGGTGCCGGGGCAATCTAGCCCGGGTGTCGTGGGGACGACCCTATAGACGTGGACATGTCGGCGGCGGGCCAACCTAGTCCCGTGGTCGTGGGGACGACCCTATAGTCGTCGGACATGTCGGCGGCTGGCCAACCTAGTCCCGGGGTCGTGGAGACGACCCTATAGTCGTAGGACATTTCGGCGGCGGGCCAACCTAGTCCCGGGGTCGTGGGGACGACCGTATAGTCTTCGGACATGACGGTGGCGGGCCAATCTAGTCCCGGGGTCGTGGGGACGACCCTATAGTCGTCGGACATGTCGGCGGCTGGCCATCTTTGGCCCGGGGCGTGGGTACGACCCTATAGTCGTCGGACATGTCGGCGGCTGGCCAACTTTGGCCAGTGGTCGTGGGGACGACCCTATACTCGTCGGACAAGTCGGCGGCGGGCCAACATAGTCCCGGGGTCGTGGAGACGGCCCTATAGTCGTCGGACATGACGGTGGCGGGCCAATCTAGTCCCAGGGTCGTGGGGACGACCCTATAGTCGGCGGACATGTCGGCGGCTGGCCAACTTTGGCCCGGGGCGTGGGGACGACCCTATAGACGTCGGACATGTCGGCGGCGGGCCAACCTAGTCCCGTGGTCGTGGGGACGACCCTATAGTCGTCGGACATGCCGGCGGCTGGCCAACCAAGTCCCGGGGTCGTGGAGACGACCCTATAGTCGTAGGACAAGTCGGCGGCGGGCCAACCTAGTCCCGGGGTCGTGGGGACGACCCTATAGTCGTCGGACATGACGGTGCCGGGGCAATCTAGCCCCGGGGTCGTGGGGACGACCCTATAGACGTCGGACATGTCGGCGGCTGGCCAACCTAGTCCCGGGGTGGTAGGGACGACCCTATAGACGTCGGACATGTCGGCGGCGGGCCAACCTAGTCCCGTGGTCGTGGGGACGACCCTATAGTCGTCGGACATGTCGGCGGCTGGCCAACCTAGTCCCGGGGTCGTGGAGACGACCCTATAGTCGTAGGACATTTCGGCGGCGGGCCAACCTAGTCCCGGGGTCGTGGGGACGACCGTATAGTCGTCGGACATGACGGTGGCGGGCCAATCTAGTCCCGGGGTCGTGGGGACGACCCTATAGTCGTCGGACATGTCGGCGGCTGGCCATCTTTGGCCCGGGGCGTGGGTACGACCCTATAGTCGTCGGACATGTCGGCGGCTGGCCAACTTTGGCCAGTGGTCGTGGGGACGACCCTATACTCGTCGGACAAGTCGGCGGCGGGCCAACCTAGTCCCGGGGTCGTGGAGACGGCCCTATAGTCGTCGGACATGACGGTGGCGGGCCAATCTAGTCCCGGGGACGTGGGGACGACCCTATAGTCGTCGGACATGTCGGCGGCTGGCCAACTTTGGCCCGGGGCGTGGGGACGACCCTATAGACGTCGGACATGTCGGCGGCGGGCCAACCTAGTCCCGTGGTCGTGGGGACGACCCTATAGTCGTCGGACATGTCGGCGGCTGGCCAACCTAGTCCCGGGGTCGTGGAGACGACCCTATAGTCGTCGGACATGACGGTGCCGGGGCAATCTAGCCCGGGGGTCGTGGGGACGACCCTATAGACGTCGGACATGTCGGCGGCGGGCCAACCTAGTCCCGTGGTCGTGGGGACGACCCTATAGTCGTCGGACATGTCGGCGGCTGGCCAACCTAGTCCCGGGGTCGTGGAGACGACCCTATAGTCGTAGGACATTTCGGCGGCGGGCCAACCTAGTCCCGGGGTCGTGGGGACGACCGTATAGTCTTCGGACATGACGGTGGCGGGCCAATCTAGTCCCGGGGTCGTGGGGACGACCCTATAGTCGTCGGACATGTCGGCGGCTGGCCATCTTTGGCCCGGGGCGTGGGTACGACCCTATAGTCGTCGGACATGTCGGCGGCTGGCCAACTTTGGCCAGTGGTCGTGGGGACGACCCTATACTCGTCGGACAAGTCGGCGGCGGGCCAACATAGTCCCGGGGTCGTGGAGACGGCCCTATAGTCGTCGGACATGACGGTGGCGGGCCAATCTAGTCCCAGGGTCGTGGGGACGACCCTATAGTCGTCGGACATGTCGGCGGCTGGCCAACTTTGGCCCGGGGCGTGGGGACGACCCTATAGACGTCGGACATGTCGGCGGCGGGCCAACCTAGTCCCGTGGTCGTGGGGACGACCCTATAGTCGTCGGACATGCCGGCGGCTGGCCAACCAAGTCCCGGGGTCGTGGAGACGACCCTATAGTCGTAGGACAAGTCGGCGGCGGGCCAACCTAGTCCCGGGGTCGTGGGGACGACCCTATAGTCGTCGGACATGACGGTGCCGGGGCAATCTAGCCCCGGGGTCGTGGGGACGACCCTATAGACGTCGGACATGTCGGCGGCTGGCCAACCTAGTCCCGGGGTGGTAGGGACGACCCTATAGACGTCGGACATGTCGGCGGCGGGCCAACCTAGTCCCGTGGTCGTGGGGACGACCCTATAGTCGTCGGACATGTCGGCGGCTGGCCAACCTAGTCCCGGGGTCGTGGAGACGACCCTATAGTCGTAGGACATTTCGGCGGCGGGCCAACCTAGTCCCGGGGTCGTGGGGACGACCGTATAGTCGTCGGACATGACGGTGGCGGGCCAATCTAGTCCCGGGGTCGTGGGGACGACCCTATAGTCGTCGGACATGTCGGCGGCTGGCCATCTTTGGCCCGGGGCGTGGGTACGACCCTATAGTCGTCGGACATGTCGGCGGCTGGCCAACTTTGGCCAGTGGTCGTGGGGACGACCCTATACTCGTCGGACAAGTCGGCGGCGGGCCAACCTAGTCCCGGGGTCGTGGAGACGGCCCTATAGTCGTCGGACATGACGGTGGCGGGCCAATCTAGTCCCGGGGACGTGGGGACGACCCTATAGTCGTCGGACATGTCGGCGGCTGGCCAACTTTGGCCCGGGGCGTGGGGACGACCCTATAGACGTCGGACATGTCGGCGGCGGGCCAACCTAGTCTCGTGGTCGTGGGGACGACCCTATAGTCGTCGGACATGTCGGCGGCTGGCCAACCTAGTCCCGGGGTCGTGGAGACGACCCTATAGTCGTAGGACAAGTCGGCGGCGGGCCAACCTAGTCCCGGGGTCGTGGGGACGACCCTATAGTCGTCGGACATGACGGTGCCGGGGCAATCTAGCCCCGGGGTCGTGGGGACGACCCTATAGACGTCGGACATGTCGGCGGCTGGCCAACCTAGTCCCGGGGTTGTAGGGACGACCCTATAGTCGTCGGACAAGTCGGCGGCGGGCCAATCTATTCCCGTGGTCGTGGGGACGACCGTATAGTCGTCGGACATGTCGGCGGCTGGCCAACCTAGTCCCGGGGTCGTGGGGACGACCGTATAGTCGTCGGACAAGTCGGCGGCGGGCCAACCTAGACCTGGGGTCGCGGGGACGACCCTATAGTCGTCGGACATGTCGGCGGCAGGGCAACTTTGGCCCGTGGTCGTGGGGACGACCCTATAGACGTCGGACATGTCGGCGGCTGGCCAACCTAGTCCCGGGGTGGTAGGGACGACCCTATAGTCGTCGGACAAGTCGGCGGCGGGCCAATCTATTCCCGTGGTCGTGGGGACGACCGTATAGTCGTCGGACATGTCGGCGGCTGGCCAACCTAGTCCCGGGGTCGTGGGGACGACCCTATAGTCGTCGGTCAAGTCGGCGGCTGGCCAACCTATTCTCGTGGTCGTGGGGACGACCGTATAGTCGTCGGACATGTCGGCGGCTGGCCAACCTAGTCCCGGGGTCGTGGGGACGACCCTATAGTCGTCGGACATGTCGGCGGCTGGCCAACTTTGGCCCGGGGCGTGGGGACGACCCTATAGACGTCGGACATGTCGGCGGCGGGCCAACCTAGTCCCGTGGTCGTGGGGACGACCCTATACTCGTCGGACATGTCGGCGGCGGGCCAACATAGTCCCGGGGTCGTGGGGACGACCCTATAGTCGTCGGACATGTCGGCGGCAGGGCAACTTTGCCCGTGGTCGTGGGGACGGCCCTATAGTCGTCGGACATGTCGGTGACTGGCCAACCTAGTCCCGGCGTCGTGGAGACGACCCTATAGT
The DNA here is from genome assembly GCA_946251845.1 of Andrena fulva. NCBI lineage: Eukaryota > Metazoa > Arthropoda > Insecta > Hymenoptera > Andrenidae > Andrena > Andrena fulva. The sequence goes on along the minus strand of CAMITZ010000116.1, from coordinate 170,574 downwards.
CGTCGGACAAGTCGGCGGCGGGCCAACCTAGTCCCGGGGTCGTGGGGACGACCCTATAGTCGTCGGACATGACGGCGGCTGGCCAACCTAGTCCCGGGGTGGTAGGGACGACCCTATAGTTGTCGGACAAGTCGGCGGCGGGCCAACCTAGTCCCGTGGTCGTGGGGACGACCGTATAGTCGTCGGACAAGTCGGCGGCGGGCCAACCTAGACCCGGGGTCGTGGGGACGACCCTATAGACGTCGGACATGTCGGCGGCGGGCCAACCTAGTCCCGTGGTCGTGGGGACGACCCTATACTCGTCGGACATGTCGGCGGCGGGCCAACATAGTCCCGGGGTCGTGGGGACGACCCTATAGTCGTCGGACATGTCGGCGGCAGGGCAACTTTGCCCGTGGTCGTGGGGACGGCCCTATAGTCGTCGGACATGTCGGTGACTGGCCAACCTAGTCCCGGCGTCGTGGAGACGACCCTATAGTCGTCGGACAAGTCGGCGGCGGGCCAACCTAGTCCCGGGGTCGTGGGGACGACCCTATAGTCGTCGGACATGACGGTGCCGGGGCAATCTAGCCCCGGGGTCGTGGAGACGGCCCTATAGTCGTCGGACATGACGGTGGCGGGCCAATCTAGTCCCGGGGTCGTGGGGACGACCCTATAGTCGTCGGACATGTTGGCGGCTGGCCAACTTTGGCCCGGGGCGTGGGGACGACCCTACAGACGTCGGACATGTCGGCGGCGGGCCAACCTAGTCCCGTGGTCGTGGGGACGACCCTATAGTCGTCGGACATGTCGGCGGCTGGCCAACCTTGTCCCGGGGTCGTGGAGACGACCCTATAGTCGTAGGACAAGTCGGCGGCGGGCCAACCTAGTCCCGGGGTCGTGGGGACGACCCTATAGTCGTCGGACATGACGGTGCCGGGGCAATCTAGCCCCGGGGTCGTGGGGACGACCCTATAGACGTCGGACATGTCGGCGGCTGGCCAACCTAGTCCCGGGGTGGTAGGGACGACCCTATAGTCGTCGGACAAGTCGGCGGCGGGCCAATCTATTCCCGTGGTCGTGGGGACGACCGTATAGTCGTCGGACATGTCGGCGGCTGGCCAACCTAGTCCCGGGGTCGTGGGGACGACCCTATAGTCGTCGGACAAGTCGGCGGCTGGCCAACCTATTCTCGTGGTCGTGGGGACGACCCTATAGTCGTCGGACATGTCGGCGGCTGGGCATCTTTGGACAGTGGTCGTGGGGACGACCCTATAGTCGTCGGACATGTCGGCGGCTGGGCAACTTTGGACAGTGGTCGTGGGGACGACCCTATAGTCGTCGGACATGTCGGCGGCGGGCGAACCTAGTCCCGGGGTGGTAGGGACGACCCTATAGACGTCGGACAAGTCGGCGGCGGGCCAACCTAGTCCCGTGGTCGTGGGGACGACCGTATAGTCGTCGGACAAGTCGGCGGCGGGACAACCTAGACCCGGGGTCGTGGGGACGACCCTATAGTCGTCGGACATGTCGGCGGCAGGGCAACTTTGGCCCGTGGTCTTGGGGACGACCCTATAGTCGTCGGACATTTCGGTGACTGGCCAACCTAGTCCCGGGGTCGTGGGGACGACCCTATAGTCGTCGGACAAGTCGGCGGCGGGCCAACCTACCCCCGGGGTCGTGGGGACGACCCTATAGTCGTCGGACATGCCGGCGGCAGGGCAACTTTGGCCCGTGGTCTTGGGGACGACCCTATAGTCGTCGGACATGTCGGTGACTGGCCAACCTAGTCCCGGGTTCGTGGGGACGACCCTATAGTCGTCGGACATGTCGGTGACTGGCCAACCTAGTCCCGGGTTCGTGGGGACGACCCTATAGTTGTCGGAGAAGTCGGCGGCGGGCCGACCTAGTCCCGGGGTCGTGGGGACGACCCTATAGTCGTCGGACAAGTCGGCGGCCGGCGAACCTAGTCCCGGGGTCGTGGGGACGACCCTATAGTCGTCGGACATGTCGGCGGCTGGGCAACTTTGGACAGTGGTCGTGGGGACGACCCTATAGTCGTCGGACATGTCGGCGGCTGGGCAACTTTGGACAGTGGTCGTGGGGACGACCCTATAGTCGTCGGACATGTCGGCGGCGGGCGAACCTAGTCCCGGGGTCGAGGGGACGACCGTATAGTCGTCGGACATGACGGTGGCGGGCCAATCTTGTTCCGGGGTCGTGGGGACGACCCTATAGTCGTCGGACATGTCGGCGGCTGGCCAACCTATTCTCGTGGTCGTGGGGACGACCCCATCGTCGTAGGACACGTCGGCGGCGGGCCAACCTAGTCCCGGGGTCGAGGGGACGACCGTATAGTCGTCGGACATGACGGTGGCGGGCCAATCTTGTTCCGGGGTCGTGGGGACGACCCTATAGTCGTCGGACATGACGGTGCCGGGGCAATCTAGCCCCGGGGTCGTGGGGACGACCCTATAGACGTCGGACATGTCGGCGGCTGGCCAACCTAGTCCCGTGGTGGTAGGGACGACCCTATAGACGTCGGACAAGTCGGCGGCGGGCCAACCTAGTCCCGTGGTCGTGGGGACGACCGTATAGTCGTCGGACAAGTCGGCGGCGGGACAACCTAGACCCGGGGTCGTGGGGACGACCCTATAGTCGTCGGACATGTCGGCGGCAGGGCAACTTTGGCCCGTGGTCTTGGGGACGACCCTATAGTCGTCGGACATTTCGGTGACTGGCCAACCTAGTCCCGGGGTCGTGGGGACGACCCTATAGTCGTCGGACAAGTCGGCGGCGGGCCAACCTACCCCCGGGGTCGTGGGGACGACCCTATAGTCGTCGGACATGCCGGCGGCAGGGCAACATTGGCCCGTGGTCTTGGGGACGACCCTATAGTCGTCGGACATGTCGGTGACTGGCCAACCTAGTCCCGGGTTCGTGGGGACGACCCTATAGTCGTCGGACATGTCGGTGACTGGCCAACCTAGTCCAGGGTTCGTGGGGACGACCCTATAGTTGTCGGAGAAGTCGGCGGCGGGCCGACCTAGTCCCGGGGTCGTGGGGACGACCCTATAGTCGTCGGACAAGTCGGCGGCCGGCGAACCTAGTCCCGGGGTCGTGGGGACGACCCTATAGTCGTCGGACATGTCGGCGGCTGGGCAACTTTGGACAGTGGTCGTGGGGACGACCCTATAGTCGTCGGACATGTCGGCGGCTGGGCAACTTTGGACAGTGGTCGTGGGGACGACCCTATAGTCGTCGGACATGTCGGCGGCGGGCGAACCTAGTCCCGGGGTCGAGGGGACGACCGTATAGTCGTCGGACATGACGGTGGCGGGCCAATCTTGTTCCGGGGTCGTGGGGACGACCCTATAGTCGTCGGACATGACGGTGCCGGGGCAATCTAGCCCCGGGGTCGTGGGGACGACGCTATAGTCGTCGGACATGTCGGCGGATGTCCAACCTAGACCCGGGGTGGTGGGGACGACCCTATAGTCGTCGGACATGTCGGCGGCTGGCCAACCTCGTCTCGTGGTCGTGGGGACGACCCCATAGTCGTAGAACACGTCGGCGGCGGGCCAACCTAGTCCCGGGATCGTGGGGACGACCGTATAGTCGTCGGACATGACGGTGGCGGGCCAATCTAGTCCCGGGGTCGTGGGGACGACCCTATAGTCTTCGGACATGTCGGCGGCTGGCCATCTTTGGCCCGGGGCGTGGGGACGACCCTATAGTCGTCGGACATGTCGGCGGTTGGCCAACCTAGTCCCGGGGTCGTGGAGACGACCCTATAGTTGTCGGACAAGTCGGCGGCGGGCCAACCTAGTCCCGGGGTCGTGGGGACGACCCTATAGTCGTCGGACATGACGGTGCCGGGGCAATCTAGCCCCGGGGTCGTGGGGACGACCCTATAGACGTCGGACATGTCGGCGGCTGGCCAACCTAGTCCCGCGGTGGTAGGGACGACCCTATAGTCGTCGGACAAGTCGGCGGCGGGCCAACCTAGTCCCGTGGTCGTGGGGACGACCGTATAGTCGTCGGACAAGTCGGCGGCGGGCCAACCTAGACCCGGGGTCGTGGGGACGACCCTATAGTCGTCGGACATGTCGGCGGCAGGGCAACTTTGGCCCGTGGTCTTGGGGACGACCCTATAGCCGTCGGACATGTCGGTGACTGGCCCACCTAGTCCCGGGTTCGTGGGGACGACCCTATAGTCGTCGGACAAGTCGGCGGCGGGCCGACCTAGTCCCGGGGTCGTGGGGACGACCCTATAGTCGTCGGACAAGTCGGCGGCCGGCCAACCTAGTCCCGGGGTCGTGGGGACGACCCTGTAGTCGTCGGACATGTCGGCGGCTGGGCAACATTGGACAGTGGTCATGGGAACGACCCTATAGTCGTCGGACATGACGGTGGCGGGCCAATCTAGTCCCGGGGTCGTGGGGACGACCCTATAGTCGTCGGACATGTCGGCGGCTGGCCATCTTTGGCCCGGGGCGTGGGGACGACCCTATAGTCGTCGGACATGTCGGCGGCTGGGCAACTTTGGCCAGTGGTCGTGGGGACGACCCTATAGTCGTCGGACAAGTCGGCGGCGGGCCAACCTAGTCCCGGGGTCGTGGAGACGGCCCTATAGTCGTCGGACATGACGGTGGCGGGCCAATCTATTCCCGGGGTCGTGGGGACGACCCTATAGTCGTCGGACATGTCGGCGGCTGGCCAACTTTGGCCCGGGCGTGGGGACGACCCTATAGACGTCGGACATGTCGGCGGCGGGCCAACCTAGTCCCGTGGTCGTGGGGACGACCCTATAGTCGTCGGACATGACGGTGCCGGGGCAATCTAGCCCGGGGGTCGTGGGGACGACCCTATAGACGTCGGACATGTCGGCGGCGGGCCAACCTAGTCCCGTGGTCGTGGGGACGACCCTATAGTCGTCGGACATGTCGGCGGCTGGCCAACCTAGTCCCGGGGTCGTGGAGACGACCCTATAGTCGTCGGACATGACGGTGCCGGGGCAATCTAGCCCGGGGGTCGTGGGGACGACCCTATAGACGTCGGACATGTCGGCGGCGGGCCAACCTAGTCCCGTGGTCGTGGGGACGACCCTATAGTCGTCGGACATGTCGGCGGCTGGCCAACCTAGTCCCGGGGTCGTGGAGACGACCCTATAGTCGTAGGACATTTCGGCGGCGGGCCAACCTAGTCCCGGGGTCGTGGGGACGACCGTATAGTCTTCGGACATGACGGTGGCGGGCCAATCTAGTCCCGGGGTCGTGGGGACGACCCTATAGTCGTCGGACATGTCGGCGGCTGGCCATCTTTGGCCCGGGGCGTGGGTACGACCCTATAGTCGTCGGACATGTCGGCGGCTGGCCAACTTTGGCCAGTGGTCGTGGGGACGACCCTATACTCGTCGGACAAGTCGGCGGCGGGCCAACATAGTCCCGGGGTCGTGGAGACGGCCCTATAGTCGTCGGACATGACGGTGGCGGGCCAATCTAGTCCCAGGGTCGTGGGGACGACCCTATAGTCGTCGGACATGTCGGCGGCTGGCCAACTTTGGCCCGGGGCGTGGGGACGACCCTATAGACGTCGGACATGTCGGCGGCGGGCCAACCTAGTCCCGTGGTCGTGGGGACGACCCTATAGTCGTCGGACATGCCGGCGGCTGGCCAACCAAGTCCCGGGGTCGTGGAGACGACCCTATAGTCGTAGGACAAGTCGGCGGCGGGCCAACCTAGTCCCGGGGTCGTGGGGACGACCCTATAGTCGTCGGACATGACGGTGCCGGGGCAATCTAGCCCCGGGGTCGTGGGGACGACCCTATAGACGTCGGACATGTCGGCGGCTGGCCAACCTAGTCCCGGGGTGGTAGGGACGACCCTATAGACGTCGGACATGTCGGCGGCGGGCCAACCTAGTCCCGTGGTCGTGGGGACGACCCTATAGTCGTCGGACATGTCGGCGGCTGGCCAACCTAGTCCCGGGGTGGTAGGGACGACCCTATAGTCGTCGGACAAGTCGGCGGCGGGCCAATCTATTCCCGTGGTCGTGGGGACGACCGTATAGTCGTCGGACATGTCGGCGGCTGGCCAACCTAGTCCCGGGGTCGTGGGGACGACCCTATAGTCGTCGGTCAAGTCGGCGGCTGGCCAACCTATTCTCGTGGTCGTGGGGACGACCGTATAGTCGTCGGACATGTCGGCGGCTGGCCAACCTAGTCCCGGGGTCGTGGGGACGACCCTATAGTCGTCGGACATGTCGGCGGCTGGCCAACTTTGGCCCGGGGCGTGGGGACGACCCTATAGACGTCGGACATGTCGGCGGCGGGCCAACCTAGTCCCGTGGTCGTGGGGACGACCCTATACTCGTCGGACATGTCGGCGGCGGGCCAACATAGTCCCGGGGTCGTGGGGACGACCCTATAGTCGTCGGACATGTCGGCGGCAGGGCAACTTTGCCCGTGGTCGTGGGGACGGCCCTATAGTCGTCGGACATGTCGGTGACTGGCCAACCTAGTCCCGGCGTCGTGGAGACGACCCTATAGTCGTCGGACAAGTCGGCGGCGGGCCAACCTAGTCCCGGGGTCGTGGGGACGACCCTATAGTCGTCGGACATGACGGCGGCTGGCCAACCTAGTCCCGGGGTGGTAGGGACGACCCTATAGTTGTCGGACAAGTCGGCGGCGGGCCAACCTAGTCCCGTGGTCGTGGGGACGACCGTATAGTCGTCGGACAAGTCGGCGGCGGGCCAACCTAGACCCGGGGTCGTGGGGACGACCCTATAGACGTCGGACATGTCGGCGGCGGGCCAACCTAGTCCCGTGGTCGTGGGGACGACCCTATACTCGTCGGACATGTCGGCGGCGGGCCAACATAGTCCCGGGGTCGTGGGGACGACCCTATAGTCGTCGGACATGTCGGCGGCAGGGCAACTTTGCCCGTGGTCGTGGGGACGGCCCTATAGTCGTCGGACATGTCGGTGACTGGCCAACCTAGTCCCGGCGTCGTGGAGACGACCCTATAGTCGTCGGACAAGTCGGCGGCGGGCCAACCTAGTCCCGGGGTCGTGGGGACGACCCTATAGTCGTCGGACATGACGGTGCCGGGGCAATCTAGCCCCGGGGTCGTGGAGACGGCCCTATAGTCGTCGGACATGACGGTGGCGGGCCAATCTAGTCCCGGGGTCGTGGGGACGACCCTATAGTCGTCGGACATGTTGGCGGCTGGCCAACTTTGGCCCGGGGCGTGGGGACGACCCTACAGACGTCGGACATGTCGGCGGCGGGCCAACCTAGTCCCGTGGTCGTGGGGACGACCCTATAGTCGTCGGACATGTCGGCGGCTGGCCAACCTTGTCCCGGGGTCGTGGAGACGACCCTATAGTCGTAGGACAAGTCGGCGGCGGGCCAACCTAGTCCCGGGGTCGTGGGGACGACCCTATAGTCGTCGGACATGACGGTGCCGGGGCAATCTAGCCCCGGGGTCGTGGGGACGACCCTATAGACGTCGGACATGTCGGCGGCTGGCCAACCTAGTCCCGGGGTGGTAGGGACGACCCTATAGTCGTCGGACAAGTCGGCGGCGGGCCAATCTATTCCCGTGGTCGTGGGGACGACCGTATAGTCGTCGGACATGTCGGCGGCTGGCCAACCTAGTCCCGGGGTCGTGGGGACGACCCTATAGTCGTCGGACAAGTCGGCGGCTGGCCAACCTATTCTCGTGGTCGTGGGGACGACCCTATAGTCGTCGGACATGTCGGCGGCTGGGCATCTTTGGACAGTGGTCGTGGGGACGACCCTATAGTCGTCGGACATGTCGGCGGCTGGGCAACTTTGGACAGTGGTCGTGGGGACGACCCTATAGTCGTCGGACATGTCGGCGGCGGGCGAACCTAGTCCCGGGGTGGTAGGGACGACCCTATAGACGTCGGACAAGTCGGCGGCGGGCCAACCTAGTCCCGTGGTCGTGGGGACGACCGTATAGTCGTCGGACAAGTCGGCGGCGGGACAACCTAGACCCGGGGTCGTGGGGACGACCCTATAGTCGTCGGACATGTCGGCGGCAGGGCAACTTTGGCCCGTGGTCTTGGGGACGACCCTATAGTCGTCGGACATTTCGGTGACTGGCCAACCTAGTCCCGGGGTCGTGGGGACGACCCTATAGTCGTCGGACAAGTCGGCGGCGGGCCAACCTACCCCCGGGGTCGTGGGGACGACCCTATAGTCGTCGGACATGCCGGCGGCAGGGCAACTTTGGCCCGTGGTCTTGGGGACGACCCTATAGTCGTCGGACATGTCGGTGACTGGCCAACCTAGTCCCGGGTTCGTGGGGACGACCCTATAGTCGTCGGACATGTCGGTGACTGGCCAACCTAGTCCCGGGTTCGTGGGGACGACCCTATAGTTGTCGGAGAAGTCGGCGGCGGGCCGACCTAGTCCCGGGGTCGTGGGGACGACCCTATAGTCGTCGGACAAGTCGGCGGCCGGCGAACCTAGTCCCGGGGTCGTGGGGACGACCCTATAGTCGTCGGACATGTCGGCGGCTGGGCAACTTTGGACAGTGGTCGTGGGGACGACCCTATAGTCGTCGGACATGTCGGCGGCTGGGCAACTTTGGACAGTGGTCGTGGGGACGACCCTATAGTCGTCGGACATGTCGGCGGCGGGCGAACCTAGTCCCGGGGTCGAGGGGACGACCGTATAGTCGTCGGACATGACGGTGGCGGGCCAATCTTGTTCCGGGGTCGTGGGGACGACCCTATAGTCGTCGGACATGTCGGCGGCTGGCCAACCTATTCTCGTGGTCGTGGGGACGACCCCATCGTCGTAGGACACGTCGGCGGCGGGCCAACCTAGTCCCGGGGTCGAGGGGACGACCGTATAGTCGTCGGACATGACGGTGGCGGGCCAATCTTGTTCCGGGGTCGTGGGGACGACCCTATAGTCGTCGGACATGACGGTGCCGGGGCAATCTAGCCCCGGGGTCGTGGGGACGACCCTATAGACGTCGGACATGTCGGCGGCTGGCCAACCTAGTCCCGGGGTGGTAGGGACGACCCTATAGACGTCGGACAAGTCGGCGGCGGGCCAACCTAGTCCCGTGGTCGTGGGGACGACCGTATAGTCGTCGGACAAGTCGGCGGCGGGACAACCTAGACCCGGGGTCGTGGGGACGACCCTATAGTCGTCGGACATGTCGGCGGCAGGGCAACTTTGGCCCGTGGTCTTGGGGACGACCCTATAGTCGTCGGACATTTCGGTGACTGGCCAACCTAGTCCCGGGGTCGTGGGGACGACCCTATAGTCGTCGGACAAGTCGGCGGCGGGCCAACCTACCCCCGGGGTCGTGGGGACGACCCTATAGTCGTCGGACATGCCGGCGGCAGGGCAACATTGGCCCGTGGTCTTGGGGACGACCCTATAGTCGTCGGACATGTCGGTGACTGGCCAACCTAGTCCCGGGTTCGTGGGGACGACCCTATAGTCGTCGGACATGTCGGTGACTGGCCAACCTAGTCCAGGGTTCGTGGGGACGACCCTATAGTTGTCGGAGAAGTCGGCGGCGGGCCGACCTAGTCCCGGGGTCGTGGGGACGACCCTATAGTCGTCGGACAAGTCGGCGGCCGGCGAACCTAGTCCCGGGGTCGTGGGGACGACCCTATAGTCGCCGGACATGTCGGCGGCTGGGCAACTTTGGACAGTGGTCGTGGGGACGACCCTATAGTCGTCGGACATGTCGGCGGCTGGGCAACTTTGGACAGTGGTCGTGGGGACGACCCTATAGTCGTCGGACATGTCGGCGGCGGGCGAACCTAGTCCCGGGGTCGAGGGGACGACCGTATAGTCGTCGGACATGACGGTGGCGGGCCAATCTTGTTCCGGGGTCGTGGGGACGACCCTATAGTCGTCGGACATGACGGTGCCGGGGCAATCTAGCCCCGGGGTCGTGGGGACGACGCTATAGTCGTCGGACATGTCGGCGGATGTCCAACCTAGACCCGGGGTGGTGGGGACGACCCTATAGTCGTCGGACATGTCGGCGGCTGGCCAACCTCGTCTCGTGGTCGTGGGGACGACCCCATAGTCGTAGAACACGTCGGCGGCGGGCCAACCTAGTCCCGGGATCGTGGGGACGACCGTATAGTCGTCGGACATGACGGTGGCGGGCCAATCTAGTCCCGGGGTCGTGGGGACGACCCTATAGTCTTCGGACATGTCGGCGGCTGGCCATCTTTGGCCCGGGGCGTGGGGACGACCCTATAGTCGTCGGACATGTCGGCGGTTGGCCAACCTAGTCCCGGGGTCGTGGAGACGACCCTATAGTTGTCGGACAAGTCGGCGGCGGGCCAACCTAGTCCCGGGGTCGTGGGGACGACCCTATAGTCGTCGGACATGACGGTGCCGGGGCAATCTAGCCCCGGGGTCGTGGGGACGACCCTATAGACGTCGGACATGTCGGCGGCTGGCCAACCTAGTCCCGCGGTGGTAGGGACGACCCTATAGTCGTCGGACAAGTCGGCGGCGGGCCAACCTAGTCCCGTGGTCGTGGGGACGACCGTATAGTCGTCGGACAAGTCGGCGGCGGGCCAACCTAGACCCGGGGTCGTGGGGACGACCCTATAGACGTCGGACATGTCGGCGGCAGGGCAACTTTGGCCCGTGGTCTTGGGGACGACCCTATAGTCGTCGGACATGTCGGTGACTGGCCCACCTAGTCCCGGGTTCGTGGGGACGACCCTATAGTCGTCGGACAAGTCGGCGGCGGGCCGACCTAGTCCCGGGGTCGTGGGGACGACCCTATAGTCGTCGGACAAGTCGGCGGCCGGCCAACCTAGTCCCGGGGTCGTGGGGACGACCCTATAGTCGTCGGACATGTCGGCGGCTGGGCAACATTGGACAGTGGTCATGGGAACGACCCTATAGTCGTCGGACATGACGGTGGCGGGCCAATCTAGTCCCGGGGTCGTGGGGACGACCCTATAGTCGTCGGACATGTCGGCGGCTGGCCATCTTTGGCACGGGGCGTGGGGACGACCCTATAGTCGTCGGACATGTCGGCGGCTGGGCAACTTTGGCCAGTGGTCGTGGGGACGACCCTATAGTCGTCGGACAAGTCGGCGGCGGGCCAACCTAGTCCCGGGGTCGTGGAGACGGCCCTATAGTCGTCGGACATGACGGTGGCGGGCCAATCTAGTCCCGGGGTCGTGGGGACGACCCTATAGTCGTCGGACATGTCGGCGGCTGGCCAACTTTGGCCCGGGCGTGGGGACGACCCTATAGACGTCGGACATGTCGGCGGCGGGCCAACCTAGTCCCGTGGTCGTGGGGACGACCCTATAGTCGTCGGATATGACGGTGCCGGGGCAATCTAGCCCGGGGGTCGTGGGGACGACCCTATAGACGTCGGACATGTCGGCGGCGGGCCAACCTAGTCCCGTGGTCGTGGGGACGACCCTATAGTCGTCGGACATGTCGGCGGCTGGCCAACCTAGTCCCGGGGTCGTGGAGACGACCCTATAGTCGTCGGACATGACGGTGCCGGGGCAATCTAGCCCGGGGGTTGTGGGGACGACCCTATAGACGTCGGACATGTCGGCGGCGGGCCAACCTAGTCCCGTGGTCGTGGGGACGACCCTATAGTCGTCGGACATGTCGGCGGCTGGCCAACCTAGTCCCGGGGTCGTGGAGACGACCCTATAGTCGTAGGACATTTCGGCGGCGGGCCAACCTAGTCCCGGGGTCGTGGGGACGACCGTATAGTCTTCGGACATGACGGTGGCGGGCCAATCTAGTCCCGGGGTCGTGGGGACGACCCTATAGTCGTCGGACATGTCGGCGGCTGGCCATCTTTGGCCCGGGGCGTGGGTACGACCCTATAGTCGTCGGACATGTCGGCGGCTGGCCAACTTTGGCCAGTGGTCGTGGGGACGACCCTATACTCGTCGGACAAGTCGGCGGCGGGCCAACATAGTCCCGGGGTCGTGGAGACGGCCCTATAGTCGTCGGACATGACGGTGGCGGGCCAATCTAGTCCCGGGGTCGTGGGGACGACCCTATAGTCGTCGGACATGTCGGCGGCTGGCCAACTTTGGCCCGGGGCGTGGGGACGACCCTATAGACGTCGGACATGTCGGCGGCGGGCCAACCTAGTCCCGTGGTCGTGGGGACGACCCTATAGTCGTCGGACATGTCGGCGGCTGGCCAACCAAGTCCCGGGGTCGTGGAGACGACCCTATAGTCGTAGGACAAGTCGGCGGCGGGCCAACCTAGTCCCGGGGTCGTGGGGACGACCCTATAGTCGTCGGACATGACGGTGCCGGGGCAATCTAGCCCCGGGGTCGTGGGGACGACCCTATAGACGTCGGACATGTCGGCGGCTGGCCAACCTAGTCCCGGGGTGGTAGGGACGACCCTATAGACGTCGGACATGTCGGCGGCGGGCCAACCTAGTCCCGTGGTCGTGGGGACGACCCTATAGTCGTCGGACATGTCGGCGGCTGGCCAACCTAGTCCCGGGGTCGTGGAGACGACCCTATAGTCGTAGGACATTTCGGCGGCGGGCCAACCTAGTCCCGGGGTCGTGGGGACGACCGTATAGTCGTCGGACATGACGGTGGCGGGCCAATCTAGTCCCGGGGTCGTGGGGACGACCCTATAGTCGTCGGGCATGTCGGCGGCAGGCCATCTTTGGCCCGGGGCGTGGGTACGACCCTATAGTCGTCGGACATGTCGGCGGCTGGCCAACTTTGGCCAGTGGTCGTGGGGACGACCCTATACTCGTCGGACAAGTCGGCGGCGGGCCAACCTAGTCCCGGGGTCGTGGAGACGGCCCTATAGTCGTCGGACATGACGGTGGCGGGCCAATCTAGTCCCAGGGACGTGGGGACGACCCTATAGTCGTCGGACATGTCGGCGGCTGGCCAACTTTGGCCCGGGGCGTGGGGACGACCCTATAGACGTCGGACATGTCGGCGGCGGGCCAACCTAGTCCCGTGGTCGTGGGGACGACCCTATAGTCGTCGGACATGTCGGCGGCTGGCCAACCTAGTCCCGGGGTCGTGGAGACGACCCTATAGTCGTAGGACAAGTCGGCGGCGGGCCAACCTAGTCCCGGGGTCGTGGGGACGACCCTATAGTCGTCGGACATGACGGTGCCGGGGCAATCTAGCCCCTGGGTCGTGGGGACGAACCTATAGACGTCGGACATGTCGGCGGCTGGCCAACCTAGTCCCGGGGTTGTAGGGACGACCCTATAGTCGTCGGACAAGTCGGCGGCGGGCCAATCTATTCCCGTGGTCTTGGGGACGACCGTATAGTCGTCGGACATGTCGGCGGCTGGCCAACCTAGTCCCGGGGTCGTGGGGACGACCGTATAGTCGTCGGACAAGTCGGCGGCGGGCCAACCTAGACCTGGGGTCGCGGGGACGACCCTATAGTCGTCGGACATGTCGGCGGCAGGGCAACTTTGGCCCGTGGTCTTGGGGACGACCCTATAGTCGTCGGACATGTCGGTGACTGGCCAACCTAGTCCCGGGGTCGTGGGGACGACCCTATAGTCGTCGGACATGTCGGCGGCAGGGCAACTTTGGCCCGTGGTCGTGGGGACGACCCTATAGACGTCGGACAAGTCGGCGGCGGGCCAACCTAGTCCCGGGGTCGTGGAGACGGCCCTATAGTCGTCGGACATGACGGTGGCGGGCCAACCTATTCTCGTGGTCGTGGGGACGACCCCATAGTCGTAGGACACGTCGGCGGCGGGCCAACCTAGTCCCGGGGTGGTGGGGACGAACCTATAGTCGTCGGCCATGTCGGCGGCTGGCCAACTTTGGCTCGGGGCGTGGGGACGACCCTATAGACGTCGGACAAGTCGGCGGCGGGCCAACCTAGTCCCGTGGTCGTGGGGACGACCGTATAGTCGTCGGACAAGTCGGCGGCGGGCCAACCTAGACCTGGGGTCGCGGGGACGACCCTATAGTCGTCGGACATGTCGGTGACTGGCCAACCTAGTCCCGGGTTCGTGGGGACGACCCTATAGTCGTCGGACAAGTCGGCGGCGGGCCAACCTACTCCCGGGGTCGTGGGGACGACCCTATAGTCGTCGGACAAGTCGGCGACGGGCCAACCTAGACCCGGGGTCGTGGGGACGACCCTATACTCGTCGGACATGTCGGCGGCAGGGCAACTTTGGCCCGTGGTCTTGGGGACGACCCTATAGTCGTCGGACATGTCGGTGACTGGCCAACCTAGTCCCGGGTTCGTGGGGACGACCCTATAGTCGTCGGACAAGTCGGCGGCGGGCCGACCTACTCCCGGGGTCGTGGGGACGACCCTATAGTCGTCGGACATGTCGGCGGCTGGGCAACATTGGACAGTGGTCGTGGGGACGACCCTACAGTCGTCGGACATGTCGGCGGCAGGGCAACTTTGGCCCGTGGTCGTGGGGGCGACCCAATAGTCGTCGGACATGTCGGCGGCTGGCCAACCTAGACCCGGGGTGGTGGGGACGACCCTATAGTCGTCGGACATGTCGGCGGCTGGCCAACCTCATCTCGTGGTCGTGGGGACGACCCCATAGTCGTAGGAAACGTCGGCGGCGGGCCAACCTAGTCCCGGGGTCGTGGGGACGACCGTATAGTCGTCGGACATGACGGTGGCGGGCCAATCTAGTCCCGGGGTCGTGGGGACGACCCTATAGTCGTCGGACATGTCGGCGGCAGGCCATCTTTGGCCCGGGGCGTGGGGACGACCCTATAGTCGTCGGAAATGTCGGCGGCTGGGCAACTTTGGCCAGTGGTCTTGGGGACGACCCTATAGTCGTCGGACAAGTCGGCGGCGGGCCAACCTAGTCCCGGGGTCGTGGAGACGGCCCTATAGTCGTCGGACATGACGGTGGCGGGCCAATCTAGTCCCGGGGTCGTGGGGACGACCCTATAGTCGTCGGACATGTCGGCGGCTGGCCAACATTGGCCCGGGGCGTGGGGACGACCCTATAGACGGCGGACATGTCGGCGGCGGGCCAACCTAGTCCCGTGGTCGTGGGGACGACCCTATAGTCGTCGGACAAGTCGGCGGCGGGCCAACCTAGTCCCGGGGTCGTGGGGACGACCCTATAGTGGTCGAACATGTCGGCGGCTGGCCAACCTATTCTCGTGGTCGTGGGGACGACCCCATTGTCGTAGGACACGTCGGCGGCGGGCCAATCTTGCCCCGGGGTCGTGGGGACGACCGTATAGACGTCGGACATGTCGGCGGCGGGCCAACCTATTCCCGTGGTCGTGGGGACGACCCTATAGTCGTCGGGCATGTCGGCGGCAGGCCAACCTATTCTCGTGGTCGTGGGGACGACCCCATAGTCGTAGGACACGTCGGCGGCGGGCCAACCTAGTCCCGGGGTCGAGGGGACGACCGTATAGTCGTCGGACATGACGGTGGCGGGCCAATCTTGTCCCGGGGTCGTGGGGACGACCCTATAGTCGTCGGGCATTTCGGCGGCTGGCCAACTTTGGCTCGGGGCGTGGGGACGACCCTATAGTCGTCGGACATGTCGGCGGCGGGCCAACCTAGTCCCGGGGTGGTAGGGACGACCCTATAGTCGTCGGACATGTCGGCGGCTGGGCAACTTTGGCCAGTGGTCGTGGGGACGACCCTATAGTCGTCGGACATGTCGGCGGCAGGCCAACGTATGCCCAGGGTCGTAGGGACGATCCTATAGTCGTCGGACATGACGGTGGCGGGCCAATCTTGCCCCGGGGTCGTGGGGACGACCCTATAGTCGTCGGACATGTCGGCGGCTGGCCAACTTTGGCCAGTGGTCGTGGGGACGACCCTATAGTCGACGGACAAGTCGGCGGCGGGCCAACCTACTCCCGGGGTCGTGGGGACGAACCTATAGTCGTCAGACATGACGGTGGCGGGCCAATCATGCCCCGGGGTCGTGGGGACGACCGTATAGACGTCGGACATGTCGGCGGCGGGCCAACCTAGTCCCGGGGTCGTGGGGACGACCCTATAGTCGTCGGACATGTCGGCGGCTGGCCAACCTATTCTCGTGGTCGTGGGGACGACCCCATAGTCGTAGGACACGTCGGCGGCGGGCCAATCTTGCCCCGGGGTCGTGGGGACAACCGTATAGACGTCGGACATGTCGGCGGCGGGCCAACCTAGTCCCGGGGTCGTGGGGACGACCCTATAGTCGTCGGACATTTCGACGGCGGGCCGACCTAGTCCCGGGGTCGTGGGGACGACCCTATAGTCGTCGGACAAGTCGGCGGCCGGCCAACCTAGTCCTGGGGTCGTGGGGACGACCCTATAGTCGTCGGACATGTCGGCGGCTGGGCAACATTGGACAGTGGTCGTGGGGACGACCCTATAGTCGTCGGACATGTCGGCGGCAGGGCAACTTTGGCCCGTGGTCGTGGGGACGACCCTATAGTCGTCGGACATGTCGGCGGCAGGGCAACTTTGGCCCGAGGTCTTGGGGACGACCCTATAGTCGTCGGACATGTCGGTGACTGGCCAACCTAGTCCCGGGTTCGTGGGGACGACCCTATAGTCGTCGGACAAGTCGGCGGCGGGCCAACCTACTCCCGGGGTCGTGGGGACGACCCTATAGTCGTCGGACAAGTCGGCGGCGGGCCAACCTACTCCCGGGGTCGTGGGGACGACCCTATAGTCGTCGGACAAGTCGGCGGCGGGCCAACCTAGTCCCGGGGTCGTGGGGACGACCCTATAGTCGTCGGACAAGTCGGCGGCCGGCCAACCTAGTCCTGGGGTCGTGGGGACGACCCTATAGTCGTCGGACATGTCGGCGGCTGGGCAACATTGGACAGTGGTCTTGGGGACGACCCTATAGTCGTCGGACATGTCGGTGACTGGCCAACCTAGTCCCGGGTTCGTGGGGACGACCCTATAGTCGGCGGACAAGTCGGCGGCGGGCCAACCTACTGCCGGGGTCGTGGGGACGAACCTATAGTCGTCGGACATGGCGGTGGCGGGCCAATCTAGTCCCGGGGTCGTGGGGACGACCCTATAGTCGTCGGACATGTCGGCGGCTGGCCAACTTTGGCCCGGGGCGTGGGGACGACCCTATAGACGTCGGACATGTCGGCGGCGGGCCAATCTTGCCCCGGGGTCGTGGGGACGACCCTATAGTCGTCGGACATGTCGGCGGCTGGCCAACTTTGGCCAGTGGTCGTAGGGACGACCCTATAGTCGTCGGACAAGTCGGCGGCGGGCCAACCTACTCCCGGGGTCGTGGGGACGAACCTATAGTCGTCGGACATGGCGGTGGAGGGCCAATCTAGTCCCGGGGTCGTGGGGACGACCCTATAGTCGTCGGACATGTCGGCGGCTGGCCAACTTTGGCCCGGGGCGTGGGGACGACCCTATAGACGTCGGACATGTCGGCGGCGGGCCAACCTAGTCCCGGGGTCCTGGGGACGACCGTATAGTCGTCGGACATGACGGTGGCGGGCCAATCTAGTCCCGGGGTCGTGGGGACGACCCTATAGTCGTCGGACAAGTCGGCAGCGGGCCAACCTAGTCCCGGGGTCGTGGAGACGGCCCCTATAGTCGTCGGACATGACGGTGGCGGGCCAATCTAGTCCCGGGGTCGTGGGGACGACCCTATAGTCGTCGGACATGTCGGCGGCTGGCCAACTTTGGCCCGGGGCGTGGGGACGACCCTATAGACGTCGGACATGTCGGCGGCGGGCTAATCTTGCCCCGGGGTCGTGGGAACGACCCTATAGTCGTCGGACATGTCGGCGGCTGGCCAACTTTGGCCAGTGGTCGTGGGGACGACCCTATAGTCGTCGGACAAGTCAGCGGCGGGCCAACCTACTCCCGGGGTCGTGGGGACGAACCTATAGTCGTCGGACATGACGGTGGCGGGCCAATCTTGCCCCGGGGTCGTGGGGACGACCCTATAGTCGTCGGACATGTCGGCGGCTGGCCAACTTTGGCCAGTGGTCGTGGGGACGACCCTATAGTCGTCGGACAAGTCGGCGGCGGGCCAACCTACTCCCGGGGTCGTGGGGACGAACCTATAGTCGTCAGACATGACGGTGGCGGGCCAATCATGCCCCGGGGTCGTGGGGACGACCGTATAGACGTCGGACATGTCGGCGGCGGGCCAACCTAGTCACGGGGTCGTGGGGACGACCCTATAGTCGTCGGACATGTCGGCGGCTGGCCAACCTATTCTCGTGGTCGTGGGGACGACCCCATAGTCGTAGGACACGTCGGCGGCGGGCCAATCTTGCCCCGGGGTCGTGGGGACGACCGTATAGACGTCGGACATGTCGGCGGCGGGCCAACCTAGTCCCGGGGTCGTGGGGACGACCCTATAGTCGTCGGACATGTCGGCGGCTGGCCAACCTATTCTCGTGGTCGTGGGGACGACCCCATAGTCGTAGGACACGTCGGCGGCGGGCCAACCTAGTCCCGGGGTCGAGGGGACGACCGTATAGTCGTCGGACATGACGGTGGCGGGCCAATCTTGTCCCGGGGTCGTGGGGACGACCCTATAGTCGTCGGACATTTCGACGGCGGGCCGACCTAGTCCCGGGGTCGTGGGGACGGCCCTATAGTCGTCGGACAAGTCGGCGGCCGGCCAACCTAGTCCTGGGGTCGTGGGGACGACCCTATAGTCGTCGGACATGTCGGCGGCTGGGCAACATTGGACAGTGGTCGTGGGGACGACCCTATAGTCGTCGGACATGTCGGCGGCAGGGCAACTTTGGCCCGTGGTCGTGGGGACGACCCTATAGTCGTCGGACATGTCGGCGGCAGGGCAACTTTGGCCCGTGGTCGTGGGGACGACCCTATAGTCGTCGGACATGTCGGCGGCTGGGCAACATTGGACAGTGGTCATGGGAACGACCCTATAGTCGTCGGACATGACGGTGGCGGGCCAATCTAGTCCCGGGGTCGTGGGGACGACCCTATAGTCGTCGGACATGTCGGCGGCTGGCCATCTTTGGCACGGGGCGTGGGGACGACCCTATAGTCGTCGGACATGTCGGCGGCTGGGCAACTTTGGCCAGTGGTCGTGGGGACGACCCTATAGTCGTCGGACAAGTCGGCGGCGGGCCAACCTAGTCCCGGGGTCGTGGAGACGGCCCTATAGTCGTCGGACATGACGGTGGCGGGCCAATCTAGTCCCGGGGTCGTGGGGACGACCCTATAGTCGTCGGACATGTCGGCGGCTGGCCAACTTTGGCCCGGGCGTGGGGACGACCCTATAGACGTCGGACATGTCGGCGGCGGGCCAACCTAGTCCCGTGGTCGTGGGGACGACCCTATAGTCGTCGGATATGACGGTGCCGGGGCAATCTAGCCCGGGGGTCGTGGGGACGACCCTATAGACGTCGGACATGTCGGCGGCGGGCCAACCTAGTCCCGTGGTCGTGGGGACGACCCTATAGTCGTCGGACATGTCGGCGGCTGGCCAACCTAGTCCCGGGGTCGTGGAGACGACCCTATAGTCGTCGGACATGACGGTGCCGGGGCAATCTAGCCCGGGGGTTGTGGGGACGACCCTATAGACGTCGGACATGTCGGCGGCGGGCCAACCTAGTCCCGTGGTCGTGGGGACGACCCTATAGTCGTCGGACATGTCGGCGGCTGGCCAACCTAGTCCCGGGGTCGTGGAGACGACCCTATAGTCGTAGGACATTTCGGCGGCGGGCCAACCTAGTCCCGGGGTCGTGGGGACGACCGTATAGTCTTCGGACATGACGGTGGCGGGCCAATCTAGTCCCGGGGTCGTGGGGACGACCCTATAGTCGTCGGACATGTCGGCGGCTGGCCATCTTTGGCCCGGGGCGTGGGTACGACCCTATAGTCGTCGGACATGTCGGCGGCTGGCCAACTTTGGCCAGTGGTCGTGGGGACGACCCTATACTCGTCGGACAAGTCGGCGGCGGGCCAACATAGTCCCGGGGTCGTGGAGACGGCCCTATAGTCGTCGGACATGACGGTGGCGGGCCAATCTAGTCCCGGGGTCGTGGGGACGACCCTATAGTCGTCGGACATGTCGGCGGCTGGCCAACTTTGGCCCGGGGCGTGGGGACGACCCTATAGACGTCGGACATGTCGGCGGCGGGCCAACCTAGTCCCGTGGTCGTGGGGACGACCCTATAGTCGTCGGACATGTCGGCGGCTGGCCAACCAAGTCCCGGGGTCGTGGAGACGACCCTATAGTCGTAGGACAAGTCGGCGGCGGGCCAACCTAGTCCCGGGGTCGTGGGGACGACCCTATAGTCGTCGGACATGACGGTGCCGGGGCAATCTAGCCCCGGGGTCGTGGGGACGACCCTATAGACGTCGGACATGTCGGCGGCTGGCCAACCTAGTCCCGGGGTGGTAGGGACGACCCTATAGACGTCGGACATGTCGGCGGCGGGCCAACCTAGTCCCGTGGTCGTGGGGACGACCCTATAGTCGTCGGACATGTCGGCGGCTGGCCAACCTAGTCCCGGGGTCGTGGAGACGACCCTATAGTCGTAGGACATTTCGGCGGCGGGCCAACCTAGTCCCGGGGTCGTGGGGACGACCGTATAGTCGTCGGACATGACGGTGGCGGGCCAATCTAGTCCCGGGGTCGTGGGGACGACCCTATAGTCGTCGGGCATGTCGGCGGCAGGCCATCTTTGGCCCGGGGCGTGGGTACGACCCTATAGTCGTCGGACATGTCGGCGGCTGGCCAACTTTGGCCAGTGGTCGTGGGGACGACCCTATACTCGTCGGACAAGTCGGCGGCGGGCCAACCTAGTCCCGGGGTCGTGGAGACGGCCCTATAGTCGTCGGACATGACGGTGGCGGGCCAATCTAGTCCCAGGGACGTGGGGACGACCCTATAGTCGTCGGACATGTCGGCGGCTGGCCAACTTTGGCCCGGGGCGTGGGGACGACCCTATAGACGTCGGACATGTCGGCGGCGGGCCAACCTACTCCCGGGGTCGTGGGGACGAACCTATAGTCGTCAGACATGACGGTGGCGGGCCAATCATGCCCCGGGGTCGTGGGGACGACCGTATAGACGTCGGACATGTCGGCGGCGGGCCAACCTAGTCCCGGGGTCGTGGGGACGACCCTATAGTCGTCGGACATGTCGGCGGCTGGCCAACCTATTCTCGTGGTCGTGGGGACGACCCCATAGTCGTAGGACACGTCGGCGGCGGGCCAATCTTGCCCCGGGGTCGTGGGGACAACCGTATAGACGTCGGACATGTCGGCGGCGGGCCAACCTAGTCCCGGGGTCGTGGGGACGACCCTATAGTCGTCGGACATTTCGACGGCGGGCCGACCTAGTCCCGGGGTCGTGGGGACGACCCTATAGTCGTCGGACAAGTCGGCGGCCGGCCAACCTAGTCCTGGGGTCGTGGGGACGACCCTATAGTCGTCGGACATGTCGGCGGCTGGGCAACATTGGACAGTGGTCGTGGGGACGACCCTATAGTCGTCGGACATGTCGGCGGCAGGGCAACTTTGGCCCGTGGTCGTGGGGACGACCCTATAGTCGTCGGACATGTCGGCGGCAGGGCAACTTTGGCCCGAGGTCTTGGGGACGACCCTATAGTCGTCGGACATGTCGGTGACTGGCCAACCTAGTCCCGGGTTCGTGGGGACGACCCTATAGTCGTCGGACAAGTCGGCGGCGGGCCAACCTACTCCCGGGGTCGTGGGGACGACCCTATAGTCGTCGGACAAGTCGGCGGCGGGCCAACCTACTCCCGGGGTCGTGGGGACGACCCTATAGTCGTCGGACAAGTCGGCGGCGGGCCAACCTAGTCCCGGGGTCGTGGGGACGACCCTATAGTCGTCGGACAAGTCGGCGGCCGGCCAACCTAGTCCTGGGGTCGTGGGGACGACCCTATAGTCGTCGGACATGTCGGCGGCTGGGCAACATTGGACAGTGGTCTTGGGGACGACCCTATAGTCGTCGGACATGTCGGTGACTGGCCAACCTAGTCCCGGGTTCGTGGGGACGACCCTATAGTCGGCGGACAAGTCGGCGGCGGGCCAACCTACTCCCGGGGTCGTGGGGACGAACCTATAGTCGTCGGACATGGCGGTGGCGGGCCAATCTAGTCCCGGGGTCGTGGGGACGACCCTATAGTCGTCGGACATGTCGGCGGCTGGCCAACTTTGGCCCGGGGCGTGGGGACGACCCTATAGACGTCGGACATGTCGGCGGCGGGCCAATCTTGCCCCGGGGTCGTGGGGACGACCCTATAGTCGTCGGACATGTCGGCGGCTGGCCAACTTTGGCCAGTGGTCGTAGGGACGACCCTATAGTCGTCGGACAAGTCGGCGGCGGGCCAACCTACTCCCGGGGTCGTGGGGACGAACCTATAGTCGTCGGACATGGCGGTGGAGGGCCAATCTAGTCCCGGGGTCGTGGGGACGACCCTATAGTCGTCGGACATGTCGGCGGCTGGCCAACTTTGGCCCGGGGCGTGGGGACGACCCTATAGACGTCGGACATGTCGGCGGCGGGCCAACCTAGTCCCGGGGTCCTGGGGACGACCGTATAGTCGTCGGACATGACGGTGGCGGGCCAATCTAGTCCCGGGGTCGTGGGGACGACCCTATAGTCGTCGGACAAGTCGGCAGCGGGCCAACCTAGTCCCGGGGTCGTGGAGACGGCCCTATAGTCGTCGGACATGACGGTGGCGGGCCAATCTAGTCCCGGGGTCGTGGGGACGACCCTATAGTCGTCGGACATGTCGGCGGCTGGCCAACTTTGGCCCGGGGCGTGGGGACGACCCTATAGACGTCGGACATGTCGGCGGCGGGCTAATCTTGCCCCGGGGTCGTGGGAACGACCCTATAGTCGTCGGACATGTCGGCGGCTGGCCAACTTTGGCCAGTGGTCGTGGGGACGACCCTATAGTCGTCGGACAAGTCAGCGGCGGGCCAACCTACTCCCGGGGTCGTGGGGACGAACCTATAGTCGTCGGACATGACGGTGGCGGGCCAATCTTGCCCCGGGGTCGTGGGGACGACCCTATAGTCGTCGGACATGTCGGCGGCTGGCCAACTTTGGCCAGTGGTCGTGGGGACGACCCTATAGTCGTCGGACAAGTCGGCGGCGGGCCAACCTACTCCCGGGGTCGTGGGGACGAACCTATAGTCGTCAGACATGACGGTGGCGGGCCAATCATGCCCCGGGGTCGTGGGGACGACCGTATAGACGTCGGACATGTCGGCGGCGGGCCAACCTAGTCACGGGGTCGTGGGGACGACCCTATAGTCGTCGGACATGTCGGCGGCTGGCCAACCTATTCTCGTGGTCGTGGGGACGACCCCATAGTCGTAGGACACGTCGGCGGCGGGCCAATCTTGCCCCGGGGTCGTGGGGACGACCGTATAGACGTCGGACATGTCGGCGGCGGGCCAACCTAGTCCCGGGGTCGTGGGGACGACCCTATAGTCGTCGGACATGTCGGCGGCTGGCCAACCTATTCTCGTGGTCGTGGGGACGACCCCATAGTCGTAGGACACGTCGGCGGCGGGCCAACCTAGTCCCGGGGTCGAGGGGACGACCGTATAGTCGTCGGACATGACGGTGGCGGGCCAATCTTGTCCCGGGGTCGTGGGGACGACCCTATAGTCGTCGGACATTTCGACGGCGGGCCGACCTAGTCCCGGGGTCGTGGGGACGGCCCTATAGTCGTCGGACAAGTCGGCGGCCGGCCAACCTAGTCCTGGGGTCGTGGGGACGACCCTATAGTTGTCGGACATGTCGGCGGCTGGGCAACATTGGACAGTGGTCGTGGGGACGACCCTATTGTCGTCGGACATGTCGGCGGCAGGGCAACTTTGGCCCGTGGTCGTGGGGACGACCCTATAGTCGTCGGACATGTCGGCGGCAGGGCAACTTTGGCCCGTGGTCGTGGGGACGACCCTATAGTCGTCGGACATGTCGGCGGCTGGGCAACATTGGACAGTGGTCATGGGAACGACCCTATAGTCGTCGGACATGACGGTGGCGGGCCAATCTAGTCCCGGGGTCGTGGGGACGACCCTATAGTCGTCGGACATGTCGGCGGCTGGCCATCTTTGGCACGGGGCGTGGGGACGACCCTATAGTCGTCGGACATGTCGGCGGCTGGGCAACTTTGGCCAGTGGTCGTGGGGACGACCCTATAGTCGTCGGACAAGTCGGCGGCGGGCCAACCTAGTCCCGGGGTCGTGGAGACGGCCCTATAGTCGTCGGACATGACGGTGGCGGGCCAATCTAGTCCCGGGGTCGTGGGGACGACCCTATAGTCGTCGGACATGTCGGCGGCTGGCCAACTTTGGCCCGGGCGTGGGGACGACCCTATAGACGTCGGACATGTCGGCGGCGGGCCAACCTAGTCCCGTGGTCGTGGGGACGACCCTATAGTCGTCGGATATGACGGTGCCGGGGCAATCTAGCCCGGGGGTCGTGGGGACGACCCTATAGACGTCGGACATGTCGGCGGCGGGCCAACCTAGTCCCGTGGTCGTGGGGACGACCCTATAGTCGTCGGACATGTCGGCGGCTGGCCAACCTAGTCCCGGGGTCGTGGAGACGACCCTATAGTCGTCGGACATGACGGTGCCGGGGCAATCTAGCCCGGGGGTTGTGGGGACGACCCTATAGACGTCGGACATGTCGGCGGCGGGCCAACCTAGTCCCGTGGTCGTGGGGACGACCCTATAGTCGTCGGACATGTCGGCGGCTGGCCAACCTAGTCCCGGGGTCGTGGAGACGACCCTATAGTCGTAGGACATTTCGGCGGCGGGCCAACCTAGTCCCGGGGTCGTGGGGACGACCGTATAGTCTTCGGACATGACGGTGGCGGGCCAATCTAGTCCCGGGGTCGTGGGGACGACCCTATAGTCGTCGGACATGTCGGCGGCTGGCCATCTTTGGCCCGGGGCGTGGGTACGACCCTATAGTCGTCGGACATGTCGGCGGCTGGCCAACTTTGGCCAGTGGTCGTGGGGACGACCCTATACTCGTCGGACGAGTCGGCGGCGGGCCAACATAGTCCCGGGGTCGTGGAGACGGCCCTATAGTCGTCGGACATGACGGTGGCGGGCCAATCTAGTCCCGGGGTCGTGGGGACGACCCTATAGTCGTCGGACATGTCGGCGGCTGGCCAACTTTGGCCCGGGGCGTGGGGACGACCCTATAGACGTCGGACATGTCGGCGGCGGGCCAACCTAGTCCCGTGGTCGTGGGGACGACCCTATAGTCGTCGGACATGTCGGCGGCTGGCCAACCAAGTCCCGGGGTCGTGGAGACGACCCTATAGTCGTAGGACAAGTCGGCGGCGGGCCAACCTAGTCCCGGGGTCGTGGGGACGACCCTATAGTCGTCGGACATGACGGTGCCGGGGCAATCTAGCCCCGGGGTCGTGGGGACGACCCTATAGACGTCGGACATGTCGGCGGCTGGCCAACCTAGTCCCGGGGTGGTAGGGACGACCCTATAGACGTCGGACATGTCGGCGGCGGGCCAACCTAGTCCCGTGGTCGTGGGGACGACCCTATAGTCGTCGGACATGTCGGCGGCTGGCCAACCTAGTCCCGGGGTCGTGGAGACGACCCTATAGTCGTAGGACATTTCGGCGGCGGGCCAACCTAGTCCCGGGGTCGTGGGGACGACCGTATAGTCGTCGGACATGACGGTGGCGGGCCAATCTAGTCCCGGGGTCGTGGGGACGACCCTATAGTCGTCGGGCATGTCGGCGGCAGGCCATCTTTGGCCCGGGGCGTGGGTACGACCCTATAGTCGTCGGACATGTCGGCGGCTGGCCAACTTTGGCCAGTGGTCGTGGGGACGACCCTATACTCGTCGGACAAGTCGGCGGCGGGCCAACCTAGTCCCGGGGTCGTGGAGACGGCCCTATAGTCGTCGGACATGACGGTGGCGGGCCAATCTAGTCCCAGGGACGTGGGGACGACCCTATAGTCGTCGGACATGTCGGCGGCTGGCCAACTTTGGCCCGGGGCGTGGGGACGACCCTATAGACGTCGGACATGTCGGCGGCGGGCCAACCTAGTCCCGTGGTCGTGGGGACGACCCTATAGTCGTCGGACATGTCGGCGGCTGGCCAACCTAGTCCCGGGGTCGTGGAGACGACCCTATAGTCGTAGGACAAGACGGCGGCGGGCCAACCTAGTCCCGGGGTCGTGGGGACGACCCTATAGTCGTCGGACATGACGGTGCCGGGGCAATCTAGCCCCTGGGTCGTGGGGACGACCCTATAGACGTCGGACATGTCGGCGGCTGGCCAACCTAGTCCCGGGGTTGTAGGGACGACCCTATAGTCGTCGGACAAGTCGGCGGCGGGCCAATCTATTCCCGTGGTCTTGGGGACGACCGTATAGTCGTCGGACATGTCGGCGGCTGGCCAACCTAGTCCCGGGGTCGTGGGGACGACCGTATAGTCGTCGGACAAGTCGGCGGCGGGCCAACCTAGACCTGGGGTCGCGGGGACGACCCTATAGTCGTCGGACATGTCGGCGGCAGGGCAACTTTGGCCCGTGGTCTTGGGGACGACCCTATAGTCGTCGGACATGTCGGTGACTGGCCAACCTAGTCCCGGGGTCGTGGGGACGACCCTATAGTCGTCGGACATGTCGGCGGCAGGGCAACTTTGGCCCGTGGTCGTGGGGACGACCCTATAGACGTCGGACAAGTCGGCGGCGGGCCAACCTAGTCCCGGGGTCGTGGAGACGGCCCTATAGTCGTCGGACATGACGGTGGCGGGCCAACCTATTCTCGTGGTCGTGGGGACGACCCCATAGTCGTAGGACACGTCGGCGGCGGGCCAACCTAGACCTGGGGTCGCGGGGACGACCCTATAGTCGTCGGACATGTCGGCGGCAGGGCAACTTTGGCCCGTGGTCTTGGGGACGACCCTATAGTCGTCGGACATGTCGGTGACTGGCCAACCTAGTCCCGGGGTGGTGGGGACGAACCTATAGTCGTCGGCCATGTCGGCGGCTGGCCAACTTTGGCTCGGGGCGTGGGGACGACCCTATAGACGTCGGACAAGTCGGCGGCGGGCCAACCTAGTCCCGTGGTCGTGGGGACGACCGTATAGTCGTCGGACAAGTCGGCGGCGGGCCAACCTAGACCTGGGGTCGCGGGGACGACCCTATAGTCGTCGGACATGTCGGTGACTGGCCAACCTAGTCCCGGGTTCGTGGGGACGACCCTATAGTCGTCGGACAAGTCGGCGGCGGGCCAACCTACTCCCGGGGTCGTGGGGACGACCCTATAGTCGTCGGACAAGTCGGCGGCGGGCCAACCTAGTCCCGGGGTCGTGGGGACGACCGTATAGTCGTCGGACATGACGGTGGCGGGCCAATCTAGTCCCGGGGTCGTGGGGACGTCCCTATAGTCGTCGGACATGTCGGCGGCTGGCCATCTTTGGCCCGGGGCGTGGGGACGACCCTATAGTCGTCGGAAATGTCGGCGGCTGGGCAACTTTGGCCAGTGGTCTTGGGGACGACCCTATAGTCGTCGGACAAGTCGGCGGCGGGCCAACCTAGTCCCGGGGTCGTGGAGACGGCCCTATAGTCGTCGGACATGACGGTGGCGGGCCAATCTAGTCCCGGGGTCGTGGGGACGACCCTATAGTCGTCGGACATGTCGGCGGCTGGCCAACATTGGCCCGGGGCGTGGGGACGACCCTATAGACGGCGGACATGTCGGCGGCGGGCCAACCTAGTCCCGTGGTCGTGGGGACGACCCTATAGTCGTCGGACAAGTCGGCGGCGGGCCAACCTAGTCCCGGGGTCGTGGGGACGACCCTATAGTGGTCGAACATGTCGGCGGCTGGCCAACCTATTCTCGTGGTCGTGGGGACGACCCCATTGTCGTAGGACACGTC
Source organism: Andrena fulva (assembly GCA_946251845.1). NCBI lineage: Eukaryota > Metazoa > Arthropoda > Insecta > Hymenoptera > Andrenidae > Andrena > Andrena fulva. The sequence goes on along the minus strand of CAMITZ010000116.1, from coordinate 142,707 downwards.
GGCGGCGGGCCAATCTTGCCCCGGGGTCGTGGGGACGACCGTATAGACGTCGGACATGTCGGCGGCGGGCCAACCTATTCCCGTGGTCGTGGGGACGACCCTATAGTCGTCGGACATGTCGGCGGCTGGCCAACCTATTCTCGTGGTCGTGGGGACGACCCCATAGTCGTAGGACACGTCGTCGGCGGGCCAACCTAGTCCCGGGGTCGAGGGGACGACCGTATAGTCGTCGGACATGACGGTGGCGGGCCAATCTTGTCCCGGGGTCGTGGGGACGACCCTATAGTCGTCGGGCATTTCGGCGGCTGGCCAACTTTGGCTCGGGGCGTGGGGACGACCCTATAGTCGTCGGACATGTCGGCGGCGGGCCAACCTAGTCCCGGGGTGGTAGGGACGACCCTATAGTCGTCGGACATGTCGGCGGCTGGGCAACTTTGGCCAGTGGTCGTGGGGACGACCCTATAGTCGTCGGACATGTCGGCGGCAGGCCAACGTATGCCCAGGGTCGTAGGGACGATCCTATAGTCGTCGGACATGACGGTGGCGGGCCAATCTTGCCCCGGGGTCGTGGGGACGACCCTATAGTCGTCGGACATGTCGGCGGCTGGCCAACTTTGGCCAGTGGTCGTGGGGACGACCCTATAGTCGACGGACAAGTCGGCGGCGGGCCAACCTACTCCCGGGGTCGTGGGGACGAACCTATAGTCGTCAGACATGACGGTGGCGGGCCAATCATGCCCCGGGGTCGTGGGGACGACCGTATAGACGTCGGACATGTCGGCGGCGGGCCAACCTAGTCCCGGGGTCGTGGGGACGACCCTATAGTCGTCGGACATGTCGGCGGCTGGCCAACCTATTCTCGTGGTCGTGGGGACGACCCCATAGTCGTAGGACACGTCGGCGGCGGGCCAATCTTGCCCCGGGGTCGTGGGGACAACCGTATAGACGTCGGACATGTCGGCGGCGGGCCAACCTAGTCCCGGGGTCGTGGGGACGACCCTATAGTCGTCGGACATTTCGACGGCGGGCCGACCTAGTCCCGGGGTCGTGGGGACGACCCTATAGTCGTCGGACAAGTCGGCGGCCGGCCAACCTAGTCCTGGGGTCGTGGGGACGACCCTATAGTCGTCGGACATGTCGGCGGCTGGGCAACATTGGACAGTGGTCGTGGGGACGACCCTATAGTCGTCGGACATGTCGGCGGCAGGGCAACTTTGGCCCGTGGTCGTGGGGACGACCCTATAGTCGTCGGACATGTCGGCGGCAGGGCAACTTTGGCCCGAGGTCTTGGGGACGACCCTATAGTCGTCGGACATGTCGGTGACTGGCCAACCTAGTCCCGGGTTCGTGGGGACGACCCTATAGTCGTCGGACAAGTCGGCGGCGGGCCAACCTACTCCCGGGGTCGTGGGGACGACCCTATAGTCGTCGGACAAGTCGGCGGCGGGCCAACCTACTCCCGGGGTCGTGGGGACGACCCTATAGTCGTCGGACAAGTCGGCGGCGGGCCAACCTAGTCCCGGGGTCGTGGGGACGACCCTATAGTCGTCGGACAAGTCGGCGGCCGGCCAACCTAGTCCTGGGGTCGTGGGGACGACCCTATAGTCGTCGGACATGTCGGCGGCTGGGCAACATTGGACAGTGGTCTTGGGGACGACCCTATAGTCGTCGGACATGTCGGTGACTGGCCAACCTAGTCCCGGGTTCGTGGGGACGACTCTATAGTCGTCGGACAAGTCGGCGGCGGGCCAACCTACTCCCGGGGTCGTGGGGACGAACCTATAGTCGTCGGACATGGCGGTGGCGGGCCAATCTAGTCCCGGGGTCGTGGGGACGACCCTATAGTCGTCGGACATGTCGGCGGCTGGCCAACTTTGGCCCGGGGCGTGGGGACGACCCTATAGACGTCGGACATGTCGGCGGCGGGCCAATCTTGCCCCGGGGTCGTGGGGACGACCCTATAGTCGTCGGACATGTCGGCGGCTGGCCAACTTTGGCCAGTGGTCGTAGGGACGACCCTATAGTCGTCGGACAAGTCGGCGGCGGGCCAACCTACTCCCGGGGTCGTGGGGACGAACCTATAGTCGTCGGACATGGCGGTGGAGGGCCAATCTAGTCCCGGGGTCGTGGGGACGACCCTATAGTCGTCGGACATGTCGGCGGCTGGCCAACTTTGGCCCGGGGCGTGGGGACGACCCTATAGACGTCGGACATGTCGGCGGCGGGCCAACCTAGTCCCGGGGTCCTGGGGACGACCGTATAGTCGTCGGACATGACGGTGGCGGGCCAATCTAGTCCCGGGGTCGTGGGGACGACCCTATAGTCGTCGGACAAGTCGGCAGCGGGCCAACCTAGTCCCGGGGTCGTGGAGACGGCCCTATAGTCGTCGGACATGACGGTGGCGGGCCAATCTAGTCCCGGGGTCGTGGGGACGACCCTATAGTCGTCGGACATGTCGGCGGCTGGCCAACTTTGGCCCGGGGCGTGGGGACGACCCTATAGACGTCGGACATGTCGGCGGCGGGCTAATCTTGCCCCGGGGTCGTGGGAACGACCCTATAGTCGTCGGACATGTCGGCGGCTGGCCAACTTTGGCCAGTGGTCGTGGGGACGACCCTATAGTCGTCGGACAAGTCAGCGGCGGGCCAACCTACTCCCGGGGTCGTGGGGACGAACCTATAGTCGTCGGACATGACGGTGGCGGGCCAATCTTGCCCCGGGGTCGTGGGGACGACCCTATAGTCGTCGGACATGTCGGCGGCTGGCCAACTTTGGCCAGTGGTCGTGGGGACGACCCTATAGTCGTCGGACAAGTCGGCGGCGGGCCAACCTACTCCCGGGGTCGTGGGGACGAACCTATAGTCGTCAGACATGACGGTGGCGGGCCAATCATGCCCCGGGGTCGTGGGGACGACCGTATAGACGTCGGACATGTCGGCGGCGGGCCAACCTAGTCACGGGGTCGTGGGGACGACCCTATAGTCGTCGGACATGTCGGCGGCTGGCCAACCTATTCTCGTGGTCGTGGGGACGACCCCATAGTCGTAGGACACGTCGGCGGCGGGCCAATCTTGCCCCGGGGTCGTGGGGACGACCGTATAGACGTCGGACATGTCGGCGGCGGGCCAACCTAGTCCCGGGGTCGTGGGGACGACCCTATAGTCGTCGGATATGTCGGCGGCTGGCCAACCTATTCTCGTGGTCGTGGGGACGACCCCATAGTCGTAGGACACGTCGGCGGCGGGCCAACCTAGTCCCGGGGTCGAGGGGACGACCGTATAGTCGTCGGACATGACGGTGGCGGGCCAATCTTGTCCCGGGGTCGTGGGGACGACCCTATAGTCGTCGGACATTTCGACGGCGGGCCGACCTAGTCCCGGGGTCGTGGGGACGGCCCTATAGTCGTCGGACAAGTCGGCGGCCGGCCAACCTAGTCCTGGGGTCGTGGGGACGACCCTATAGTCGTCGGACATGTCGGCGGCTGGGCAACATTGGACAGTGGTCGTGGGGACGACCCTATAGTCGTCGGACATGTCGGCGGCAGGGCAACTTTGGCCCGTGGTCGTGGGGACGACCCTATAGTCGTCGGACATGTCGGCGGCAGGGCAACTTTGGCCCGAGGTCTTGGGGACGACCCTATAGTCGTCGGACATGTCGGCGGCAGGGCAACTTTGGCCCGTGGTCGTGGGGACGACCCTATAGTCGTCGGACATGTCGGTGACTGGCCAACCTAGTCCCGGGTTCGTGGGGACGACCCTATAGTCGTCGGACAAGTCGGCGGCGGGCCAACCTACTCCCGGGGTCGTGGGGACGAACCTATAGTCGTCAGACATGACGGTGGCGGGCCAATCATGCCCCGGGGTCGTGGGGACGACCGTATAGACGTCGGACATGTCGGCGGCGGGCCAACCTAGTCCCGGGGTCGTGGGGAAGACCCTATAGTCGTCGGACATGTCGGCGGCGGGCCAACCTACTCCCGGGGTCGTGGGGACGACCCTATAGTCGTCGGACAAGTCGGCGGCGGGCCAACCTACTCCCGGGGTCGTGGGGACGACCCTATAGTCGTCGGACAAGTCGGCGGCGGGCCAACCTAGTCCCGGGGTCGTGGGGACGACCCTATAGTCGCCGGACATGTCGGCGGCAGGGCAACTATGGCCCGTGGTCGTGGGGACGACCCTATAGTCGTCGGATATGTCGGCGGCAGGGCAACTTTGGCCCGTGGTCGTGGGGACGACCCTATAGTCGTCGGACATGTCGGCGGCAGGGCAACTTTGGCCCGTGGTCTTGGGGACGACCCTATAGTCGTCGGACATGTCGGTGACTGGCCAACCTAGTCCCGGGTTCGTGGGGACGACCCTATAGTCGTCGGACAAGTCGGCGGCGGGCCAACCTACTCCCGGGGTCGTAGGGACGAACCTATAGTCGTCAGACATGACGGTGGCGGGCCAATCATGCCCCGGGGTCGTGGGGACGACCGTATAGACGTCGGACATGTCGGCGGCGGGCCAACCTAGTCCCGGGGTCGTGGGGACGACCCTATAGTCGTCGGACATGTCGGCGGCTGGCCAACCTATTCTCGTGGTCGTGGGGACGACCCCATAGTCGTAGGACACGTCGGCGGCGGGCCAACCTAGTCCCGGGGTCGAGGGGACGACCGTATAGTCGTCGGACATGACGGTGGCGGGCCAATCTTGTCCCGGGGTCGTGGGGACGACCCTATAGTCGTCGGACATTTCGACGGCGGGCCGACCTAGTCCCGGGGTCGTGGGGACGACCCTATAGTCGTCGGACAAGTCGGCGGCCGGCCAACCTAGTCCTGGGGTCGTGGGGACGACCCTATAGTCGTCGGACATGTCGGCGGCTGGGCAACATTGGACAGTGGTCGTGGGGACGACCCTATAGTCGTCGGACATGTCGGCGGCAGGGCAACTTTGGCCCGAGGTCTTGGGGACGACCCTATAGTCGTCGGACATGTCGGCGGCAGGGCAACTTTGGCCCGTGGTCGTGGGGACGACCCTATAGTCGTCGGACATGTCGGTGACTGGCCAACCTAGTCCCGGGTTCGTGGGGACGACCCTATAGTCGTCGGACAAGTCGGCGGCGGGCCAACCTACTCCCGGGGTCGTGGGGACGAACCTATAGTCGTCAGACATGACGGTGGCGGGCCAATCATGCCCCGGGGTCGTGGGGACGACCGTATAGACGTCGGACATGTCGGCGGCGGGCCAACCTAGTCCCGGGGTCGTGGGGACGACCCTATAGTCGTCGGACATGTCGGCGGCGGGCCAACCTACTCCCGGGGTCGTGGGGACGACCCTATAGTCGTCGGACAAGTCGGCGGCGGGCCAACCTACTCCCGGGGTCGTGGGGACGACCCTATAGTCGTCGGACAAGTCGGCGGCGGGCCAACCTAGTCCCGGGGTCGTGGGGACGACCCTATAGTCGCCGGACATGTCGGCGGCAGGGCAACTTTGGCCCGTGGTCGTGGGGACGACCCTATAGTCGTCGGATATGTCGGCGGCAGGGCAACTTTGGCCCGTGGTCGTGGGGACGACCCTATAGTCGTCGGACATGTCGGCGGCAGGGCAACTTTGGCCCGTGGTCTTGGGGACGACCCTATAGTCGTCGGACATGTCGGTGACTGGCCAACCTAGTCCCGGGTTCGTGGGGACGACCCTATAGTCGTCGGACAAGTCGGCGGCGGGCCAACCTACTCCCGGGGTCGTGGGGACGAACCTATAGTCGTCAGACATGACGGTGGCGGGCCAATCATGCCCCGGGGTCGTGGGGACGACCGTATAGACGTCGGACATGTCGGCGGCGGGCCAACCTAGTCCCGGGGTCGTGGGGACGACCCTATAGTCGTCGGACATGTCGGCGGCTGGCCAACCTATTCTCGTGGTCGTGGGGACGACCCCATAGTCGTAGGACACGTCGGCGGCGGGCCAACCTAGTCCCGGGGTCGAGGGGACGACCGTATAGTCGTCGGACATGACGGTGGCGGGCCAATCTTGTCCCGGGGTCGTGGGGACGACCCTATAGTCGTCGGACATTTCGACGGCGGGCCGACCTAGTCCCGGGGTCGTGGGGACGACCCTATAGTCGTCGGACAAGTCGGCGGCCGGCCAACCTAGTCCTGGGGTCGTGGGGACGACCCTATAGTCGTCGGACATGTCGGCGGCTGGGCAACATTGGACAGTGGTCGTGGGGACGACCCTATAGTCGTCGGACATGTCGGCGGCAAGGCAACTTTGGCCCGTGGTCGTGGGGACGACCCTATAGTCGTCGGACATGTCGGCGGCAGGGCAACTTTGGCCCGAGGTCTTGGGGACGACCCTATAGTCGTCGGACATGTCGGTGACTGGCCAACCTAGTCCCGGGTTCGTGGGGACGACCCTATAGTCGTCGGACAAGTCGGCGGCGGGCCAACCTACTCCCGGGGTCGTGGGGACGACCCTATAGTCGTCGGACAAGTCGGCGGCGGGCCAACCTACTCCCGGGGTCGTGGGGACGACCCTATAGTCGTCGGACAAGTCGGCGGCGGGCCAACCTAGTCCCGGGGTCGTGGGGACGACCCTATAGTCGCCGGACATGTCGGCGGCAGGGCAACTTTGGCCCGTGGTCGTGGGGACGACCCTATAGTCGTCGGACATGTCGGCGGCAGGGCAACTTTGGCCCGTGGTCGTGGGGACGACCCTATAGTCGTCGGACATGTCGGCGGCAGGGCAACTTTGGCCCGTGGTCTTGGGGACGACCCTATAGTCGTCGGACATGTCGGTGACTGGCCAACCTAGTCCCGGGTTCGTGGGGACGACCCTATAGTCGTCGGACAAGTCGGCGGCGGGCCAACCTACTCCCGGGGTCGTGGGGACGAACCTATAGTCGTCGGACATGGCGGTGGCGGGCCAATCTAGTCCCGGGGTCGTGGGGACGACCCTATAGTCGTCGGACATGTCGGCGGCTGGTCAACTTTGGCCCGGGGCGTGGGGACGACCCTATAGACGTGGGACATGTCGGCGGCGGGCCAATCTTGCCCCGGGGTCGTGGGGACGACCCTATAGTCGTCGGACATGTCGGCGGCTGGCCAACTTTGGCCAGTGGTCGTGGGGACGACCCTATAGTCGTCGGACAAGTCGGCGGCGGGCCAACCTACTCCCGGGGTAGTGGGGACGAACCTATAGTCGTCGGACATGGCGGTGGAGGGCCAATCTAGTCCCGGGGTCGTGGGGACGACCCTATAGTCGTCGGACATGTCGGCGGCTGGCCAACTTTGGCCCGGGGCGTGGGGACGACTCTATAGACGTCGGACATGTCGGCGGCGGGCCAACCTAGTCCCGTGGTCGTGGGGACGACCCTATAGTCGTCGGACATGTCGGCGGCTGGCCAACCTAGTCCCGGGGTCGTGGAGACGACCCTATAGTCGTAGGACATTTCGGCGGCGTGCCAACCTAGACCCGTGGTCGTGGGGACGACCGTATAGTCGTCGGACAAGTCGGCGGCGGGCCAACCTAGACCCGGGGTCGTGGGGACGACCCTATAGTCGTCGGACATGTCGGCGGCAGGGCAACTTTGGCCCGTGGTCTTGTGGACGACCCTATAGTCGTCGGACATGTCGGTGACTGGCCAACCTAGTCCCGGGTTCGTGGGGACGACCCTATAGTCGTCGGACAAGTCGGCGGCGGGCCAACCTACTCCCGGGATCGTGGGGACGACCCTATAGTCGTCGGACAAGTCGGCGGCGGGCCAACCTTGACCCGGGGTCGTGGGGACGACCCTATAGTCGTCGGACATATCGGCGGCAGGGCAACTTTGGCCCGTGGTCGTGGGGACGACCCTATAGTCGTCGGACATGTCGGCGGCAGGGCAACTTTGGCCCGAGGTCTTGGGGACGACCCTATAGTCGTCGGACATGTCGGTGACTGGCCAACCTAGTCCCGGGTTCGTGGGGACGACCCTATAGTCGTCGGACAAGTCGGCGGCGGGCCAACCTACTCCCGGGGTCGTGGGGACGACCCTATAGTCGTCGGACAAGTCGGCGGCGGGCCAACCTACTCCCGGGGTCGTGGGGACGACCCTATAGTCGTCGGACAAGTCGGCGGCGGGCCAACCTAGTCCCGGGGTCGTGGGGACGACCCTATAGTCGCCGGACATGACGGCGGCAGGGCAACTTTGGCCCGTGGTCTTGGGGACGACCCTATATTCGTCGGACATGTCGGTGACTGGCCAACCTAGTCCCGGGTTCGTGGGGACAACCCTATAGTCGTCGGACAAGTCGGCGGCGGGCCAACCTACTCCCGGGGTCGTGGGGACGAACCTATAGTCGTCGGACATGGCGGTGGCGGGCCAATCTAGTCCCGGGGTCGTGGGGACGACCCTATAGTCGTCGGACATGTCGGCGGCTGGCCAACTTTGGCCCGGGGCGTGGGGACGACCCTCTAGACGTCGGACATGTCGGCGGCGGGCCAATCTTGCCCCGGGGTCGTGGGGACGACCCTATAGTCGTCGGACATGTCGGCGGCTGGCCAACTTTGGCCAGTGGTCGTGGGGACGACCCTATAGTCGTCGGACAAGTCGGCGGCGGGCCAACCTACTCCCGGGATCGTGGGGACGACCCTATAGTCGTCGGACAAGTCGGCGGCGGGCCAACCTTGACCCGGGGTCGTGGGGACGACCCTATAGTCGTCGGACATATCGGCGGCAGGGCAACTTTGGCCCGTGGTCTTGGGGACGACCCTATAGTCGTCGGACATGTCGGTGACTGGCCAACCTAGTCCCGGGTTCGTGGGGACGACCCTATAGTCGTCGGACAAGTCGGCGGCGGGCCGACCTAGTCCCGGAGTCGTGGGGACGACCCTATAGTCGTCGGACATGTCGGCGGCAGGCCAACGTATGCCCAGGGTCGTAGGGACGAACCTATAGTCGTCGGACATGACGGTGGCGGGCCAATCTTGCCCCGGGGTCGTGGGGACGACCCTATAGTCGTCGGACATATCGGCGGCTGGGCAACTTTGGCCAGTGGTCGTGGGGACGACCCTATAGTCGTCGGACATGTCGGCGGCAGGCCAACGTATGCCCAGGGTCGTAGGGACGATCCTATAGTCGTCGGACATGACGGTGGCGGGCCAATCTTGCCCCGGGGTCGTGGGGACGACCCTATAGTCGTCGGACATGTCGGCGGCAGGGCAACTTTGGCCCGAGGTCTTGGGGACGACCCTATAGTCGTCGGACATGTCGGTGACTGGCCAACCTAGTCCCGGGTTCGTGGGGACGACCCTATAATCGTCGGACAAGTCGGCGGCGGGCCAACCTACTCCCGGGGTCGTGGGGACGACCCTATAGTCGTCGGACAAGTCGGCGGCGGGCCAACCTACTCCCGGGGTCGTGGGGACGACCCTATAGTCGTCGGACAAGTCGGCGGCGGGCCAACCTAGTCCCGGGTTCGTGGGGACGACCCTATAGTCGTCGGACAAGTCGGCGGCGGGCCAACCTACTCCCGGGGTCGTGGGGACGACCCTATAGTCGTCGGACAAGTCGGCGGCGGGCCAACCTACTCCCGGGGTCGTGGGGACGACCCTATAGTCGTCGGACAAGTCGGCGGCTGGCCAACCTAGTCCCGGGGTCGTGGGGACGACCCTATAGTCGCCGGACATATCGGCGGTAGGGCAACATTGGCCCGTGGTCGTGGGGACGACCCTATAGTCGTCGGACATGTCGGCGGCAGGGCAACTTTGGCCCGTGGTCGTGGGGACGACCCTATAGTCGTCGGACAAGTCGGCGGCGGGCCAACCTTGACCCGGGGTCGTGGGGACGACCCTATAGTCGTCGGACATATCGGCGGCAGGGCAACTTTGACCCGTGGTCTTGGGGACGACCCTATAGTCGTCGGACATGTCGGTGACTGGCCAACCTAGTCCCGGGTTCGTGGGGACGACCCTATAGTCGTCGGACAAGTCGGCGGCGGGCCGACCTAGTCCCGGAGTCGTGGGGACGACCCTATAGTCGTCGGACATGTCGGCGGCAGGCCAACGTATGCCCAGGGTCGTAGGGACGATCCTATAGTCGTCGGACATGACGGTGGCGGGCCAATCTTGCCCCGGGGTCGTGGGGACGACCCTATAGTCGTCGGACATATCGGCGGCTGGGCAACTTTGGCCAGTGGTCGTGGGGACGACCCTATAGTCGTCGGACATGTCGGCGGCAGGCCAACGTATGCCCAGGGTCGTAGGGACGATTCTATAGTCGTCGGACATGACGGTGGCGGGCCAATCTTGCCCCGGGGTCGTGGGGACGACCCTATAGTCGTCGGACATGTCGGCGGCAGGGCAACTTTGGCCCGAGGTCTTGGGGACGACCCTATAGTCGTCGGACATGTCGGTGACTGGCCAACCTAGTCCCGGGTTCGTGGGGACGACCCTATAGTCGTCGGACAAGTCGGCGGCGGGCCAACCTACTCCCGGGGTCGTGGGGACGACCCTATAGTCGTCGGACAAGTCGGCGGCGGGCCAACCTACTCCCGGGGTCGTGGGGACGACCCTATAGTCGTCGGACAAGTCGGCGGCGGGCCAACCTAGTCCCGGGTTCGTGGGGACGACCCTATAGTCGTCGGACAAGTCGGCGGCGGGCCAACCTACTCCCGGGGTCGTGGGGACGACCCTATAGTCGTCGGACAAGTCGGCGGCGGGCCAACCTACTCCCGGGGTCGTGGGGACGACCCTATAGTCGTCGGACAAGTCGACGGCTGGCCAACCTAGTCCCGGGGTCGTGGGGACGACCCTATAGTCGCCGGACATGTCGGCGGTAGGGCAACATTGGCCCGTGGTCGTGGGGACGACCCTATAGTCGTCGGACATGTCGGCGGCAGGGCAACTTTGGCCCGTGGTCGTGGGGACGACCCTATAGTCGTCGGACATGACGGTGGCGGGCCAATCTAGTCCCGGGGTCGTGGGGACGACCCTATAGTCGTCGGACATGTCGGCGGCTGGCCATCTTTGGCCCGGGGCGTGGGGACGACCCTATAGACGTCGGACATGTCGGCGGCGGGCCAACCTAGTCCCGTGGTCGTGGGGACGACCCTACAGTCGTCGGACATGACGGTGCCGGGGCAATCTAGCCCGGGGGTCGTGGGGACGACCCTATAGACGTCGGACATGTCGGCGGCTGGCCAACCTAGTCCCGGGGTGGTAGGGACGACCCTATAGTCGTCGGGCAAGTCGGCGGCGGGCCAACCTAGTCCCGGGGTCGTGGGGACGACCCTATAGTCGTCGGACAAGTCGGCGGCGGGCCAACCTACTCCCGGGGTCGTGGGGACGACCCTATAGTCGTCGGACAAGTCGGCGGCGGGCCAACCTACTCCCGGGGTCGTGGGGACGACCCTATAGTCGTCGGACAAGTCGGCGGCGGGCCAACCTAGTCCCGGGTTCGTGGGGACGACCCTATAGTCGTCGGACAAGTCGGCGGCGGGCCAACCTACTCCCGGGGTCGTGGGGACGACCCTATAGTCGTCGGACAAGTCGGCGGCGGGCCAACCTACTCCCGGGGTCGTGGGGACGACCCTATAGTCGTCGGACAAGTCGACGGCTGGCCAACCTAGTCCCGGGGCGTGGGGACGACCCTATAGTCGTCGGACATGTCGGCGACGGGCCAACCTAGTCCCGGGGTGGTAGGGACGACCCTATAGTCGTCGGACATGTCGGCGGCTGGGCAACATTGGCCAGTGGTCGTGGGGACGACCCTATAGTCGTCGGACATGTCGGCGGCAGGCCAACGTATGCCCAGGGTCGTAGGGACGATCCTATAGTCGTCGGACATGACGGTGGCGGGCCAATCTTGCCCCGGGGTCGTGGGGACGACCCTATAGTCGTCGGACATGTCGGCGGCTGGGCAACTTTGGCCAGTGGTCGTGGGGACGACCCTATAGTCGTCGGACATGTCGGCGGCAGGCCAACGTATGCCCAGGGTCGTAGGGACGATCCTATAGTCGTCGGACATGACGGTGGCGGGCCAATCTTGCCCCGGGGTCGTGGGGACGACCCTATAGTCGTCGGACATGTCGGCGGCTGGCCAACTTTGGCCAGTGGTCGTGGGGACGACCCTATAGTCGTCGGACAAGTCGGCGGCGGGCCAACCTACTCCCGGGGTCGTGGGGACGAACCTATAGTCGTCAGACATGACGGTGGCGGGCCAATCATGCCCCGGGGTCGTGGGGACGACCGTATAGACGTCGGACATGTCGGCGGCGGGCCAACCTAGTCCCGGGGTCGTGGGGACGACCCTATAGTCGTCGGACATGTCGGCGGCTGGCCAACCTATTCTCGTGGTCGTGGGGACGACCCCATAGTCGTAGGACACGTCGGCGGCGGGCCAACCTAGTCCCGGGGTCGAGGGGATGACCGTATAGTCGTCGGACATGACGGTCGCGGGCCAATCTTGTCCCGGGGTCGTGGGGACGACCCTATAGTCGTCGGACATTTCGACGGCGGGCCGACCTAGTCCCGGGGTCGTGGGGACGACCCTATAGTCGTCGGACAAGTCGGCGGCCGGCCAACCTAGTCCTGGGGTCGTGGGGACGACCCTATAGTCGTCGGACATGTCGGCGGCTGGGCAACATTGGACAGTGGTCGTGGGGACGACCCTATAGTCGTCGGACATGTCGGCGGCAGGGCAACTTTGGCCCGTGGTCGTGGGGACGACCCTATAGTCGTCGGACATGTCGGCGGCAGGGCAACTTTGGCCCGAGGTCTTGGGGACGACCCTATAGTCGTCGGACATGTCGGTGACTGGCCAACCTAGTCCCGGGTTCGTGGGGACGACCCTATAGTCGACGGACAAGTCGGCGGCGGGCCAACCTACTCCCGGGGTCGTGGGGACGACCCTATAGTCGTCGGACAAGTCGGCGGCGGGCCAACCTACTCCCGGGGTCGTGGGGACGACCCTATAGTCGTCGGACAAGTCGGCGGCGGGCCAACCTAGTCCCGGGGTCGTGGGGACGACCCTATAGTCGTCGGACAAGTCGGCGGCCGGCCAACCTAGTCCTGGGGTCGTGGGGACGACCCTATAATCGTCGGGCATGTCGGCGGCTGGGCAACTTTGGACAGTGGTCGTGGGGACGACCCTATAGTCGTCGGACATGTCGGCGGCAGGGCAACTTTGGCCCGTGGTCGTGGGGACGACCCTATAGTCGTCGGACATGTCGGCGGCAGGGCAACTTTGGCCCGTGGTCTTGGGGACGACCCTATAGTCGTCGGACATGTCGGTGACTGGCCAACCTAGTCCCGGGTTCGTGTGGACGACCCTATAGTCGTCGGACAAGTCGGCGGCGGGCCAACCTACTCCCGGGGTCGTGGGGACGAACCTATAGTCGTCGGACATGGCGGTGGCGGGCCAATCTAGTCCCGGGGTCGTGGGGACGACCGTATAGTCGTCGGACATGACGGTGGCGGGCCAATCTAGTCCCGGGGTCGTGGGGACGACCCTATAGTCGTCGGACATGTCGGCGGCTGGCCAACCTATTCTCGTGGTCGTGGGGACGACCCCATAGTCGTAGGACACGTCGGCGGCGGGCCAAACTTGCCCCGGGGTCGTGGGGACGACCCTATAGTCGTCGGACATGTCGGCGGCTGGCCAACTTTGGCCAGTGGTCGTGGGGACGACCCTATAGTCGTCGGACAAGTCGGCGGCGGGCCAACCTACTCCCGGGGTCGTGGGGACGAACCTATAGTCGTCGGACATGACGGTGGCGGGCCAATCTTGCCCCGGGGTCGTGGGGACGACCCTATAGTCGTCGGACATGTCGGCGGCTGGCCAACTTTGGCCAGTGGTCGTGGGGACGACCCTATAGTCGTCGGGCATTTCGGCGGCTGGCCAACTTTGGCTCGGGGCGTGGGGACGACCCTATAGTCGTCGGACATGTCGGCGGCGGGCCAACCTAGTCCCGGGGTGGTAGGGACGACCCTATAGTCGTCGGACATGTCGGCGGCTGGGCAACTTCGGCCAGTGGTCGTCGGGACGACCCTATAGTCGTCGGACATGTCGGCGGCAGGCCAACGAATGCCCAGGGTCGAAGGGACGAACCTATAGTCGTCGGACATGGCGGTGGCGGGCCAATCTTGCCCCGGGGTCGTGGGGACGACCCTATAGTCGTCGGACATTTCGGCGGCTGGCCAACTTTGGCCAGTGGTCGTGGGGACGACCCTATAGTCGTCAGACAAGTCGGCGGCGGGCCAACCTACTCCCGGGGTCGTGGGGACGAACCTATAGTCGTCGGACATGACGGTGGCGGGCCAATCATGCCCCGGGGTCGTGGGGACGACCGTATAGACGTCGGACATGTCGGCGGCGGGCCAACCTAGTCCCGGGGTCTTGGGGACGACCCTATAGTCGTCGGACATGTCGGCGGCTGGCCAACCTATTCTCGTGGTCGTGGGGACGACCCCATAGTCGTAGGACACGTCGGCGGCGGGCCAATCTTGCCCCGGGGTCGTGGGGACGACCGTATAGACGTCGGACATGTCGGCGGCGGGCCAACCTAGTCCCGGGGTCGTGGGGACGACCCTATAGTCGTCGGACATGTCGGCGGCTGGCCAACCTAGTCGCGGGATCGAGGGGACGACCGTATAGTCGTCGGACATGACGGTGACGGGCCAATCTTGTCCCGGGGTCGTGGGGACGACCATATAGTCGTCGGACATTTCGACGGCGGGCCGACCTAGTCCCGGGGTCGTGGGGACGACCCTATAGTCGTCGGACAAGTCGGCGGCCGGCCAACCTAGTCCTGGGGTCGTGGGGACGACCCTATAGTCGTCGGACATGTCGGCGGCTGGGCAACTTTGGACAGTGGTCGTGGGGACGACCCTATAGTCGTCGGACATGTCGGCGGCAGGGCAACTTTGGCCCGTGGTCGTGGGGACGACCCTATAGTCGTCGGACATGTCGGCGGCAGGGCAACTTTGGCCCGTGGTCTTGGGGACGACCCTATAGTCGTCGGACATGTCGGTGACTGGCCAACCTAGTCCCGGGTTCGTGGGGACGACCCTATAGTCGTCGGACAAGTCGGCGGCGGGCCAACCTACTCCCGGGGTCGTGGGGACGACCCTATAGTCGTCGGACAAGTCGGCGGCGGGCCAACCTACACCCGGGGTCGTGGGGACGACCCTATAGTCGTCGGACAAGTCGGCGGCGGGCCAACCTAGTCCCGGGGTCGTGGGGACGACCCTATAGTCGTCGGACAAGTCGGCGGCCGGCCAACCTAGTCCTGGGGTCGTGGGGACGACCCTATAGTCGTCGGACATGTCGGCGGCTGGGCAACTTTGGACAGTGGTCGTGGGGACGACCCTATAGTCGTCGGACATGTCGGCGGCAGGGCAACTTTGGCCCGTGGTCGTGGGGACGACCCTATAGTCGTCGGACATGTCGGCGGCAGGGCAACTTTGGCCCGTGGTCTTGGGGACGACCCTATAGTCGTCGGACATGTCGGTGACTGGCCAACCTAGTCCCGGGTTCGTGGGGACGACCCTATAGTCGTCGGACAAGTCGGCGGCGGGCCAACCTACTCCCGGGGTCGTGGGGACGAACCTATAGTCGTCAGACATGACGGTGGCGGGCCAATCATGCCCCGGGGTCGTGGGGACGACCCTATAGTCGTCGGACATTTCGACGGCGGGCCGACCTAGTCCCGGGGTCGTGGGGACGACCCTATAGTCGTCGGACAAGTCGGCGGCCGGCCAACCTAGTCCCGGGGTCGTGGGGACGACCCTATAGTCGTCGGACATGTCGGCGGCTGGCCAACCTATTCTCGTGGTCGAGGGGACGACCCCATAGTCGTAGGACACGTCGGCGGCGGGCCAACCTAGTCCCGGGGTCGAGGGGACGACCGTATAGTCGTCGGACATGACGGTGGCGGGCCAATCTTGTCCCGGGGTCGTGGGGACGACCCTATAGTCGTCGGACATTTCGACGGCGGGCCGACCTAGTCCCGGGGTCGTGGGGACGACCCTATAGTCGTCGGACAAGTCGGCGGCCGGCCAACCTAGTCCTGGGGTCGTGGGGACGACCCTATAGTCGTCGGACATGTCGGCGGCTGGGCAACATTGGACAGTGGTCGTGGGGACGACCCTATAGTCGTCGGACATGTCGGCGGCAGGGCAACTTTGGCCCGTGGTCGTGGGGACGACCCTATAGTCGTCGGACATGTCGGCGGCAGGGCAACTTTGGCCCGTGGACGTGGGGACGACCCTATAGTCGTCGGACATGTCGGCGGCAGGGCAACATTGGCCCGTGGTCGTGGGGACGACCCTATAGTCGTCGGACATGTCGGCGGCAGGGCAACTTTGGCCCGTGGTCGTGGGGACGACCCTATAGTCGTCGGACATGTCGGCGGCAGGGCAACTTTGGCCCGTGGTCTTGGGGACGACCCTATAGTCGTCGGACATGTCGGTGACTGGCCAACCTAGTCCCGGGTTCGTGGGGACGACCCTATAGTCGTCGGACAAGTCGGTGACTGGCCAACCTAGTCCCGGGTTCGTGGGGACGACCGTATAGACGTCGGACATGTCGGCGGCGGGCCAACCTAGTCCCGGGGTCGTGGGGACGACCCTATAGTCGTCGGACATGTCGGCGGCTGGCCAACCTATTCTCGTGGTCGTGGGGACGACCCCATAGTCGTAGGACACGTCGGCGGCGGGCCAATCTTGCCCCGGGGTCGTGGGGACGACCGTATAGACGTCGGACATGTCGGCGGTGGGCCAACCTAGTCCCGGGGTCGTGGGGACGACCCTATAGTCGTCGGACATGTCGGCGGCTGGCCAACCTATTCTCGTGGTCGTGGGGACGACCCCATAGTCGTAGGACACGTCGGCGGCGGGCCAACCTAGTCCCGGGGTCGAGGGGACGACCGTATAGTCGTCGGACATGACGGTGGCGGGCCAATCTTGTCCCGGGGTCGTGGGGACGACCCTATAGTCGTCGGACATTTCGATGGCGGGCCGACCTAGTCCCGGGGTCGTGGGGACGACCCTATAGTCGTCGGACAAGTCGGCGGCCGGCCAACCTAGTCCTGGGGTCGTGGGGACGACCCTATAGTCGTCGGACATGTCGGCGGCTGGGCAACATTGGACAGTGGTCGTGGGGACGACCCTATAGTCGTCGGACATGTCGGCGGCAGGGCAACTTTGGCCCGTGGTCGTGGGGACGACCCTATAGTCGTCGGACATGTCGGCGGCAGGGCAACTTTGGCCCGTGGACGTGGGGACGACCCTATAGTCGTCGGACATGTCGGCGGCAGGGCAACATTGGTCCGTGGTCGTGGGGACGACCCTATAGTCGTCGGACATGTCGGCGGCAGGGCAACTTTGGCCCGTGGTCGTGGGGACGACCCTATAGTCGTCGGACATGTCGGCGGCAGGGCAACTTTGGCCCGTGGTCTTGGGGACGACCCTATAGTCGTCGGACATGTCGGTGACTGGCCAACCTAGTCCCGGGTTCGTGGGGACGACCCTATAGTCGTCGGACAAGTCGGCGGCGGGCCAACCTACTCCCGGGGTCGTGGGGACGAACCTATAGTCGTCGGACATGGCGGTGGCGGGCCAATCTAGTCCCGGGGTCGTGGGGACGACCCTATAGTCGTCGGACATGTCGGCGGCTGGCCAACTTTGGCCCGGGGCGTGGGGACGACCCTATAGACGTCGGACATGTCGGCGGCGGGCCAACCTAGTCCCGTGGTCGTGGGGACGACCCTATAGTCGTCGGACATGTCGGCGGCGGGCCAACCTAGACCCGGGGTCGTGGGGACGACCCTATAGTCGTCGGACATGTCGGCGGCAGGGCAACTTTGGCCCGTGGTCTTGGGGACGACCCTATAGTCGTCGGGCATGTCGGTGACTGGCCAACCTTGTCCCGGGGTCGTGGGGACGACCCTATAGTCGTCGGACAAGTCGGCGGCGGGCCGACCTAGTCCCGGGGTCGTGGGGACGACCCTATATTCGTCGGACAAGTCGGCGGCCGGCCAACCTATTCCCGGGGTCGTGGGGACGACCCTATAGTCGTTGGACATGTCGGCGGCTGGGCAACATTGGACAGTGGTCGTGGGGACGACCCTATAGTCGTCGGACATGTCGGCGGCAGGGCAACTTTGGCCCGTGGTCGTGGGGACGACCCTATAGTCGTCGGACATGTCGGCGGCTGGCCAACCTAGACCCGGGGTGGTGGGGACGACCCTATAGACGTCGGACATGTCGGCGGCTGGCCAACCTCATCTCGTGGTCGTGGGGACGACCCCATAGTCGTAGGACTCGTCGGCGGCGGGCAACTTTGGCCCGTGGACGTGGGGACGACCCTATAGTCGTCGGACATGACGGTGGCGGGCCAATCTAGTCCCGAGGTCGTGGGGACGACCCTATAGTCGTCGGACATGTCGGCGGCTGGCCAACTTTGGCCCGGGGCGTCGGGACGACCCTATAGTCGTCGGACATGTCGGTGACTGGCCAACCTAGTCCCGGGTTCGTGGGGACGACCCTATAGTCGTCGGACAAGTCGGCGGCGGGCCGACCTAGTCCCGGGGTCGTGGGGACGACCCTATAGTCGTCGGACAAGTCGGCGGCCGGCCAACCTAGTCCCGGGGTCATGGGGACGACCCTATAGTCGTCGGACATGACGGTGCCGGGGCAATCTAGCCCCGGGGTCGTGGGGACGACCCTATAGTCGTCGGACATGTCGGCGGCGGGGCAACTTTGGACAGTGGTCGTGGGGACGACCCTATAGTCGTCGGACATGTCGGCGGCAGGGCAACTTTGGCCCGTGGTCGTGGGGACGACCCTATAGTCGTCGGACATGTCGGTGACTGGCCAACCTAGTCCCGGGTTCGTGGGGACGACCCTATAGTCGTCGCACAAGTCGGCGGCGGGCCGACCTAGTCCCGGGGTCGTGGGGACGACCCTATAGTCGTCGGACAAGTCGGCGGCCGGCCAACCTAGTCCCGGGGTCGTGGGGACGACCCTATAGTCGTCGGACATGTCGGCGGCTGGGCAACTTTGGACAGTGGTCGTGGGGACGACCCTATAGTCGTCGGACATGTCGGCGGCAGGGCAACTTTGGCCTGTGGTCGTGGGGACGACCCTATAGTCGTCGGACATGGCGGCGGCTGGCCAACCTAGACCCGGGGTGGTGGGGACGACACTATAGTCGTCGGACCTGTCGGCGGCTGGCCAACCTCGTCTCGTGGTCGTGGGGACGACCCCGTAGTCGTAGGACACGTCGGCGGCAGGCCAACCTAGTCCCGGGGTCGTGGGGACGACCGTATAGTCGTCGGACATGACGGTGGCGGGCCAACCTAGTCCCGGGGTCGTGGGGACGACCCTATAGTCGTCGGACATGTCGGCGGCGGGCCAACCTAGTTCCGGGGTGGTAGGGACGACCCTATAGTCGTCGGACATTTCGACGGCGGGCCGACCTAGTCCCGGGGTCGTGGGGACGACCCTATAGTCGTTGGACAAGTCGGCGGCCGGCCAACCTAGTCCTGGGGTCGTGGGGACGACCCTATAGTCGTCGGACACGTCGGCGGCTGGGCAACATTGGACAGTGGTCGTGGGGACGACCCTATAGTCGTCGGACATGTCGGCGGCAGGGCAACTTTGGCCCGTGGTCGTGGGGACGACCCTATAGTCGTCGGACATGTCGGCGGCAGGGCAACTTTGGCCCGTGGACGTGGGGACGACCCTATAGTCGTCGGACATGTCGGCGGCAGGGCAACATTGGCCCGTGGTCGTGGGGACGACCCTATAGTCGTCGGACATGTCGGCGGCAGGGCAACTTTGGCCCGTGGTCGTGGGGACGACCCTATAGTCGTCGGACATGTCGGCGGCAGGGCAACTTTGGCCCGTGGTCTTGGGGACGACCCTATAGTCGTCGGACAAGTCGGTGACTGGCCAACCTAGTCCCGGGTTCGTGGGGACGACCGTATAGACGTCGGACATGTCGGCGGCGGGCCAACCTAGTCCCGGGGTCGTGGGGACGACCCTATAGTCGTCGGACATGTCGGCGGCTGGCCAACCTATTCTCGTGGTCGTGGGGACGACCCCATAGTCGTAGGACACGTCGGCGGCGGGCCAATCTTGCCCCGGGGTCGTGGGGACGACCGTATAGACGTCGGACATGTCGGCGGTGGGCCAACCTAGTCCCGGGGTCGTGGGGACGACCCTATAGTCGTCGGACATGTCGGCGGCTGGCCAACCTATTCTCGTGGTCGTGGGGACGACCCCATAGTCGTAGGACACGTCGGCGGCGGGCCAACCTAGTCCCGGGGTCGAGGGGACGACCGTATAGTCGTCGGACATGACGGTGGCGGGCCAATCTTGTCCCGGGGTCGTGGGGACGACCCTATAGTCGTCGGACATTTCGATGGCGGGCCGACCTAGTCCCGGGGTCGTGGGGACGACCCTATAGTTGTCGGACAAGTCGGCGGCCGGCCAACCTAGTCCTGGGGTCGTGGGGACGACCCTATAGTCGTCGGACATGTCGGCGGCTGGGCAACATTGGACAGTGGTCGTGGGGACGACCCTATAGTCGTCGGACATGTCGGCGGCAGGGCAACTTTGGCCCGTGGTCGTGGGGACGACCCTATAGTCGTCGGACATGTCGGCGGCAGGGCAACTTTGGCCCGTGGACGTGGGGACGACCCTATAGTCGTCGGACATGTCGGCGGCAGGGCAACATTGGCCCGTGGTCGTGGGGACGACCCTATAGTCGTCGGACATGTCGGCGGCAGGGCAACTTTGGCCCGTGGTCGTGGGGACGACCCTATAGTCGTCGGACATGTCGGCGGCAGGGCAACTTTGGCCCGTGGTCTTGGGGACGACCCTATAGTCGTCGGACATGTCGGTGACTGGCCAACCTAGTCCCGGGTTCGTGGGGACGACCCTATAGTCGTCGGACAAGTCGGCGGCGGGCCAACCTACTCCCGGGGTCGTGGGGACGAACCTATAGTCGTCGGACATGGCGGTGGCGGGCCAATCTAGTCCCGGGGTCGTGGGGACGACCCTATAGTCGTCGGACATGTCGGCGGCTGGCCAACTTTGGCCCGGGGCGTGGGGACGACCCTATAGTCGTCGGACATGTCGGTGACTGGCCAACCTAGTCCCGGGTTCGTGGGGACGACCCTATAGTCGTCGGACAAGTCGGCGGCGGGCCGACCTAGTCCCGGGGTCGTGGGGACGACCCTATAGTCGTCGGACAAGTCGGCGGCCGGCCAACCTAGTCCCGGGGTCATGGGGACGACCCTATAGTCGTCGGACATGACGGTGCCGGGGCAATCTAGCCCCGGGGTCGTGGGGACGACCCTATAGTCGTCGGACATGTCGGCGGCGGGGCAACTTTGGACAGTGGTCGTGGGGACGACCCTATAGTCGTCGGACATGTCGGCGGCAGGGCAACTTTGGCCCGTGGTCGTGGGGACGACCCTATAGTCGTCGGACATGTCGGTGACTGGCCAACCTAGTCCCGGGTTCGTGGGGCGACCCTATAGTCGTCGCACAAGTCGGCGGCGGGCCGACCTAGTCCCGGGGTCGTGGGGACGACCCTATAGTCGTCGGACAAGTCGGCGGCCGGCCAACCTAGTCCCGGGGTCGTGGGGACGACCCTATAGTCGTCGGACATGTCGGCGGCTGGGCAACTTTGGACAGTGGTCGTGGGGACGACCCTATAGTCGTCGGACATGTCGGCGGCAGGACAACTTTGGCCTGTGGTCGTGGGGACGACCCTATAGTCGTCGGACATGGCGGCGGCTGGCCAACCTAGACCCGGGGTGGTGGGGACGACACTATAGTCGTCGGACCTGTCGGCGGCTGGCCAACCTCGTCTCGTGGTCGTGGGGACGACCCCGTAGTCGTAGGACACGTCGGCGGCAGGCCAACCTAGTCCCGGGGTCGTGGGGGCGACCGTATAGTCGTCGGACATGACGGTGGCGGGCCAACCTAGTCCCGGGGTCGTGGGGACGACCCTATAGTCGTCGGACATGTCGGCGGCGGGCCAACCTAGTTCCGGGGTGGTAGGGACGACCCTATAGTCGTCGGACAAGTCGGCGGCGGGCCAACCTAGTCCCGGGGTCGTGGAGACGGCCCTATAGTCGTCGGACATGACGCTGGCGGGCCAATCTTGTCCCGGGGTCGTGGGGACGACCATATAGTCGTCGGACATTTCGACGGCGGGCCGACCTAGTCCCGGGGTCGTGGGGACGACCCTATAGTCGTCGGGCATTTCGGCGGCTGGCCAACTTTGGCTCGGGGCGTGGGGACGACCCTATAGTCGTCGGACATGTCGGTGGCGGGCCAATCTTGTCCCGGGGTCGTGGGGACGACCATATAGTCGTCGGACATGTCGGCGGCTGGCCAACTTTGGCCAGTGGTCGTGGGGACGATCCTATAGACGTCGGACATGTCGGCGGCGGGCCAATCTAGTCCCGGGGTCGTGGGGACGACCCTATAGTGGTCGGACATGTCGGCGGCGGGCCAACTTTGGCCAGTGGTCGTGGGGACGACCCTATAGTCGTCGGACAAGTCGGCGGCGGGCCAACCTACTCCCGGGGTCGTGGGGACGAACCTATAGTCGTCGGACATGGCGGTGGCGGGCCAATCTAGTCCCGGGGTCGTGGGGACGACCCTATAGTCGTTGGACATGTCGGCGGCTGGCCAACTTTGGCCCGGGGCGTGGGGACGATCCTATAGACGTCGGACATGTCGGCGGCGGGCCAATCTTGCCCCGGGGTCGTGGGGACGACCCTATAGTCGTCGGACATGTCGGCGGCTGGCCAACTTTGGCCAGTGGTCGTGGGGACGGCCCTATAGTCGTCGGACAAGTCGGCGGCGGGCCAATCTAGTCCCGGGGTCGTGGGGACGACCCTATAGTCGTCGGACATGTCGGCGGCTGGCCAACTTTGGCCCGGGGCGTGGGGACGACCCTATAGACGTCGGACATGTCGGCGGCGGGCCAACCTAGTCCCGTGGTCGTGGGGACGACCCTATAGTCGTCGGACATGTCGGCGTCTGGCCAACCTAGTCCCGGGGTCGTGGAGACGACCCTATAGTCGTAGGACATTTCGGCGGCGGGCCAACCTAGTCCCGGGGTCGTGGGGACGACCGTATAGTCGTCGGACATGACGGTGGCGGGCCAATCTAGTCCCGGGGTCGTGGGGACGACCCTATAGTCGTCGGACATGTCGGCGGCTGGCCATCTTTGGCCCGGGGCGTGGGTACGAACCTATAGTCGTCGGACATGTCGGCGGCTGGCCAACTTTGGCCAGTGGTCGTGGGGACGACCCTATAGTCGTCGGAAAAGTCGGCGGCGGGCCAACCTAGTCCCGGGGTCGTGGAGACGGCCCTATAGTCGTCGGACATGACGGTGGCGGGCCAATCTAGTCCCGGGGTCGTGGGGACGACCCTATAGTCGTCGGACATGTCGGCGGCTGGCCAACTTTGGCCCGGGGCGTGGGGACGACCCTATAGACGTCGGACATGACGGTGGCGGGCCAATCTTGCCCCGGGGTCGTGGGGACGACCGTATAGACGTCGGACATGTCGGCGGCGGGCCAACCTAGTCCCGGGGTCGTGGGGACGACCCTATAGTCGTCGGACACGTCGGCAGCGGGCCAATCTTGCCCCGGGGTCGTGGGGACGACCGTATAGACGTCGGACATGTCGGCGGCGGGCCAACCTAGTCCCGGGGTCGTGGGGACGACCCTATAGTCGTCGGACATGTCGGCGGCTGGCCAACCTATTCTCGTGGTCGTGGGGACGACCCCATAGTCGTAGGACACGTCGGCGGCGGGCCAACCTAGTCCCCGGGTAGAGGGGACGACCGTATAGTCGTCGGACATGACGGTGGCGGGCCAATCTTGTCCCGGGGTCGTGGGGACGACCCTATAGTCGTCGGAAATTTCGGCGGCTGGCCAACTTTGGCTCGGGGCGTGGGGACGACCCTATAGTCTTCGGACAAGTCGGCGGCGGGCCAACCTACTCCCGGGGTCGTGGGGACGACCCAATAGTCGTCGGACAAGTCGGCGGCGGGCCAACCTACTCCCGGGGTCGTGGGGACGACCCTATAGTCGTCGGACAAGTCGGCGGCGGGCCAACCTAGTCCCGGGGTCGTGGGGACGACCCTATAGTCGTCGGACAAGTCGGCGGCCGGCCAACCTAGTCCTGGGGTCGTGGGGACGACCCTATAGTCGTCGGACATGTCGGCGGCTGGGCAACTTTGGACAGTGGTCGTGGGGACGACCCTATAGTCGTCGGACATGTCGGCGGCAGGGCAACTTTGGCCCGTGGTCGTGGGGACGACCCTATAGTCGTCGGACATGTCTGCGGCAGGGCAACTTTGGCCCGTGGTCTTGGGGACGACCCTATAGTCGTCGGACATGTCGGTGACTGGCCAACCTAGTCCCGGGTTCGTGGGGACGACCCTATAGTCGTCGGACAAGTCGGCGGCGGGCCAACCGACTCCCGGGGTCGTGTGGACGAACCTATAGTCGTCGGACATGGCGGTGGCGGGCCAATCTAGTCCCGGGGTCGTGGGGACGACCCTATAGTCGTCGGACATGTCGGCGGCTGGCCAACTTTGGCCCGGGGCGTGGGGACGACCCTATAGACGTCGGACATGTCGGCGGCGGGCCAATCTTGCCCCGGGGTCGTGGGGACGACCCTATAGTCGTCGGACATGTCGGCGGCTGGGCAACTTTGGCCAGTGGTCGTGGGGATGACCCTATTGTCGTGGGACATGTCGGCGGCAGGCCAACGTATGCCCAGGGTCGTAGGGACGAACCTATAGTCGTCGGACATGACGGTGGCGGGCCAATCTTGCCCCGGGGTCGTGGGGACGACCCTATAGTCGTCGGACATGTCGGCGGCTGGCCAACTTTGGCCAGTGGTCGTGGGGACGACCCTATAGTCCTCGGACAAGTCGGCGGCGGGCCAACCTACTCCCGGGGTCGTGTGGACGAACCTATAGACGTCGGACATGTCGGCGGCGGGCCAATCTTGCCCCGGGGTCGTGGGGACGACCCTATAGTCGTCGGACATGTCGGCGGCTGGCCAACTTTGGCCAGTGGTCGTGGGGACGGCCCTATAGTCGTCGGACAAGTCGGCGGCGGGCCAATCTAGTCCCGGGGTCGTGGGGACGACCCTATAGTCGTCGGACATGTCGGCGGCTGGCCAACTTTGGCCCGGGGCGTGGGGACGACCCTATAGACGTCGGACATGTCGGCGGCGGGCCAACCTAGTCCCGTGGTCGTGGGGACGACCCTATAGTCGTCGGACATGTCGGCGGCTGGCCAACCTAGTCCCGGGGTCGTGGAGACGACCCTATAGTCGTAGGACATTTCGGCGGCGGGCCAACCTAGTCCCGGGGTCGTGGGGACGACCGTATAGTCGTCGGACATGACGGTGGCGGGCCAATCTAGTCCCAGGGTCGTGGGGACGACCCTATAGTCGTCGGACATGTCGGCGGCTGGCCATCTTTGGCCCGGGGCGTGGGGACGACCCTATAGTCGTCGGACATGTCGGCGGCTGGCCAACTTTGGCCCGGGGCGTGGGGACGACCCTATAGACATCGGACATGACGGTGGCGGGCCAATCTTGCCCCGGGGTCGTGGGGACGACCGTATAGACGTCGGACATGTCGGCGGCAGGCCAACCTAGTCCCGGGGTCGTGGGGACGACCCTATAGTCGTCGGACACGTCGGCGGCCGGCCAATCTTGCCCCGGGGTCGTGGGGACGACCGTATAGACGTCGGACATGTCGGCGGCGGGCCAACCTAGTCCCGGGGTAGAGGGGACGACCGTATAGTCGTCGGACATGTCGGCGGCTGGCCATCTTTGGCCCGGGGCGTGGGTACGACCCTATAGTCGTCGGACATGTCGGCGGCTGGCCAACTTTGGCCAGTGGTCGTGGGGACGACCCTATAGTCGTCGGAAAAGTCGGTGGCGGGCCAATCTTGTCCCGGGGTCGTGGGGACGACCCTATAGTCGTCGGACATTTCGGCGGCTGGCCAACTTTGGCTCGGGGCGTGGGGACGACCCTATAGTCGTCGGACATGTCGGCGGCGGGCCAACCTAGTCCCGGGGTGGTAGGGACGACCCTATAGTCGTCGGACATGTCGGCGGCTGGGCAACTTTGGCCAGTGGTCGTGGGGACGACCCTATAGTCGTGGGACATGTCGGCGGCAGGCCAACGTATGCCCAGGGTCGTAGGGACGAACCTATAGTCGTCGGACATGACGGTGGCGGGCCAATCTTGCCCCGGGGTCGTGGGGACGACCCTATAGTCGTCGGACATGTCGGCGGCTGGCCAACTTTGGCCAGTGGTCGTGGGGACGACCCTATAGTCGTCGGACAAGTCGGCGGCGGGCCAACCTACTCCCGGGGTCGTGGGGACGAACCTATAGTCGTCGGACATGACGGTGGCGGGCCAATCTAGTCCCGGGGTCGTGGGGACGACCCTATAGTCGTCGGACATGTCGGCGGCTGGCCAACTTTGGCCCGGGGCGTGGGGACGACCGTATAGTCGTCGGACATGACGCTGGCGGGCCAATCTTGTCCCGGGGTCGTGGGGACGACCATATAGTCGTCGGACATTTCGACGGCGGGCCGACCTAGTCCCGGGGTCGTGGGGACGACCCTATAGTCGTCGGACAAGTCGGCGGCCGGCCAACCTAGTCCTGGGGTCGTGGGGACGACCCTATAGTCGTCGGACATGTCGGCGGCTGGGCAACTTTGGACAGTGGTCGTGGGGACGACCCTATAGTCGTAGGACATTTCGGCGGCGGGCCAACCTAGTCCCGGGGTCGTGGGGACGACCGTATAGTCGTCGGACATGACGGTGGCGGGCCAATCTAGTCCCGGGGTCGTGGGGACGACCCTATAGTCGTCGGACATGTCGGCGGCTGGCCATCTTTGGCCCGGGGCGTGGGTACGACCCTATAGTCGTCGGACATGTCGGCGGCTGGCCAACTTTGGCCAGTGGTCGTGGGGACGACCCTATAGTCGTCGGAAAAGTCGGCGGCGGGCCAACCTAGTCCCGGGGTCGTGGAGACGGCCCTATAGTCGTCGGACATGACGGTGGCGGGCCAATCTAGTCCCGGGGTCGTGGGGACGACCCTATAGTCGTCGGACATGTCGGCGGCTGGCCAACTTTGGCCCGGGGCGTGGGGACGACCCTATAGACGTCGGACATGACGGTGGCGGGCCAATCTTGCCCCGGGGTCGTGGGGACGACCGTATAGACGTCGGACATGTCGGCGGCGGGCCAACCTAGTCCCGGGGTCGTGGGGACGACCCTATAGTCGTCGGACACGTCGGCAGCGGGCCAATCTTGCCCCGGGGTCGTGGGGACGACCGTATAGACGTCGGACATGTCGGCGGCGGGCCAACCTAGTCCCGGGGTCGTGGGGACGACCCTATAGTCGTCGGACATGTCGGCGGCTGGCCAACCTATTCTCGTGGTCGTGGGGACGACCCCATAGTCGTAGGACACGTCGGCGGCGGGCCAACCTAGTCCCCGGGTAGAGGGGACGACCGTATAGTCGTCGGACATGACGGTGGCGGGCCAATCTTGTCCCGGGGTCGTGGGGACGACCCTATAGTCGTCGGAAATTTCGGCGGCTGGCCAACTTTGGCTCGGGGCGTGGGGACGACCCTATAGTCTTCGGACAAGTCGGCGGCGGGCCAACCTACTCCCGGGGTCGTGGGGACGACCCAATAGTCGTCGGACAAGTCGGCGGCGGGCCAACCTACTCCCGGGGTCGTGGGGACGACCCTATAGTCGTCGGACAAGTCGGCGGCGGGCCAACCTAGTCCCGGGGTCGTGGGGACGACCCTATAGTCGTCGGACAAGTCGGCGGCCGGCCAACCTAGTCCTGGGGTCGTGGGGACGACCCTATAGTCGTCGGACATGTCGGCGGCTGGGCAACTTTGGACAGTGGTCGTGGGGACGACCCTATAGTCGTCGGACATGTCGGCGGCAGGGCAACTTTGGCCCGTGGTCGTGGGGACGACCCTATAGTCGTCGGACATGTCTGCGGCAGGGCAACTTTGGCCCGTGGTCTTGGGGACGACCCTATAGTCGTCGGACATGTCGGTGACTGGCCAACCTAGTCCCGGGTTCGTGGGGACGAACCTATAGACGTCGGACATGTCGGCGGCGGGCCAATCTTGCCCCGGGGTCGTGGGGACGACCCTATAGTCGTCGGACATGTCGGCGGCTGGCCAACTTTGGCCCGGGGCGTGGGGACGACCCTATAGACGTCGGACATGTCGGCGGCGGGCCAACCTAGTCCCGTGGTCGTGGGGACGACCCTATAGTCGTCGGACATGTCGGCGGCTGGCCAACCTAGTCCCGGGGTCGTGGAGACGACCCTATAGTCGTAGGACATTTCGGCGGCGGGCCAACCTAGTCCCGGGGTCGTGGGGACGACCGTATAGTCGTCGGACATGACGGTGGCGGGCCAATCTAGTCCCAGGGTCGTGGGGACGACCCTATAGTCGTCGGACATGTCGGCGGCTGGCCATCTTTGGCCCGGGGCGTGGGGACGACCCTATAGTCGTCGGACATGTCGGCGGCTGGCCAACTTTGGCCCGGGGCGTGGGGACGACCCTATAGACATCGGACATGACGGTGGCGGGCCAATCTTGCCCCGGGGTCGTGGGGACGACCGTATAGACGTCGGACATGTCGGCGGCAGGCCAACCTAGTCCCGGGGTCGTGGGGACGACCCTATAGTCGTCGGACACGTCGGCGGCCGGCCAATCTTGCCCCGGGGTCGTGGGGACGACCGTATAGACGTCGGACATGTCGGCGGCGGGCCAACCTAGTCCCGGGGTAGAGGGGACGACCGTATAGTCGTCGGACATGTCGGCGGCTGGCCATCTTTGGCCCGGGGCGTGGGTACGACCCTATAGTCGTCGGACATGTCGGCGGCTGGCCAACTTTGGCCAGTGGTCGTGGGACGACCCTATAGTCGTCGGAAAAGTCGGTGGCGGGCCAATCTTGTCCCGGGGTCGTGGGGACGACCCTATAGTCGTCGGACATTTCGGCGGCTGGCCAACTTTGGCTCGGGGCGTGGGGACGACCCTATAGTCGTCGGACATGTCGGCGGCGGGCCAACCTAGTCCCGGGGTGGTAGGGACGACCCTATAGTCGTCGGACATGTCGGCGGCTGGGCAACTTTGGCCAGTGGTCGTGGGGACGACCCTATAGTCGTGGGACATGTCGGCGGCAGGCCAACGTATGCCCAGGGTCGTAGGGACGAACCTATAGTCGTCGGACATGACGGTGGCGGGCCAATCTTGCCCCGGGGTCGTGGGGACGACCCTATAGTCGTCGGACATGTCGGCGGCTGGCCAACTTTGGCCAGTGGTCGTGGGGACGACCCTATAGTCGTCGGACAAGTCGGCGGCGGGCCAACCTACTCCCGGGGTCGTGGGGACGAACCTATAGTCGTCGGACATGACGGTGGCGGGCCAATCTAGTCCCGGGGTCGTGGGGACGACCCTATAGTCGTCGGACATGTCGGCGGCTGGCCAACTTTGGCCCGGGGCGTGGGGACGACCGTATAGTCGTCGGACATGACGCTGGCGGGCCAATCTTGTCCCGGGGTCGTGGGGACGACCATATAGTCGTCGGACATTTCGACGGCGGGCCGACCTAGTCCCGGGGTCGTGGGGACGACCCTATAGTCGTCGGACAAGTCGGCGGCCGGCCAACCTAGTCCTGGGGTCGTGGGGACGACCCTATAGTCGTCGGACATGTCGGCGGCTGGGCAACTTTGGACAGTGGTCGTGGGGACGACCCTATAGTCGTCAGACATGTCGGCGGCAGGGCAACTTTGGCCCGTGGTCGTGGGGACGACCCTATAGTCGTCAGACATGTCGGCGGCAGGGCAACTTTGGCCCGTGGTCGTGGGGACGACCCTATAGTCGTCGGACATGACGGTGGCGGGCCAATCTTGCCCCGGGGTCGTGGGGACGACCCTATAGTCGTCGGACATGTCGGCGGCTGGCCAACTTTGGCCAGTGGTCGTGGGGACGACCCTATAGTCGTCGGACAAGTCGGCGGCGGGCCAACCTACTCCCGGGGTCGTGGGGACGAACCTATAGTCGTCGGACATGACGGTGGCGGGCCAATCTAGTCCCGGGGTCGTGGGGACGACCCTATAGTCGTCGGACATGTCGGCGGCTGGCCAACTTTGGCCCGGGGCGTGGGGACGACCGTATAGTCGTCGGACATGACGCTGGCGGGCCAATCTTGTCCCGGGGTCGTGGGGACGACCATATAGTCGTCGGACATTTCGACGGCGGGCCGACCTAGTCCCGGGGTCGTGGGGACGACCCTATAGTCGTCGGACAAGTCGGCGGCCGGCCAACCTAGTCCTGGGGTCGTGGGGACGACCCTATAGTCGTCGGACATGTCGGCGGCTGGGCAACTTTGGACAGTGGTCGTGGGGACGACCCTATAGTCGTCGGACATGTCGGCGGCAGGGCAACTTTGGCCCGTGGTCGTGGGGACGACCCTATAGTCGTCGGACATGTCGGCGGCAGGGCAACTTTGTCCCGTGGTCTTGGGGACGACCCTATAGTCGTCGGACATGTCGGTGACTGGCCAACCTAGTCCCGGGTTCGTGGGGACGACCCTATAGTCTTCGGACAAGTCGGCGGCGGGCCAACCTACTCCCGGGGTCGTGGGGACGACCCAATAGTCGTCGGACAAGTCGGCGGCGGGCCAACCTACTCCCGGGGTCGTGGGGACGACCCTATAGTCGTCGGACAAGTCGGCGGCGGGCCAACCTAGTCCCGGGGTCGTGGGGACGACCCTATAGTCGTCGGACAAGTCGGCGGCCGGCCAACCTAGTCCTGGGGTCGTGGGGACGACCCTATAGTCGTCGGACATGTCGGCGGCTGGGCAACTTTGGACAGTGGTCGTGGGGACGACCCTATAGTCCTCGGACATGTCGGCGGCAGGGCAACTTTGGCCCGTGGTCGTGGGGACGACCCTATAGTCGTCGGACATGTCGGCGGCAGGGCAACTTTGGCCCGTGGTCTTGGGGACGACCCTATAGTCGTCGGACATGTCGGTGACTGGCCAACCTAGTCCCGGGTTCGTGGGGACGACCCTATAGTCGTCGGACAAGTCGGCGGCGGGCCAACCTACTCCCGGGGTCGTGTGGACGAACCTATAGTCGTCGGACATGGCGGTGGCGGGCCAATCTAGTCCCGGGGTCGTGGGGACGACCATATAGTCGTAGGACATTTCGGCGGCGGGCCAACCTAGTCCCGGGGTCGTGGGGACGACCGTATAGTCGTCGGACATGACGGTGGCGGGCCAATCTAGTCCCGGGGTCGTGGGGACGACCCTATAGTCGTCGGACATGTCGGCGGCTGGCCAACTTTGGCCCGGGGCGTGGGGACGACCCTATAGACGTCGGACATGTCGGCGGCTAGCCAACCTAGTCCCGTGGTCGTGGGGACGACCCTACAGTCGTCGGACATGTCGGCGGCTGGCCAACCTAGTCCCGGGGTCGTGGAGACGACCCTATAGTCGTAGGACATTTCGGCGGCGGGCCAACCTAGTCCCGGGGTCGTGGGGACGACCGTATAGTCGTCGGACATGACGGTGGCGGGCCAATCTAGTCCCGGGGTCGTGGGGACGACCCTATAGTCGTCGGACATGTCGGCGGCTGGCCATCTTTGGCCCGGGGCGTGGGTACGACCCTATAGTCGTCGGACATGTCGGCGGCTGGCCAACTTTGGCCAGTGGTCGTGGGGACGACCCTATAGTCGTCGGACATGACGGTGGCGGGCCAATCTAGTCCCGGGGTCGTGGGGACGACCCTATAGTCGTCGGACATGTCGGCGGCTGGCCAACTTTGGCCCGGGGCGTGGGGACGACCCTATAGACGTCGGACATGACGGTGGCGGGCCAATCTTGCCCCGGGGTCGTGGGGACGACCGTATAGACGTCGGACATGTCGGCGGCGGGCCAACCTAGTCCCGGGGTCGTGGGGACGACCCTATAGTCGTCGGACACGTCGGCGGCGGGCCAATCTTGCCCCGGGGTCGTGGGGACGACCGTATAGACGTCGGACATGTCGGCGGCGGGCCAACCTAGTCCCGGGGTCGTGGGTACGACCCTATAGTCGTCGGACATGTCGGCGGCTGGCCAACCTATTCTCGTGGTCGTGGGGACGACCCCATAGTCGTAGGACACGTCGGCGGCGGGCCAACCTAGTCCCGGGGTAGAGGGGACGAC
Source organism: Andrena fulva (assembly GCA_946251845.1). Lineage (NCBI taxonomy): Eukaryota > Metazoa > Arthropoda > Insecta > Hymenoptera > Andrenidae > Andrena > Andrena fulva. The sequence continues at coordinate 110,430 of CAMITZ010000116.1, read as the reverse complement.
CGTATAGTCGTCGGACATGACGGTGGCGGGCCAATCTTGTCCCGGGGTCGTGGGGACGACCCTATAGTCGTCGGACATGTCGGCGGCGGGCCAACCTAGTCCCGGGGTGGTAGGGACGACCCTATAGTCGTCGGACATGTCGGCGGCGGGCCAATCTTGCCCCGGGGTCGTGGGGACGACCGTATAGACGTCGGACATGTCGGCGGCGGGCCAACCTAGTCCCGGGGTCGTGGGGACGACCCTATAGTCGTCGGACATGTCGGCGGCTGGCCATCTTTGGCCCGGGGCGTGGGTACGACCCTATAGTCGTCGGACATGTCGGCGGCTGGCCAACTTTGGCCAGTGGTCGTGGGGACGACCCTATAGTCGTCGGAAAAGTCGGCGGCGGGCCAACCTAGTCCCGGGGTCCTGGAGACGGCCCTATAGTCGTCGGACATGACGGTGGCGGGCCAATCTAGTCCCGGGGTCGTGGGGACGACCCTATAGTCGTCGGACATGTCGGCGGCTGGCCAACCTAGTCCCGGGGTCGTGGAGACGACCCTATAGTCGTAGGACATTTCGGCGGCGGGCCAACCTAGTCCCGGGGTCGTGGGGACGACCGTATAGTCGTCGGACATGTCGGCGTCTGGCCATCTTTGGCCCGGGGCGTGGGTACGACCCTATAGTCGTCGGACATGTCGGCGGCTGGCCAACTTTGGCCAGTGGTCGTGGGGACGACCCTATAGTCGTCGGAAAAGTCGGTGGCGGGCCAATCTTGTCCCGGGGTCGTGGGGACGACCCTATAGTCGTCGGACATTTCGGCGGCTGGCCAACTTTGGCTCGGGGCGTGGGGACGACCCTATAGTCGTCGGACATGACGGTGGCGGGCCAATCTTGCCCCGGGGTCGTGGGGACGACCCTATAGTCGTCGGACATGTCGGCGGCTTGCCAACTTTGGCCAGTGGTCGTGGGGACGACCCTATAGTCGTCGGACAAGTCGGCGGCGGGCCAACCTACTCCCGGGGTCGTGGGGACGAACCTATAGTCGTCGGACATGACGGTGGCGGGCCAATCTAGTCCCGGGGTCGTGGGGACGACCCTATAGTCGTCGGACATGTCGGCGGCTGGCCAACTTTGGCCCGGGGCGTGGGGACGACCGTATAGTCGTCGGACATGACGCTGGCGGGCCAATCTTGTCCCGGGGTCGTGGGGACGACCATATAGTCGTCGGACATTTCGACGGCGGGCCGACCTAGTCCCGGGGTCGTGGGGACGACCCTATAGTCGTCGGACAAGTCGGCGGCCGGCCAACCTAGTCTTGGGGTCGTGGGGACGACCCTATAGTCGTCGGACATGTCGGCGGCTGGGCAACTTTGGACAGTGGTCGTGGGGACGACCCTATAGACGTCGGACATGTCGGCGGCGGGCCAACCTAGTCCCGGGGTCGTGGGGACGACCCTATAGTCGTCGGACATGTCGGCGGCTGGCCAACCTATTCTCGTGGTCGTGGGGACGACCCCATAGTCGTAGGACACGTCGGCGGCGGGCCAACCTAGTCCAGGGGTAGAGGGGACGACCGTATAGTCGTCGGACATGACGGTGGCGGGCCAATCTTGTCCCGGGGTCGTGGGGACGACCCTATAGTCGTCGGACATTTCGGCGGCTGGCCAACTTTGGCTCGGGGCGTGGGGACGACCCTATAGTCGTCGGACATGTCGGCGGCGGGCCAACCTAGTCCCGGGGTGGTAGGGACGACCCTATAGTCGTCGGACATGTCGGCGGCTGGCCAACCTAGTCCCGGGGTCGTGTAGACGACCCTATAGTCGTAGGACAAGTCGGCGGCGGGCCCACCTAGTCCCGGGGTCGTGGGGACCACCCTATAGTCGTCGGACATGACGGTGCCGGGGCAATCTAGCCCCGGGGTCGTGGGGACGACCCTATAGTCGTCGGACATTTCGACGGCGGGCCGACCTAGTCCCGGGGTCGTGGGGACGACCCTATAGTCGTCGGACAAGTCGGCGGCCGGCCAACCTAGTCCTGGGGTCGTGGGGACGACCCTATAGTCGTCGGACAAGTCGGCGACTGGCCAACCTATTCTCGTGGTCGTGGGGACGACCCTATAGTCGTCGGACATGTCGGCGGCTGGCCAACTTTGGCCCGGGGCGTGGGGACGACCGTATAGTCGTCGGACATGACGCTGGCGGGCCAATCTTGTCCCGGGGTCGTGTGGACGACCATATAGTCGTCGGACATTTCGACGGCGGGCCGACCTAGTCCCGGGGTCGTGGGGACGACCCTATAGTCGTCGGACAAGTCGGCGGCCGGCCAACCTAGTCCTGGGGTCGTGGGGACGACCCTATAGTCGTCGGACATGTCGGCGGCTGGGCAACTTTGGACAGTGGTCGTGGGGACGACCCTATAGTCGTCGGACATGTCGGCGCCAGGGCAACTTTGGCCCGTGGTCGTGGGGACGACCCTATAGTCGTCGGACATGTCGGCGGCAGGGCAACTTTGGCCCGTGGTCTTGGGGACGACCCTATAGTCGTAGGACATTTCGGCGGCGGGCCAACCTACTCCCGGGGTCGTGGGGACGACCCAATAGTCGTCGGACAAGTCGGCGGCGGGCCAACCTACTCCCGGGGTCGTGGGGACGACCCTATAGTCGTCGGACATGTCGGCGGCGGGCCAACCTAGTCCCGGGGTCGTGGGGACGACCCTATAGTCGTCGGACAAGTCGGCGGCCGGCCAACCTAGTCCTGGGGTCGTGGGGACGACCCTATAGTCGTCGGACATGTCGGCGGCTGGCCATCTTTGGCCCGGGGCGTGGGTACGACCCTATAGTCGTCGGACATGTCGGCGGCTGGCCAACTTTGGCCAGTGGTCGTGGGGACGACCCTATAGTCGTCGGAAAAGTCGGCGGCGGGCCAACCTAGTCCCGGGGTCCTGGAGACGGCCCTATAGTCGTCGGACATGACGGTGGCGGGCCAATCTAGTCCCGGGGTCGTGGGGACGACCGTATAGTCGTCGGACATGTCGGCGGCTGGCCATCTTTGGCCCGGGGCGTGGGTACGACCCTATAGTCGTCGGACATGTCGGCGGCTGGCCAACTTTGGCCAGTGGTCGTGGGGACGACCCTATAGTCGTCGGAAAAGTCGGTGGCGGGCCAATCTTGTCCCGGGGTCGTGGGGACGACCCTATAGTCGTCGGACATTTCGGCGGCTGGCCAACTTTGGCTCGGGGCGTGGGGACGACCCTATAGTCGTCGGACATGTCGGCGGCGGGCCAACCTAGTCCCGGGGTGGTAGGGACGACCCTATAGTCGTCGGACATGTCGGCGGCTGGGCAACTTTGGCCAGTGGTCGTGGGGACGACCCTATAGTCGTGGGACATGTCGGCGGCAGGCCAACGTATGCCCAGGGTCGTAGGGACGAACCTATAGTCGTCGGACATGACGGTGGCGGGCCAATCTTGCCCCGGGGTCGTGGGGACGACCCTATAGTCGTCGGACATGTCGGCGGCGGGCCAACTTTGGCCAGTGGTCGTGGGGACGACCCTATAGTCGTCGGACAAGTCGGCGGCGGGCCAACCTACTCCCGGGGTCGTGGGGACGAACCTATAGTCGTCGGACATGACGGTGGCGGGCCAATCTAGTCCCGGGGTCGTGGGGACGACCCTATAGTCGTCGGACATGTCGGCGGCTGGCCAACTTTGGCCCGGGGCGTGGGGACGACCGTATAGTCGTCGGACATGACGCTGGCGGGCCCATCTTGTCCCGGGGTCGTGGGGACGACCATATAGTCGTCGGACATTTCGACGGCGGGCCGACCTAGTCCCGGGTTCGTGGGGACGACCCTATAGTCGTCGGACAAGTCGGCGGCCGGCCAACCTAGTCCTGGGGTCGTGGGGACGACCCTATAGTCGTCGGACATGTCGGCGGCTGGGCAACTTTGGACAGTGGTCGTGGGGACGACCCTATAGTCGTCGGACATGTCGGCGGCAGGGCAACTTTGGCCCGTGGTCGTGGGGACGACCCTATAGTCGTCGGACATGTCGGCGGCTGGCCAACTTTGGCCAGTGGTCGTGGGGACGACCCTATAGTCGTCGGAAAAGTCGGCGGCGGGCCAACCTAGTCCCGGGGTCCTGGAGACGGCCCTATAGTCGTCGGACATGACGGTGGCGGGCCAATCTAGTCCCGGGGTCGTGGGGACGACCCTATAGTCGTCGGACATGTCGGCGGCTGGCCAACCTAGTCCCGGGGTCGTGGAGACGACCCTATAGTCGTAGGACATTTCGGCGGCGGGCCAACCTAGTCCCGGGGTCGTGGGGACGACCGTATAGTCGTCGGACATGTCGGCGGCTGGCCATCTTTGGCCCGGGGCGTGGGTACGACCCTATAGTCGTCGGACATGTCGGCGGCGGGCCAACCTAGTCCCGGGGTCGTGGGGACGACCCTATAGTCGTCGGACAAGTCGGCGGCCGGCCAACCTAGTCCTGGGGTCGTGGGGACGACCCTATAGTCGTCGGACATGTCGGCGGCTGGCCATCTTTGGCCCGGGGCGTGGGTACGACCCTATAGTCGTCGGACATGTCGGCGGCTGGCCAACTTTGGCCAGTGGTCGTGGGGACGACCCTATAGTCGTCGGAAAAGTCGGCGGCGGGCCAACCTAGTCCCGGGGTCCTGGAGACGGCCCTATAGTCGTCGGACATGACGGTGGCGGGCCAATCTAGTCCCGGGGTCGTGGGGACGACCGTATAGTCGTCGGACATGTCGGCGGCTGGCCAACCTAGTCCCGGGGTCGTGGAGACGACCCTATAGTCGTAGGACATTTCGGCGGCGGGCCAACCTAGTCCCGGGGTCGTGGGGACGACCGTATAGTCGTCGGACATGACGGTGGCGGGCCAATCTAGTCCCGGGGTCGTGGGGACGACCCTATAGTCGTCGGACATGTCGGCGGCTGGCCATCTTTGGCCCGGGGCGTGGGTACGACCCTATAGTCGTCGGACATGTCGGCGGCTGGCCAACTTTGGCCAGTGGTCGTGGGGACGACCCTATAGTCGTCGGAAAAGTCGGCGGCGGGCCAACCTAGTCCCGGGGTTGTGGAGACGGCCCTATAGTCGTCGGACATGACGGTGGCGGGCCAATCTAGTCCCGGGGTCGTGGGGACGACCCTATAGTCGTCGGACATGTCGGCGGCTGGCCAACTTTGGCCCGGGGCGTGGGGACGACCCTATAGACGTCGGACATGACGGTGGCGGGCCAATCTTGCCCCGGGGTCGTGGGGACGACCGTATAGACGTCGGACATGTCGGCGGCGGGCCAACCTAGTCCCGGGGTCGTGGGGACGACCCTATAGTCGTCGGACACGTCGGCAGCGGGCCAATCTTGCCCCGGGGTCGTGGGGACGACCGTATAGACGTCGGACATGTCGGCGGCGGGCCAACCTAGTCCCGGGGTCGTGGGGACGACCCTATAGTCGTCGGACATGTCGGCGGCTGGCCAACCTATTCTCGTGGTCGTGGGGACGACCCCATAGTCGTAGGACACGTCGGCGGCGGGCCAACCTAGTCCCCGGGTAGAGGGGACGACCGTATAGTCGTCGGACATGACGGTGGCGGGCCAATCTTGTCCCGGGGTCGTGGGGACGACCCTATAGTCGTCGGAAATTTCGGCGGCTGGCCAACTTTGGCTCGGGGCGTGGGGACGACCCTATAGTCGTCGGACATGTCGGCGGCGGGCCAATCTTGCCCCGGGGTCGTGGGGACGACCATATAGTCGTCGGACATTTCGACGGCGGGCCGACCTAGTCCCGGGGTCGTGGGGACGACCCTATAGTCGTCGGGCATTTCGGCGGCTGGCCAACTTTGGCTCGGGGCGTGGGGACGACCCTATAGTCGTCGGACCTGTCGGCGGCTGGCCAACCTCGTCTCGTGGTCGTGGGGACGACCCCATAGTCGTAGGACACGTCGGCGGCAGGCCAACCTAGTCCCGGGGTCGTGGGGACGACCGTATAGTCGTCGGACATGACGGTGGCGGGCCAACCTAGTCCCGGGGTCGTGGAGACGACCCTATAGTCGTAGGACAAGTCGGCGGCGGGCCAACCTAGTCCCGGGGTCGTGGGGACGACCCTATAGTCGTCGGACATGTCGGCGGCTGGCCAACCTAGTCCCGGGGTCGAGGGGACGACCGTATAGTCGTCGGACATGTCGGCGGCAGGGCAACTTTGGCCCGTGGTCGTGGGGACGACCCTATAGTCGTCGGACATGTCGGCGGCAGGGCAACTTTGGCCCGTGGTCTTGGGGACGACCCTATAGTCGTCGGACATGTCGGTGACTGGCCAACCTAGTCCCGGGTTCGTGGGGACGACCCTATAGTCGTCGGACAAGTCGGCGGCGGGCCAACCTACTCCCGGGGTCGTGTGGACGAACCTATAGTCGTCGGACATGGCGGTGGCGGGCCAATCTAGTCCCGGGGTCGTGGGGACGACCATATAGTCGTAGGACATTTCGGCGGCGGGCCAACCTAGTCCCGGGGTCGTGGGGACGACCGTATAGTCGTCGGACATGACGGTGGCGGGCCAATCTAGTCCCGGGGTCGTGGGGACGACCCTATAGTCGTCGGACATGTCGGCGGCTGGCCAACTTTAGCCCGGGGCGTGGGGACGACCCTATAGACGTCGGACATGTCGGCGGCGGGCCAACCTAGTCCCGTGGTCGTGGGGACGACCCTATAGTCGTCGGACATGTCGGCGGCTGGCCAACCTAGTCCCGGGGTCGTGGAGACGACCCTATAGTCGTAGGACATTTCGGCGGCGGGCCAACCTAGTCCCGGGGTCGTGGGGACGACCGTATAGTCGTCGGACATGACGGTGGCGGGCCAATCTAGTCCCGGGGTCGTGGGGACGACCCTATAGTCGTCGGACATGTCGGCGGCTGGCCATCTTTGGCCCGGGGCGTGGGTACGACCCTATAGTCGTCGGACATGTCGGCGGCTGGCCAACTTTGGCCAGTGGTCGTGGGGACGACCCTATAGTCGTCGGAAAAGTCGGCGGCGGGCCAACCTAGTCCCGGGGTCGTGGAGACGGCCCTATAGTCGTCGGACATGACGGTGGCGGGCCAATCTAGTCCCGGGGTCGTGGGGACGACCCTATAGTCGTCGGACATGTCGGCGGCTGGCCAACTTTGGCCCGGGGCGTGGGGACGACCGTATAGTCGTCGGACATGACGCTGGCGGGCCAATCTTGTCCCGGGGTCGTGGGGACGACCATATAGTCGTCGGACATTTCGACGGCGGGCCGACCTAGTCCCGGGGTCGTGGGGACGACCCTATAGTCGTCGGACAAGTCGGCGGCCGGCCAACCTAGTCCTGGGGTCGTGGGGACGACCCTATAGTCGTCGGACATGTCGGCGGCTGGGCAACTTTGGACAGTGGTCGTGGGGACGACCCTATAGACGTCGGACATGTCGGCGGCGGGCCAACCTAGTCCCGGGGTCGTGGGGACGACCCTATAGTCGTCGGACATGTCGGCGGCTGGCCAACCTATTCTCGTGGTCGTGGGGACGACCCCATAGTCGTAGGACACGTCGGCGGCGGGCCAACCTAGTCCCGGGGTAGAGGGGACGACCGTATAGTCGTCGGATATGACGGTGGCGGGCCAATCTTGTCCCGGGGTCTTGGGGACGACCCTATAGTCGTCGGACATTTCGGCGGCTGGCCAACTTTGGCTCGGGGCGTGGGGACGACCCTATAGTCGTCGGACATGTCGGCGGCGGGCCAACCTAGTCCCGGGGTGGTAGGGACGACCCTATAGTCGTCGGACATGTCGGCGGCTGGCCAACCTAGTCCCGGGGTCGTGGGGACGACCCTATAGTCGTCGGACATGTCGGCGGCTGGCCAACTTTGGCCCGGGGCGTGGGGACGACCGTATAGTCGTCGGACATGCCGCTGGCGGGCCAATCTTGTCCCGGGGTCGTGGGGACGACCATATAGTCGTCGGACATTTCGACGGCGGGCCGACCTAGTCCCGGGGTCGTGGGGACGACCCTATAGTCGTCGGACACTTCGGCGGCCGGCCAACCTAGTCCTGGGGTCGTGGGGACGACCCCATAGTCGTCGGTCATGTCGGCGGCTGGGCAACTTTGGACAGTGGTCGTGGGGACGACCCTATAGTCGTCGGACATGTCGGCGGCAGGGCAACTTTGGCCCGTGGTCGTGGGGACGACCCTATAGTCGTCGGACATGTCGGCGGCAGGGCAACTTTGGCCCGTGGTCTTGGGGACGACCCTATAGTCTTCGGACAAGTCGGCGGCGGGCCAACCTACTCCCGGGGTCGTGGGGACGACCCAATAGTCGTCGGACAAGTCGGCGGCGGGCCAACCTACTCCCGGGGTCGTGGGGACGACCCTATAGTCGTCGGACAAGTCGGCGGCGGGCCAACCTAGTCCCGGGGTCGTGGGGACGACCCTATAGTCGTCGGACAAGTCGGCGGCCGGCCAACCTAGTCCTGGGGTCGTGGGGACGACCCTATAGTCGTCGGACATGTCGGCGGCTGGGCAACTTTGGACAGTGGTCGTGGGGACGACCCTATAGTCGTCGGACATGTCGGCGGCAGGGCAACTTTGGCCCGTGGTCGTGGGGACGACCCTATAGTCGTCGGACATGTCTGCGGCAGGGCAACTTTGGCCCGTGGTCTTGGGGACGACCCTATAGTCGTCGGACATGTCGGTGACTGGCCAACCTAGTCCCGGGTTCGTGGGGACGACCCTATAGTCGTCGGACAAGTCGGCGGCGGGCCAACCTACTCCCGGGGTCGTGTGGACGAACCTATAGTCGTCGGACATGGCGGTGGCGGGCCAATCTAGTCCCGGGGTCGTGGGGACGACCCTATAGTCGTCGGACATGTCGGCGGCTGGCCAACTTTGGCCCGGGGCGTGGGGACGACCCTATAGACGTCGGACATGTCGGCGGCGGGCCAATCTTGCCCCGGGGTCGTGGGGACGACCCTATAGTCGTCGGACATGTCGGCGGCTGGGCAACTTTGGCCAGTGGTCGTGGGGATGACCCTATTGTCGTGGGACATGTCGGCGGCAGGCCAACGTATGCCCAGGGTCGTAGGGACGAACCTATAGTCGTCGGACATGACGGTGGCGGGCCAATCTTGCCCCGGGGTCGTGGGGACGACCCTATAGTCGTCGGACATGTCGGCGGCTGGCCAACTTTGGCCAGTGGTCGTGGGGACGACCCTATAGTCCTCGGACAAGTCGGCGGCGGGCCAACCTACTCCCGGGGTCGTGTGGACGAACCTATAGACGTCGGACATGTCGGCGGCGGGCCAATCTTGCCCCGGGGTCGTGGGGACGACCCTATAGTCGTCGGACATGTCGGCGGCTGGCCAACTTTGGCCAGTGGTCGTGGGGACGGCCCTATAGTCGTCGGACAAGTCGGCGGCGGGCCAATCTAGTCCCGGGGTCGTGGGGACGACCCTATAGTCGTCGGACATGTCGGCGGCTGGCCAACTTTGGCCCGGGGCGTGGGGACGACCCTATAGACGTCGGACATGTCGGCGGCGGGCCAACCTAGTCCCGTGGTCGTGGGGACGACCCTATAGTCGTCGGACATGTCGGCGGCTGGCCAACCTAGTCCCGGGGTCGTGGAGACGACCCTATAGTCGTAGGACATTTCGGCGGCGGGCCAACCTAGTCCCGGGGTCGTGGGGACGACCGTATAGTCGTCGGACATGACGGTGGCGGGCCAATCTAGTCCCAGGGTCGTGGGGACGACCCTATAGTCGTCGGACATGTCGGCGGCTGGCCATCTTTGGCCCGGGGCGTGGGGACGACCCTATAGTCGTCGGACATGTCGGCGGCTGGCCAACTTTGGCCCGGGGCGTGGGGACGACCCTATAGACATCGGACATGACGGTGGCGGGCCAATCTTGCCCCGGGGTCGTGGGGACGACCGTATAGACGTCGGACATGTCGGCGGCGGGCCAACCTAGTCCCGGGGTCGTGGGGACGACCCTATAGTCGTCGGACACGTCGGCGGCCGGCCAATCTTGCCCCGGGGTCGTGGGGACGACCGTATAGACGTCGGACATGTCGGCGGCGGGCCAACCTAGTCCCGGGGTAGAGGGGACGACCGTATAGTCGTCGGACATGTCGGCGGCTGGCCATCTTTGGCCCGGGGCGTGGGTACGACCCTATAGTCGTCGGACATGTCGGCGGCTGGCCAACTTTGGCCAGTGGTCGTGGGGACGACCCTATAGTCGTCGGAAAAGTCGGTGGCGGGCCAATCTTGTCCCGGGGTCGTGGGGACGACCCTATAGTCGTCGGACATTTCGGCGGCTGGCCAACTTTGGCTCGGGGCGTGGGGACGACCCTATAGTCGTCGGACATGTCGGCGGCGGGCCAACCTAGTCCCGGGGTGGTAGGGACGACCCTATAGTCGTCGGACATGTCGGCGGCTGGGCAACTTTGGCCAGTGGTCGTGGGGACGACCCTATAGTCGTGGGACATGTCGGCGGCAGGCCAACGTATGCCCAGGGTCGTAGGGACGAACCTATAGTCGTCGGACATGACGGTGGCGGGCCAATCTTGCCCCGGGGTCGTGGGGACGACCCTATAGTCGTCGGACATGTCGGCGGCTGGCCAACTTTGGCCAGTGGTCGTGGGGACGACCCTATAGTCGTCGGACAAGTCGGCGGCGGGCCAACCTACTCCCGGTGTCGTGGGGACGAACCTATAGTCGTCGGACATGACGGTGGCGGGCCAATCTAGTCCCGGGGTCGTGGGGACGACCCTATAGTCGTCGGACATGTCGGCGGCTGGCCAACTTTGGCCCGGGGCGTGGGGACGACCGTATAGTCGTCGGACATGACGCTGGCGGGCCAATCTTGTCCCGGGGTCGTGGGGACGACCATATAGTCGTCGGACATTTCGACGGCGGGCCGACCTAGTCCCGGGGTCGTGGGGACGACCCTATAGTCGTCGGACAAGTCGGCGGCCGGCCAACCTAGTCCTGGGGTCGTGGGGACGACCCTATAGTCGTCGGACATGTCGGCGGCTGGGCAACTTTGGACAGTGGTCGTGGGGACGACCCTATAGTTGTCAGACATGTCGGCGGCAGGGCAACTTTGGCCCGTGGTCGTGGGGACGACCCTATAGTCGTCAGACATGTCGGCGGCAGGGCAACTTTGGCCCGTGGTCGTGGGGACGACCCTATAGTCGTCGGACATGACGGTGGCGGGCCAATCTTGCCCCGGGGTCGTGGGGACGACCCTATAGTCGTCGGACATGTCGGCGGCTGGCCAACTTTGGCCAGTGGTCGTGGGGACGACCCTATAGTCGTCGGACAAGTCGGCGGCGGGCCAACCTACTCCCGGGGTCGTGGGGACGAACCTATAGTCGTCGGACATGACGGTGGCGGGCCAATCTAGTCCCGGGGTCGTGGGGACGACCCTATAGTCGTCGGACATGTCGGCGGCTGGCCAACTTTGGCCCGGGGCGTGGGGACGACCGTATAGTCGTCGGACATGACGCTGGCGGGCCAATCTTGTCCCGGGGTCGTGGGGACGACCATATAGTCGTCGGACATTTCGACGGCGGGCCGACCTAGTCCCGGGGTCGTGGGGACGACCCTATAGTCGTCGGACAAGTCGGCGGCCGGCCAACCTAGTCCTGGGGTCGTGGGGACGACCCTATAGTCGTCGGACATGTCGGCGGCTGGGCAACTTTGGACAGTGGTCGTGGGGACGACCCTATAGTTGTCAGACATGTCGGCGGCAGGGCAACTTTGGCCCGTGGTCGTGGGGACGACCCTATAGTCGTCAGACATGTCGGCGGCAGGGCAACTTTGGCCCGTGGTCGTGGGGACGACCCTATAGTCGTCGGACATGACGGTGGCGGGCCAATCTTGCCCCGGGGTCGTGGGGACGACCCTATAGTCGTCGGACATGTCGGCGGCTGGCCAACTTTGGCCAGTGGTCGTGGGGACGACCCTATAGTCGTCGGACAAGTCGGCGGCGGGCCAACCTACTCCCGGGATCGTGGGGACGAACCTATAGTCGTCGGACATGACGGTGGCGGGCCAATCTAGTCCCGGGGTCGTGGGGACGACCCTATAGTCGTCGGACATGTCGGCGGCTGGCCAACTTTGGCCCGGGGCGTGGGGACGACCGTATAGTCGTCGGACATGACGCTGGCGGGCCAATCTTGTCCCGGGGTCGTGGGGACGACCATATAGTCGTCGGACATTTCGACGGCGGGCCGACCTAGTCCCGGGGTCGTGGGGACGATCCTATAGTCGTCGGACAAGTCGGCGGCCGGCCAACCTAGTCCTGGGGTCGTGGGGACGACCCTATAGTCGTCGGACATGTCGGCGGCTGGGCAACTTTGGACAGTGGTCGTGGGGACGACCCTATAGTCGTCGGACATGTCGGCGGCAGGGCAACTTTGGCCCGTGGTCGTGGGGACGACCCTATAGTCGTCGGACATGTCGGCGGCAGGGCAACTTTGTCCCGTGGTCTTGGGGACGACCCTATAGTCGTCGGACATGTCGGTGACTGGCCAACCTAGTCCCGGGTTCGTGGGGACGACCCTATAGTCTTCGGACAAGTCGGCGGCGGGCCAACCTACTCCCGGGGTCGTGGGGACGACCCAATAGTCGTCGGACAAGTCGGCGGCGGGCCAACCTACTCCCGGGGTCGTGGGGACGACCCTATAGTCGTCGGACAAGTCGGCGGCGGGCCAACCTAGTCCCGGGGTCGTGGGGACGACCCTATAGTCGTCGGACAAGTCGGCGGCCGGCCAACCTAGTCCTGGGGTCGTGGAGACGACCCTATAGTCGTCGGACATGTCGGCGGCTGGGCAACTTTGGACAGTGGTCGTGGGGACGACCCTATAGTCCTCGGACATGTCGGCGGCAGGGCAACTTTGGCCCGTGGTCGTGGGGACGACCCTATAGTCGTCGGACATGTCGGCGGCAGGGCAACTTTGGCCCGTGGTCTTGGGGACGACCCTATAGTCGTCGGACATGTCGGTGACTGGCCAACCTAGTCCCGGGTTCGTGGGGACGACCCTATAGTCGTCGGACAAGTCGGCGGCGGGCCAACCTACTCCCGGGGTCGTGTGGACGAACCTATAGTCGTCGGACATGGCGGTGGCGGGCCAATCTAGTCCCGGGGTCGTGGGGACGACCATATAGTCGTAGGACATTTCGGCGGCGGGCCAACCTAGTCCCGGGGTCGTGGGGACGACCGTATAGTCGTCGGACATGACGGTGGCGGGCCAATCTAGTCCCGGGGTCGTGGGGACGACCCTATAGTCGTCGGACATGTCGGCGGCTGGCCAACTTTGGCCCGGGGCGTGGGGACGACCCTATAGACGTCGGACATGTCGGCGGCTAGCCAACCTAGTCCCGTGGTCGTGGGGACGACCCTACAGTCGTCGGACATGTCGGCGGCTGGCCAACCTAGTCCCGGGGTCGTGGAGACGACCCTATAGTCGTAGGACATTTCGGCGGCGGGCCAACCTAGTCCCGGGGTCGTGGGGACGACCGTATAGTCGTCGGACATGACGGTGGCGGGCCAATCTAGTCCCGGGGTCGTGGGGACGACCCTATAGTCGTCGGACATGTCGGCGGCTGGCCATCTTTGGCCCGGGGCGTGGGTACGACCCTATAGTCGTCGGACATGTCGGCGGCTGGCCAACTTTGGCCAGTGGTCGTGGGGACGACCCTATAGTCGTCGGACATGACGGTGGCGGGCCAATCTAGTCCCGGGGTCGTGGGGACGACCCTATAGTCGTCGGACATGTCGGCGGCTGGCCAACTTTGGCCCGGGGCGTGGGGACGACCCTATAGACGTCGGACATGACGGTGGCGGGCCAATCTTGCCCCGGGGTCGTGGGGACGACCGTATAGACGTCGGACATGTCGGCGGCGGGCCAACCTAGTCCCGGGGTCGTGGGGACGACCCTATAGTCGTCGGACACGTCGGCAGCGGGCCAATCTTGCCCCGGGGTCGTGGGGACGACCGTATAGACGTCGGACATGTCGGCGGCGGGCCAACCTAGTCCCGGGGTCGTGGGGACGACCCTATAGTCGTCGGACATGTCGGCGGCTGGCCAACCTATTCTCGTGGTCGTGGGGACGACCCCATAGTCGTAGGACACGTCGGCGGCGGGCCAACCTAGTCCCCGGGTAGAGGGGACGACCGTATAGTCGTCGGACATGACGGTGGCGGGCCAATCTTGTCCCGGGGTCGTGGGGACGACCCTATAGTCGTCGGAAATTTCGGCGGCTGGCCAACTTTGGCTCGGGGCGTGGGGACGACCCTATAGTCGTCGGACATGTCGGCGGCGGGCCAATCTTGCCCCGGGGTCGTGGGGACGACCATATAGTCGTCGGACATTTCGACGGCGGGCCGACCTAGTCCCGGGGTCGTGGGGACGAACCTATAGTCGTCGGGCATTTCGGCGGCTGGCCAACTTTGGCTCGGGGCGTGGGGACGACCCTATAGTCGTCGGACCTGTCGGCGGCTGGCCAACCTCGTCTCGTGGTCGTGGGGACGACCCCATAGTCGTAGGACACGTCGGCGGCAGGCCAACCTAGTCCCGGGGTCGTGGGGACGACCGTATAGTCGTCGGACATGACGGTGGCGGGCCAACCTAGTCCCGGGGTCGTGGAGACGACCCTACAGTCGTAGGACAAGTCGGCGGCGGGCCAACCTAGTCCCGGGGTCGTGGGGACGACCCTATAGTCGTCGGACATGTCGGCGGCTGGCCAACCTAGTCCCGGGGTCGAGGGGACGACCGTATAGTCGTCGGACATGTCGGCGGCAGGGCAACTTTGGCCCGTGGTCGTGGGGACGACCCTATAGTCGTCGGACATGTCGGCGGCAGGGCAACTTTGGCCCGTGGTCTTGGGGACGACCCTATAGTCGTCGGACATGTCGGTGACTGGCCAACCTAGTCCCGGGTTCGTGGGGACGACCCTATAGTCGTCGGACAAGTCGGCGGCGGGCCAACCTACTCCCGGGGTCGTGTGGACGAACCTATAGTCGTCGGACATGGCGGTGGCGGGCCAATCTAGTCCCGGGGTCGTGGGGACGACCATATAGTCGTAGGACATTTCGGCGGCGGGCCAACCTAGTCCCGGGGTCGTGGGGACGACCGTATAGTCGTCGGACATGACGGTGGCGGGCCAATCTAGTCCCGGGGTCGTGGGGACGACCCTATAGTCGTCGGACATGTCGGCGGCTGGCCAACTTTAGCCCGGGGCGTGGGGACGACCCTATAGACGTCGGACATGTCGGCGGCGGGCCAACCTAGTCCCGTGGTCGTGGGGACGACCCTATAGTCGTCGGACATGTCGGCGGCTGGCCAACCTAGTCCCGGGGTCGTGGAGACGACCCTATAGTCGTAGGACATTTCGGCGGCGGGCCAACCTAGTCCCGGGGTCGTGGGGACGACCGTATAGTCGTCGGACATGACGGTGGCGGGCCAATCTAGTCCCGGGGTCGTGGGGACGACCCTATAGTCGTCGGACATGTCGGCGGCTGGCCATCTTTGGCCCGGGGCGTGGGTACGACCCTATAGTCGTCGGACATGTCGGCGGCTGGCCAACTTTGGCCAGTGGTCGTGGGGACGACCCTATAGTCGTCGGAAAAGTCGGCGGCGGGCCAACCTAGTCCCGGGGTCGTGGAGACGGCCCTATAGTCGTCGGACATGACGGTGGCGGGCCAATCTAGTCCCGGGGTCGTGGGGACGACCCTATAGTCGTCGGACATGTCGGCGGCTGGCCAACTTTGGCCCGGGGCGTGGGGACGACCGTATAGTCGTCGGACATGACGCTGGCGGGCCAATCTTGTCCCGGGGTCGTGGGGACGACCATATAGTCGTCGGACATTTCGACGGCGGGCCGACCTAGTCCCGGGGTCGTGGGGACGACCCTATAGTCGTCGGACAAGTCGGCGGCCGGCCAACCTAGTCCTGGGGTCGTGGGGACGACCCTATAGTCGTCGGACATGTCGGCGGCTGGGCAACTTTGGACAGTGGTCGTGGGGACGACCCTATAGACGTCGGACATGTCGGCGGCGGGCCAACCTAGTCCCGGGGTCGTGGGGACGACCCTATAGTCGTCGGACATGTCGGCGGCTGGCCAACCTATTCTCGTGGTCGTGGGGACGACCCCATAGTCGTAGGACACGTCGGCGGCGGGCCAACCTAGTCCCGGGGTAGAGGGGACGACCGTATAGTCGTCGGATATGACGGTGGCGGGCCAATCTTGTCCCGGGGTCTTGGGGACGACCCTATAGTCGTCGGACATTTCGGCGGCTGGCCAACTTTGGCTCGGGGCGTGGGGACGACCCTATAGTCGTCGGACATGTCGGCGGCGGGCCAACCTAGTCCCGGGGTGGTAGGGACGACCCTATAGTCGTCGGACATGTCGGCGGCTGGCCAACCTAGTCCCGGGGTCGTGTAGACGACCCTATAGTCGTAGGACAAGTCGGCGGCGGGCCCACCTAGTCCCGGGGTCGTGGGGACGACCCTATAGTCGTCGGACATGACGGTGCCGGGGCAATCTAGCCCCGGGGTCGTGGGGACGACCCTATAGACGTCGGACATGTCGGCGGCTGGCCAACCTTGTCCCGGGGTGGTAGGGACGACCCTATAGTCGTCGGACAAGTCGGCGGCGGTCCAATCTATTCCCGTGGTCGTGGGGACGACCGTATAGTCGTCGGACATGTCGGCGGCTGGCCAAC
This sequence comes from Andrena fulva, assembly GCA_946251845.1. NCBI lineage: Eukaryota > Metazoa > Arthropoda > Insecta > Hymenoptera > Andrenidae > Andrena > Andrena fulva. The sequence continues at coordinate 93,694 of CAMITZ010000116.1, read as the reverse complement.
CTAGTCCCGGGGTCGTGGGGACGACCCTATAGTCGTCGGACAAGTCGGCGGCTGGCCAACCTATTCTCGTGGTCGTGGGGACGACCCTATAGTCGTCGGACATGTCGGCGGCTGGCCAACTTTGGCCCGGGGCGTGGGGACGACCGTATAGTCGTCGGACATGCCGCTGGCGGGCCAATCTTGTCCCGGGGTCGTGGGGACGACCATATAGTCGTCGGACATTTCGACGGCGGGCCGACCTAGTCCCGGGGTCGTGGGGACGACCCTATAGTCGTCGGACACTTCGGCGGCCGGCCAACCTAGTCCTGGGGTCGTGGGGACGACCCCATAGTCGTCGGTCATGTCGGCGGCTGGGCAACTTTGGACAGTGGTCGTGGGGACGACCCTATAGTCGTCGGACATGTCGGCGGCAGGGCAACTTTGGCCCGTGGTCGTGGGGACGACCCTATAGTCGTCGGACATGTCGGCGGCAGGGCAACTTTGGCCCGTGGTCTTGGGGACGACCCTATAGTCTTCGGACAAGTCGGCGGCGGGCCAACCTACTCCCGGGGTCGTGGGGACGACCCAATAGTCGTCGGACAAGTCGGCGGCGGGCCAACCTACTCCCGGGGTCGTGGGGACGACCCTATAGTCGTCGGACAAGTCGGCGGCGGGCCAACCTAGTCCCGGGGTCGTGGGGACGACCCTATAGTCGTCGGACAAGTCGGCGGCCGGCCAACCTAGTCCTGGGGTCGTGGGGACGACCCTATAGTCGTCGGACATGTCGGCGGCTGGGCAACTTTGGACAGTGGTCGTGGGGACGACCCTATAGTCGTCGGACATGTCGGCGGCAGGGCAACTTTGGCCCGTGGTCGTGGGGACGACCCTATAGTCGTCGGACATGTCTGCGGCAGGGCAACTTTGGCCCGTGGTCTTGGGGACGACCCTATAGTCGTCGGACATGTCGGTGACTGGCCAACCTAGTCCCGGGTTCGTGGGGACGACCCTATAGTCGTCGGACAAGTCGGCGGCGGGCCAACCTACTCCCGGGGTCGTGTGGACGAACCTATAGTCGTCGGACATGGCGGTGGCGGGCCAATCTAGTCCCGGGGTCGTGGGGACGACCCTATAGTCGTCGGACATGTCGGCGGCTGGCCAACTTTGGCCCGGGGCGTGGGGACGACCCTATAGACGTCGGACATGTCGGCGGCGGGCCAATCTTGCCCCGGGGTCGTGGGGACGACCCTATAGTCGTCGGACATGTCGGCGGCTGGGCAACTTTGGCCAGTGGTCGTGGGGATGACCCTATTGTCGTGGGACATGTCGGCGGCAGGCCAACGTATGCCCAGGGTCGTAGGGACGAACCTATAGTCGTCGGACATGACGGTGGCGGGCCAATCTTGCCCCGGGGTCGTGGGGACGACCCTATAGTCGTCGGACATGTCGGCGGCTGGCCAACTTTGGCCAGTGGTCGTGGGGACGACCCTATAGTCCTCGGACAAGTCGGCGGCGGGCCAACCTACTCCCGGGGTCGTGTGGACGAACCTATAGACGTCGGACATGTCGGCGGCGGGCCAATCTTGCCCCGGGGTCGTGGGGACGACCCTATAGTCGTCGGACATGTCGGCGGCTGGCCAACTTTGGCCAGTGGTCGTGGGGACGGCCCTATAGTCGTCGGACAAGTCGGCGGCGGGCCAATCTAGTCCCGGGGTCGTGGGGACGACCCTATAGTCGTCGGACATGTCGGCGGCTGGCCAACTTTGGCCCGGGGCGTGGGGACGACCCTATAGACGTCGGACATGTCGGCGGCGGGCCAACCTAGTCCCGTGGTCGTGGGGACGACCCTATAGTCGTCGGACATGTCGGCGGCTGGCCAACCTAGTCCCGGGGTCGTGGAGACGACCCTATAGTCCTAGGACATTTCGGCGGCGGGCCAACCTAGTCCCGGGGTCGTGGGGACGACCGTATAGTCGTCGGACATGACGGTGGCGGGCCAATCTAGTCCCAGGGTCGTGGGGACGACCCTATAGTCGTCGGACATGTCGGCGGCTGGCCATCTTTGGCCCGGGGCGTGGGGACGACCCTATAGTCGTCGGACATGTCGGCGGCTGGCCAACTTTGGCCCGGGGCGTGGGGACGACCCTATAGACATCGGACATGACGGTGGCGGGCCAATCTTGCCCCGGGGTCGTGGGGACGACCGTATAGACGTCGGACATGTCGGCGGCGGGCCAACCTAGTCCCGGGGTCGTGGGGACGACCCTATAGTCGTCGGACACGTCGGCGGCCGGCCAATCTTGCCCCGGGGTCGTGGGGACGACCGTATAGACGTCGGACATGTCGGCGGCGGGCCAACCTAGTCCCGGGGTAGAGGGGACGACCGTATAGTCGTCGGACATGTCGGCGGCTGGCCATCTTTGGCACGGGGCGTGGGTACGACCCTATAGTCGTCGGACATGTCGGCGGCTGGCCAACTTTGGCCAGTGGTCGTGGGGACGACCCTATAGTCGTCGGAAAAGTCGGTGGCGGGCCAATCTTGTCCCGGGGTCGTGGGGACGACCCTATAGTCGTCGGACATTTCGGCGGCTGGCCAACTTTGGCTCGGGGCGTGGGGACGACCCTATAGTCGTCGGACATGTCGGCGGCGGGCCAACCTAGTCCCGGGGTGGTAGGGACGACCCTATAGTCGTCGGACATGTCGGCGGCTGGGCAACTTTGGCCAGTGGTCGTGGGGACGACCCTATAGTCGTGGGACATGTCGGCGGCAGGCCAACGTATGCCCAGGGTCGTAGGGACGAACCTATAGTCGTCGGACATGACGGTGGCGGGCCAATCTTGCCCCGGGGTCGTGGGGACGACCCTATAGTCGTCGGACATGTCGGCGGCTGGCCAACTTTGGCCAGTGGTCGTGGGGACGACCCTATAGTCGTCGGACAAGTCGGCGGCGGGCCAACCTACTCCCGGGGTCGTGGGGACGAACCTATAGTCGTCGGACATGACGGTGGCGGGCCAATCTAGTCCCGGGGTCGTGGGGACGACCCTATAGTCGTCGGACATGTCGGCGGCTGGCCAACTTTGGCCCGGGGCGTGGGGACGACCGTATAGTCGTCGGACATGACGCTGGCGGGCCAATCTTGTCCCGGGGTCGTGGGGACGACCATATAGTCGTCGGACATTTCGACGGCGGGCCGACCTAGTCCCGGGGTCGTGGGGACGACCCTATAGTCGTCGGACAAGTCGGCGGCCGGCCAACCTAGTCCTGGGGTCGTGGGGACGACCCTATAGTCGTCGGACATGTCGGCGGCTGGGCAACTTTGGACAGTGGTCGTGGGGACGACCCTATAGTTGTCAGACATGTCGGCGGCAGGGCAACTTTGGCCCGTGGTCGTGGGGACGACCCTATAGTCGTCAGACATGTCGGCGGCAGGGCAACTTTGGCCCGTGGTCGTGGGGACGACCCTATAGTCGTCGGACATGACGGTGGCGGGCCAATCTTGCCCCGGGGTCGTGGGGACGACCCTATAGTCGTCGGACATGTCGGCGGCTGGCCAACTTTGGCCAGTGGTCGTGGGGACGACCCTATAGTCGTCGGACAAGTCGGCGGCGGGCCAACCTACTCCCGGGGTCGTGGGGACGAACCTATAGTCGTCGGACATGACGGTGGCGGGCCAATCTAGTCCCGGGGTCGTGGGGACGACCCTATAGTCGTCGGACATGTCGGCGGCTGGCCAACTTTGGCCCGGGGCGTGGGGACGACCGTATAGTCGTCGGACATGACGCTGGCGGGCCAATCTTGTCCCGGGGTCGTGGGGACGACCATATAGTCGTCGGACATTTCGACGGCGGGCCGACCTAGTCCCGGGGTCGTGGGGACGATCCTATAGTCGTCGGACAAGTCGGCGGCCGGCCAACCTAGTCCTGGGGTCGTGGGGACGACCCTATAGTCGTCGGACATGTCGGCGGCTGGGCAACTTTGGACAGTGGTCGTGGGGACGACCCTATAGTCGTCGGACATGTCGGCGGCAGGGCAACTTTGGCCCGTGGTCGTGGGGACGACCCTATAGTCGTCGGACATGTCGGCGGCAGGGCAACTTTGTCCCGTGGTCTTGGGGACGACCCTATAGTCGTCGGACATGTCGGTGACTGGCCAACCTAGTCCCGGGTTCGTGGGGACGACCCTATAGTCTTCGGACAAGTCGGCGGCGGGCCAACCTACTCCCGGGGTCGTGGGGACGACCCAATAGTCGTCGGACAAGTCGGCGGCGGGCCAACCTACTCCCGGGGTCGTGGGGACGACCCTATAGTCGTCGGACAAGTCGGCGGCGGGCCAACCTAGTCCCGGGGTCGTGGGGACGACCCTATAGTCGTCGGACAAGTCGGCGGCCGGCCAACCTAGTCCTGGGGTCGTGGAGACGACCCTATAGTCGTCGGACATGTCGGCGGCTGGGCAACTTTGGACAGTGGTCGTGGGGACGACCCTATAGTCCTCGGACATGTCGGCGGCAGGGCAACTTTGGCCCGTGGTCGTGGGGACGACCCTATAGTCGTCGGACATGTCGGCGGCAGGGCAACTTTGGCCCGTGGTCTTGGGGACGACCCTATAGTCGTCGGACATGTCGGTGACTGGCCAACCTAGTCCCGGGTTCGTGGGGACGACCCTATAGTCGTCGGACAAGTCGGCGGCGGGCCAACCTACTCCCGGGGTCGTGTGGACGAACCTATAGTCGTCGGACATGGCGGTGGCGGGCCAATCTAGTCCCGGGGTCGTGGGGACGACCATATAGTCGTAGGACATTTCGGCGGCGGGCCAACCTAGTCCCGGGGTCGTGGGGACGACCGTATAGTCGTCGGACATGACGGTGGCGGGCCAATCTAGTCCCGGGGTCGTGGGGACGACCCTATAGTCGTCGGACATGTCGGCGGCTGGCCAACTTTGGCCCGGGGCGTGGGGACGACCCTATAGACGTCGGACATGTCGGCGGCTAGCCAACCTAGTCCCGTGGTCGTGGGGACGACCCTACAGTCGTCGGACATGTCGGCGGCTGGCCAACCTCGTCCCGGGGTCGTGGAGACGACCCTATAGTCGTAGGACATTTCGGCGGCGGGCCAACCTAGTCCCGGGGTCGTGGGGACGACCGTATAGTCGTCGGACATGACGGTGGCGGGCCAATCTAGTCCCGGGGTCGTGGGGACGACCCTATAGTCGTCGGACATGTCGGCGGCTGGCCATCTTTGGCCCAGGGCGTGGGTACGACCCTATAGTCGTCGGACATGTCGGCGGCTGGCCAACTTTGGCCAGTGGTCGTGGGGACGACCCTATAGTCGTCGGACATGACGGTGGCGGGCCAATCTAGTCCCGGGGTCGTGGGGACGACCCTATAGTCGTCGGACATGTCGGCGGCTGGCCAACTTTGGCCCGGGGCGTGGGGACGACCCTATAGACGTCGGACATGACGGTGGCGGGCCAATCTTGCCCCGGGGTCGTGGGGACGACCGTATAGACGTCGGACATGTCGGCGGCGGGCCAACCTAGTCCCGGGGTCGTGGGGACGACCCTATAGTCGTCGGACACGTCGGCGGCGGGCCAATCTTGCCCCGGGGTCGTGGGGACGACCGTATAGACGTCGGACATGTCGGCGGCGGGCCAACCTAGTCCCGGGGTCGTGGGTACGACCCTATAGTCGTCGGACATGTCGGCGGCTGGCCAACCTATTCTCGTGGTCGTGGGGACGACCCCATAGTCGTAGGACACGTCGGCGGCGGGCCAACCTAGTCCCGGGGTAGAGGGGACGACCGTATAGTCGTCGGACATGACGGTGGCGGGCCAATCTTGTCCCGGGGTCGTGGGGACGACCCTATAGTCGTCGGACATGTCGGCGGCGGGCCAACCTAGTCCCGGGGTGGTAGGGACGACCCTATAGTCGTCGGACATGTCGGCGGCGGGCCAATCTTGCCCCGGGGTCGTGGGGACGACCGTATAGACGTCGGACATGTCGGCGGCGGGCCAACCTAGTCCCGGGGTCGTGGGGACGACCCTATAGTCGTCGGACATGTCGGCGGCTGGCCAACCTATTCTCGTGGTCGTGGGGACGACCCCATAGTCGTAGGACACGTCGGCGGCGGGCCAACCTAGTCCCGGGGTAGAGGGGACGACCGTATAGTCGTCGGACATGACGGTGGCGGGCCAATCTTGTCCCGGGGTCGTGGGGACGACCCTATAGTCGTCGGACATGTCGGCGGCTGGCCATCTTTGGCCCGGGGCGTGGGTACGACACTATAGTCTTCGGACAAGTCGGCGGCGGGCCAACCTACTCCCGGGGTCGTGGGGACGACCCAATAGTCGTCGGACAAGTCGGCGGCGGGCCAACCTACTCCCGGGGTCGTGGGGACGACCCTATAGTCGTCGGACAAGTCGGCGGCGGGCCAACCTAGTCCCGGGGTCGTGGGGACGACCCTATAGTCGTCGGACAAGTCGGCGGCCGGCCAACCTAGTCCTGGGGTCGTGGGGACGACCCTATAGTCGTCGGACATGTCGGCGGCTGGCCATCTTTGGCCCGGGGCGTGGGTACGACCCTATAGTCGTCGGACATGTCGGCGGCTGGCCAACTTTGGCCAGTGGTCGTGGGGACGACCCTATAGTCGTCGGAAAAGTCGGCGGCGGGCCAACCTAGTCCCGGGGTCCTGGAGACGGCCCTATAGTCGTCGGACATGACGGTGGCGGGCCAATCTAGTCCCGGGGTCGTGGGGACGACCCTATAGTCGTCGGACATGTCGGCGGCTGGCCAACCTAGTCCCGGGGTCGTGGAGACGACCCTATAGTCGTAGGACATTTCGGCGGCGGGCCAACCTAGTCCCGGGGTCGTGGGGACGACCGTATAGTCGTCGGACATGTCGGCGGCTGGCCATCTTTGGCCCGGGGCGTGGGTACGACCCTATAGTCGTCGGACATGTCGGCGGCTGGCCAACTTTGGCCAGTGGTCGTGGGGACGACCCTATAGTCGTCGGAAAAGTCGGTGGCGGGCCAATCTTGTCCCGGGGTCGTGGGGACGACCCTATAGTCGTCGGACATTTCGGCGGCTGGCCAACTTTGGCTCGGGGCGTGGGGACGACCCTATAGTCGTCGGACATGACGGTGGCGGGCCAATCTTGCCCCGGGGTCGTGGGGACGACCCTATAGTCGTCGGACATGTCGGCGGCTTGCCAACTTTGGCCAGTGGTCGTGGGGACGACCCTATAGTCGTCGGACAAGTCGGCGGCGGGCCAACCTACTCCCGGGGTCGTGGGGACGAACCTATAGTCGTCGGACATGACGGTGGCGGGCCAATCTAGTCCCGGGGTCGTGGGGACGACCCTATAGTCGTCGGACATGTCGGCGGCTGGCCAACTTTGGCCCGGGGCGTGGGGACGACCGTATAGTCGTCGGACATTTCGACGGCGGGCCGACCTAGTCCCGGGGTCGTGGGGACGACCCTATAGTCGTCGGACAAGTCGGCGGCCGGCCAACCTAGTCCTGGGGTCGTGGGGACGACCCTATAGTCGTCGGACATGTCGGCGGCTGGGCAACTTTGGACAGTGGTCGTGGGGACGACCCTATAGACGTCGGACATGTCGGCGGCGGGCCAACCTAGTCCCGGGGTCGTGGGGACGACCCTATAGTCGTCGGACATGTCGGCGGCTGGCCAACCTATTCTCGTGGTCGTGGGGACGACCCCATAGTCGTAGGACACGTCGGCGGCGGGCCAACCTAGTCCAGGGGTAGAGGGGACGACCGTATAGTCGTCGGACATGACGGTGGCGGGCCAATCTTGTCCCGGGGTCGTGGGGACGACCCTATAGTCGTCGGACATTTCGGCGGCTGGCCAACTTTGGCTCGGGGCGTGGGGACGACCCTATAGTCGTCGGACATGTCGGCGGCGGGCCAACCTAGTCCCGGGGTGGTAGGGACGACCCTATAGTCGTCGGACATGTCGGCGGCTGGCCAACCTAGTCCCCGGGTCGTGTAGACGACCCTATAGTCGTAGGACAAGTCGGCGGCGGGCCCACCTAGGCCCGGGGTCGTGGGGACCACCCTATAGTCGTCGGACATGACGGTGCCGGGGCAATCTAGCCCCGGGGTCGTGGGGACGACCCTATAGTCGTCGGACATTTCGACGGCGGGCCGACCTAGTCCCGGGGTCGTGGGGACGACCCTATAGTCGTCGGACAAGTCGGCGGCCGGCCAACCTAGCCCTGGGGTCGTGGGGACGACCCTATAGTCGTCGGACATGTCGGCGGCTGGGCAACTTTGGACAGTGGTCGTGGGGACGACCCTATAGTCGTCGGACATGTCGGCGCCAGGGCAACTTTGGCCCGTGGTCGTGGGGACGACCCTATAGTCGTCGGACATGTCGGCGGCAGGGCAACTTTGGCCCGTGGTCTTGGGGACGACCCTATAGTCGTAGGACATTTCGGCGGCGGGCCAACCTACTCCCGGGGTCGTGGGGACGACCCAATAGTCGTCGGACAAGTCGGCGGCGGGCCAACCTACTCCCGGGGTCGTGGGGACGACCCTATAGTCGTCGGACATGTCGGCGGCGGGCCAACCTAGTCCCGGGGTCGTGGGGACGACCCTATAGTCGTCGGACAAGTCGGCGGCCGGCCAACCTAGTCCTGGGGTCGTGGGGACGACCCTATAGTCGTCGGACATGTCGGCGGCTGGCCATCTTTGGCCCGGGGCGTGGGGACGACCCTATAGTCGTCGGACATGTCGGCGGCTGGCCATCTTTGGCCCGGGGCGTGGGTACGACCCTATAGTCGTCGGACATGTCGGCGGCTGGCCAACTTTGGCCAGTGGTCGTGGGGACGACCCTATAGTCGTCGGAAAAGTCGGTGGCGGGCCAATCTTGTCCCGGGGTCGTGGGGACGACCCTATAGTCGTCGGACATGTCGGCGGCTGGCCATCTTTGGCCCGGGGCGTGGGTACGACCCTATAGTCGTCGGACATGTCGGCGGCTGGCCAACTTTGGCCAGTGGTCGTGGGGACGACCCTATAGTCGTCGGAAAAGTCGGCGGCGGGCCAACCTAGTCCCGGGGTCCTGGAGACGGCCCTATAGTCGTCGGACATGACGGTGGCGGGCCAATCTAGTCCCGGGATCGTGGGGACGACCGTATAGTCGTCGGACATGTCGGCGGCTGGCCATCTTTGGCCCGGGGCGTGGGTACGACCCTATAGTCGTCGGACATGTCGGCGGCTGGCCAACTTTGGCCAGTGGTCGTGGGGACGACCCTATAGTCGTGGGAAAAGTCGGCGGCGGGCCAACCTAGTCCCGGGGTCCTGGAGACGGCCCTATAGTCGTCGGACATGACGGTGGCGGGCCAATCTAGTCCCGGGATCGTGGGGACGACCGTATAGTCGTCGGACATGTCGGCGGCTGGCCATCTTTGGCCCGGGGCGTGGGTACGACCCTATAGTCGTCGGACATGTCGGCGGCTGGCCAACTTTGGCCAGTGGTCGTGGGGACGACCCTATAGTCGTCGGAAAAGTCGGTGGCGGGCCAATCTTGTCCCGGGGTCGTGGGGACGACCCTATAGTCGTCGGACATTTCGGCGGCTGGCCAACTTTGGCTCGGGGCGTGGGGACGACCCTATAGTCGTCGGACATGTCGGCGGCGGGCCAACCTAGTCCCGGGGTGGTAGGGACGACCCTATAGTCGTCGGACATGTCGGCGGCTGGGCAACTTTGGCCAGTGGTCGTGGGGACGACCCTATAGTCGTGGGACATGTCGGCGGCAGGCCAACGTATGCCCAGGGTCGTAGGGACCAACCTATAGTCGTCGGACATGACGGTGGCGGGCCAATCTTGCCCCGGGGTCGTGGGGACGACCCTATAGTCGTCGGACATGTCGGCGGCTGGCCAACTTTGGCCAGTGGTCGTGGGGACGACCCTATAGTCGTCGGACAAGTCGGCGGCGGGCCAACCTACTCCCGGGGTCGTGGGGACGAACCTATAGTCGTCGGACATGACGGTGGCGGGCCAATCTAGTCCCGGGGTCGTGGGGACGACCCTATAGTCGTCGGACATGTCGGCGGCTGGCCAACTTTGGCCCGGGGCGTGGGGACGACCGTATAGTCGTCGGACATGGCGCTGGCGGGCCCATCTTGTCCCGGGGTCGTGGGGACGACCATATAGTCGTCGGACATTTCGACGGCGGGCCGACCTAGTCCCGGGTTCGTGGGGACGACCCTATAGTCGTCGGACAAGTCGGCGGCCGGCCAACCTAGTCCTGGGGTCGTGGGGACGACCCTATAGTCGTCGGACATGTCGGCGGCTGGGCAACTTTGGACAGTGGTCGTGGGGACGACCCTATAGTCGTCGGACATGTCGGCGGCAGGGCAACTTTGGCCCGTGGTCGTGGGGACGACCCTATAGTCGTCGGACATGTCGGCGGCAGGGCAACTTTGTCCCGTGGTCTTGGGGACGACCCTATAGTCGTCGGACATGTCGGTGACTGGCCAACCTAGTCCCGGGTTCGTGGGGACGACCCTATAGTCTTCGGACAAGTCGGCGGCGGGCCAACCTACTCCCGGGGTCGTGGGGACGACCCTATAGTCGTCGGACAAGTCGGCGGCGGGCCAACCTAGTCCCGGGGTCGTGGGGACGACCCTATAGTCGTCGGACAAGTCGGCGGCCGGCCAACCTAGTCCTGGGGTCGTGGGGACGACCCTATAGTCGTCGGACATGTCGGCGGCTGGGCAACTTTGGACAGTGGTCGTGGGGACGACCCTATAGTCCTCGGACATGTCGGCGGCAGGGCAACTTTGGCCCGTGGTCGTGGGGACGACCCTATAGTCGTCGGACATGTCGGCGGCAGGGCAACTTTGGCCCGTGGTCTTGGGGACGACCCTATAGTCGTCGGACATGTCGGTGACTGGCCAACCTAGTCCCGGGTTCGTGGGGACGACCCTATAGTCGTCGGACAAGTCGGCGGCGGGCCAACCTACTCCCGGGGTCGTGTGGACGAACCTATAGTCGTCGGACATGGCGGTGGCGGGCCAATCTAGTCCCGGGGTCGTGGGGACGACCATATAGTCGTAGGACATTTCGGCGGCGGGCCAACCTAGTCCCGGGGTCGTGGGGACGACCGTATAGTCGTCGGACATGACGGTGGCGGGCCAATCTAGTCCCGGGGTCGTGGGGACGACCCTATAGTCGTCGGACATGTCGGCGGCTGGCCAACTTTGGCCCGGGGCGTGGGGACGACCCTATAGACGTCGGACATGTCGGCGGCTAGCCAACCTAGTCCCGTGGTCGTGGGGACGACCCTACAGTCGTCGGACATGTCGGCGGCTGGCCAACCTAGTCCCGGGGTCGTGGAGACGACCCTATAGTCGTAGGACATTTCGGCGGCGGGCCAACCTAGTCCCGGGGTCGTGGGGACGACCGTATAGTCGTCGGACATGACGGTGGCGGGCCAATCTAGTCCCGGGGTCGTGGGGACGACCCTATAGTCGTCGGACATGTCGGCGGCTGGCCATCTTTGGCCCGGGGCGTGGGTACGACCCTATAGTCGTCGGACATGTCGGCGGCTGGCCAACTTTGGCCAGTGGTCGTGGGGACGACCCTATAGTCGTCGGACATGACGGTGGCGGGCCAATCTAGTCCCGGGGTCGTGGGGACGACCCTATAGTCGTCGGACATGTCGGCGGCTGGCCAACTTTGGCCCGGGGCGTGGGGACGACCCTATAGACGTCGGACATGACGGTGGCGGGCCAATCTTGCCCCGGGGTCGTGGGGACGACCGTATAGACGTCGGACATGTCGGCGGCGGGCCAACCTAGTCCCGGGGTCGTGGGGACGACCCTATAGTCGTCGGACATGTCGGCGGCGGGCCAACCTAGTCCCGGGGTGGTAGGGACGACCCTATAGTCGTCGGACATGTCGGCGGCGGGCCAATCTTGCCCCGGGGTCGTGGGGACGACCGTATAGACGTCGGACATGTCGGCGGCGGGCCAACCTAGTCCCGGGGTCGTGGGGACGACCCTATAGTCGTCGGACATGTCGGCGGCTGGCCAACCTATTCTCGTGGTCGTGGGGACGACCCCATAGTCGTAGGACACGTCGGCGGCGGGCCAACCTAGTCCCGGGGTAGAGGGGACGACCGTATAGTCGTCGGACATGACGGTGGCGGGCCAATCTTGTCCCGGGGTCGTGGGGACGACCCTATAGTCGTCGGACATGTCGGCGGCTGGCCATCTTTGGCCCGGGGCGTGGGTACGACCCTATAGTCTTCGGACAAGTCGGCGGCGGGCCAACCTACTCCCGGGGTCGTGGGGACGACCCAATAGTCGTCGGACAAGTCGGCGGCGGGCCAACCTACTCCCGGGGTCGTGGGGACGACCCTATAGTCGTCGGACAAGTCGGCGGCGGGCCAACCTAGTCCCGGGGTCGTGGGGACGACCCTATAGTCGTCGGACAAGTCGGCGGCCGGCCAACCTAGTCCTGGGGTCGTGGGGACGACCCTATAGTCGTCGGACATGTCGGCGGCTGGCCATCTTTGGCCCGGGGCGTGGGTACGACCCTATAGTCGTCGGACATGTCGGCGGCTGGCCAACTTTGGCCAGTGGTCGTGGGGACGACCCTATAGTCGTCGGAAAAGTCGGCGGCGGGCCAACCTAGTCCCGGGGTCCTGGAGACGGCCCTATAGTCGTCGGACATGACGGTGGCGGGCCAATCTAGTCCCGGGGTCGTGGGGACGACCCTATAGTCGTCGGACATGTCGGCGGCTGGCCAACCTAGTCCCGGGGTCGTGGAGACGACCCTATAGTCGTAGGACATTTCGGCGGCGGGCCAACCTAGTCCCGGGGTCGTGGGGACGACCGTATAGTCGTCGGACATGTCGGCGGCTGGCCATCTTTGGCCCGGGGCGTGGGTACGACCCTATAGTCGTCGGACATGTCGGCGGCTGGCCAACTTTGGCCAGTGGTCGTGGGGACGACCCTATAGTCGTCGGAAAAGTCGGTGGCGGGCCAATCTTGTCCCGGGGTCGTGGGGACGACCCTATAGTCGTCGGACATTTCGGCGGCTGGCCAACTTTGGCTCGGGGCGTGGGGACGACCCTATAGTCGTCGGACATGACGGTGGCGGGCCAATCTTGCCCCGGGGTCGTGGGGACGACCCTATAGTCGTCGGACATGTCGGCGGCTTGCCAACTTTGGCCAGTGGTCGTGGGGACGACCCTATAGTCGTCGGACAAGTCGGCGGCGGGCCAACCTACTCCCGGGGTCGTGGGGACGAACCTATAGTCGTCGGACATGACGGTGGCGGGCCAATCTAGTCCCGGGGTCGTGGGGACGACCCTATAGTCGTCGGACATGTCGGCGGCTGGCCAACTTTGGCCCGGGGCGTGGGGACGACCGTATAGTCGTCGGACATGACGCTGGCGGGCCAATCTTGTCCCGGGGTCGTGGGGACGACCATATAGTCGTCGGACATTTCGACGGCGGGCCGACCTAGTCCCGGGGTCGTGGGGACGACCCTATAGTCGTCGGACAAGTCGGCGGCCGGCCAACCTAGTCCTGGGGTCGTGGGGACGACCCTATAGTCGTCGGACATGTCGGCGGCTGGGCAACTTTGGACAGTGGTCGTGGGGACGACCCTATAGACGTCGGACATGTCGGCGGCGGGCCAACCTAGTCCCGGGGTCGTGGGGACGACCCTATAGTCGTCGGACATGTCGGCGGCTGGCCAACCTATTCTCGTGGTCGTGGGGACGACCCCATAGTCGTAGGACACGTCGGCGGCGGGCCAACCTAGTCCAGGGGTAGAGGGGACGACCGTATAGTCGTCGGACATGACGGTGGCGGGCCAATCTTGTCCCGGGGTCGTGGGGACGACCCTATAGTCGTCGGACATTTCGGCGGCTGGCCAACTTTGGCTCGGGGCGTGGGGACGACCCTATAGTCGTCGGACATGTCGGCGGCGGGCCAACCTAGTCCCGGGGTGGTAGGGACGACCCTATAGTCGTCGGACATGTCGGCGGCTGGCCAACCTAGTCCCGGGGTCGTGTAGACGACCCTATAGTCGTAGGACAAGTCGGCGGCGGGCCCACCTAGTCCCGGGGTCGTGGGGACCACCCTATAGTCGTCGGACATGACGGTGCCGGGGCAATCTAGCCCCGGGGTCGTGGGGACGACCCTATAGTCGTCGGACATGTCGGCGGCGGGCCAATCTTGCCCCGGGGTCGTGGGGACGACCGTATAGACGTCGGACATGTCGGCGGCGGGCCAACCTAGTCCCGGGGTCGTGGGGACGACCCTATAGTCGTCGGACATGTCGGCGGCTGGCCAACCTATTCTCGTGGTCGTGGGGACGACCCTATAGTCGTCGGAAAAGTCGGCGGCGGGCCAACCTAGTCCCGGGGTCCTGGAGACGGCCCTATAGTCGTCGGACATGACGGTGGCGGGCCAATCTAGTCCCGGGGTCGTGGGGACGACCCTATAGTCGTCGGACATGTCGGCGGCTGGCCAACCTAGTCCCGGGTTCGTGGAGACGACCCTATAGTCGTAGGACATTTCGGCGGCGGGCCAACCTAGTCCCGGGGTCGTGTGGACGACCCTATAGTCGTCGGACATGTCGGCGGCTGGCCAACCTAGTCCCGGGGTCGTGGAGACGACCCTATAGTCGTAGGACATTTCGGCGGCGGGCCAACCTAGTCCCGGGGTCGTGGGGACGACCGTATAGTCGTCGGACATGTCGGCGGCTGGCCATCTTTGGCCCGGGGCGTGGGTACGACCCTATAGTCGTCGGACATGTCGGCGGCTGGCCAACTTTGGCCAGTGGTCGTGGGGACGACCCTATAGTCGTCGGAAAAGTCGGTGGCGGGCCAATCTTGTCCCGGGGTCGTGGGGACGACCCTATAGTCGTCGGACATTTCGGCGGCTGGCCAACTTTGGCTCGGGGCGTGGGGACGACCCTATAGTCGTCGGACATGTCGGCGGCGGGCCAACCTAGTCCCGGGGTGGTAGGGACGACCCTATAGTCGTCGGACATGTCGGCGGCTGGGCAACTTTGGCCAGTGGTCGTGGGGACGACCCTATAGTCGTGGGACATGTCGGCGGCAGGCCAACGTATGCCCAGGGTCGTAGGGACGAACCTATAGTCGTCGGACATGACGGTGGCGGGCCAATCTTGCCCCGGGGTCGTGGGGACGACCCTATAGTCGTCGGACATGTCGGCGGCTGGCCAACTTTGGCCAGTGGTCGTGGGGACGACCCTATAGTCGTCGGACAAGTCGGCGGCGGGCCAACCTACTCCCGGGGTCGTGGGGACGAACCTATAGTCGTCGGACATGACGGTGGCGGGCCAATCTAGTCCCGGGGTCGTGGGGACGACCCTATAGTCGTCGGACATGTCGGCGGCTGGCCAACTTTGGCCCGGGGCGTGGGGACGACCGTATAGTCGTCGGACATGGCGCTGGCGGGCCCATCTTGTCCCGGGGTCGTGGGGACGACCATATAGTCGTCGGACATTTCGACGGCGGGCCGACCTAGTCCCGGGTTCGTGGGGACGACCCTATAGTCGTCGGACAAGTCGGCGGCCGGCCAACCTAGTCCTGGGGTCGTGGGGACGACCCTATAGTCGTCGGACATGTCGGCGGCTGGGCAACTTTGGACAGTGGTCGTGGGGACGACCCTATAGTCGTCGGACATGTCGGCGGCAGGGCAACTTTGGCCCGTGGTCGTGGGGACGACCCTATA
Organism: Andrena fulva; assembly: GCA_946251845.1. Classification (NCBI taxonomy): domain Eukaryota; kingdom Metazoa; phylum Arthropoda; class Insecta; order Hymenoptera; family Andrenidae; genus Andrena; species Andrena fulva. Next base: position 77,980 of record CAMITZ010000116.1, on the reverse strand, counting down.
GTCGTCGGACATGTCGGCGGCAGGGCAACTTTGTCCCGTGGTCTTGGGGACGACCCTATAGTCGTCGGACATGTCGGTGACTGGCCAACCTAGTCCCGGGTTCGTGGGGACGACCCTATAGTCTTCGGACAAGTCGGCGGCGGGCCAACCTACTCCCGGGGTTGTGGGGACGACCCAATAGTCGTCGGACAAGTCGGCGGCGGGCCAACCTACTCCCGGGGTCGTGGGGACGACCCTATAGTCGTCGGACAAGTCGGCGGCGGGCCAACCTAGTCCCGGGGTCGTGGGGACGACCCTATAGTCGTCGGACAAGTCGGCGGCCGGCCAACCTAGTCCTGGGGTCGTGGGGACGACCCTATAGTCGTCGGACACGTCGGCGGCGGGCCAATCTTGCCCCGGGGTCGTGGGGACGACCGTATAGACGTCGGACATGTCGGCGGCGGGCCAACCTAGTCCCGGGGTCGTGGGTACGACCCTATAGTCGTCGGACATGTCGGCGGCTGGCCAACCTATTCTCGTGGTCGTGGGGACGACCCCATAGTCGTAGGACACGTCGGCGGCGGGCCAACCTAGTCCCGGGGTAGAGGGGACGACCGTATAGTCGTCGGACATGACGGTGGCGGGCCAATCTTGTCCCGGGGTCGTGGGGACGACCCTATAGTCGTCGGACATGTCGGCGGCGGGCCAACCTAGTCCCGGGGTGGTAGGGACGACCCTATAGTCGTCGGACATGTCGGCGGCGGGCCAATCTTGCCCCGGGGTCGTGGGGACGACCGTATAGACGTCGGACATGTCGGCGGCGGGCCAACCTAGTCCCGGGGTCGTGGGGACGACCCTATAGTCGTCGGACATGTCGGCGGCTGGCCAACCTATTCTCGTGGTCGTGGGGACGACCCCATAGTCGTAGGACACGTCGGCGGCGGGCCAACCTAGTCCCGGGGTAGAGGGGACGACCGTATAGTCGTCGGACATGACGGTGGCGGGCCAATCTTGTCCCGGGGTCGTGGGGACGACCCTATAGTCGTCGGACATGTCGGCGGCTGGCCATCTTTGGCCCGGGGCGTGGGTACGACCCTATAGTCTTCGGACAAGTCGGCGGCGGGCCAACCTACTCCCGGGGTCGTGGGGACGACCCAATAGTCGTCGGACAAGTCGGCGGCGGGCCAACCTACTCCCGGGGTCGTGGGGACGACCCTATAGTCGTCGGACAAGTCGGCGGCGGGCCAACCTAGTCCCGGGGTCGTGGGGACGACCCTATAGTCGTCGGACAAGTCGGCGGCCGGCCAACCTAGTCCTGGGGTCGTGGGGACGACCCTATAGTCGTCGGACATGTCGGCGGCTGGCCATCTTTGGCCCGGGGCGTGGGTACGACCCTATAGTCGTCGGACATGTCGGCGGCTGGCCAACTTTGGCCAGTGGTCGTGGGGACGACCCTATAGTCGTCGGAAAAGTCGGCGGCGGGCCAACCTAGTCCCGGGGTCCTGGAGACGGCCCTATAGTCGTCGGACATGACGGTGGCGGGCCAATCTAGTCCCGGGGTCGTGGGGACGACCCTATAGTCGTCGGACATGTCGGCGGCTGGCCAACCTAGTCCCGGGGTCGTGGAGACGACCCTATAGTCGTAGGACATTTCGGCGGCGGGCCAACCTAGTCCCGGGGTCGTGGGGACGACCGTATAGTCGTCGGACATGTCGGCGGCTGGCCATCTTTGGCCCGGGGCGTGGGTACGACCCTATAGTCGTCGGACATGTCGGCGGCTGGCCAACTTTGGCCAGTGGTCGTGGGGACGACCCTATAGTCGTCGGAAAAGTCGGTGGCGGGCCAATCTTGTCCCGGGGTCGTGGGGACGACCCTATAGTCGTCGGACATTTCGGCGGCTGGCCAACTTTGGCTCGGGGCGTGGGGACGACCCTATAGTCGTCGGACATGACGGTGGCGGGCCAATCTTGCCCCGGGGTCGTGGGGACGACCCTATAGTCGTCGGACATGTCGGCGGCTTGCCAACTTTGGCCAGTGGTCGTGGGGACGACCCTATAGTCGTCGGACAAGTCGGCGGCGGGCCAACCTACTCCCGGGGTCGTGGGGACGAACCTATAGTCGTCGGACATGACGGTGGCGGGCCAATCTAGTCCCGGGGTCGTGGGGACGACCCTATAGTCGTCGGACATGTCGGCGGCTGGCCAACTTTGGCCCGGGGCGTGGGGACGACCGTATAGTCGTCGGACATGACGCTGGCGGGCCAATCTTGTCCCGGGGTCGTGGGGACGACCATATAGTCGTCGGACATTTCGACGGCGGGCCGACCTAGTCCCGGGGTCGTGGGGACGACCCTATAGTCGTCGGACAAGTCGGCGGCCGGCCAACCTAGTCCTGGGGTCGTGGGGACGACCCTATAGTCGTCGGACATGTCGGCGGCTGGGCAACTTTGGACAGTGGTCGTGGGGACGACCCTATAGACGTCGGACATGTCGGCGGCGGGCCAACCTAGTCCCGGGGTCGTGGGGACGACCCTATAGTCGTCGGACATGTCGGCGGCTGGCCAACCTATTCTCGTGGTCGTGGGGACGACCCCATTGTCGTAGGACACGTCGGCGGCGGGCCAACCTAGTCCAGGGGTAGAGGGGACGACCGTATAGTCGTCGGACATGACGGTGGCGGGCCAATCTTGTCCCGGGGTCGTGGGGACGACCCTATAGTCGTCGGACATTTCGGCGGCTGGCCAACTTTGGCTCGGGGCGTGGGGACGACCCTATAGTCGTCGGACATGTCGGCGGCGGGCCAACCTAGTCCCGGGGTGGTAGGGACGACCCTATAGTCGTCGGACATGTCGGCGGCTGGCCAACCTAGTCCCGGGGTCGTGTAGACGACCCTATAGTCGTAGGACAAGTCGGCGGCGGGCCCACCTAGTCCCGGGGTCGTGGGGACCACCCTATAGTCGTCGGACATGACGGTGCCGGGGCAATCTAGCCCCGGGGTCGTGGGGACGACCCTATAGTCGTCGGACATTTCGACGGCGGGCCGACCTAGTCCCGGGGTCGTGGGGACGACCCTATAGTCGTCGGACAAGTCGGCGGCCGGCCAACCTAGTCCTGGGGTCGTGGGGACGACCCTATAGTCGTCGGACAAGTCGGCGACTGGCCAACCTATTCTCGTGGTCGTGGGGACGACCCTATAGTCGTCGGACATGTCGGCGGCTGGCCAACTTTGGCCCGGGGCGTGGGGACGACCGTATAGTCGTCGGACATGACGCTGGCGGGCCAATCTTGTCCCGGGGTCGTGTGGACGACCATATAGTCGTCGGACATTTCGACGGCGGGCCGACCTAGTCCCGGGGTCGTGGGGACGACCCTATAGTCGTCGGACAAGTCGGCGGCCGGCCAACCTATTCCTGGGGTCGTGGGGACGACCCTATAGTCGTCGGACATGTCGGCGGCTGGGCAACTTTGGACAGTGGTCGTGGGGACGACCCTATAGTCGTCGGACATGTCGGCGGCAGGGCAACTTTGGCCCGTGGTCGTGGGGACGACCCTATAGTCGTCGGACATGTCGGCGGCAGGGCAACTTTGGCCCGTGGTCTTGGGGACGACCCTATAGTCGTAGGACATTTCGGCGGCGGGCCAACCTACTCCCGGGGTCGTGGGGACGACCCAATAGTCGTCGGACAAGTCGGCGGCGGGCCAACCTACTCCCGGGGTCGTGGGGACGACCCTATAGTCGTCGGACATGTCGGCGGCGGGCCAACCTAGTCCCGGGGTCGTGGGGACGACCCTATAGTCGTCGGACAAGTCGGCGGCCGGCCAACCTAGTCCTGGGGTCGTGGGGACGACCCTATAGTCGTCGGACATGTCGGCGGCTGGCCATCTTTGGCCCGGGGCGTGGGTACGACCCTATAGTCGTCGGACATGTCGGCGGCTGGCCAACTTTGGCCAGTGGTCGTGGGGACGACCCTATAGTCGTCGGAAAAGTCGGCGGCGGGCCAACCTAGTCCCGGGGTCGTGGAGACGGCCCTATAGTCGTCGGACATGACGGTGGCGGGCCAATCTAGTCCCGGGGTCGTGGGGACGACCCTATAGTCGTCGGACATGTCGGCGGCTGGCCAACTTTGGCCCGGGGCGTGGGGACGACCGTATAGTCGTCGGACATGACGCTGGCGGGCCAATCTTGTCCCGGGGTCGTGGGGACGACCATATAGTCGTCGGACATTTCGACGGCGGGCCGACCTAGTCCCGGGGTCGTGGGGACGACCCTATAGTCGTCGGACAAGTCGGCGGCCGGCCAACCTAGTCCTGGGGTCGTGGGGACGACCCTATAGTCGTCGGACATGTCGGCGGCTGGGCAACTTTGGACAGTGGTCGTGGGGACGACCCTATAGACGTCGGACATGTCGGCGGCGGGCCAACCTAGTCCCGGGGTCGTGGGGACGACCCTATAGTCGTCGGACATGTCGGCGGCTGGCCAACCTATTCTCGTGGTCGTGGGGACGACCCCATAGTCGTAGGACACGTCGGCGGCGGGCCAACCTAGTCCCGGGGTAGAGGGGACGACCGTATAGTCGTCGGATATGACGGTGGCGGGCCAATCTTGTCCCGGGGTCTTGGGGACGACCCTATAGTCGTCGGACATTTCGGCGGCTGGCCAACTTTGGCTCGGGGCGTGGGGACGACCCTATAGTCGTCGGACATGTCGGCGGCGGGCCAACCTAGTCCCGGGGTGGTAGGGACGACCCTATAGTCGTCGGACATGTCGGCGGCTGGCCAACCTAGTCCCGGGGTCGTGGGGACGACCCTATAGTCGTCGGACATGTCGGCGGCTGGCCAACTTTGGCCCGGGGCGTGGGGACGACCGTATAGTCGTCGGACATGCCGCTGGCGGGCCAATCTTGTCCCGGGGTCGTGGGGACGACCATATAGTCGTCGGACATTTCGACGGCGGGCCGACCTAGTCCCGGGGTCGTGGGGACGACCCTATAGTCGTCGGACACTTCGGCGGCCGGCCAACCTAGTCCTGGGGTCGTGGGGACGACCCCATAGTCGTCGGTCATGTCGGCGGCTGGGCAACTTTGGACAGTGGTCGTGGGGACGACCCTATAGTCGTCGGACATGTCGGCGGCAGGGCAACTTTGGCCCGTGGTCGTGGGGACGACCCTATAGTCGTCGGACATGTCGGCGGCAGGGCAACTTTGGCCCGTGGTCTTGGGGACGACCCTATAGTCTTCGGACAAGTCGGCGGCGGGCCAACCTACTCCCGGGGTCGTGGGGACGACCCAATAGTCGTCGGACAAGTCGGCGGCGGGCCAACCTACTCCCGGGGTCGTGGGGACGACCCTATAGTCGTCGGACAAGTCGGCGGCGGGCCAACCTAGTCCCGGGGTCGTGGGGACGACCCTATAGTCGTCGGACAAGTCGGCGGCCGGCCAACCTAGTCCTGGGGTCGTGGGGACGACCCTATAGTCGTCGGACATGTCGGCGGCTGGGCAACTTTGGACAGTGGTCGTGGGGACGACCCTATAGTCGTCGGACATGTCGGCGGCAGGGCAACTTTGGCCCGTGGTCGTGGGGACGACCCTATAGTCGTCGGACATGTCTGCGGCAGGGCAACTTTGGCCCGTGGTCTTGGGGACGACCCTATAGTCGTCGGACATGTCGGTGACTGGCCAACCTAGTCCCGGGTTCGTGGGGACGACCCTATAGTCGTCGGACAAGTCGGCGGCGGGCCAACCTACTCCCGGGGTCGTGTGGACGAACCTATAGTCGTCGGACATGGCGGTGGCGGGCCAATCTAGTCCCGGGGTCGTGGGGACGACCCTATAGTCGTCGGACATGTCGGCGGCTGGCCAACTTTGGCCCGGGGCGTGGGGACGACCCTATAGACGTCGGACATGTCGGCGGCGGGCCAATCTTGCCCCGGGGTCGTGGGGACGACCCTATAGTCGTCGGACATGTCGGCGGCTGGGCAACTTTGGCCAGTGGTCGTGGGGATGACCCTATTGTCGTGGGACATGTCGGCGGCAGGCCAACGTATGCCCAGGGTCGTAGGGACGAACCTATAGTCGTCGGACATGACGGTGGCGGGCCAATCTTGCCCCGGGGTCGTGGGGACGACCCTATAGTCGTCGGACATGTCGGCGGCTGGCCAACTTTGGCCAGTGGTCGTGGGGACGACCCTATAGTCCTCGGACAAGTCGGCGGCGGGCCAACCTACTCCCGGGGTCGTGTGGACGAACCTATAGACGTCGGACATGTCGGCGGCGGGCCAATCTTGCCCCGGGGTCGTGGGGACGACCCTATAGTCGTCGGACATGTCGGCGGCTGGCCAACTTTGGCCAGTGGTCGTGGGGACGGCCCTATAGTCGTCGGACAAGTCGGCGGCGGGCCAATCTAGTCCCGGGGTCGTGGGGACGACCCTATAGTCGTCGGACATGTCGGCGGCTGGCCAACTTTGGCCCGGGGCGTGGGGACGACCCTATAGACGTCGGACATGTCGGCGGCGGGCCAACCTAGTCCCGTGGTCGTGGGGACGACCCTATAGTCGTCGGACATGTCGGCGGCTGGCCAACCTAGTCCCGGGGTCGTGGAGACGACCCTATAGTCGTAGGACATTTCGGCGGCGGGCCAACCTAGTCCCGGGGTCGTGGGGACGACCGTATAGTCGTCGGACATGACGGTGGCGGGCCAATCTAGTCCCAGGGTCGTGGGGACGACCCTATAGTCGTCGGACATGTCGGCGGCTGGCCATCTTTGGCCCGGGGCGTGGGGACGACCCTATAGTCGTCGGACATGTCGGCGGCTGGCCAACTTTGGCCCGGGGCGTGGGGACGACCCTATAGACATCGGACATGACGGTGGCGGGCCAATCTTGCCCCGGGGTCGTGGGGACGACCGTATAGACGTCGGACATGTCGGCGGCGGGCCAACCTAGTCCCGGGGTCGTGGGGACGACCCTATAGTCGTCGGACACGTCGGCGGCCGGCCAATCTTGCCCCGGGGTCGTGGGGACGACCGTATAGACGTCGGACATGTCGGCGGCGGGCCAACCTAGTCCCGGGGTAGAGGGGACGACCGTATAGTCGTCGGACATGTCGGCGGCTGGCCATCTTTGGCCCGGGGCGTGGGTACGACCCTATAGTCGTCGGACATGTCGGCGGCTGGCCAACTTTGGCCAGTGGTCGTGGGGACGACCCTATAGTCGTCGGAAAAGTCGGTGGCGGGCCAATCTTGTCCCGGGGTCGTGGGGACGACCCTATAGTCGTCGGACATTTCGGCGGCTGGCCAACTTTGGCTCGGGGCGTGGGGACGACCCTATAGTCGTCGGACATGTCGGCGGCGGGCCAACCTAGTCCCGGGGTGGTAGGGACGACCCTATAGTCGTCGGACATGTCGGCGGCTGGGCAACTTTGGCCAGTGGTCGTGGGGACGACCCTATAGTCGTGGGACATGTCGGCGGCAGGCCAACGTATGCCCAGGGTCGTAGGGACGAACCTATAGTCGTCGGACATGACGGTGGCGGGCCAATCTTGCCCCGGGGTCGTGGGGACGACCCTATAGTCGTCGGACATGTCGGCGGCTGGCCAACTTTGGCCAGTGGTCGTGGGGACGACCCTATAGTCGTCGGACAAGTCGGCGGCGGGCCAACCTACTCCCGGTGTCGTGGGGACGAACCTATAGTCGTCGGACATGACGGTGGCGGGCCAATCTAGTCCCGGGGTCGTGGGGACGACCCTATAGTCGTCGGACATGTCGGCGGCTGGCCAACTTTGGCCCGGGGCGTGGGGACGACCGTATAGTCGTCGGACATGACGCTGGCGGGCCAATCTTGTCCCGGGGTCGTGGGGACGACCATATAGTCGTCGGACATTTCGACGGCGGGCCGACCTAGTCCCGGGGTCGTGGGGACGACCCTATAGTCGTCGGACAAGTCGGCGGCCGGCCAACCTAGTCCTGGGGTCGTGGGGACGACCCTATAGTCGTCGGACATGTCGGCGGCTGGGCAACTTTGGACAGTGGTCGTGGGGACGACCCTATAGTTGTCAGACATGTCGGCGGCAGGGCAACTTTGGCCCGTGGTCGTGGGGACGACCCTATAGTCGTCAGACATGTCGGCGGCAGGGCAACTTTGGCCCGTGGTCGTGGGGACGACCCTATAGTCGTCGGACATGACGGTGGCGGGCCAATCTTGCCCCGGGGTCGTGGGGACGACCCTATAGTCGTCGGACATGTCGGCGGCTGGCCAACTTTGGCCAGTGGTCGTGGGGACGACCCTATAGTCGTCGGACAAGTCGGCGGCGGGCCAACCTACTCCCGGGGTCGTGGGGACGAACCTATAGTCGTCGGACATGACGGTGGCGGGCCAATCTAGTCCCGGGGTCGTGGGGACGACCCTATAGTCGTCGGACATGTCGGCGGCTGGCCAACTTTGGCCCGGGGCGTGGGGACGACCGTATAGTCGTCGGACATGACGCTGGCGGGCCAATCTTGTCCCGGGGTCGTGGGGACGACCATATAGTCGTCGGACATTTCGACGGCGGGCCGACCTAGTCCCGGGGTCGTGGGGACGACCCTATAGTCGTCGGACAAGTCGGCGGCCGGCCAACCTAGTCCTGGGGTCGTGGGGACGACCCTATAGTCGTCGGACATGTCGGCGGCTGGGCAACTTTGGACAGTGGTCGTGGGGACGACCCTATAGTTGTCAGACATGTCGGCGGCAGGGCAACTTTGGCCCGTGGTCGTGGGGACGACCCTATAGTCGTCAGACATGTCGGCGGCAGGGCAACTTTGGCCCGTGGTCGTGGGGACGACCCTATAGTCGTCGGACATGACGGTGGCGGGCCAATCTTGCCCCGGGGTCGTGGGGACGACCCTATAGTCGTCGGACATGTCGGCGGCTGGCCAACTTTGGCCAGTGGTCGTGGGGACGACCCTATAGTCGTCGGACAAGTCGGCGGCGGGCCAACCTACTCCCGGGATCGTGGGGACGAACCTATAGTCGTCGGACATGACGGTGGCGGGCCAATCTAGTCCCGGGGTCGTGGGGACGACCCTATAGTCGTCGGACATGTCGGCGGCTGGCCAACTTTGGCCCGGGGCGTGGGGACGACCGTATAGTCGTCGGACATGACGCTGGCGGGCCAATCTTGTCCCGGGGTCGTGGGGACGACCATATAGTCGTCGGACATTTCGACGGCGGGCCGACCTAGTCCCGGGGTCGTGGGGACGATCCTATAGTCGTCGGACAAGTCGGCGGCCGGCCAACCTAGTCCTGGGGTCGTGGGGACGACCCTATAGTCGTCGGACATGTCGGCGGCTGGGCAACTTTGGACAGTGGTCGTGGGGACGACCCTATAGTCGTCGGACATGTCGGCGGCAGGGCAACTTTGGCCCGTGGTCGTGGGGACGACCCTATAGTCGTCGGACATGTCGGCGGCAGGGCAACTTTGTCCCGTGGTCTTGGGGACGACCCTATAGTCGTCGGACATGTCGGTGACTGGCCAACCTAGTCCCGGGTTCGTGGGGACGACCCTATAGTCTTCGGACAAGTCGGCGGCGGGCCAACCTACTCCCGGGGTCGTGGGGACGACCCAATAGTCGTCGGACAAGTCGGCGGCGGGCCAACCTACTCCCGGGGTCGTGGGGACGACCCTATAGTCGTCGGACAAGTCGGCGGCGGGCCAACCTAGTCCCGGGGTCGTGGGGACGACCCTATAGTCGTCGGACAAGTCGGCGGCCGGCCAACCTAGTCCTGGGGTCGTGGAGACGACCCTATAGTCGTCGGACATGTCGGCGGCTGGGCAACTTTGGACAGTGGTCGTGGGGACGACCCTATAGTCCTCGGACATGTCGGCGGCAGGGCAACTTTGGCCCGTGGTCGTGGGGACGACCCTATAGTCGTCGGACATGTCGGCGGCAGGGCAACTTTGGCCCGTGGTCTTGGGGACGACCCTATAGTCGTCGGACATGTCGGTGACTGGCCAACCTAGTCCCGGGTTCGTGGGGACGACCCTATAGTCGTCGGACAAGTCGGCGGCGGGCCAACCTACTCCCGGGGTCGTGTGGACGAACCTATAGTCGTCGGACATGGCGGTGGCGGGCCAATCTAGTCCCGGGGTCGTGGGGACGACCATATAGTCGTAGGACATTTCGGCGGCGGGCCAACCTAGTCCCGGGGTCGTGGGGACGACCGTATAGTCGTCGGACATGACGGTGGCGGGCCAATCTAGTCCCGGGGTCGTGGGGACGACCCTATAGTCGTCGGACATGTCGGCGGCTGGCCAACTTTGGCCCGGGGCGTGGGGACGACCCTATAGACGTCGGACATGTCGGCGGCTAGCCAACCTAGTCCCGTGGTCGTGGGGACGACCCTACAGTCGTCGGACATGTCGGCGGCTGGCCAACCTAGTCCCGGGGTCGTGGAGACGACCCTATAGTCGTAGGACATTTCGGCGGCGGGCCAACCTAGTCCCGGGGTCGTGGGGACGACCGTATAGTCGTCGGACATGACGGTGGCGGGCCAATCTAGTCCCGGGGTCGTGGGGACGACCCTATAGTCGTCGGACATGTCGGCGGCTGGCCATCTTTGGCCCGGGGCGTGGGTACGACCCTATAGTCGTCGGACATGTCGGCGGCTGGCCAACTTTGGCCAGTGGTCGTGGGGACGACCCTATAGTCGTCGGACATGACGGTGGCGGGCCAATCTAGTCCCGGGGTCGTGGGGACGACCCTATAGTCGTCGGACATGTCGGCGGCTGGCCAACTTTGGCCCGGGGCGTGGGGACGACCCTATAGACGTCGGACATGACGGTGGCGGGCCAATCTTGCCCCGGGGTCGTGGGGACGACCGTATAGACGTCGGACATGTCGGCGGCGGGCCAACCTAGTCCCGGGGTCGTGGGGACGACCCTATAGTCGTCGGACACGTCGGCAGCGGGCCAATCTTGCCCCGGGGTCGTGGGGACGACCGTATAGACGTCGGACATGTCGGCGGCGGGCCAACCTAGTCCCGGGGTCGTGGGGACGACCCTATAGTCGTCGGACATGTCGGCGGCTGGCCAACCTATTCTCGTGGTCGTGGGGACGACCCCATAGTCGTAGGACACGTCGGCGGCGGGCCAACCTAGTCCCCGGGTAGAGGGGACGACCGTATAGTCGTCGGACATGACGGTGGCGGGCCAATCTTGTCCCGGGGTCGTGGGGACGACCCTATAGTCGTCGGAAATTTCGGCGGCTGGCCAACTTTGGCTCGGGGCGTGGGGACGACCCTATAGTCGTCGGACATGTCGGCGGCGGGCCAATCTTGCCCCGGGGTCGTGGGGACGACCATATAGTCGTCGGACATTTCGACGGCGGGCCGACCTAGTCCCGGGGTCGTGGGGACGAACCTATAGTCGTCGGGCATTTCGGCGGCTGGCCAACTTTGGCTCGGGGCGTGGGGACGACCCTATAGTCGTCGGACCTGTCGGCGGCTGGCCAACCTCGTCTCGTGGTCGTGGGGACGACCCCATAGTCGTAGGACACGTCGGCGGCAGGCCAACCTAGTCCCGGGGTCGTGGGGACGACCGTATAGTCGTCGGACATGACGGTGGCGGGCCAACCTAGTCCCGGGGTCGTGGAGACGACCCTACAGTCGTAGGACAAGTCGGCGGCGGGCCAACCTAGTCCCGGGGTCGTGGGGACGACCCTATAGTCGTCGGACATGTCGGCGGCTGGCCAACCTAGTCCCGGGGTCGAGGGGACGACCGTATAGTCGTCGGACATGTCGGCGGCAGGGCAACTTTGGCCCGTGGTCGTGGGGACGACCCTATAGTCGTCGGACATGTCGGCGGCAGGGCAACTTTGGCCCGTGGTCTTGGGGACGACCCTATAGTCGTCGGACATGTCGGTGACTGGCCAACCTAGTCCCGGGTTCGTGGGGACGACCCTATAGTCGTCGGACAAGTCGGCGGCGGGCCAACCTACTCCCGGGGTCGTGTGGACGAACCTATAGTCGTCGGACATGGCGGTGGCGGGCCAATCTAGTCCCGGGGTCGTGGGGACGACCATATAGTCGTAGGACATTTCGGCGGCGGGCCAACCTAGTCCCGGGGTCGTGGGGACGACCGTATAGTCGTCGGACATGACGGTGGCGGGCCAATCTAGTCCCGGGGTCGTGGGGACGACCCTATAGTCGTCGGACATGTCGGCGGCTGGCCAACTTTAGCCCGGGGCGTGGGGACGACCCTATAGACGTCGGACATGTCGGCGGCGGGCCAACCTAGTCCCGTGGTCGTGGGGACGACCCTATAGTCGTCGGACATGTCGGCGGCTGGCCAACCTAGTCCCGGGGTCGTGGAGACGACCCTATAGTCGTAGGACATTTCGGCGGCGGGCCAACCTAGTCCCGGGGTCGTGGGGACGACCGTATAGTCGTCGGACATGACGGTGGCGGGCCAATCTAGTCCCGGGGTCGTGGGGACGACCCTATAGTCGTCGGACATGTCGGCGGCTGGCCATCTTTGGCCCGGGGCGTGGGTACGACCCTATAGTCGTCGGACATGTCGGCGGCTGGCCAACTTTGGCCAGTGGTCGTGGGGACGACCCTATAGTCGTCGGAAAAGTCGGCGGCGGGCCAACCTAGTCCCGGGGTCGTGGAGACGGCCCTATAGTCGTCGGACATGACGGTGGCGGGCCAATCTAGTCCCGGGGTCGTGGGGACGACCCTATAGTCGTCGGACATGTCGGCGGCTGGCCAACTTTGGCCCGGGGCGTGGGGACGACCGTATAGTCGTCGGACATGACGCTGGCGGGCCAATCTTGTCCCGGGGTCGTGGGGACGACCATATAGTCGTCGGACATTTCGACGGCGGGCCGACCTAGTCCCGGGGTCGTGGGGACGACCCTATAGTCGTCGGACAAGTCGGCGGCCGGCCAACCTAGTCCTGGGGTCGTGGGGACGACCCTATAGTCGTCGGACATGTCGGCGGCTGGGCAACTTTGGACAGTGGTCGTGGGGACGACCCTATAGACGTCGGACATGTCGGCGGCGGGCCAACCTAGTCCCGGGGTCGTGGGGACGACCCTATAGTCGTCGGACATGTCGGCGGCTGGCCAACCTATTCTCGTGGTCGTGGGGACGACCCCATAGTCGTAGGACACGTCGGCGGCGGGCCAACCTAGTCCCGGGGTAGAGGGGACGACCGTATAGTCGTCGGATATGACGGTGGCGGGCCAATCTTGTCCCGGGGTCTTGGGGACGACCCTATAGTCGTCGGACATTTCGGCGGCTGGCCAACTTTGGCTCGGGGCGTGGGGACGACCCTATAGTCGTCGGACATGTCGGCGGCGGGCCAACCTAGTCCCGGGGTGGTAGGGACGACCCTATAGTCGTCGGACATGTCGGCGGCTGGCCAACCTAGTCCCGGGGTCGTGTAGACGACCCTATAGTCGTAGGACAAGTCGGCGGCGGGCCCACCTAGTCCCGGGGTCGTGGGGACGACCCTATAGTCGTCGGACATGACGGTGCCGGGGCAATCTAGCCCCGGGGTCGTGGGGACGACCCTATAGACGTCGGACATGTCGGCGGCTGGCCAACCTTGTCCCGGGGTGGTAGGGACGACCCTATAGTCGTCGGACAAGTCGGCGGCGGTCCAATCTATTCCCGTGGTCGTGGGGACGACCGTATAGTCGTCGGACATGTCGGCGGCTGGCCAACCTAGTCCCGGGGTCGTGGGGACGACCCTATAGTCGTCGGACAAGTCGGCGGCTGGCCAACCTATTCTCGTGGTCGTGGGGACGACCCTATAGTCGTCGGACATGTCGGCGGCTGGCCAACTTTGGCCCGGGGCGTGGGGACGACCGTATAGTCGTCGGACATGCCGCTGGCGGGCCAATCTTGTCCCGGGGTCGTGGGGACGACCATATAGTCGTCGGACATTTCGACGGCGGGCCGACCTAGTCCCGGGGTCGTGGGGACGACCCTATAGTCGTCGGACACTTCGGCGGCCGGCCAACCTAGTCCTGGGGTCGTGGGGACGACCCCATAGTCGTCGGTCATGTCGGCGGCTGGGCAACTTTGGACAGTGGTCGTGGGGACGACCCTATAGTCGTCGGACATGTCGGCGGCAGGGCAACTTTGGCCCGTGGTCGTGGGGACGACCCTATAGTCGTCGGACATGTCGGCGGCAGGGCAACTTTGGCCCGTGGTCTTGGGGACGACCCTATAGTCTTCGGACAAGTCGGCGGCGGGCCAACCTACTCCCGGGGTCGTGGGGACGACCCAATAGTCGTCGGACAAGTCGGCGGCGGGCCAACCTACTCCCGGGGTCGTGGGGACGACCCTATAGTCGTCGGACAAGTCGGCGGCGGGCCAACCTAGTCCCGGGGTCGTGGGGACGACCCTATAGTCGTCGGACAAGTCGGCGGCCGGCCAACCTAGTCCTGGGGTCGTGGGGACGACCCTATAGTCGTCGGACATGTCGGCGGCTGGGCAACTTTGGACAGTGGTCGTGGGGACGACCCTATAGTCGTCGGACATGTCGGCGGCAGGGCAACTTTGGCCCGTGGTCGTGGGGACGACCCTATAGTCGTCGGACATGTCTGCGGCAGGGCAACTTTGGCCCGTGGTCTTGGGGACGACCCTATAGTCGTCGGACATGTCGGTGACTGGCCAACCTAGTCCCGGGTTCGTGGGGACGACCCTATAGTCGTCGGACAAGTCGGCGGCGGGCCAACCTACTCCCGGGGTCGTGTGGACGAACCTATAGTCGTCGGACATGGCGGTGGCGGGCCAATCTAGTCCCGGGGTCGTGGGGACGACCCTATAGTCGTCGGACATGTCGGCGGCTGGCCAACTTTGGCCCGGGGCGTGGGGACGACCCTATAGACGTCGGACATGTCGGCGGCGGGCCAATCTTGCCCCGGGGTCGTGGGGACGACCCTATAGTCGTCGGACATGTCGGCGGCTGGGCAACTTTGGCCAGTGGTCGTGGGGATGACCCTATTGTCGTGGGACATGTCGGCGGCAGGCCAACGTATGCCCAGGGTCGTAGGGACGAACCTATAGTCGTCGGACATGACGGTGGCGGGCCAATCTTGCCCCGGGGTCGTGGGGACGACCCTATAGTCGTCGGACATGTCGGCGGCTGGCCAACTTTGGCCAGTGGTCGTGGGGACGACCCTATAGTCCTCGGACAAGTCGGCGGCGGGCCAACCTACTCCCGGGGTCGTGTGGACGAACCTATAGACGTCGGACATGTCGGCGGCGGGCCAATCTTGCCCCGGGGTCGTGGGGACGACCCTATAGTCGTCGGACATGTCGGCGGCTGGCCAACTTTGGCCAGTGGTCGTGGGGACGGCCCTATAGTCGTCGGACAAGTCGGCGGCGGGCCAATCTAGTCCCGGGGTCGTGGGGACGACCCTATAGTCGTCGGACATGTCGGCGGCTGGCCAACTTTGGCCCGGGGCGTGGGGACGACCCTATAGACGTCGGACATGTCGGCGGCGGGCCAACCTAGTCCCGTGGTCGTGGGGACGACCCTATAGTCGTCGGACATGTCGGCGGCTGGCCAACCTAGTCCCGGGGTCGTGGAGACGACCCTATAGTCCTAGGACATTTCGGCGGCGGGCCAACCTAGTCCCGGGGTCGTGGGGACGACCGTATAGTCGTCGGACATGACGGTGGCGGGCCAATCTAGTCCCAGGGTCGTGGGGACGACCCTATAGTCGTCGGACATGTCGGCGGCTGGCCATCTTTGGCCCGGGGCGTGGGGACGACCCTATAGTCGTCGGACATGTCGGCGGCTGGCCAACTTTGGCCCGGGGCGTGGGGACGACCCTATAGACATCGGACATGACGGTGGCGGGCCAATCTTGCCCCGGGGTCGTGGGGACGACCGTATAGACGTCGGACATGTCGGCGGCGGGCCAACCTAGTCCCGGGGTCGTGGGGACGACCCTATAGTCGTCGGACACGTCGGCGGCCGGCCAATCTTGCCCCGGGGTCGTGGGGACGACCGTATAGACGTCGGACATGTCGGCGGCGGGCCAACCTAGTCCCGGGGTAGAGGGGACGACCGTATAGTCGTCGGACATGTCGGCGGCTGGCCATCTTTGGCACGGGGCGTGGGTACGACCCTATAGTCGTCGGACATGTCGGCGGCTGGCCAACTTTGGCCAGTGGTCGTGGGGACGACCCTATAGTCGTCGGAAAAGTCGGTGGCGGGCCAATCTTGTCCCGGGGTCGTGGGGACGACCCTATAGTCGTCGGACATTTCGGCGGCTGGCCAACTTTGGCTCGGGGCGTGGGGACGACCCTATAGTCGTCGGACATGTCGGCGGCGGGCCAACCTAGTCCCGGGGTGGTAGGGACGACCCTATAGTCGTCGGACATGTCGGCGGCTGGGCAACTTTGGCCAGTGGTCGTGGGGACGACCCTATAGTCGTGGGACATGTCGGCGGCAGGCCAACGTATGCCCAGGGTCGTAGGGACGAACCTATAGTCGTCGGACATGACGGTGGCGGGCCAATCTTGCCCCGGGGTCGTGGGGACGACCCTATAGTCGTCGGACATGTCGGCGGCTGGCCAACTTTGGCCAGTGGTCGTGGGGACGACCCTATAGTCGTCGGACAAGTCGGCGGCGGGCCAACCTACTCCCGGGGTCGTGGGGACGAACCTATAGTCGTCGGACATGACGGTGGCGGGCCAATCTAGTCCCGGGGTCGTGGGGACGACCCTATAGTCGTCGGACATGTCGGCGGCTGGCCAACTTTGGCCCGGGGCGTGGGGACGACCGTATAGTCGTCGGACATGACGCTGGCGGGCCAATCTTGTCCCGGGGTCGTGGGGACGACCATATAGTCGTCGGACATTTCGACGGCGGGCCGACCTAGTCCCGGGGTCGTGGGGACGACCCTATAGTCGTCGGACAAGTCGGCGGCCGGCCAACCTAGTCCTGGGGTCGTGGGGACGACCCTATAGTCGTCGGACATGTCGGCGGCTGGGCAACTTTGGACAGTGGTCGTGGGGACGACCCTATAGTTGTCAGACATGTCGGCGGCAGGGCAACTTTGGCCCGTGGTCGTGGGGACGACCCTATAGTCGTCAGACATGTCGGCGGCAGGGCAACTTTGGCCCGTGGTCGTGGGGACGACCCTATAGTCGTCGGACATGACGGTGGCGGGCCAATCTTGCCCCGGGGTCGTGGGGACGACCCTATAGTCGTCGGACATGTCGGCGGCTGGCCAACTTTGGCCAGTGGTCGTGGGGACGACCCTATAGTCGTCGGACAAGTCGGCGGCGGGCCAACCTACTCCCGGGGTCGTGGGGACGAACCTATAGTCGTCGGACATGACGGTGGCGGGCCAATCTAGTCCCGGGGTCGTGGGGACGACCCTATAGTCGTCGGACATGTCGGCGGCTGGCCAACTTTGGCCCGGGGCGTGGGGACGACCGTATAGTCGTCGGACATGACGCTGGCGGGCCAATCTTGTCCCGGGGTCGTGGGGACGACCATATAGTCGTCGGACATTTCGACGGCGGGCCGACCTAGTCCCGGGGTCGTGGGGACGATCCTATAGTCGTCGGACAAGTCGGCGGCCGGCCAACCTAGTCCTGGGGTCGTGGGGACGACCCTATAGTCGTCGGACATGTCGGCGGCTGGGCAACTTTGGACAGTGGTCGTGGGGACGACCCTATAGTCGTCGGACATGTCGGCGGCAGGGCAACTTTGGCCCGTGGTCGTGGGGACGACCCTATAGTCGTCGGACATGTCGGCGGCAGGGCAACTTTGTCCCGTGGTCTTGGGGACGACCCTATAGTCGTCGGACATGTCGGTGACTGGCCAACCTAGTCCCGGGTTCGTGGGGACGACCCTATAGTCTTCGGACAAGTCGGCGGCGGGCCAACCTACTCCCGGGGTCGTGGGGACGACCCAATAGTCGTCGGACAAGTCGGCGGCGGGCCAACCTACTCCCGGGGTCGTGGGGACGACCCTATAGTCGTCGGACAAGTCGGCGGCGGGCCAACCTAGTCCCGGGGTCGTGGGGACGACCCTATAGTCGTCGGACAAGTCGGCGGCCGGCCAACCTAGTCCTGGGGTCGTGGAGACGACCCTATAGTCGTCGGACATGTCGGCGGCTGGGCAACTTTGGACAGTGGTCGTGGGGACGACCCTATAGTCCTCGGACATGTCGGCGGCAGGGCAACTTTGGCCCGTGGTCGTGGGGACGACCCTATAGTCGTCGGACATGTCGGCGGCAGGGCAACTTTGGCCCGTGGTCTTGGGGACGACCCTATAGTCGTCGGACATGTCGGTGACTGGCCAACCTAGTCCCGGGTTCGTGGGGACGACCCTATAGTCGTCGGACAAGTCGGCGGCGGGCCAACCTACTCCCGGGGTCGTGTGGACGAACCTATAGTCGTCGGACATGGCGGTGGCGGGCCAATCTAGTCCCGGGGTCGTGGGGACGACCATATAGTCGTAGGACATTTCGGCGGCGGGCCAACCTAGTCCCGGGGTCGTGGGGACGACCGTATAGTCGTCGGACATGACGGTGGCGGGCCAATCTAGTCCCGGGGTCGTGGGGACGACCCTATAGTCGTCGGACATGTCGGCGGCTGGCCAACTTTGGCCCGGGGCGTGGGGACGACCCTATAGACGTCGGACATGTCGGCGGCTAGCCAACCTAGTCCCGTGGTCGTGGGGACGACCCTACAGTCGTCGGACATGTCGGCGGCTGGCCAACCTCGTCCCGGGGTCGTGGAGACGACCCTATAGTCGTAGGACATTTCGGCGGCGGGCCAACCTAGTCCCGGGGTCGTGGGGACGACCGTATAGTCGTCGGACATGACGGTGGCGGGCCAATCTAGTCCCGGGGTCGTGGGGACGACCCTATAGTCGTCGGACATGTCGGCGGCTGGCCATCTTTGGCCCAGGGCGTGGGTACGACCCTATAGTCGTCGGACATGTCGGCGGCTGGCCAACTTTGGCCAGTGGTCGTGGGGACGACCCTATAGTCGTCGGACATGACGGTGGCGGGCCAATCTAGTCCCGGGGTCGTGGGGACGACCCTATAGTCGTCGGACATGTCGGCGGCTGGCCAACTTTGGCCCGGGGCGTGGGGACGACCCTATAGACGTCGGACATGACGGTGGCGGGCCAATCTTGCCCCGGGGTCGTGGGGACGACCGTATAGACGTCGGACATGTCGGCGGCGGGCCAACCTAGTCCCGGGGTCGTGGGGACGACCCTATAGTCGTCGGACACGTCGGCGGCGGGCCAATCTTGCCCCGGGGTCGTGGGGACGACCGTATAGACGTCGGACATGTCGGCGGCGGGCCAACCTAGTCCCGGGGTCGTGGGTACGACCCTATAGTCGTCGGACATGTCGGCGGCTGGCCAACCTATTCTCGTGGTCGTGGGGACGACCCCATAGTCGTAGGACACGTCGGCGGCGGGCCAACCTAGTCCCGGGGTAGAGGGGACGACCGTATAGTCGTCGGACATGACGGTGGCGGGCCAATCTTGTCCCGGGGTCGTGGGGACGACCCTATAGTCGTCGGACATGTCGGCGGCGGGCCAACCTAGTCCCGGGGTGGTAGGGACGACCCTATAGTCGTCGGACATGTCGGCGGCGGGCCAATCTTGCCCCGGGGTCGTGGGGACGACCGTATAGACGTCGGACATGTCGGCGGCGGGCCAACCTAGTCCCGGGGTCGTGGGGACGACCCTATAGTCGTCGGACATGTCGGCGGCTGGCCAACCTATTCTCGTGGTCGTGGGGACGACCCCATAGTCGTAGGACACGTCGGCGGCGGGCCAACCTAGTCCCGGGGTAGAGGGGACGACCGTATAGTCGTCGGACATGACGGTGGCGGGCCAATCTTGTCCCGGGGTCGTGGGGACGACCCTATAGTCGTCGGACATGTCGGCGGCTGGCCATCTTTGGCCCGGGGCGTGGGTACGACACTATAGTCTTCGGACAAGTCGGCGGCGGGCCAACCTACTCCCGGGGTCGTGGGGACGACCCAATAGTCGTCGGACAAGTCGGCGGCGGGCCAACCTACTCCCGGGGTCGTGGGGACGACCCTATAGTCGTCGGACAAGTCGGCGGCGGGCCAACCTAGTCCCGGGGTCGTGGGGACGACCCTATAGTCGTCGGACAAGTCGGCGGCCGGCCAACCTAGTCCTGGGGTCGTGGGGACGACCCTATAGTCGTCGGACATGTCGGCGGCTGGCCATCTTTGGCCCGGGGCGTGGGTACGACCCTATAGTCGTCGGACATGTCGGCGGCTGGCCAACTTTGGCCAGTGGTCGTGGGGACGACCCTATAGTCGTCGGAAAAGTCGGCGGCGGGCCAACCTAGTCCCGGGGTCCTGGAGACGGCCCTATAGTCGTCGGACATGACGGTGGCGGGCCAATCTAGTCCCGGGGTCGTGGGGACGACCCTATAGTCGTCGGACATGTCGGCGGCTGGCCAACCTAGTCCCGGGGTCGTGGAGACGACCCTATAGTCGTAGGACATTTCGGCGGCGGGCCAACCTAGTCCCGGGGTCGTGGGGACGACCGTATAGTCGTCGGACATGTCGGCGGCTGGCCATCTTTGGCCCGGGGCGTGGGTACGACCCTATAGTCGTCGGACATGTCGGCGGCTGGCCAACTTTGGCCAGTGGTCGTGGGGACGACCCTATAGTCGTCGGAAAAGTCGGTGGCGGGCCAATCTTGTCCCGGGGTCGTGGGGACGACCCTATAGTCGTCGGACATTTCGGCGGCTGGCCAACTTTGGCTCGGGGCGTGGGGACGACCCTATAGTCGTCGGACATGACGGTGGCGGGCCAATCTTGCCCCGGGGTCGTGGGGACGACCCTATAGTCGTCGGACATGTCGGCGGCTTGCCAACTTTGGCCAGTGGTCGTGGGGACGACCCTATAGTCGTCGGACAAGTCGGCGGCGGGCCAACCTACTCCCGGGGTCGTGGGGACGAACCTATAGTCGTCGGACATGACGGTGGCGGGCCAATCTAGTCCCGGGGTCGTGGGGACGACCCTATAGTCGTCGGACATGTCGGCGGCTGGCCAACTTTGGCCCGGGGCGTGGGGACGACCGTATAGTCGTCGGACATTTCGACGGCGGGCCGACCTAGTCCCGGGGTCGTGGGGACGACCCTATAGTCGTCGGACAAGTCGGCGGCCGGCCAACCTAGTCCTGGGGTCGTGGGGACGACCCTATAGTCGTCGGACATGTCGGCGGCTGGGCAACTTTGGACAGTGGTCGTGGGGACGACCCTATAGACGTCGGACATGTCGGCGGCGGGCCAACCTAGTCCCGGGGTCGTGGGGACGACCCTATAGTCGTCGGACATGTCGGCGGCTGGCCAACCTATTCTCGTGGTCGTGGGGACGACCCCATAGTCGTAGGACACGTCGGCGGCGGGCCAACCTAGTCCAGGGGTAGAGGGGACGACCGTATAGTCGTCGGACATGACGGTGGCGGGCCAATCTTGTCCCGGGGTCGTGGGGACGACCCTATAGTCGTCGGACATTTCGGCGGCTGGCCAACTTTGGCTCGGGGCGTGGGGACGACCCTATAGTCGTCGGACATGTCGGCGGCGGGCCAACCTAGTCCCGGGGTGGTAGGGACGACCCTATAGTCGTCGGACATGTCGGCGGCTGGCCAACCTAGTCCCCGGGTCGTGTAGACGACCCTATAGTCGTAGGACAAGTCGGCGGCGGGCCCACCTAGGCCCGGGGTCGTGGGGACCACCCTATAGTCGTCGGACATGACGGTGCCGGGGCAATCTAGCCCCGGGGTCGTGGGGACGACCCTATAGTCGTCGGACATTTCGACGGCGGGCCGACCTAGTCCCGGGGTCGTGGGGACGACCCTATAGTCGTCGGACAAGTCGGCGGCCGGCCAACCTAGCCCTGGGGTCGTGGGGACGACCCTATAGTCGTCGGACATGTCGGCGGCTGGGCAACTTTGGACAGTGGTCGTGGGGACGACCCTATAGTCGTCGGACATGTCGGCGCCAGGGCAACTTTGGCCCGTGGTCGTGGGGACGACCCTATAGTCGTCGGACATGTCGGCGGCAGGGCAACTTTGGCCCGTGGTCTTGGGGACGACCCTATAGTCGTAGGACATTTCGGCGGCGGGCCAACCTACTCCCGGGGTCGTGGGGACGACCCAATAGTCGTCGGACAAGTCGGCGGCGGGCCAACCTACTCCCGGGGTCGTGGGGACGACCCTATAGTCGTCGGACATGTCGGCGGCGGGCCAACCTAGTCCCGGGGTCGTGGGGACGACCCTATAGTCGTCGGACAAGTCGGCGGCCGGCCAACCTAGTCCTGGGGTCGTGGGGACGACCCTATAGTCGTCGGACATGTCGGCGGCTGGCCATCTTTGGCCCGGGGCGTGGGGACGACCCTATAGTCGTCGGACATGTCGGCGGCTGGCCATCTTTGGCCCGGGGCGTGGGTACGACCCTATAGTCGTCGGACATGTCGGCGGCTGGCCAACTTTGGCCAGTGGTCGTGGGGACGACCCTATAGTCGTCGGAAAAGTCGGTGGCGGGCCAATCTTGTCCCGGGGTCGTGGGGACGACCCTATAGTCGTCGGACATGTCGGCGGCTGGCCATCTTTGGCCCGGGGCGTGGGTACGACCCTATAGTCGTCGGACATGTCGGCGGCTGGCCAACTTTGGCCAGTGGTCGTGGGGACGACCCTATAGTCGTCGGAAAAGTCGGCGGCGGGCCAACCTAGTCCCGGGGTCCTGGAGACGGCCCTATAGTCGTCGGACATGACGGTGGCGGGCCAATCTAGTCCCGGGATCGTGGGGACGACCGTATAGTCGTCGGACATGTCGGCGGCTGGCCATCTTTGGCCCGGGGCGTGGGTACGACCCTATAGTCGTCGGACATGTCGGCGGCTGGCCAACTTTGGCCAGTGGTCGTGGGGACGACCCTATAGTCGTGGGAAAAGTCGGCGGCGGGCCAACCTAGTCCCGGGGTCCTGGAGACGGCCCTATAGTCGTCGGACATGACGGTGGCGGGCCAATCTAGTCCCGGGATCGTGGGGACGACCGTATAGTCGTCGGACATGTCGGCGGCTGGCCATCTTTGGCCCGGGGCGTGGGTACGACCCTATAGTCGTCGGACATGTCGGCGGCTGGCCAACTTTGGCCAGTGGTCGTGGGGACGACCCTATAGTCGTCGGAAAAGTCGGTGGCGGGCCAATCTTGTCCCGGGGTCGTGGGGACGACCCTATAGTCGTCGGACATTTCGGCGGCTGGCCAACTTTGGCTCGGGGCGTGGGGACGACCCTATAGTCGTCGGACATGTCGGCGGCGGGCCAACCTAGTCCCGGGGTGGTAGGGACGACCCTATAGTCGTCGGACATGTCGGCGGCTGGGCAACTTTGGCCAGTGGTCGTGGGGACGACCCTATAGTCGTGGGACATGTCGGCGGCAGGCCAACGTATGCCCAGGGTCGTAGGGACCAACCTATAGTCGTCGGACATGACGGTGGCGGGCCAATCTTGCCCCGGGGTCGTGGGGACGACCCTATAGTCGTCGGACATGTCGGCGGCTGGCCAACTTTGGCCAGTGGTCGTGGGGACGACCCTATAGTCGTCGGACAAGTCGGCGGCGGGCCAACCTACTCCCGGGGTCGTGGGGACGAACCTATAGTCGTCGGACATGACGGTGGCGGGCCAATCTAGTCCCGGGGTCGTGGGGACGACCCTATAGTCGTCGGACATGTCGGCGGCTGGCCAACTTTGGCCCGGGGCGTGGGGACGACCGTATAGTCGTCGGACATGGCGCTGGCGGGCCCATCTTGTCCCGGGGTCGTGGGGACGACCATATAGTCGTCGGACATTTCGACGGCGGGCCGACCTAGTCCCGGGTTCGTGGGGACGACCCTATAGTCGTCGGACAAGTCGGCGGCCGGCCAACCTAGTCCTGGGGTCGTGGGGACGACCCTATAGTCGTCGGACATGTCGGCGGCTGGGCAACTTTGGACAGTGGTCGTGGGGACGACCCTATAGTCGTCGGACATGTCGGCGGCAGGGCAACTTTGGCCCGTGGTCGTGGGGACGACCCTATAGTCGTCGGACATGTCGGCGGCAGGGCAACTTTGTCCCGTGGTCTTGGGGACGACCCTATAGTCGTCGGACATGTCGGTGACTGGCCAACCTAGTCCCGGGTTCGTGGGGACGACCCTATAGTCTTCGGACAAGTCGGCGGCGGGCCAACCTACTCCCGGGGTCGTGGGGACGACCCTATAGTCGTCGGACAAGTCGGCGGCGGGCCAACCTAGTCCCGGGGTCGTGGGGACGACCCTATAGTCGTCGGACAAGTCGGCGGCCGGCCAACCTAGTCCTGGGGTCGTGGGGACGACCCTATAGTCGTCGGACATGTCGGCGGCTGGGCAACTTTGGACAGTGGTCGTGGGGACGACCCTATAGTCCTCGGACATGTCGGCGGCAGGGCAACTTTGGCCCGTGGTCGTGGGGACGACCCTATAGTCGTCGGACATGTCGGCGGCAGGGCAACTTTGGCCCGTGGTCTTGGGGACGACCCTATAGTCGTCGGACATGTCGGTGACTGGCCAACCTAGTCCCGGGTTCGTGGGGACGACCCTATAGTCGTCGGACAAGTCGGCGGCGGGCCAACCTACTCCCGGGGTCGTGTGGACGAACCTATAGTCGTCGGACATGGCGGTGGCGGGCCAATCTAGTCCCGGGGTCGTGGGGACGACCATATAGTCGTAGGACATTTCGGCGGCGGGCCAACCTAGTCCCGGGGTCGTGGGGACGACCGTATAGTCGTCGGACATGACGGTGGCGGGCCAATCTAGTCCCGGGGTCGTGGGGACGACCCTATAGTCGTCGGACATGTCGGCGGCTGGCCAACTTTGGCCCGGGGCGTGGGGACGACCCTATAGACGTCGGACATGTCGGCGGCTAGCCAACCTAGTCCCGTGGTCGTGGGGACGACCCTACAGTCGTCGGACATGTCGGCGGCTGGCCAACCTAGTCCCGGGGTCGTGGAGACGACCCTATAGTCGTAGGACATTTCGGCGGCGGGCCAACCTAGTCCCGGGGTCGTGGGGACGACCGTATAGTCGTCGGACATGACGGTGGCGGGCCAATCTAGTCCCGGGGTCGTGGGGACGACCCTATAGTCGTCGGACATGTCGGCGGCTGGCCATCTTTGGCCCGGGGCGTGGGTACGACCCTATAGTCGTCGGACATGTCGGCGGCTGGCCAACTTTGGCCAGTGGTCGTGGGGACGACCCTATAGTCGTCGGACATGACGGTGGCGGGCCAATCTAGTCCCGGGGTCGTGGGGACGACCCTATAGTCGTCGGACATGTCGGCGGCTGGCCAACTTTGGCCCGGGGCGTGGGGACGACCCTATAGACGTCGGACATGACGGTGGCGGGCCAATCTTGCCCCGGGGTCGTGGGGACGACCGTATAGACGTCGGACATGTCGGCGGCGGGCCAACCTAGTCCCGGGGTCGTGGGGACGACCCTATAGTCGTCGGACATGTCGGCGGCGGGCCAACCTAGTCCCGGGGTGGTAGGGACGACCCTATAGTCGTCGGACATGTCGGCGGCGGGCCAATCTTGCCCCGGGGTCGTGGGGACGACCGTATAGACGTCGGACATGTCGGCGGCGGGCCAACCTAGTCCCGGGGTCGTGGGGACGACCCTATAGTCGTCGGACATGTCGGCGGCTGGCCAACCTATTCTCGTGGTCGTGGGGACGACCCCATAGTCGTAGGACACGTCGGCGGCGGGCCAACCTAGTCCCGGGGTAGAGGGGACGACCGTATAGTCGTCGGACATGACGGTGGCGGGCCAATCTTGTCCCGGGGTCGTGGGGACGACCCTATAGTCGTCGGACATGTCGGCGGCTGGCCATCTTTGGCCCGGGGCGTGGGTACGACCCTATAGTCTTCGGACAAGTCGGCGGCGGGCCAACCTACTCCCGGGGTCGTGGGGACGACCCAATAGTCGTCGGACAAGTCGGCGGCGGGCCAACCTACTCCCGGGGTCGTGGGGACGACCCTATAGTCGTCGGACAAGTCGGCGGCGGGCCAACCTAGTCCCGGGGTCGTGGGGACGACCCTATAGTCGTCGGACAAGTCGGCGGCCGGCCAACCTAGTCCTGGGGTCGTGGGGACGACCCTATAGTCGTCGGACATGTCGGCGGCTGGCCATCTTTGGCCCGGGGCGTGGGTACGACCCTATAGTCGTCGGACATGTCGGCGGCTGGCCAACTTTGGCCAGTGGTCGTGGGGACGACCCTATAGTCGTCGGAAAAGTCGGCGGCGGGCCAACCTAGTCCCGGGGTCCTGGAGACGGCCCTATAGTCGTCGGACATGACGGTGGCGGGCCAATCTAGTCCCGGGGTCGTGGGGACGACCCTATAGTCGTCGGACATGTCGGCGGCTGGCCAACCTAGTCCCGGGGTCGTGGAGACGACCCTATAGTCGTAGGACATTTCGGCGGCGGGCCAACCTAGTCCCGGGGTCGTGGGGACGACCGTATAGTCGTCGGACATGTCGGCGGCTGGCCATCTTTGGCCCGGGGCGTGGGTACGACCCTATAGTCGTCGGACATGTCGGCGGCTGGCCAACTTTGGCCAGTGGTCGTGGGGACGACCCTATAGTCGTCGGAAAAGTCGGTGGCGGGCCAATCTTGTCCCGGGGTCGTGGGGACGACCCTATAGTCGTCGGACATTTCGGCGGCTGGCCAACTTTGGCTCGGGGCGTGGGGACGACCCTATAGTCGTCGGACATGACGGTGGCGGGCCAATCTTGCCCCGGGGTCGTGGGGACGACCCTATAGTCGTCGGACATGTCGGCGGCTTGCCAACTTTGGCCAGTGGTCGTGGGGACGACCCTATAGTCGTCGGACAAGTCGGCGGCGGGCCAACCTACTCCCGGGGTCGTGGGGACGAACCTATAGTCGTCGGACATGACGGTGGCGGGCCAATCTAGTCCCGGGGTCGTGGGGACGACCCTATAGTCGTCGGACATGTCGGCGGCTGGCCAACTTTGGCCCGGGGCGTGGGGACGACCGTATAGTCGTCGGACATGACGCTGGCGGGCCAATCTTGTCCCGGGGTCGTGGGGACGACCATATAGTCGTCGGACATTTCGACGGCGGGCCGACCTAGTCCCGGGGTCGTGGGGACGACCCTATAGTCGTCGGACAAGTCGGCGGCCGGCCAACCTAGTCCTGGGGTCGTGGGGACGACCCTATAGTCGTCGGACATGTCGGCGGCTGGGCAACTTTGGACAGTGGTCGTGGGGACGACCCTATAGACGTCGGACATGTCGGCGGCGGGCCAACCTAGTCCCGGGGTCGTGGGGACGACCCTATAGTCGTCGGACATGTCGGCGGCTGGCCAACCTATTCTCGTGGTCGTGGGGACGACCCCATAGTCGTAGGACACGTCGGCGGCGGGCCAACCTAGTCCAGGGGTAGAGGGGACGACCGTATAGTCGTCGGACATGACGGTGGCGGGCCAATCTTGTCCCGGGGTCGTGGGGACGACCCTATAGTCGTCGGACATTTCGGCGGCTGGCCAACTTTGGCTCGGGGCGTGGGGACGACCCTATAGTCGTCGGACATGTCGGCGGCGGGCCAACCTAGTCCCGGGGTGGTAGGGACGACCCTATAGTCGTCGGACATGTCGGCGGCTGGCCAACCTAGTCCCGGGGTCGTGTAGACGACCCTATAGTCGTAGGACAAGTCGGCGGCGGGCCCACCTAGTCCCGGGGTCGTGGGGACCACCCTATAGTCGTCGGACATGACGGTGCCGGGGCAATCTAGCCCCGGGGTCGTGGGGACGACCCTATAGTCGTCGGACATGTCGGCGGCGGGCCAATCTTGCCCCGGGGTCGTGGGGACGACCGTATAGACGTCGGACATGTCGGCGGCGGGCCAACCTAGTCCCGGGGTCGTGGGGACGACCCTATAGTCGTCGGACATGTCGGCGGCTGGCCAACCTATTCTCGTGGTCGTGGGGACGACCCTATAGTCGTCGGAAAAGTCGGCGGCGGGCCAACCTAGTCCCGGGGTCCTGGAGACGGCCCTATAGTCGTCGGACATGACGGTGGCGGGCCAATCTAGTCCCGGGGTCGTGGGGACGACCCTATAGTCGTCGGACATGTCGGCGGCTGGCCAACCTAGTCCCGGGTTCGTGGAGACGACCCTATAGTCGTAGGACATTTCGGCGGCGGGCCAACCTAGTCCCGGGGTCGTGTGGACGACCCTATAGTCGTCGGACATGTCGGCGGCTGGCCAACCTAGTCCCGGGGTCGTGGAGACGACCCTATAGTCGTAGGACATTTCGGCGGCGGGCCAACCTAGTCCCGGGGTCGTGGGGACGACCGTATAGTCGTCGGACATGTCGGCGGCTGGCCATCTTTGGCCCGGGGCGTGGGTACGACCCTATAGTCGTCGGACATGTCGGCGGCTGGCCAACTTTGGCCAGTGGTCGTGGGGACGACCCTATAGTCGTCGGAAAAGTCGGTGGCGGGCCAATCTTGTCCCGGGGTCGTGGGGACGACCCTATAGTCGTCGGACATTTCGGCGGCTGGCCAACTTTGGCTCGGGGCGTGGGGACGACCCTATAGTCGTCGGACATGTCGGCGGCGGGCCAACCTAGTCCCGGGGTGGTAGGGACGACCCTATAGTCGTCGGACATGTCGGCGGCTGGGCAACTTTGGCCAGTGGTCGTGGGGACGACCCTATAGTCGTGGGACATGTCGGCGGCAGGCCAACGTATGCCCAGGGTCGTAGGGACGAACCTATAGTCGTCGGACATGACGGTGGCGGGCCAATCTTGCCCCGGGGTCGTGGGGACGACCCTATAGTCGTCGGACATGTCGGCGGCTGGCCAACTTTGGCCAGTGGTCGTGGGGACGACCCTATAGTCGTCGGACAAGTCGGCGGCGGGCCAACCTACTCCCGGGGTCGTGGGGACGAACCTATAGTCGTCGGACATGACGGTGGCGGGCCAATCTAGTCCCGGGGTCGTGGGGACGACCCTATAGTCGTCGGACATGTCGGCGGCTGGCCAACTTTGGCCCGGGGCGTGGGGACGACCGTATAGTCGTCGGACATGGCGCTGGCGGGCCCATCTTGTCCCGGGGTCGTGGGGACGACCATATAGTCGTCGGACATTTCGACGGCGGGCCGACCTAGTCCCGGGTTCGTGGGGACGACCCTATAGTCGTCGGACAAGTCGGCGGCCGGCCAACCTAGTCCTGGGGTCGTGGGGACGACCCTATAGTCGTCGGACATGTCGGCGGCTGGGCAACTTTGGACAGTGGTCGTGGGGACGACCCTATAGTCGTCGGACATGTCGGCGGCAGGGCAACTTTGGCCCGTGGTCGTGGGGACGACCCTATAGTCGTCGGACATGTCGGCGGCAGGGCAACTTTGTCCCGTGGTCTTGGGGACGACCCTATAGTCGTCGGACATGTCGGTGACTGGCCAACCTAGTCCCGGGTTCGTGGGGACGACCCTATAGTCTTCGGACAAGTCGGCGGCGGGCCAACCTACTCCCGGGGTTGTGGGGACGACCCAATAGTCGTCGGACAAGTCGGCGGCGGGCCAACCTACTCCCGGGGTCGTGGGGACGACCCTATAGTCGTCGGACAAGTCGGCGGCGGGCCAACCTAGTCCCGGGGTCGTGGGGACGACCCTATAGTCGTCGGACAAGTCGGCGGCCGGCCAACCTAGTCCTGGGGTCGTGGGGACGACCCTATAGTCGTCGGACACGTCGGCGGCGGGCCAATCTTGCCCCGGGGTCGTGGGGACGACCGTATAGACGTCGGACATGTCGGCGGCGGGCCAACCTAGTCCCGGGGTCGTGGGTACGACCCTATAGTCGTCGGACATGTCGGCGGCTGGCCAACCTATTCTCGTGGTCGTGGGGACGACCCCATAGTCGTAGGACACGTCGGCGGCGGGCCAACCTAGTCCCGGGGTAGAGGGGACGACCGTATAGTCGTCGGACATGACGGTGGCGGGCCAATCTTGTCCCGGGGTCGTGGGGACGACCCTATAGTCGTCGGACATGTCGGCGGCGGGCCAACCTAGTCCCGGGGTGGTAGGGACGACCCTATAGTCGTCGGACATGTCGGCGGCGGGCCAATCTTGCCCCGGGGTCGTGGGGACGACCGTATAGACGTCGGACATGTCGGCGGCGGGCCAACCTAGTCCCGGGGTCGTGGGGACGACCCTATAGTCGTCGGACATGTCGGCGGCTGGCCAACCTATTCTCGTGGTCGTGGGGACGACCCCATAGTCGTAGGACACGTCGGCGGCGGGCCAACCTAGTCCCGGGGTAGAGGGGACGACCGTATAGTCGTCGGACATGACGGTGGCGGGCCAATCTTGTCCCGGGGTCGTGGGGACGACCCTATAGTCGTCGGACATGTCGGCGGCTGGCCATCTTTGGCCCGGGGCGTGGGTACGACCCTATAGTCTTCGGACAAGTCGGCGGCGGGCCAACCTACTCCCGGGGTCGTGGGGACGACCCAATAGTCGTCGGACAAGTCGGCGGCGGGCCAACCTACTCCCGGGGTCGTGGGGACGACCCTATAGTCGTCGGACAAGTCGGCGGCGGGCCAACCTAGTCCCGGGGTCGTGGGGACGACCCTATAGTCGTCGGACA
The DNA here is from genome assembly GCA_946251845.1 of Andrena fulva. NCBI lineage: Eukaryota > Metazoa > Arthropoda > Insecta > Hymenoptera > Andrenidae > Andrena > Andrena fulva. Next base: position 47,316 of record CAMITZ010000116.1, on the reverse strand, counting down.
AGTCGGCGGCCGGCCAACCTAGTCCTGGGGTCGTGGGGACGACCCTATAGTCGTCGGACATGTCGGCGGCTGGCCATCTTTGGCCCGGGGCGTGGGTACGACCCTATAGTCGTCGGACATGTCGGCGGCTGGCCAACTTTGGCCAGTGGTCGTGGGGACGACCCTATAGTCGTCGGAAAAGTCGGCGGCGGGCCAACCTAGTCCCGGGGTCCTGGAGACGGCCCTATAGTCGTCGGACATGACGGTGGCGGGCCAATCTAGTCCCGGGGTCGTGGGGACGACCCTATAGTCGTCGGACATGTCGGCGGCTGGCCAACCTAGTCCCGGGGTCGTGGAGACGACCCTATAGTCGTAGGACATTTCGGCGGCGGGCCAACCTAGTCCCGGGGTCGTGGGGACGACCGTATAGTCGTCGGACATGTCGGCGGCTGGCCATCTTTGGCCCGGGGCGTGGGTACGACCCTATAGTCGTCGGACATGTCGGCGGCTGGCCAACTTTGGCCAGTGGTCGTGGGGACGACCCTATAGTCGTCGGAAAAGTCGGTGGCGGGCCAATCTTGTCCCGGGGTCGTGGGGACGACCCTATAGTCGTCGGACATTTCGGCGGCTGGCCAACTTTGGCTCGGGGCGTGGGGACGACCCTATAGTCGTCGGACATGACGGTGGCGGGCCAATCTTGCCCCGGGGTCGTGGGGACGACCCTATAGTCGTCGGACATGTCGGCGGCTTGCCAACTTTGGCCAGTGGTCGTGGGGACGACCCTATAGTCGTCGGACAAGTCGGCGGCGGGCCAACCTACTCCCGGGGTCGTGGGGACGAACCTATAGTCGTCGGACATGACGGTGGCGGGCCAATCTAGTCCCGGGGTCGTGGGGACGACCCTATAGTCGTCGGACATGTCGGCGGCTGGCCAACTTTGGCCCGGGGCGTGGGGACGACCGTATAGTCGTCGGACATGACGCTGGCGGGCCAATCTTGTCCCGGGGTCGTGGGGACGACCATATAGTCGTCGGACATTTCGACGGCGGGCCGACCTAGTCCCGGGGTCGTGGGGACGACCCTATAGTCGTCGGACAAGTCGGCGGCCGGCCAACCTAGTCCTGGGGTCGTGGGGACGACCCTATAGTCGTCGGACATGTCGGCGGCTGGGCAACTTTGGACAGTGGTCGTGGGGACGACCCTATAGACGTCGGACATGTCGGCGGCGGGCCAACCTAGTCCCGGGGTCGTGGGGACGACCCTATAGTCGTCGGACATGTCGGCGGCTGGCCAACCTATTCTCGTGGTCGTGGGGACGACCCCATTGTCGTAGGACACGTCGGCGGCGGGCCAACCTAGTCCAGGGGTAGAGGGGACGACCGTATAGTCGTCGGACATGACGGTGGCGGGCCAATCTTGTCCCGGGGTCGTGGGGACGACCCTATAGTCGTCGGACATTTCGGCGGCTGGCCAACTTTGGCTCGGGGCGTGGGGACGACCCTATAGTCGTCGGACATGTCGGCGGCGGGCCAACCTAGTCCCGGGGTGGTAGGGACGACCCTATAGTCGTCGGACATGTCGGCGGCTGGCCAACCTAGTCCCGGGGTCGTGTAGACGACCCTATAGTCGTAGGACAAGTCGGCGGCGGGCCCACCTAGTCCCGGGGTCGTGGGGACCACCCTATAGTCGTCGGACATGACGGTGCCGGGGCAATCTAGCCCCGGGGTCGTGGGGACGACCCTATAGTCGTCGGACATTTCGACGGCGGGCCGACCTAGTCCCGGGGTCGTGGGGACGACCCTATAGTCGTCGGACAAGTCGGCGGCCGGCCAACCTAGTCCTGGGGTCGTGGGGACGACCCTATAGTCGTCGGACAAGTCGGCGACTGGCCAACCTATTCTCGTGGTCGTGGGGACGACCCTATAGTCGTCGGACATGTCGGCGGCTGGCCAACTTTGGCCCGGGGCGTGGGGACGACCGTATAGTCGTCGGACATGACGCTGGCGGGCCAATCTTGTCCCGGGGTCGTGTGGACGACCATATAGTCGTCGGACATTTCGACGGCGGGCCGACCTAGTCCCGGGGTCGTGGGGACGACCCTATAGTCGTCGGACAAGTCGGCGGCCGGCCAACCTATTCCTGGGGTCGTGGGGACGACCCTATAGTCGTCGGACATGTCGGCGGCTGGGCAACTTTGGACAGTGGTCGTGGGGACGACCCTATAGTCGTCGGACATGTCGGCGGCAGGGCAACTTTGGCCCGTGGTCGTGGGGACGACCCTATAGTCGTCGGACATGTCGGCGGCAGGGCAACTTTGGCCCGTGGTCTTGGGGACGACCCTATAGTCGTAGGACATTTCGGCGGCGGGCCAACCTACTCCCGGGGTCGTGGGGACGACCCAATAGTCGTCGGACAAGTCGGCGGCGGGCCAACCTACTCCCGGGGTCGTGGGGACGACCCTATAGTCGTCGGACATGTCGGCGGCGGGCCAACCTAGTCCCGGGGTCGTGGGGACGACCCTATAGTCGTCGGACAAGTCGGCGGCCGGCCAACCTAGTCCTGGGGTCGTGGGGACGACCCTATAGTCGTCGGACATGTCGGCGGCTGGCCATCTTTGGCCCGGGGCGTGGGTACGACCCTATAGTCGTCGGACATGTCGGCGGCTGGCCAACTTTGGCCAGTGGTCGTGGGGACGACCCTATAGTCGTCGGAAAAGTCGGCGGCGGGCCAACCTAGTCCCGGGGTCCTGGAGACGGCCCTATAGTCGTCGGACATGACGGTGGCGGGCCAATCTAGTCCCGGGGTCGTGGGGACGACCCTATAGTCGTCGGACATGTCGGCGGCTGGCCAACCTAGTCCCGGGGTCGTGGAGACGACCCTATAGTCGTAGGACATTTCGGCGGCGGGCCAACCTAGTCCCGGGGTCGTGGGGACGACCGTATAGTCGTCGGACATGTCGGCGGCTGGCCATCTTTGGCCCGGGGCGTGGGTACGACCCTATAGTCGTCGGACATGTCGGCGGCTGGCCAACTTTGGCCAGTGGTCGTGGGGACGACCCTATAGTCGTCGGAAAAGTCGGTGGCGGGCCAATCTTGTCCCGGGGTCGTGGGGACGACCCTATAGTCGTCGGACATTTCGGCGGCTGGCCAACTTTGGCTCGGGGCGTGGGGACGACCCTATAGTCGTGGGACATGTCGGCGGCAGGCCAACGTATGCCCAGGGTCGTAGGGACGAACCTATAGTCGTCGGACATGACGGTGGCGGGCCAATCTTGCCCCGGGGTCGTGGGGACGACCCTATAGTCGTCGGACATGTCGGCGGCTGGCCAACTTTGGCCAGTGGTCGTGGGGACGACCCTATAGTCGTCGGACAAGTCGGCGGCGGGCCAACCTACTCCCGGGGTCGTGGGGACGAACCTATAGTCGTCGGACATGACGGTGGCGGGCCAATCTAGTCCCGGGGTCGTGGGGACGACCCTATAGTCGTCGGACATGTCGGCGGCTGGCCAACTTTGGCCCGGGGCGTGGGGACGACCGTATAGTCGTCGGACATGACGCTGGCGGGCCCATCTTGTCCCGGGGTCGTGGGGACGACCATATAGTCGTCGGACATTTCGACGGCGGGCCGACCTAGTCCCGGGTTCGTGGGGACGACCCTATAGTCGTCGGACAAGTCGGCGGCCGGCCAACCTAGTCCTGGGGTCGTGGGGACGACCCTATAGTCGTCGGACATGTCGGCGGCTGGGCAACTTTGGACAGTGGTCGTGGGGACGACCCTATAGTCGTCGGACATGTCGGCGGCAGGGCAACTTTGGCCCGTGGTCGTGGGGACGACCCTATAGTCGTCGGACATGTCGGCGGCTGGCCAACTTTGGCCAGTGGTCGTGGGGACGACCCTATAGTCGTCGGAAAAGTCGGCGGCGGGCCAACCTAGTCCCGGGGTCCTGGAGACGGCCCTATAGTCGTCGGACATGACGGTGGCGGGCCAATCTAGTCCCGGGGTCGTGGGGACGACCCTATAGTCGTCGGACATGTCGGCGGCTGGCCAACCTAGTCCCGGGGTCGTGGAGACGACCCTATAGTCGTAGGACATTTCGGCGGCGGGCCAGCCTAGTCCCGGGGTCGTGGGGACGACCGTATAGTCGTCGGACATGTCGGCGGCTGGCCATCTTTGGCCCGGGGCGTGGGTACGACCCTATAGTCGTCGGACATGTCGGCGGCGGGCCAACCTAGTCCCGGGGTCGTGGGGACGACCCTATAGTCGTCGGACAAGTCGGCGGCCGGCCAACCTAGTCCTGGGGTCGTGGGGACGACCCTATAGTCGTCGGACATGTCGGCGGCTGGCCATCTTTGGCCCGGGGCGTGGGTACGACCCTATAGTCGTCGGACATGTCGGCGGCTGGCCAACTTTGGCCAGTGGTCGTGGGGACGACCCTATAGTCGTCGGAAATGTCGGCGGCGGGCCAACCTAGTCCCGGGGTCCTGGAGACGGCCCTATAGTCGTCGGACATGACGGTGGCGGGCCAATCTAGTCCCGGGGTCGTGGGGACGACCGTATAGTCGTCGGACATGTCGGCGGCTGGCCAACCTAGTCCCGGGGTCGTGGAGACGACCCTATAGTCGTAGGACATTTCGGCGGCGGGCCAACCTAGTCCCGGGGTCGTGGGGACGACCGTATAGTCGTCGGACATGTCGGCGGCTGGCCATCTTTGGCCCGGGGCGTGGGTACGACCCTATAGTCGTCGGACATGTCGGCGGCTGGCCAACTTTGGCCAGTGGTCGTGGGGACGACCCTATAGACGTCGGAAAAGTCGGTGGCGGGCCAATCTTGTCCCGGGGTCGTGGGGACGACCCTATAGTCGTCGGACATTTCGGCGGCTGGCCAACTTTGGCTCGGGGCGTGGGGACGACCCTATAGTCGTCGGACATGTCGGCGGCGGGCCAACCTAGTCCCGGGGTGGTAGGGACGACCCTATAGTCGTCGGACATGTCGGCGGCTGGGCAACTTTGGCCAGTGGTCGTGGGGACGACCCTATAGTCGTGGGACATGTCGGCGGCAGGCCAACGTATGCCCAGGGTCGTAGGGACGAACCTATAGTCGTCGGACATGACGGTGGCGGGCCAATCTTGCCCCGGGGTCGTGGGGACGACCCTATAGTCGTCGGACATGTCGGCGGCTGGCCAACTTTGGCCAGTGGTCGTGGGGACGACCCTATAGTCGTCGGACAAGTCGGCGGCGGGCCAACCTACTCCCGGGGTCGTGGGGACGAACCTATAGTCGTCGGACATGACGGTGGCGGGCCAATCTAGTCCCGGGGTCGTGGGGACGACCCTATAGTCGTCGGACATGTCGGCGGCTGGCCAACTTTGGCCCGGGGCGTGGGGACGACCGTATAGTCGTCGGACATGACGCTGGCGGGCCCATCTTGTCCCGGGGTCGTGGGGACGACCATATAGTCGTCGGACATTTCGACGGCGGGCCGACCTAGTCCCGGGTTCGTGGGGACGACCCTATAGTCGTCGGACAAGTCGGCGGCCGGCCAACCTAGTCCTGGGGTCGTGGGGACGACCCTATAGTCGTCGGACATGTCGGCGGCTGGGCAACTTTGGACAGTGGTCGTGGGGACGACCCTATAGTCGTCGGACATGTCGGCGGCAGGGCAACTTTGGCCCGTGGTCGTGGGGACGACCCTATAGTCGTCGGACATGTCGGCGGCAGGGCAACTTTGTCCCGTGGTCTTGGGGACGACCCTATAGTCGTCGGACATGTCGGTGACTGGCCAACCTAGTCCCGGGTTCGTGGGGACGACCCTATAGTCTTCGGACAAGTCGGCGGCGGGCCAACCTACTCCCGGGGTCGTGGGGACGACCCAATAGTCGTCGGACAAGTCGGCGGCGGGCCAACCTACTCCCGGGGTCGTGGGGACGACCCTATAGTCGTCGGACAAGTCGGCGGCGGGCCAACCTAGTCCCGGGGTCGTGGGGACGACCCTATAGTCGTCGGACAAGTCGGCGGCCGGCCAACCTAGTCCTGGGGTCGTGGGGACGACCCTATAGTCGTCGGACATGTCGGCGGCTGGGCAACTTTGGACAGTGGTCGTGGGGACGACCCTATAGTCGTCGGACATGTCGGCGGCAGGGCAACTTTGGCCCGTGGTCGTGGGGACGACCCTATAGTCGTCGGACATGTCGGCGGCAGGGCAACTTTGGCCCGTGGTCTTGGGGACGACCCTATAGTCGTCGGACATGTCGGTGACTGGCCAACCTAGTCCCGGGTTCGTGGGGACGACCCTATAGTCGTCGGACAAGTCGGCGGCGGGCCAACCTACTCCCGGGGTCGTGTGGACGAACCTATAGTCGTCGGACATGGCGGTGGCGGGCCAATCTAGTCCCGGGGTCGTGGGGACGACCATATAGTCGTAGGACATTTCGGCGGCGGGCCAACCTAGTCCCGGGGTCGTGGGGACGACCGTATAGTCGTCGGACATGTCGGCGGCTGGCCATCTTTGGCCCGGGGCGTGGGTACGACCCTATAGACGTCGGACATGTCGGCGGCGGGCCAACCTAGTCCCGTGGTCGTGGGGACGACCCTATAGTCGTCGGACATGTCGGCGGCAGGGCAACTTTGGCTCGGGGCGTGGGGACGACCCTATAGTCGTCGGACATGTCGGCGGCGGGCCAACCTAGTCCCGGGGTGGTAGGGACGACCCTATAGTCGTCGGACATGTCGGCGGCTGGGCAACTTTGGCCAGTGGTCGTGGGGACGACCCTATAGTCGTGGGACATGTCGGCGGCAGGCCAACGTATGCCCAGGGTCGTAGGGACGAACCTATAGTCGTCGGACATGACGGTGGCGGGCCAATCTTGCCCCGGGGTCGTGGGGACGACCCTATAGTCGTCGGACATGTCGGCGGCTGGCCAACTTTGGCCAGTGGTCGTGGGGACGACCCTATAGTCGTCGGACAAGTCGGCGGCGGGCCAACCTACTCCCGGGGTCGTGGGGACGAACCTATAGTCGTCGGACATGACGGTGGCGGGCCAATCTAGTCCCGGGGTCGTGGGGACGACCCTATAGTCGTCGGACATGTCGGCGGCTGGCCAACTTTGGCCCGGGGCGTGGGGACGACCGTATAGTCGTCGGACATGACGCTGGCGGGCCCATCTTGTCCCGGGGTCGTGGGGACGACCATATAGTCGTCGGACATTTCGACGGCGGGCCGACCTAGTCCCGGGTTCGTGGGGACGACCCTATAGTCGTCGGACAAGTCGGCGGCCGGCCAACCTAGTCCTGGGGTCGTGGGGACGACCCTATAGTCGTCGGACATGTCGGCGGCTGGGCAACTTTGGACAGTGGTCGTGGGGACGACCCTATAGTCGTCGGACATGTCGGCGGCAGGGCAACTTTGGCCCGTGGTCGTGGGGACGACCCTATAGTCGTCGGACATGTCGGCGGCAGGGCAACTTTGGCCCGTGGTCTTGGGGACGACCCTATAGTCGTCGGACATGTCGGTGACTGGCCAACCTAGTCCCGGGTTCGTGGGGACGACCCTATAGTCGTCGGACAAGTCGGCGGCGGGCCAACCTACTCCCGGGGTCGTGTGGACGAACCTATAGTCGTCGGACATGGCGGTGGCGGGCCAATCTAGTCCCGGGGTCGTGGGGACGACCATATAGTCGTAGGACATTTCGGCGGCGGGCCAACCTAGTCCCGGGGTCGTGGGGACGACCGTATAGTCGTCGGACATGTCGGCGGCTGGCCATCTTTGGCCCGGGGCGTGGGTACGACCCTATAGACGTCGGACATGTCGGCGGCGGGCCAACCTAGTCCCGTGGTCGTGGGGACGACCCTATAGTCGTCGGACATGTCGGCGGCTGGCCAACCTAGTCCCGGGGTCGTGGAGACGACCCTATAGTCGTAGGACATTTCGGCGGCGGGCCAACCTAGTCCCGGGGTCGTGGGGACGACCGTATAGTCGTCGGACATGACGGTGGCGGGCCAATCTAGTCCCGGGGTCGTGGGGACGACCCTATAGTCGTCGGACATGTCGGCGGCTGGCCATCTTTGGCCCGGGGCGTGGGTACGACCCTATAGTCGTCGGACATGTCGGCGGCTGGCCAACTTTGGCCAGTGGTCGTGGGGACGACCCTATAGTCGTCGGAAAAGTCGGCGGCGGGCCAACCTAGTCCCGGGGTCGTGGAGACGGCCCTATAGTCGTCGGACATGACGGTGGCGGGCCAATCTAGTCCCGGGGTCGTGGGGACGACCCTATAGTCGTCGGACATGTCGGCGGCTGGCCAACTTTGGCCCGGGGCGTGGGGACGACCCTATAGACGTCGGACATGACGGTGGCGGGCCAATCTTGCCCCGGGGTCGTGGGGACGACCGTATAGACGTCGGACATGTCGGCGGCGGGCCAACCTAGTCCCGGGGTCGTGGGGACGACCCTATAGTCGTCGGACACGTCGGCGGCGGGCCAATCTTGCCCCGGGGTCGTGGGGACGACCGCATAGACGTCGGACATGTCGGCGGCGGGCCAACCTAGTCCCGGGGTCGTGGGGACGACCCTATAGTCGTCGGACATGTCGGCGGCTGGCCAACCTATTCTCGTGGTCGTGGGGACGACCCCATAGTCGTAGGACACGTCGGCGGCGGGCCAACCTAGTCCCGGGGTAGAGGGGACGACCGTATAGTCGTCGGACATGACGGTGGCGGGCCAATCTTGTCCCGGGGTCGTGGGGACGACCCTATAGTCGTCGGACATGTCGGCGGCGGGCCAACCTAGTCCCGGGGTGGTAGGGACGACCCTATAGTCGTCGGACATGTCGGCGGCTGGGCAACTTTGGCCAGTGGTCGTGGGGACGACCCTATAGTCGTCGGACATGTCGGCGGCTGGCCAACCTAGTCCCGGGGTCGTGGAGACGACCCTATAGTCGTAGGACATTTCGGCGGCGGGCCAACCTAGTCCCGGGGTCGTGGGGACGACCGTATAGTCGTCGGACATGACGGTGGCGGGCCAATCTAGTCCCGGGGTCGTGGGGACGACCCTATAGTCGTCGGACATGTCGGCGGCTGGCCATCTTTGGCCCGGGGCGTGGGTACGACCCTATAGTCGTCGGACATGTCGGCGGCTGGGCAACTTTGGCCAGTGGTCGTGGGGACGACCCCATAGTCGTAGGACACGTCGGCGGCGGGCCAACCTAGTCCCGGGGTAGAGGGGACGACCGTATAGTCGTCGGACATGACGGTGGCGGGCCAATCTTGTCCCGGGGTCGTGGGGACGACCCTATAGTCGTCGGACATGTCGGCGGCTGGCCATCTTTGGCCCGGGGCGTGGGTACGACCCTATAGTCTTCGGACAAGTCGGCGGCGGGCCAACCTACTCCCGGGGTCGTGGGGACGACCCAATAGTCGTCGGACAAGTCGGCGGCGGGCCAACCTACTCCCGGGGTCGTGGGGACGACCCTATAGTCGTCGGACAAGTCGGCGGCGGGCCAACCTAGTCCCGGGGTCGTGGGGACGACCCTATAGTCGTCGGACAAGTCGGCGGCCGGCCAACCTAGTCCTGGGGTCGTGGGGACGACCCTATAGTCGTCGGACATGTCGGCGGCTGGCCATCTTTGGCCCGGGGCGTGGGTACGACCCTATAGTCGTCGGACATGTCGGCGGCTGGCCAACTTTGGCCAGTGGTCGTGGGGACGACCCTATAGTCGTCGGAAAAGTCGGCGGCGGGCCAACCTAATCCCGGGGTCCTGGAGACGGCCCTATAGTCGTCGGACATGACGGTGGCGGGCCAATCTAGTCCCGGGGTCGTGGGGACGACCCTATAGTCGTCGGACATGTCGGCGGCTGGCCAACCTAGTCCCGGGGTCGTGGAGACGACCCTATAGTCGTAGGACATTTCGGCGGCGGGCCAACCTAGTCCCGGGGTCGTGGGGACGACCGTATAGTCGTCGGACATGTCGGCGGCTGGCCATCTTTGGCCCGGGGCGTGGGTACGACCCTATAGTCGTCGGACATGTCGGCGGCTGGCCAACTTTGGCCAGTGGTCGTGGGGACGACCCTATAGTCGTCGGAAAAGTCGGTGGCGGGCCAATCTTGTCCCGGGGTCGTGGGGACGACCCTATAGTCGTCGGACATTTCGGCGGCTGGCCAACTTTGGCTCGGGGCGTGGGGACGACCCTATAGTCGTCGGACATGACGGTGGCGGGCCAATCTTGCCCCGGGGTCGTGGGGACGACCCTATAGTCGTCGGACATGTCGGCGGCTTGCCAACTTTGGCCAGTGGTCGTGGGGACGACCCTATAGTCGTCGGACAAGTCGGCGGCGGGCCAACCTACTCCCGGGGTCGTGGGGACGAACCTATAGTCGTCGGACATGACGGTGGCGGGCCAATCTAGTCCCGGGGTCGTGGGGACGACCCTATAGTCGTCGGACATGTCGGCGGCTGGCCAACTTTGGCCCGGGGCGTGGGGACGACCGTATAGTCGTCGGACATGACGCTGGCGGGCCAATCTTGTCCCGGGGTCGTGGGGACGACCATATAGTCGTCGGACATTTCGACGGCGGGCCGACCTAGTCCCGGGGTCGTGGGGACGACCCTATAGTCGTCGGACAAGTCGGCGGCCGGCCAACCTAGTCCTGGGGTCGTGGGGACGACCCTATAGTCGTCGGACATGTCGGCGGCTGGGCAACTTTGGACAGTGGTCGTGGGGACGACCCTATAGACGTCGGACATGTCGGCGGCGGGCCAACCTAGTCCCGGGGTCGTGGGGACGACCCTATAGTCTTCGGACAAGTCGGCGGCGGGCCAACCTACTCCCGGGGTCGTGGGGACGACCCAATAGTCGTCGGACAAGTCGGCGGCGGGCCAACCTACTCCCGGGGTCGTGGGGACGACCCTATAGTCGTCGGACAAGTCGGCGGCGGGCCAACCTAGTCCCGGGGTCGTGGGGACGACCGTATAGACGTCGGACATGACGGTGGCGGGCCAATCTAGTCCCGGGGTCGTGGGGACGACCCTATAGTCGTCGGACATGTCGGCGGCTGGCCAACTTTGGCCCGGGGCGTGGGGACGACCCTATAGACGTCGGACATGTCGGCGGCGGGCCAACCTAGTCCCGTGGTCGTGGGGACGACCCTATAGTCGTCGGACATGTTGGCGGCTGGCCAACCTACTCCCGGGGTCGTGGGGACGACCCAATAGTCGTCGGACAAGTCGGCGGCGGGCCAACCTACTCCCGGGGTCGTGGGGACGACCCTATAGTCGTCGGACAAGTCGGCGGCGGGCCAACCTAGTCCCGGGGTCGTGGGGACGACCCTATAGTCGTCGGACAAGTCGGCGGCCGGCCAACCTAGTCCCGGGGTCGTGGGGACGACCCAATAGTCGTCGGACAAGTCGGCGGCGGGCCAACCTACTCCCGGGGTCGTGGGGACGACCCTATAGTCTTCGGACAAGTCGGCGGCGGGCCAACCTACTCCCGGGGTCGTGGGGACGACCCAATAGTCGTCGGACAAGTCGGCGGCGGGCCAACCTACTCCCGGGGTCGTGGGGACGACCCTATAGTCGTCGGACAAGTCGGCGGCGGGCCAACCTAGTCCCGGGGTCGTGGGGACGACCCTATAGTCGTCGGACAAGTCGGCGGCCGGCCAACCTAGTCCTGGGGTCGTGGGGACGACCCTATAGTCGTCGGACATGTCGGCGGCTGGGCAACTTTGGACAGTGGTCGTGGGGACGACCCTATAGTCGTCGGACATGTCGGCGGCAGGGCAACTTTGGCCCGTGGTCGTGGGGACGACCCTATAGTCGTCGGGCATGTCGGCGGCAGGGCAACTTTGGCCCGTGGTCTTGGGGACGACCCTATAGTCGTCGGACATGTCGGTGACTGGCCAACCTAGTCCCGGGTTCGTGGGGACGACCCTATAGTCGTCGGACAAGTCGGCGGCGGGCCAACCTACTCCCGGGGTCGTGTGGACGAACCTATAGTCGTCGGACATGGCGGTGGCGGGCCAATCTAGTCCCGGGGTCGTGGGGACGACCATATAGACGTAGGACATTTCGGCGGCGGGCCAACCTAGTCCCGGGGTCGTGGGGACGACCGTATAGACGTCGGACATGACGGTGGCGGGCCAATCTAGTCCCGGGGTCGTGGGGACGACCCTATAGTCGTCGGACATGTCGGCGGCTGGCCAACTTTGGCCCGGGGCGTGGGGACGACCCTATAGACGTCGGACATGTCGGCGGCGGGCCAACCTAGTCCCGTGGTCGTGGGGACGACCCTATAGTCGTCGGACATGTTGGCGGCTGGCCAACCTAGTCCCGGGGTCGTGGAGACGACCCTATAGTCGTAGGACATTTCGGCGGCGGGCCAACCTAGTCCCGGGGTCGTGGGGACGACCGTATAGTCGTCGGACATGACGGTGGCGGGCCAATCTAGTCCCGGGGTCGTGGGGACGACCTTATAGTCGTCGGACATGTCGGCGGCTGGCCATCTTTGGCCCGGGGCGTGGGTACGACCCTATAGTCGTCGGACATGTCGGCGGCTGGCCAACTTTGGCCAGTGGTCGTGGGGACGACCCTATAGTCGTCGGAAAAGTCGGCGGCGGGCCAACCTAGTCCCGGGGTCCTGGAGACGGCCCTATAGTCGTCGGACATGACGGTGGCGGGCCAATCTAGTCCCGGGGTCGTGGGGACGACCCTATAGTCGTCGGACATGTCGGCGGCTGGCCAACCTAGTCCCGGGGTCGTGGAGACGACCCTATAGTCGTAGGACATTTCGGCGGCGGGCCAACCTAGTCCCGGGGTCGTGGGGACGACCGTATAGTCGTCGGACATGTCGGCGGCTGGCCATCTTTGGCCCGGGGCGTGGGTACGACCCTATAGTCGTCGGACATGTCGGCGGCTGGCCAACTTTGGCCAGTGGTCGTGGGGACGACCCTATAGTCGTCGGAAAAGTCGGTGGCGGGCCAATCTTGTCCCGGGGTCGTGGGGACGACCCTATAGTCGTCGGACATTTCGGCGGCTGGCCAACTTTGGCTCGGGGCGTGGGGACGACCCTATAGTCGTCGGACATGACGGTGGCGGGCCAATCTTGCCCCGGGGTCGTGGGGACGACCCTATAGTCGTCGGACATGTCGGCGGCTTGCCAACTTTGGCCAGTGGTCGTGGGGACGACCCTATAGTCGTCGGACAAGTCGGCGGCGGGCCAACCTACTCCCGGGGTCGTGGGGACGAACCTATAGTCGTCGGACATGACGGTGGCGGGCCAATCTAGTCCCGGGGTCGTGGGGACGACCCTATAGTCGTCGGACATATCGGCGGCTGGCCAACTTTGGCCCGGGGCGTGGGGACGACCGTATAGTCGTCGGACATGACGCTGGCGGGCCAATCTTGTCCCGGGGTCGTGGGGACGACCCTATAGTCGTCGGACATGTCGGCGGCTTGCCAACTTTGGCCAGTGGTCGTGGGGACGACCCTATAGTCGTCGGACAAGTCGGCGGCGGGCCAACCTACTCCCGGGGTCGTGGGGACGAACCTATAGTCGTCGGACATGACGGTGGCGGGCCAATCTAGTCCCGGGGTCGTGGGGACGACCCTATAGTCGTCGGACATATCGGCGGCTGGCCAACTTTGGCCCGGGGCGTGGGGACGACCGTATAGTCGTCGGACATGACGCTGGCGGGCCAATCTTGTCCCGGGGTCGTGGGGACGACCATATAGTCGTCGGACATTTCGACGGCGGGCCGACCTAGTCCCGGGGTCGTGGGGACGACCCTATAGTCGTCGGACAAGTCGGCGGCCGGCCAACCTAGTCCTGGGGTCGTGGGGACGACCCTATAGTCGTCGGACATGTCGGCGGCTGGGCAACTTTGGACAGTGGTCGTGGGGACGACCCTATAGACGTCGGACATGTCGGCGGCGGGCCAACCTAGTCCCGGGGTCGTGGGGACGACCCTATAGTCGTCGGACATGTCGGCGGCTGGCCAACCTATTCTCGTGGTCGTGGGGACGACCCCATAGTCGTAGGACACGTCGGCGGCGGGCCAACCTAGTCCCGGGGTAGAGGGGACGACCGTATAGTCGTCGGACATGACGGTGGCGGGCCAATCTTGTCCCGGGGTCGTGGGGACGACCCTATAGTCGTCGGACATTTCGGCGGCTGGCCAACCTAGTCCCGGGGTCGTGGAGACGACCCTATAGTCGTAGGACATTTCGGCGGCGGGCCAACCTAGTCCCGGGGTCGTGGGGACGACCGTATAGTCGTCGGACATGTCGGCGGCTGGCCATCTTTGGCCCGGGGCGTGGGTACGACCCTATAGTCGTCGGACATGTCGGCGGCTGGCCAACTTTGGCCAGTGGTCGTGGGGACGACCCTATAGTCGTCGGAAAAGTCGGTGGCGGGCCAATCTTGTCCCGGGGTCGTGGGGACGACCCTATAGTCGTCGGACATTTCGGCGGCTGGCCAACTTTGGCTCGGGGCGTGGGGACGACCCTATAGTCGTCGGACATGACGGTGGCGGGCCAATCTTGCCCCGGGGTCGTGGGGACGACCCTATAGTCGTCGGACATGTCGGCGGCTTGCCAACTTTGGCCAGTGGTCGTGGGGACGACCCTATAGTCGTCGGACAAGTCGGCGGCGGGCCAACCTACTCCCGGGGTCGTGGGGACGAACCTATAGTCGTCGGACATGACGGTGGCGGGCCAATCTAGTCCCGGGGTCGTGGGGACGACCCTATAGTCGTCGGACATGTCGGCGGCTGGCCAACTTTGGCCCGGGGCGTGGGGACGACCGTATAGTCGTCGGACATGACGCTGGCGGGCCAATCTTGTCCCGGGGTCGTGGGGACGACCATATAGTCGTCGGACATTTCGACGGCGGGCCGACCTAGTCCCGGGGTCGTGGGGACGACCCTATAGTCGTCGGACAAGTCGGCGGCCGGCCAACCTAGTCCTGGGGTCGTGGGGACGACCCTATAGTCGTCGGACATGTCGGCGGCTGGGCAACTTTGGACAGTGGTCGTGGGGACGACCCTATAGACGTCGGACATGTCGGCGGCGGGCCAACCTAGTCCCGGGGTCGTGGGGACGACCCTATAGTCGTCGGACATGTCGGCGGCTGGCCAACCTATTCTCGTGGTCGTGTGGACGACCCCATTGTCGTAGGACACGTCGGCGGCGGGCCAACCTAGTCCAGGGGTAGAGGGGACGACCGTATAGTCGTCGGACATGACGGTGGCGGGCCAATCTTGTCCCGGGGTCGTGGGGACGACCCTATAGTCGTCGGACATTTCGGCGGCTGGCCAACTTTGGCTCGGGGCGTGGGGACGACCCTATAGTCGTCGGACATGTCGGCGGCGGGCCAACCTAGTCCCGGGGTGGTAGGGACGACCCTATAGTCGTCGGACATGTCGGCGGCTGGCCAACCTAGTCCCGGGGTCGTGTAGACGACCCTATAGTCGTAGGACAAGTCGGCGGCGGGCCCACCTAGTCCCGGGGTCGTGGGGACCACCCTATAGTCGTCGGACATGACGGTGCCGGGGCAATCTAGCCCCGGGGTCGTGGGGACGACCCTATAGTCGTCGGACATTTCGACGGCGGGCCGACCTAGTCCCGGGGTCGTGGGGACGACCCTATAGTCGTCGGACAAGTCGGCGGCCGGCCAACCTAGTCCTGGGGTCGTGGGGACGACCCTATAGTCGTCGGACAAGTCGGCGACTGGCCAACCTATTCTCGTGGTCGTGGGGACGACCCTATAGTCGTCGGACATGTCGGCGGCTGGCCAACTTTGGCCCGGGGCGTGGGGACGACCGTATAGTCGTCGGACATGACGCTGGCGGGCCAATCTTGTCCCGGGGTCGTGTGGACGACCATATAGTCGTCGGACATTTCGACGGCGGGCCGACCTAGTCCCGGGGTCGTGGGGACGACCCTATAGTCGTCGGACAAGTCGGCGGCCGGCCAACCTATTCCTGGGGTCGTGGGGACGACCCTATAGTCGTCGGACATGTCGGCGGCTGGGCAACTTTGGACAGTGGTCGTGGAGACGACCCTATAGTCGTCGGACATGTCGGCGGCAGGGCAACTTTGGCCCGTGGTCGTGGGGACGACCCTATAGTCGTCGGACATGTCGGCGGCAGGGCAACTTTGGCCCGTGGTCTTGGGGACGACCCTATAGTCGTAGGACATTTCGGCGGCGGGCCAACCTACTCCCGGGGTCGTGGGGACGACCCAATAGTCGTCGGACAAGTCGGCGGCGGGCCAACCTACTCCCGGGGTCGTGGGGACGACCCTATAGTCGTCGGACATGTCGGCGGCGGGCCAACCTAGTCCCGGGGTCGTGGGGACGACCCTATAGTCGTCGGACAAGTCGGCGGCCGGCCAACCTAGTCCTGGGGTCGTGGGGACGACCCTATAGTCGTCGGACATGTCGGCGGCTGGCCATCTTTGGCCCGGGGCGTGGGTACGACCCTATAGTCGTCGGACATGTCGGCGGCTGGCCAACTTTGGCCAGTGGTCGTGGGGACGACCCTATAGTCGTCGGAAAAGTCGGCGGCGGGCCAACCTAGTCCCGGGGTCCTGGAGACGGCCCTATAGTCGTCGGACATGACGGTGGCGGGCCAATCTAGTCCCGGGGTCGTGGGGACGACCCTATAGTCGTCGGACATGTCGGCGGCTGGCCAACCTAGTCCCGGGGTCGTGGAGACGACCCTATAGTCGTAGGACATTTCGGCGGCGGGCCAACCTAGTCCCGGGGTCGTGGGGACGACCGTATAGTCGTCGGACATGTCGGCGGCTGGCCATCTTTGGCCCGGGGCGTGGGTACGACCCTATAGTCGTCGGACATGTCGGCGGCTGGCCAACTTTGGCCAGTGGTCGTGGGGACGACCCTATAGTCGTCGGAAAAGTCGGTGGCGGGCCAATCTTGTCCCGGGGTCGTGGGGACGACCCTATAGTCGTCGGACATTTCGGCGGCTGGCCAACTTTGGCTCGGGGCGTGGGGACGACCCTATAGTCGTGGGACATGTCGGCGGCAGGCCAACGTATGCCCAGGGTCGTAGGGACGAACCTATAGTCGTCGGACATGACGGTGGCGGGCCAATCTTGCCCCGGGGTCGTGGGGACGACCCTATAGTCGTCGGACATGTCGGCGGCTGGCCAACTTTGGCCAGTGGTCGTGGGGACGACCCTATAGTCGTCGGACAAGTCGGCGGCGGGCCAACCTACTCCCGGGGTCGTGGGGACGAACCTATAGTCGTCGGACATGACGGTGGCGGGCCAATCTAGTCCCGGGGTCGTGGGGACGACCCTATAGTCGTCGGACATGTCGGCGGCTGGCCAACTTTGGCCCGGGGCGTGGGGACGACCGTATAGTCGTCGGACATGACGCTGGCGGGCCCATCTTGTCCCGGGGTCGTGGGGACGACCATATAGTCGTCGGACATTTCGACGGCGGGCCGACCTAGTCCCGGGTTCGTGGGGACGACCCTATAGTCGTCGGACAAGTCGGCGGCCGGCCAACCTAGTCCTGGGGTCGTGGGGACGACCCTATAGTCGTCGGACATGTCGGCGGCTGGGCAACTTTGGACAGTGGTCGTGGGGACGACCCTATAGTCGTCGGACATGTAGGCGGCAGGGCAACTTTGGCCCGTGGTCGTGGGGACGACCCTATAGTCGTCGGACATGTCGGCGGCTGGCCAACTTTGGCCAGTGGTCGTGGGGACGACCCTATAGTCGTCGGAAAAGTCGGCGGCGGGCCAACCTAGTCCCGGGGTCCTGGAGACGGCCCTATAGTCGTCGGACATGACGGTGGCGGGCCAATCTAGTCCCGGGGTCGTGGGGACGACCCTATAGTCGTCGGACATGTCGGCGGCTGGCCAACCTAGTCCCGGGGTCGTGGAGACGACCCTATAGTCGTAGGACATTTCGGCGGCGGGCCAGCCTAGTCCCGGGGTCGTGGGGACGACCGTATAGTCGTCGGACATGTCGGCGGCTGGCCATCTTTGGCCCGGGGCGTGGGTACGACCCTATAGTCGTCGGACATGTCGGCGGCGGGCCAACCTAGTCCCGGGGTCGTGGGGACGACCCTATAGTCGTCGGACAAGTCGGCGGCCGGCCAACCTAGTCCTGGGGTCGTGGGGACGACCCTATAGTCGTCGGACATGTCGGCGGCTGGCCATCTTTGGCCCGGGGCGTGGGTACGACCCTATAGTCGTCGGACATGTCGGCGGCTGGCCAACTTTGGCCAGTGGTCGTGGGGACGACCCTATAGTCGTCGGAAATGTCGGCGGCGGGCCAACCTAGTCCCGGGGTCCTGGAGACGGCCCTATAGTCGTCGGACATGACGGTGGCGGGCCAATCTAGTCCCGGGGTCGTGGGGACGACCGTATAGTCGTCGGACATGTCGGCGGCTGGCCAACCTAGTCCCGGGGTCGTGGAGACGACCCTATAGTCGTAGGACATTTCGGCGGCGGGCCAACCTAGTCCCGGGGTCGTGGGGACGACCGTATAGTCGTCGGACATGTCGGCGGCTGGCCATCTTTGGCCCGGGGCGTGGGTACGACCCTATAGTCGTCGGACATGTCGGCGGCTGGCCAACTTTGGCCAGTGGTCGTGGGGACGACCCTATAGACGTCGGAAAAGTCGGTGGCGGGCCAATCTTGTCCCGGGGTCGTGGGGACGACCCTATAGTCGTCGGACATTTCGGCGGCTGGCCAACTTTGGCTCGGGGCGTGGGGACGACCCTATAGTCGTCGGACATGTCGGCGGCGGGCCAACCTAGTCCCGGGGTGGTAGGGACGACCCTATAGTCGTCGGACATGTCGGCGGCTGGGCAACTTTGGCCAGTGGTCGTGGGGACGACCCTATAGTCGTGGGACATGTCGGCGGCAGGCCAACGTATGCCCAGGGTCGTAGGGACGAACCTATAGTCGTCGGACATGACGGTGGCGGGCCAATCTTGCCCCGGGGTCGTGGGGACGACCCTATAGTCGTCGGACATGTCGGCGGCTGGCCAACTTTGGCCAGTGGTCGTGGGGACGACCCTATAGTCGTCGGACAAGTCGGCGGCGGGCCAACCTACTCCCGGGGTCGTGGGGACGAACCTATAGTCGTCGGACATGACGGTGGCGGGCCAATCTAGTCCCGGGGTCGTGGGGACGACCCTATAGTCGTCGGACATGTCGGCGGCTGGCCAACTTTGGCCCGGGGCGTGGGGACGACCGTATAGTCGTCGGACATGACGCTGGCGGGCCCATCTTGTCCCGGGGTCGTGGGGACGACCATATAGTCGTCGGACATTTCGACGGCGGGCCGACCTAGTCCCGGGTTCGTGGGGACGACCCTATAGTCGTCGGACAAGTCGGCGGCCGGCCAACCTAGTCCTGGGGTCGTGGGGACGACCCTATAGTCGTCGGACATGTCGGCGGCTGGGCAACTTTGGACAGTGGTCGTGGGGACGACCCTATAGTCGTCGGACATGTCGGCGGCAGGGCAACTTTGGCCCGTGGTCGTGGGGACGACCCTATAGTCGTCGGACATGTCGGCGGCAGGGCAACTTTGTCCCGTGGTCTTGGGGACGACCCTATAGTCGTCGGACATGTCGGTGACTGGCCAACCTAGTCCCGGGTTCGTGGGGACGACCCTATAGTCTTCGGACAAGTCGGCGGCGGGCCAACCTACTCCCGGGGTCGTGGGGACGACCCAATAGTCGTCGGACAAGTCGGCGGCGGGCCAACCTACTCCCGGGGTCGTGGGGACGACCCTATAGTCGTCGGACAAGTCGGCGGCGGGCCAACCTAGTCCCGGGGTCGTGGGGACGACCCTATAGTCGTCGGACAAGTCGGCGGCCGGCCAACCTAGTCCTGGGGTCGTGGGGACGACCCTATAGTCGTCGGACATGTCGGCGGCTGGGCAACTTTGGACAGTGGTCGTGGGGACGACCCTATAGTCGTCGGACATGTCGGCGGCAGGGCAACTTTGGCCCGTGGTCGTGGGGACGACCCTATAGTCGTCGGACATGTCGGCGGCAGGGCAACTTTGGCCCGTGGTCTTGGGGACGACCCTATAGTCGTCGGACATGTCGGTGACTGGCCAACCTAGTCCCGGGTTCGTGGGGACGACCCTATAGTCGTCGGACAAGTCGGCGGCGGGCCAACCTACTCCCGGGGTCGTGTGGACGAACCTATAGTCGTCGGACATGGCGGTGGCGGGCCAATCTAGTCCCGGGGTCGTGGGGACGACCATATAGTCGTAGGACATTTCGGCGGCGGGCCAACCTAGTCCCGGGGTCGTGGGGACGACCGTATAGTCGTCGGACATGTCGGCGGCTGGCCATCTTTGGCCCGGGGCGTGGGTACGACCCTATAGACGTCGGACATGTCGGCGGCGGGCCAACCTAGTCCCGTGGTCGTGGGGACGACCCTATAGTCGTCGGACATGTCGGCGGCAGGGCAACTTTGGCTCGGGGCGTGGGGACGACCCTATAGTCGTCGGACATGTCGGCGGCGGGCCAACCTAGTCCCGGGGTGGTAGGGACGACCCTATAGTCGTCGGACATGTCGGCGGCTGGGCAACTTTGGCCAGTGGTCGTGGGGACGACCCTATAGTCGTGGGACATGTCGGCGGCAGGCCAACGTATGCCCAGGGTCGTAGGGACGAACCTATAGTCGTCGGACATGACGGTGGCGGGCCAATCTTGCCCCGGGGTCGTGGGGACGACCCTATAGTCGTCGGACATGTCGGCGGCTGGCCAACTTTGGCCAGTGGTCGTGGGGACGACCCTATAGTCGTCGGACAAGTCGGCGGCGGGCCAACCTACTCCCGGGGTCGTGGGGACGAACCTATAGTCGTCGGACATGACGGTGGCGGGCCAATCTAGTCCCGGGGTCGTGGGGACGACCCTATAGTCGTCGGACATGTCGGCGGCTGGCCAACTTTGGCCCGGGGCGTGGGGACGACCGTATAGTCGTCGGACATGACGCTGGCGGGCCCATCTTGTCCCGGGGTCGTGGGGACGACCATATAGTCGTCGGACATTTCGACGGCGGGCCGACCTAGTCCCGGGTTCGTGGGGACGACCCTATAGTCGTCGGACAAGTCGGCGGCCGGCCAACCTAGTCCTGGGGTCGTGGGGACGACCCTATAGTCGTCGGACATGTCGGCGGCTGGGCAACTTTGGACAGTGGTCGTGGGGACGACCCTATAGTCGTCGGACATGTCGGCGGCAGGGCAACTTTGGCCCGTGGTCGTGGGGACGACCCTATAGTCGTCGGACATGTCGGCGGCAGGGCAACTTTGGCCCGTGGTCTTGGGGACGACCCTATAGTCGTCGGACATGTCGGTGACTGGCCAACCTAGTCCCGGGTTCGTGGGGACGACCCTATAGTCGTCGGACAAGTCGGCGGCGGGCCAACCTACTCCCGGGGTCGTGTGGACGAACCTATAGTCGTCGGACATGGCGGTGGCGGGCCAATCTAGTCCCGGGGTCGTGGGGACGACCATATAGTCGTAGGACATTTCGGCGGCGGGCCAACCTAGTCCCGGGGTCGTGGGGACGACCGTATAGTCGTCGGACATGTCGGCGGCTGGCCATCTTTGGCCCGGGGCGTGGGTACGACCCTATAGACGTCGGACATGTCGGCGGCGGGCCAACCTAGTCCCGTGGTCGTGGGGACGACCCTATAGTCGTCGGACATGTCGGCGGCTGGCCAACCTAGTCCCGGGGTCGTGGAGACGACCCTATAGTCGTAGGACATTTCGGCGGCGGGCCAACCTAGTCCCGGGGTCGTGGGGACGACCGTATAGTCGTCGGACATGACGGTGGCGGGCCAATCTAGTCCCGGGGTCGTGGGGACGACCCTATAGTCGTCGGACATGTCGGCGGCTGGCCATCTTTGGCCCGGGGCGTGGGTACGACCCTATAGTCGTCGGACATGTCGGCGGCTGGCCAACTTTGGCCAGTGGTCGTGGGGACGACCCTATAGTCGTCGGAAAAGTCGGCGGCGGGCCAACCTAGTCCCGGGGTCGTGGAGACGGCCCTATAGTCGTCGGACATGACGGTGGCGGGCCAATCTAGTCCCGGGGTCGTGGGGACGACCCTATAGTCGTCGGACATGTCGGCGGCTGGCCAACTTTGGCCCGGGGCGTGGGGACGACCCTATAGACGTCGGACATGACGGTGGCGGGCCAATCTTGCCCCGGGGTCGTGGGGACGACCGTATAGACGTCGGACATGTCGGCGGCGGGCCAACCTAGTCCCGGGGTCGTGGGGACGACCCTATAGTCGTCGGACACGTCGGCGGCGGGCCAATCTTGCCCCGGGGTCGTGGGGACGACCGCATAGACGTCGGACATGTCGGCGGCGGGCCAACCTAGTCCCGGGGTCGTGGGGACGACCCTATAGTCGTCGGACATGTCGGCGGCTGGCCAACCTATTCTCGTGGTCGTGGGGACGACCCCATAGTCGTAGGACACGTCGGCGGCGGGCCAACCTAGTCCCGGGGTAGAGGGGACGACCGTATAGTCGTCGGACATGACGGTGGCGGGCCAATCTTGTCCCGGGGTCGTGGGGACGACCCTATAGTCGTCGGACATGTCGGCGGCGGGCCAACCTAGTCCCGGGGTGGTAGGGACGACCCTATAGTCGTCGGACATGTCGGCGGCTGGGCAACTTTGGCCAGTGGTCGTGGGGACGACCCTATAGTCGTCGGACATGTCGGCGGCTGGCCAACCTAGTCCCGGGGTCGTGGAGACGACCCTATAGTCGTAGGACATTTCGGCGGCGGGCCAACCTAGTCCCGGGGTCGTGGGGACGACCGTATAGTCGTCGGACATGACGGTGGCGGGCCAATCTAGTCCCGGGGTCGTGGGGACGACCCTATAGTCGTCGGACATGTCGGCGGCTGGCCATCTTTGGCCCGGGGCGTGGGTACGACCCTATAGTCGTCGGACATGTCGGCGGCTGGGCAACTTTGGCCAGTGGTCGTGGGGACGACCCCATAGTCGTAGGACACGTCGGCGGCGGGCCAACCTAGTCCCGGGGTAGAGGGGACGACCGTATAGTCGTCGGACATGACGGTGGCGGGCCAATCTTGTCCCGGGGTCGTGGGGACGACCCTATAGTCGTCGGACATGTCGGCGGCTGGCCATCTTTGGCCCGGGGCGTGGGTACGACCCTATAGTCTTCGGACAAGTCGGCGGCGGGCCAACCTACTCCCGGGGTCGTGGGGACGACCCAATAGTCGTCGGACAAGTCGGCGGCGGGCCAACCTACTCCCGGGGTCGTGGGGACGACCCTATAGTCGTCGGACAAGTCGGCGGCGGGCCAACCTAGTCCCGGGGTCGTGGGGACGACCCTATAGTCGTCGGACAAGTCGGCGGCCGGCCAACCTAGTCCTGGGGTCGTGGGGACGACCCTATAGTCGTCGGACATGTCGGCGGCTGGCCATCTTTGGCCCGGGGCGTGGGTACGACCCTATAGTCGTCGGACATGTCGGCGGCTGGCCAACTTTGGCCAGTGGTCGTGGGGACGACCCTATAGTCGTCGGAAAAGTCGGCGGCGGGCCAACCTAATCCCGGGGTCCTGGAGACGGCCCTATAGTCGTCGGACATGACGGTGGCGGGCCAATCTAGTCCCGGGGTCGTGGGGACGACCCTATAGTCGTCGGACATGTCGGCGGCTGGCCAACCTAGTCCCGGGGTCGTGGAGACGACCCTATAGTCGTAGGACATTTCGGCGGCGGGCCAACCTAGTCCCGGGGTCGTGGGGACGACCGTATAGTCGTCGGACATGTCGGCGGCTGGCCATCTTTGGCCCGGGGCGTGGGTACGACCCTATAGTCGTCGGACATGTCGGCGGCTGGCCAACTTTGGCCAGTGGTCGTGGGGACGACCCTATAGTCGTCGGAAAAGTCGGTGGCGGGCCAATCTTGTCCCGGGGTCGTGGGGACGACCCTATAGTCGTCGGACATTTCGGCGGCTGGCCAACTTTGGCTCGGGGCGTGGGGACGACCCTATAGTCGTCGGACATGACGGTGGCGGGCCAATCTTGCCCCGGGGTCGTGGGGACGACCCTATAGTCGTCGGACATGTCGGCGGCTTGCCAACTTTGGCCAGTGGTCGTGGGGACGACCCTATAGTCGTCGGACAAGTCGGCGGCGGGCCAACCTACTCCCGGGGTCGTGGGGACGAACCTATAGTCGTCGGACATGACGGTGGCGGGCCAATCTAGTCCCGGGGTCGTGGGGACGACCCTATAGTCGTCGGACATGTCGGCGGCTGGCCAACTTTGGCCCGGGGCGTGGGGACGACCGTATAGTCGTCGGACATGACGCTGGCGGGCCAATCTTGTCCCGGGGTCGTGGGGACGACCATATAGTCGTCGGACATTTCGACGGCGGGCCGACCTAGTCCCGGGGTCGTGGGGACGACCCTATAGTCGTCGGACAAGTCGGCGGCCGGCCAACCTAGTCCTGGGGTCGTGGGGACGACCCTATAGTCGTCGGACATGTCGGCGGCTGGGCAACTTTGGACAGTGGTCGTGGGGACGACCCTATAGACGTCGGACATGTCGGCGGCGGGCCAACCTAGTCCCGGGGTCGTGGGGACGACCCTATAGTCGTCGGACATGTCGGCGGCTGGCCAACCTATTCTCGTGGTCGTGGGGACGACCCCATAGTCGTAGGACACGTCGGCGGCGGGCCAACCTAGTCCCGGGGTAGAGGGGACGACCGTATAGTCGTCGGACATGACGGTGGCGGGCCAATCTTGTCCCGGGGTCGTGGGGACGACCCTATAGTCGTCGGACATTTCGGCGGCTGGCCAACTTTGGCTCGGGGCGTGGGGACGACCCTATAGTCGTCGGACATGTCGGCGGCTGGCCAACTTTGGCCCGGGGCGTGGGGACGACCCTATAGTCGTCGGACATGTCGGCGGCTGGCCAACTTTGGCCCGGGGCGTGGGGACGACCGTATAGTCGTCGGACATGACGCTGGCGGGCCCATCTTGTCCCGGGGTCGTGGGGACGACCATATAGTCGTCGGACATTTCGACGGCGGGCCGACCTAGTCCCGGGTTCGTGGGGACGACCCTATAGTCGTCGGACAAGTCGGCGGCCGGCCAACCTAGTCCTGGGGTCGTGGGGACGACCCTATAGTCGTCGGACATGTCGGCGGCTGGGCAACTTTGGACAGTGGTCGTGGGGACGACCCTATAGTCGTCGGACATGTCGGCGGCAGGGCAACTTTGGCCCGTGGTCGTGGGGACGACCCTATAGTCGTCGGACATGTCGGCGGCAGGGCAACTTTGTCCCGTGGTCTTGGGGACGACCCTATAGTCGTCGGACATGTCGGTGACTGGCCAACCTAGTCCCGGGTTCGTGGGGACGACCCTATAGTCTTCGGACAAGTCGGCGGCGGGCCAACCTACTCCCGGGGTCGTGGGGACGACCCAATAGTCGTCGGACAAGTCGGCGGCGGGCCAACCTACTCCCGGGGTCGTGGGGACGACCCTATAGTCGTCGGACAAGCCGGCGGCGGGCCAACCTAGTCCCGGGGTCGTGGGGACGACCCTATAGTCGTCGGACAAGTCGGCGGCCGGCCAACCTAGTCCTGGGGTCGTGGGGACGACCCTATAGTCGTCGGACATGTCGGCGGCTGGGCAACTTTGGACAGTGGTCGTGGGGACGACCCTATAGTCGTCGGACATGTCGGCGGCAGGGCAACTTTGGCCCGTGGTCGTGGGGACGACCCTATAGTCGTCGGGCATGTCGGCGGCAGGGCAACTTTGGCCCGTGGTCTTGGGGACGACCCTATAGTCGTCGGACATGTCGGTGACTGGCCAACCTAGTCCCGGGTTCGTGGGGACGACCCTATAGTCGTCGGACAAGTCGGCGGCGGGCCAACCTACTCCCGGGGTCGTGTGGACGAACCTATAGTCGTCGGACATGGCGGTGGCGGGCCAATCTAGTCCCGGGGTCGTGGGGACGACCATATAGTCGTAGGACATTTCGGCGGCGGGCCAACCTAGTCCCGGGGTCGTGGGGACGACCGTATAGACGTCGGACATGACGGTGGCGGGCCAATCTAGTCCCGGGGTCGTGGGGACGACCCTATAGTCGTCGGACATGTCGGCGGCTGGCCAACTTTGGCCCGGGGCGTGGGGACGACCCTATAGACGTCGGACATGTCGGCGGCGGGCCAACCTAGTCCCGTGGTCGTGGGGACGACCCTATAGTCGTCGGACATGTCGGCGGCTGGCCAACCTAGTCCCGGGGTCGTGGAGACGACCCTATAGTCGTAGGACATTTCGGCGGCGGGCCAACCTAGTCCCGGGGTCGTGGGGACGACCGTATAGTCGTCGGACATGACGGTGGCGGGCCAATCTAGTCCCGGGGTCGTGGGGACGACCTTATAGTCGTCGGACATGTCGGCGGCTGGCCATCTTTGGCCCGGGGCGTGGGTACGACCCTATAGTCGTCGGACATGTCGGCGGCTGGCCAACTTTGGCCAGTGGTCGTGGGGACGACCCTATAGTCGTCGGAAAAGTCGGCGGCGGGCCAACCTAGTCCCGGGGTCGTGGAGACGGCCCTATAGTCGTCGGACATGACGGTGGCGGGCCAATCTAGTCCCGGGGTCGTGGGGACGACCCTATAGTCGTCGGACATGTCGGCGGCTGGCCAACTTTGGCCCGGGGCGTGGGGACGACCCTATAGACGTCGGACATGACGGTGGCGGGCCAATCTTGCCCCGGGGTCGTGGGGACGACCGTATAGACGTCGGACATGTCGGCGGCGGGCCAACCTAGTCCCGGGGTCGTGGGGACGACCCTATAGTCGTCGGACACGTCGGCGGCGGGCCAATCTTGCCCCGGGGTCGTGGGGACGACCGTATAGACGTCGGACATGTCGGCGGCGGGCCAACCTAGTCCCGGGGTCGTGGGGACGACCCTATAGTCGTCGGACATGTCGGCGGCTGGCCAACCTATTCTCGTGGTCGTGGGGACGACCCCATAGTCGTAGGACACGTCGGCGGCGGGCCAACCTAGTCCCGGGGTAGAGGGGACGACCGTATAGTCGTCGGACATGACGGTGGCGGGCCAATCTTGTCCCGGGGTCGTGGGGACGACCCTATAGTCGTCGGACATGTCGGCGGCGGGCCAACCTAGTCCCGGGGTGGTAGGGACGACCCTATAGTCGTCGGACATGTCGGCGGCTGGGCAACTTTGGCCAGTGGTCGTGGGGACGACCCTATAGTCGTCGGACATGTCGGCGGCTGGCCAACCTAGTCCCGGGGTCGTGGAGACGACCCTATAGTCGTAGGACATTTCGGCGGCGGGCCAACCTAGTCCCGGGGTCGTGGGGACGACCGTATAGTCGTCGGACATGACGGTGGCGGGCCAATCTAGTCCCGGGGTCGTGGGGACGACCCTATAGTCGTCGGACATGTCGGCGGCTGGCCATCTTTGGCCCGGGGCGTGGGTACGACCCTATAGTCGTCGGACATGTCGGCGGCTGGGCAACTTTGGCCAGTGGTCGTGGGGACGACCCCATAGTCGTAGGACACGTCGGCGGCGGGCCAACCTAGTCCCGGGGTAGAGGGGACGACCGTATAGTCGTCGGACATGACGGTGGCGGGCCAATCTTGTCCCGGGGTCGTGGGGACGACCCTATAGTCGTCGGACATGTCGGCGGCTGGCCATCTTTGGCCCGGGGCGTGGGTACGACCCTATAGTCTTCGGACAAGTCGGCGGCGGGCCAACCTACTCCCGGGGTCGTGGGGACGACCCAATAGTCGTCGGACAAGTCGGCGGCGGGCCAACATACTCCCGGGGTCGTGGGGACGACCCTATAGTCGTCGGACAAGTCGGCGGCGGGCCAACCTAGTCCCGGGGTCGTGGGGACGACCCTATAGTCGTCGGACAAGTCGGCGGCCGGCCAACCTAGTCCTGGGGTCGTGGGGACGACCCTATAGTCGTCGGAAAAGTCGGCGGCGGGCCAACCTACTCCCGGGGTCGTGGGGACGACCCTATAGTCGTCGGACATGTCGGCGGCTGGCCATCTTTGGCCCGGGGCGTGGGTACGACCCTATAGTCGTCGGACATGTCGGCGGCTGGCCAACTTTGGCCAGTGGTCGTGGGGACGACCCTATAGTCGTCGGAAAAGTCGGCGGCGGGCCAACCTAGTCCCGGGGTCCTGGAGACGGCCCTATAGTCGTCGGACATGACGGTGGCGGGCCAATCTAGTCCCGGGGTCGTGGGGACGACCCTATAGTCGTCGGACATGTCGGCGGCTGGCCAACCTAGTCCCGGGGTCGTGGAGACGACCCTATAGTCGTAGGACATTTCGGCGGCGGGCCAACCTAGTCCCGGGGTCGTGGGGACGACCGTATAGTCGTCGGACATGTCGGCGGCTGGCCATCTTTGGCCCGGGGCGTGGGTACGACCCTATAGTCGTCGGACATGTCGGCGGCTGGCCAACTTTGGCCAGTGGTCGTGGGGACGACCCTATAGTCGTCGGAAAAGTCGGTGGCGGGCCAATCTTGTCCCGGGGTCGTGGGGACGACCCTATAGTCGTCGGACATTTCGGCGGCTGGCCAACTTTGGCTCGGGGCGTGGGGACGACCCTATAGTCGTCGGACATGACGGTGGCGGGCCAATCTTGCCCCGGGGTCGTGGGGACGACCCTATAGTCGTCGGACATGTCGGCGGCTTGCCAACTTTGGCCAGTGGTCGTGGGGACGACCCTATAGTCGTCGGACAAGTCGGCGGCGGGCCAACCTACTCCCGGGGTCGTGGGGACGAACCTATAGTCGTCGGACATGACGGTGGCGGGCCAATCTAGTCCCGGGGTCGTGGGGACGACCCTATAGTCGTCGGACATATCGGCGGCTGGCCAACTTTGGCCCGGGGCGTGGGGACGACCGTATAGTCGTCGGACATGACGCTGGCGGGCCAATCTTGTCCCGGGGTCGTGGGGACGACCCTATAGTCGTCGGACATGTCGGCGGCTTGCCAACTTTGGCCAGTGGTCGTGGGGACGACCCTATAGTCGTCGGACAAGTCGGCGGCGGGCCAACCTACTCCCGGGGTCGTGGGGACGAACCTATAGTCGTCGGACATGACGGTGGCGGGCCAATCTAGTCCCGGGGTCGTGGGGACGACCCTATAGACGTCGGACATATCGGCGGCTGGCCAACTTTGGCCCGGGGCGTGGGGACGACCGTATAGTCGTCGGACATGACGCTGGCGGGCCAATCTTGTCCCGGGGTCGTGGGGACGACCATATAGTCGTCGGACATTTCGACGGCGGGCCGACCTAGTCCCGGGGTCGTGGGGACGACCCTATAGTCGTCGGACAAGTCGGCGGCCGGCCAACCTAGTCCTGGGGTCGTGGGGACGACCCTATAGTCGTCGGACATGTCGGCGGCTGGGCAACTTTGGACAGTGGTCGTGGGGACGACCCTATAGACGTCGGACATGTCGGCGGCGGGCCAACCTAGTCCCGGGGTCGTGGGGACGACCCTATAGTCGTCGGACATGTCGGCGGCTGGCCAACCTATTCTCGTGGTCGTGGGGACGACCCCATAGTCGTAGGACACGTCGGCGGCGGGCCAACCTAGTCCCGGGGTAGAGGGGACGACCGTATAGTCGTCGGACATGACGGTGGCGGGCCAATCTTGTCCCGGGGTCGTGGGGACGACCCTATAGTCGTCGGACATTTCGGCGGCTGGCCAACTTTGGCTCGGGGCGTGGGGACGACCCTATAGTCGTCGGACATGTCGGCGGCGGGCCAACCTAGTCCCGGGGTGGTAGGGACGACCCTATAGTCGTCGGACATGTCGGCGGCTGGCCAACCTAGTCCCGGGGTCGTGTAGACGACCCTATAGTCGTAGGACAAGTCGGCGGCGGGCCCACCTAGTCCCGGGGTCGTGGGGACGACCCTATAGTCGTCGGACATGACGGTGCCGGGGCAATCTAGCCCCGGGGTCGTGGGGACGACCCTATAGACGTCGGACATGTCGGCGGCTGGCCAACCTTGTCCCGGGGTGGTAGGGACGACCCTATAGTCGTCGGACAAGTCGGCGGCCGGCCAACCTAGTCCTGGGGTCGTGGGGACGACCCTATAGTCGTCGGACATGTCGGCGGCTGGCCATCTTTGGCCCGGGGCGTGGGTACGACCCTATAGTCGTCGGACATGTCGGCGGCTGGCCAACTTTGGCCAGTGGTCGTGGGGACGACCCTATAGTCGTCGGAAAAGTCGGCGGCGGGCCAACCTAGTCCCGGGGTCCTGGAGACGGCCCTATAGTCGTCGGACATGACGGTGGCGGGCCAATCTAGTCCCGGGGTCGTGGGGACGACCCTATAGTCGTCGGACATGTCGGCGGCTGGCCAACCTAGTCCCGGGGTCGTGGAGACGACCCTATAGTCGTAGGACATTTCGGCGGCGGGCCAACCTAGTCCCGGGGTCGTGGGGACGACCGTATAGTCGTCGGACATGTCGGCGGCTGGCCATCTTTGGCCCGGGGCGTGGGTACGACCCTATAGTCGTCGGACATGTCGGCGGCTGGCCAACTTTGGCCAGTGGTCGTGGGGACGACCCTATAGTCGTCGGAAAAGTCGGTGGCGGGCCAATCTTGTCCCGGGGTCGTGGGGACGACCCTATAGTCGTCGGACATTTCGGCGGCTGGCCAACTTTGGCTCGGGGCGTGGGGACGACCCTATAGTCGTCGGACATGACGGTGGCGGGCCAATCTTGCCCCGGGGTCGTGGGGACGACCCTATAGTCGTCGGACATGTCGGCGGCTTGCCAACTTTGGCCAGTGGTCGTGGGGACGACCCTATAGTCGTCGGACAAGTCGGCGGCGGGCCAACCTACTCCCGGGGTCGTGGGGACGAACCTATAGTCGTCGGACATGACGGTGGCGGGCCAATCTAGTCCCGGGGTCGTGGGGATGACCCTATAGTCGTCGGACATGTCGGCGGCTGGCCAACTTTGGCCCGGGGCGTGGGGACGACCGTATAGTCGTCGGACATGACGCTGGCGGGCCAATCTTGTCCCGGGGTCGTGGGGACGACCATATAGTCGTCGGACATTTCGACGGCGGGCCGACCTAGTCCCGGGGTCGTGGGGACGACCCTATAGTCGTCGGACAAGTCGGCGGCCGGCCAACCTAGTCCTGGGGTCGTGGGGACGACCCTATAGTCGTCGGACATGTCGGCGGCTGGGCAACTTTGGACAGTGGTCGTGGGGACGACCCTATAGACGTCGGACACGTCGGCGGCGGGCCAACCTAGTCCCGGGGTAGAGGGGACGACCGTATAGTCGTCGGACATGACGGTGGCGGGCCAATCTTGTCCCGGGGTCGTGGGGACGACCCTATAGTCGTCGGACATTTCGGCGGCTGGCCAACTTTGGCTCGGGGCGTGGGGACGACCCTATAGTCGTCGGACATGTCGGCGGCGGGCCAACCTAGTCCCGGGGTGGTAGGGACGACCCTATAGTCGTCGGACATGTCGGCGGCTGGCCAACCTAGTCCCGGGGTCGTGTAGACGACCCTATAGTCGTAGGACAAGTCGGCGGCGGGCCCACCTAGTCCCGGGGTCGTGGGGACGACCCTATAGTCGTCGGACATGACGGTGCCGGGGCAATCTAGCCCCGGGGTCGTGGGGACGACCCTATAGACGTCGGACATGTCGGCGGCTGGCCAACCTTGTCCCGGGGTGGTAGGGACGACCCTATAGTCGTCGGACATGACGCTGGCGGGCCAATCTTGTCCCGGGGTCGTGGGGACGACCATATAGTCGTCGGACATTTCGACGGCGGGCCGACCTAGTCCCGGGGTCGTGGGGACGACCCTATAGTCGTCGGACACCTCGGCGGCCGGCCAACCTAGTCCTGGGGTCGTGGGGACGACCCTATAGTCGTCGGACATGTCGGCGGCTGGGCAACTTTGGACAGTGGTCGTGGGGACGACCCTATAGTCGTCGGACATGTCGGCGGCAGGGCAACTTTGGCCCGTGGTCGTGGGGACGACCCTATAGTCGTCGGACATGTCGGCGGCAGGGCAACTTTGGCCCGTGGTCTTGGGGACGACCCTATAGTCGTCGGACAAGTCGGCGGCTGGCCAACCTATTCTCGTGGTCGAGGGGACGACCCTATAGTCGTCGGACATATCGGCGGCTGGCCAACTTTGGCCCGGGGCGTGGGGACGACCGTATAGTCGTCGGACATGACGCTGGCGGGCCAATCTTGTCCCGGGGTCGTGGGGACGACCATATAGTCGTCGGACATTTCGACGGCGGGCCGACCTAGTCCCGGGGTCGTGGGGACGACCCTATAGTCGTCGGACACCTCGGCGGCCGGCCAACCTAGTCCTGGGGTCGTGGGGACGACCCTATAGTCGTCGGACATGTCGGCGGCTGGGCAACTTTGGACAGTGATCGTGGGGACGACCCTATAGTCGTCGGACATGTCGGCGGCAGGGCAACTTTGGCCCGTGGTCGTGGGGACGACCCTATAGTCGTCGGACATGTCGGCGGCAGGGCAACTTTGGCCCGTGGTCTGGGGGACGACCCTATAGTCTTCGGACAAGTCGGCGGCGGGCCAACCTACTCCCGGGGTCGTGGGGACGACCCAATAGTCGTCGGACAAGTCGGCGGCGGGCCAACCTACTCCCGGGGTCGTGGGGACGACCCTATAGTCGTCGGACAAGTCGGCGGCGGGCCAACCTACTCCCGGGGTCGTGTGGACGAACCTATAGTCGTCGGACATGGCGGTGGCGGGCCAATCTAGTCCCGGGGTCGTGGGGACGACCCTATAGTCGTCGGACACCTCGGCGGCCGGCCAACCTAGTCCTGGGGTCGTGGGGACGACCCTATAGTCGTCGGACATGTCGGCGGCTGGGCAACTTTGGACAGTGATCGTGGGGACGACCCTATAGTCGTCGGACAAGTCGGCGGCTGGCCAACCTATTCTCGTGGTCGTGGGGACGACCCTATAGTCGTCGGACAAGTCGGCGGCGGGCCAACCTAGTCCCGGGGTCGTGGGGACGACCCTATAGTCGTCGGACAAGTCGGCGGCCGGCCAACCTAGTCCTGGGGTCGTGGGGACGACCCTATAGTCGTCGGACATGTCGGCGGCTGGGCAACTTTGGACAGTGGTCGTGGGGACGACCCTATAGTCGTCGGACATGTCGGCGGCAGGGCAACTTTGGCCCGTGGTCGTGGGGACGACCCTATAGTCGTCGGACATGTCGGCGGCAGGGCAACTTTGGCCCGTGGTCTTGGGGACGACCCTATAGTCGTCGGACATGTCGGTGACTGGCCAACCTAGTCCCGGGTTCGTGGGGACGACCCTATAGTCGTCGGACAAGTCGGCGGCGGGCCAACCTACTCCCGGGGTCGTGTGGACGAACCTATAGTCGTCGGACATGGCGGTGGCGGGCCAATCTAGTCCCGGGGTCGTGGGGACGACCCTATAGTCGTCGGACATGTCGGCGGCTGGCCAACTTTGGCCCGGGGCGTGGGGACGACCCTATAGACGTCGGACATGTCGGCGGCGGGCCAATCTTGCCCCGGGGTCGTGGGGACGACCGTATAGTCGTCGGACATTTCGGCGGCTGGGCAACTTTGGCCAGTGGTCGTGGGGATGACCCTATTGTCGTGGGACATGTCGGCGGCAGGCCAACGTATGCCCAGGGTCGTAGGGACGAACCTATAGTCGTCGGACATGACGGTGGCGGGCCAATCTTGCCCCGGGGTCGTGGGGACGACCCTATAGTCGTCGGACATGTCGGCGGCTGGCCAACTTTGGCCAGTGGTCGTGGGGACGACCCTATAGTCCTCGGACAAGTCGGCGGCGGGCCAACCTACTCCCGGGGTCGTGTGGACGAACCTATAGACGTCGGACATGTCGGCGGCGGGCCAATCTTGCCCCGGGGTCGTGGGGACGACCCTATAGTCGTCGGACATGTCGGCGGCTGACCAACTTTGGCCAGTGGTCGTGGGGACGGCCCTATAGTCGTCGGACAAGTCGGCGGCGGGCCAATCTAGTCCCGGGGTCGTGGGGACGACCCTATAGTCGTCGGACATGTCGGCGGCTGGCGAACTTTGGCCCGGGGCGTGGGGACGACCCTATAGACGTCGGACATGTCGGCGGCGGGCCAACCTAGTCCCGTGGTCGTGGGGACGACCCTATAGTCGTCGGACATGTCGGCGGCTGGCCAACCTAGTCCCGGGGTCGTGGAGACGACCCTATAGTCGTAGGACATTTCGGCGGCGGGCCAACCTAGTCCCGGGGTCGTGGGGACGACCCTATAGTC
The DNA here is from genome assembly GCA_946251845.1 of Andrena fulva. Lineage (NCBI taxonomy): Eukaryota > Metazoa > Arthropoda > Insecta > Hymenoptera > Andrenidae > Andrena > Andrena fulva. Next base: position 13,026 of record CAMITZ010000116.1, on the reverse strand, counting down.
GTCGGTCATGTCGGCGGCTGGCCAACCTAGGCCCGGGGTCGTGGAGACGACCCTATAGTCGTAGGACATTTCAGCGGCGGGCCAACCTAGTCCCGGGGTCGTGGGGACGACCGTATAGTCGTCGGACATGTCGGCGGCTGGCCATCTTTGGCCCGGGGCGTGGGTACGACCCTATAGTCGTCGGACATGTCGGCGGCTGGCCAACTTTGGCCAGTGGTCGTGGGGACGACCCTATAGTCGTCGGAAAAGTCGGTGGCGGACCAATCTTGTCCCGGGGTCGTGGGGACGACCCTATAGTCGTCGGACATTTCGGCGGCTGGCCAACTTTGGCTCGGGGCGTGGGGACGACCCTATAGTCGTCGGACATGTCGGCGGCGGGCCAACCTAGTCCCGGGATGGTAGGGACGACCCTATAGTCGTCGGACATTTCGGCGGCTGGGCAACTTTGGCCAGTGGTCGTGGGGATGACCCTATTGTCGTGGGACATGTCGGCGGCAGGCCAACGTATGCCCAGGGTCGTAGGGACGAACCTATAGTCGTCGGACATGACGGTGGCGGGCCAATCTTGCCCCGGGGTCGTGGGGACGACCCTATAGTCGTCGGACATGTCGGCGGCTGGCCAACTTTGGCCCGGGGCGTGGGGACGACCGTATAGTCGTCGGACATGACGCTGGCGGGCCAATCTTGTCCCGGGGTCGTGGGGACGACCATATAGTCGTCGGACATTTCGACGGCGGGCCGACCTAGTCCCGGGGTCGTGGGGACGACCCTATAGTCGTCGGACAAGTCGGCGGCCGGCCAACCTAGTCCTGGGGTCGTGGGGACGACCCTATAGTCGTCGGACATGTCGGCGGCTGGGCAACTTTGGACAGTGGTCGTGGGGACGACCCTATAGTCGTCAGACATGTCGGCGGCAGGGCAACTTTGGCCCGTGGTCGTGGGGACGACCCTATAGTCGTCGGACATGTCGGCGGCAGGGCAACTTTGGCCCGTGGTCTTGGGGACGACCCTATAGTCGTCGGACATGTCGGTGACTGGCCAACCTAGTCCCGGGTTCGTGGGGACGACCCTATAGTCTTCGGACAAGTCGGCGGCGGGCCAACCTACTCCCGGGGTCGTGGGGACGACCCAATAGTCGTCGGACAAGTCGGCGGCGGGCCAACCTACTCCCGGGGTCGTGGGGACGACCCTATAGTCGTCGGACAAGTCGGCGGCGGGCCAACCTAGTCCCGGGGTTGTGGGGACGACCCTATAGTCGTCGGACAAGTCGGCGGCCGGCCAACCTAGTCCTGGGGTCGTGGGGACGACCCTATAGTCGTCGGACATGTCGGCGGCTGGGCAACTTTGGACAGTGGTCGTGGGGACGACCCTATAGTCGTCGGACATGTCGGCGGCAGGGCAACTTTGGCCCGTGGTCGTGGGGACGACCCTATAGTCGTCGGACATGTCGGCGGCAGGGCAACTTTGGCCCGTGGTCTTGGGGACGACCCTATAGTCGTCGGACATGTCGGTGACTGGCCAACCTAGTCCCGGGATCGTGGGGACGACCCTATAGTCGTCGGACAAGTCGGCGGCGGGCCAACCTACTCCCGGGGTCGTGGGGACGAACCTATAGTCGTCGGACATGGCGGTGGCGGGCCAATGTAGTCCCGGGGTCGTGGGGACGACCCTATAGTCGTCGGACATGTCGGCGGCTGGCCAACTTTGGCCCGGGGCGTGGGGACGATCCTATAGACGTCGGACATGTCGGCGGGGGGCCAATCTTGCCCCGGGGTCGTGGGGACGGCCCTATAGTCGTCGGACAAGTCGGCGGCGGGCCAATCTAGTCCCGGGGTCGTGGGGACGACACTATAGTCGTCGGACATGTCGGCGGCTGGCCATCTTTGGCCCGGGGCGTGGGTACGACCCTATAGTCGTCGGACATGTCGGCGGCTGGCCAACTTTGGCCAGTGGTCGTGGGGACGACCCTATAGTCGTCGGAAAAGTCGGCGGCGGGCCAACCTAGTCCCGGGGTCGTGGAGACGGCCCTATAGTCGTCGGACATGACGGTGGCGGGCCAATCTAGTCCCGGGGTCGTGGGGACGACCCTATAGTCGTCGGACACGTCGGCGGCGGGCCAATCTTGCCCCGGGGTCGTGGGGACGACCGTATAGACTTCGGACATGTCGGCGGCTGGCCAACTTTGGCCCGGGGCGTGGGGACGACCCTATAGACGTCGGACATGACGGTGGCGGGCCAATCTTGCCCCGGGGTCGTGGGGACGACCGTATAGACGTCGGACATGTCGGCGGCGGGCCAACCTAGTCCCGGGGTCGTGGGGACGACCCTATAGTCGTCGGACACGTCGGCGGCGGGCCAATCTTGCCCCGGGGTCGTGGGGACGACCTTATAGACGTCGGACATGTCGGCGGCGGGCCAACCTAGTCCCGGGGTCGTGGGGACGACCCTATAGTCGTCGGACATGTCGGCGGCTGGCCAACCTATTCTCGTGGTCGTGGGGACGACCCCATAGTCGTAGGACACGTCGGCGGCGGGCCAACCTAGTCCCGGGGTAGAGGGGACGACCGTATAGTCGTCGGACATGACGGTGGCGGGCCAATCTTGTCCCGGGGTCGTGGGGACGACCCTATAGTCGTCGGACATTTCGGCGGCTGGCCAACTTTGGCCCGGGGCGTGGGGACGACCGTATAGTCGTCGGACATGACGCTGGCGGGCCAATCTTGTCCCGGGGTCGTGGGGACGACCATATAGTCGTCGGACATTTCGACGGCGGGCCGACCTAGTCCCGGGGTCGTGGGGACGACCCTATAGTCGTCGGACAAGTCGGCGGCCGGCCAACCTAGTCCTGGGGTCGTGGGGACGACCCTATAGTCGTCGGACATGTCGGCGGCTGGGCAACTTTGGACAGTGGTCGTGGGGACGACCCTATAGACGTCGGACATGTCGGCGGCGGGCCAACCTAGTCCCGGGGTCGTGGGGACGACCCTATAGTCGTCGGACATGTCGGCGGCTGGCCAACCTATTCTCGTGGTCGTGGGGACGACCCCATAGTCGTAGGACACGTCGGCGGCGGGCCAACCTAGTCCCGGGGTAGAGGGGACGACCGTATAGTCGTCGGACATGACGCTGGCGGGCCAATCTTGTCCCGGGGTCGTGGGGACGACCATATAGTCGTCGGACATTTCGACGGCTGGTCAACCTAGTCCCGGGGTCGTGGAGACGACCCTATAGTCGTAGGACAAGTCGGCGGCGGGCCCACCTAGTCCCGGGGTCGTGGGGACGACCCTATAGTCGTCGGACAAGTCGGCGGCGGTCCAATCTATTCCCGTGGTCGTGGGGACGACCGTATAGTCGTCGGACATGTCGGCGGCTGGCCAACCTAGTCCCGGGGTCGTGGGGACGACCCTATAGTCGTCGGACAAGTCGGCGGCTGGCCAACCTATTCTCGTGGTCGTGGGGACGACCCCATAGTCGTAGGACACGTCGGCGGCGGGCCAACCTTGTCCCGGGGTGGTAGGGACGACCCTATAGTCGTCGGACATGTCGGCGGCTGGGCAACTTTGGCCAGTGGTCGTGGGGACGACCCTATAGTCGTGGGACATGTCGGCGGCAGGCCAACGTATGCCCAGGGTCGTAGGGACGAACCTATAGTCGTCGGACATGACGGTGGCGGGCCAATCTTGCCCCGGGGTCGTGGGGACGACCCTATAGTCGTCGGACATGTCGGCGGCTGGGCAACTTTGGCCAGTGGTCGTGGGGACGACCCTATAGTCGTGGGACATGTCGGCGGCAGGCCAACGTATGCCCAGGGTCGTAGGGACGAACCTATAGTCGTCGGACATGACGGTGGCGGGCCAATCTTGCCCCGGGGTCGTGGGGACGACCCTATAGTCGTCGGACAAGTCGGCGGCGGTCCAATCTATTCCCGTGGTCGTGGGGACGACCGTATAGTCGTCGGACATGTCGGCGGCTGGCCAACTTTGGCCCGGGGCGTGGGGACGACCCTATAGACGTCGGACATGTCGGCGGCGGGCCAACCTAGTCCCGTGGTCGTGGGGACGACCCTATAGTCGTCGGACATGTCGGCGGCTGGCCAACCTAGTCCCGGGGTCGTGGAGACGACCCTATAGTCGTAGGACATTTCGGCGGCGGGCCAACCTAGTCCCGGGGTCGTGGGGACGACCGTATAGTCGTCGGACATGACGGTGGCGGGCCAATCCAGTCCCGGGGTCGTGGGGACGACCCTATAGTCGTCGGACATGTCGGCGGCTGGCCATCTTAGGCCCGGGGCGTGGGTACGACCCTATAGTCGTCGGACATGTCGGCGGCTGGCCAACTTTGGCCAGTGGTCGTGGGGACGACCCTATAGTCGTCGGAAAAGTCGGCGGCGGGCCAACCTAGTCCCGGGGTCGTGGGGACGGCCCTATAGTCGTCGGACATGACGGTGGCGGGCCAATCTAGTCCCGGGGTCGTGGGGACGACCCTATAGTCGTCGGACACGTCGGCGGCGGGCCAATCTTGCCCCGGGGTCGTGGGGACGACCGTATAGACTTCGGACATGTCGGCGGCTGGCCAACTTTGGCCCGGGGCGTGGGGACGACCCTATAGACGTCGGACATGACGGTGGCGGGCCAATCTTGCCCCGGGGTCGTGGGGACGACCGTATAGACGTCGGACATGTCGGCGGCGGGCCAACCTAGTCCCGGGGTCGTGGGGACGACCCTATAGTCGTCGGACACGTCGGCGGCGGGCCAATCTTGCCCCGGGGTCGTGGGGACGACCTTATAGACGTCGGACATGTCGGCGGCGGGCCAACCTAGTCCCGGGGTCGTGGGGACGACCCTATAGTCGTCGGACATGTCGGCGGCTGGCCAACCTATTCTCGTGGTCGTGGGGACGACCCCATAGTCGTAGGACACGTCGGCGGCGGGCCAACCTAGTCCCGGGGTAGAGGGGACGACCGCATAGTCGTCGGACATGACGGTGGCGGGCCAATCTTGTCCCGGGGTCGTGGGGACGACCCTATAGTCGTCGGACATTTCGGCGGCTGGCCAACTTTGGCCCGGGGCGTGGGGACGACCGTATAGTCGTCGGACATGACGCTGGCGGGCCAATCTTGTCCCGGGGTCGTGGGGACGACCATATAGTCGTCGGACATTTCGACGGCGGGCCGACCTAGTCCCGGGGTCGTGGGGACGACCCTATAGTCGTCGGACAAGTCGGCGGCCGGCCAACCTAGTCCTGGGGTCGTGGGGACGACCCTATAGTCGTCGGACATGTCGGCGGCTGGGCAACTTTGGACAGTGGTCGTGGGGACGACCCTATAGACGTCGGACATGTCGGCGGCGGGCCAACCTAGTCCCGGGGTCGTGGGGACGACCCTATAGTCGTCGGACATATCGGCGGCTGGCCAACCTATTCTCGTGGTCGTGGGGACGACCCCATAGTCGTAGGACACGTCGGCGGCGGGCCAACCTAGTCCCGGGGTAGAGGGGACGACCGTATAGTCGTCGGACATGACGCTGGCGGGCCAATCTTGTCCCGGGGTCGTGGGGACGACCATATAGTCTTCGGACATTTCGACGGCTGGTCAACCTAGTCCCGGGGTCGTGGAGACGACCCTATAGTCGTAGGACAAGTCGGCGGCGGGCCCACCTAGTCCCGGGGTCGTGGGGACGACCCTATAGTCGTCGGACAAGTCGGCGGCGGTCCAATCTATTCCCGTGGTCGTGGGGACGACCGTATAGTCGTCGGACATGTCGGCGGCTGGCCAACCTAGTCCCGGGGTCGTGGGGACGACCCTATAGTCGTCGGACAAGTCGGCGGCTGGCCAACCTATTCTCGTGGTCGTGGGGACGACCCCATAGTCGTAGGACACGTCGGCGGCGGGCCAACCTTGTCCCGGGGTGGTAGGGACGACCCTATAGTCGTCGGACATGTCGGCGGCTGGGCAACTTTGGCCAGTGGTCGTGGGGACGACCCTATAGTCGTGGGACATGTCGGCGGCAGGCCAACGTATGCCCAGGGTCGTAGGGACGAACCTATAGTCATCGGACATGACGGTGGCGGGCCAATCTTGCCCCGGGGTCGTGGGGACGACCCTATAGTCGTCGGACATGTCGGCGGCTGGGCAACTTTGGCCAGTGGTCGTGGGGACGACCCTATAGTCGTGGGACATGTCGGCGGCAGGCCAACGTATGCCCAGGGTCGTAGGGACGAACCTATAGTCGTCGGACATGACGGTGGCGGGCCAATCTTGCCCCGGGGTCGTGGGGACGACCCTATAGTCGTCGGACATGTCGGCGGCTGGCCAACTTTGGCCAGTGGTCGTGGGGACGACCCTATAGTCGTCGGACAAGTCGGCGGCGGGCCAACCTACTCCCGGGGTCGTGGGGACGAACCTATAGTCGTCGGACATGTCGGCGGCTGGCCAACCTAGTCCCGGGGTCGTGGAGACGACCCTATAGTCGTAGGACATTTCGGCGGCGGGCCAACCTAGTCCCGGGGTCGTGGGGACGACCGTATAGTCGTCGGACATGACGGTGGCGGGCCAATCTAGTCCCGGGGTCGTGGGGACGACCCTATAGTCGTCGGACATGTCGGCGGCTGGCCATCTTTGACCCGGGGCGTGGCTACGACCCTATAGTCGTCGGACATGTCGGCGGCTGGCCAACTTTGGCCAGTGGTCGTGGGGACGACCCTATAGTCGTCGGAAAAGTCGGCGGCGGGCCAACCTAGTCCCGGGGTCGTGGAGACGGCCCTATAGTCGTCGGACATGACGGTGGCGGGCCAATCTAGTCCCGGGGTCGTGGGGACGACCCTATAGTCGTCGGACATGTCGGCGGCTGGCCAACTTTGGCCCGGGGCGTGGGGACGTCCCTATAGACGTCGGACATGACGGTGGCGGGCCAATCTTGCCCCGGGGTCGTGGGGACGACCGTATAGACGTCGGACATGTCGGCGGCGGGCCAACCTAGTCCCGGGGTCGTGGGGACGACCCTATAGTCGTCGGACATGTCGGCGGCTGGCCAACCTATTCTCGTGGCCGTGGGGACGACCCCATAGTCGTAGGACACGTCGGCGGCGGGCCAACCTAGTCCCGGGGTAGAGGGGACGACCGTATAGTCGTCGGACATGACGGTGGCGGGCCAATCTTGTCCCGGGGTCGTGGGGACGACCCTATAGTCGTCGGACATTTCGGCGGCTGGCCAACTTTGGCTCGGGGCGTGGGGACGACCCTATAGTCGTCGGACATGTCGGCGGCGGGCCAATCTAGTCCCGGGGTGGTAGGGACGACCCTATAGTCGTCGGACATGTCGGCGGCTGGGCAACTTTGGCCAGTGGTCGTGGGGACGACCCTATAGTCGTGGGACATGTCGGCGGCAGGCCAACGTATGCCCAGGGTCGTAGGGACGAACCTATAGTCGTCGGACATGACGGTGGCGGGCCAATCTTGCCCCGGGGTCGTGGGGACGACCCTATAGTCGTCGGACATGTCGGCGGCTGGCCAACTTTGGCCAGTGGTCGTGGGGACGACCCTATAGTCGTCGGACAAGTCGGCGGCGGGCCAACCTACTCCCGGGGTCGTGGGGCCGAACCTATAGTCGTCGGACATGACGGTGGCGGGCCAATCTAGTCCCGGGGTCGTGGGGACGACCCTATAGTCGTCGGACATGACGGTGCCGGGGCAATCTAGCCCCGGGGTCGTGGGGACGACCCTATAGACGTCGGACATGTCGGCGGCTGGCCAACTTTGGCCAGTGGTCGTGGGGACGACCCTATAGTCGTCGGACAAGTCGGCGGCGGGCCAACCTACTCCCGGGGTCGTGGGGACGACCCTATAGTCGTCGGACATGTCGGCGGCTGGCCAACTTTGGCCAGTGGTCGTGGGGACGACCCTATAGTCGTCGGACATTTCGGCGGCGGGCCAACCTAGTCCCGGGGTCGTGGGGACGACCCTATAGTCGTCGGACATGACGGTGCCGGGGCAATCTAGCCCCGGGGTCGTGGGGACGACCCTATAGACGTCGGACATGTCGGCGGCTGGCCAACCTAGTCCCGGGGTGGTAGGGACGACCCTATAGTCGTCGGACAAGTCGGCGGCGGGCCAATCTATTCCCGTGGTCGTGGGGACGACCCTATAGTCGTCGGACATGTCGGCGGCTGGCCAACCTAGTCCCGGGGTCGTGGGGACGACCCTATAGTCGTCGGACATGACGGTGGCGGGCCAATCTTGCCCCGGGGTCGTGGGGACGACCCTATAGTCGTCGGACATGTCGGCGGCTGGCCAACTTTGGCCAGTGGTCGTGGGGACGACCCTATAGTCGTCGGACAAGTCGGCGGCGGGCCAACCTACTCCCGGGGTCGTGGGGACGAACCTATAGTCGTCGGACATGTCGGCGGCTATCCAACCTAGTCCCGGGGTCGTGGAGACGACCCTATAGTCGTAGGACATTTCGGCGGCGGGCCAACCTAGTCCCGGGGTCGTGGGGACGACCGTATAGTCGTCGGACATGACGGTGGCGGGCCAATCCAGTCCCGGGGTCGTGGAGACGACCCTATAGTCGTCGGACATGTCGGCGGCTGGCCATCTTTGGCCCGGGGCGTGGGGACGACCCTATAGACGTCGGACATGTCGGCGGCGGGCCAACCTAGTCCCGTGGTCGTGGGGACGACCCTATAGTCGTCGGACAAGTCGGCGGCTGGCCAACCTAGTCCCGGGGTCGTGGGGACGACCCTATAGTCGTCGGACAAGTCGGCGGCTGGCCAACCTATTCTCGTGGTCGTGGGGACGACCCCATAGTCGTCGGACATGTCGGCGGCGGGCCAACCTAGTCCCGGGGTGGTAGGGACGACCCTATAGTCGTCGGACATGTCGGCGGCTGGGCAACTTTGGCCAGTGGTCGTGGGGACGACCCTATAGTCGTGGGACATGTCGGCGGCAGGCCAACGTATGCCCAGGGTCATAGGGACGAACCTATAGTCGTCGGACATGACGGTGGCGGGCCAATCTTGCCCCGGGGTCGTGGGGACGACCCTATAGTCGTCGGACAAGTCGGCGGCTGGCCAACCTATTCTCGTGGTCGTGGGGACGACCCTATAATCGTCGGACAAGTCGGCGGCGGGCCAATCTATTCCCGTGGTCGTGGGGACGACCCTATAGTCGTCGGACAAGTCGGCGGCTGGCCAACCTAGTCCCGGGGTCGTGGGGACGACCCTATAGTCGTCGGACAAGTCGGCGGCTGGCCAACCTATTCTCGTGGTCGTGGGGACGACCCCATAGTCGTCGGACATGTCGGCGGCGGGCCAACCTAGTCCCGGGGTGGTAGGGACGACCCTATAGTCGTCGGACATGTCGGCGGCTGGGCAACTTTGGCCAGTGGTCGTGGGGACGACCCTATAGTCGTGGGACATGTCGGCGGCAGGCCAACGTATGCCCAGGGTCATAGGGACGAACCTATAGTCGTCGGACATGACGGTGGCGGGCCAATCTTGCCCCGGGGTCGTGGGGACGACCCTATAGTCGTCGGACATGTCGGCGGCTGGCCAACTTTGGCCAGTGGTCGTGGGGACGACCCTATAGTCGTCGGACAAGTCGGCGGCGGGCCAACCTACTCCCGGGGTCGTGGGGACGAACCTATAGTCGTCGGACATGACGGTGGCGAGCCAATCTTGCCCCGGGGTCGTGGGGACGACCGTATAGACGTCGGACATGTCGGCGGCGGGCCAACCTAGTCCCGGGGTGGTAGGGACGACCCTATAGTCGTCGGACATGTCGGCGGCTGGGCAACTTTGGCCAGTGGTCGTGGGGACGACCCTATAGTCGTGGGACATGTCGGCGGCAGGCCAACGTATGCCCAGGGTCGTAGGGACGAACCTATAGTCGTCGGACATGACGGTGGCGGGCCAATCTTGCCCCGGGGTCGTGGGGACGACCCTATAGTCGTCGGACATGTCGGCGGCTGGCCAACTTTGGCCAGTGGTCGTGGGGACGACCCTATAGTCGTCGGACAAGTCGGCGGCGGGCCAACCTACTCCCGGGGTCGTGGGGACGAACCTATAGTCGTCGGACATGACGGCGGCGGGCCAACCTAGTCCCGTGGTCGTGGGGACGACCCTATAGTCGTCGGACATGTCGGCGGCTGGCCAACCTAGTCCCGGGGTCGTGGAGACGACCCTATAGTCGTAGGACAAGTCGGCGGCGGGCCCACCTAGTCCCGGGGTCGTGGGGACGACCCTATAGTCGTCGGATATGTCGGCGGCTGGCCAACCTAGTCCCGGGGTCGTGGAGACGACCCTATAGTCGTAGGACAAGTCGGCGGCGGGCCAACCTAGTCCCGGGGTCGTGGGGACGACCCTATAGTCGTCGGACATGACGGTGCCGGGGCAATCTAGCCCCGGGGTCGTGGGGACGACCCTATAGACGTCGGACATGTCGGCGGCTGGCCAACCTAGTCCCGGGGTGGTAGGGACGACCCTATAGTCGTCGGACAAGTCGGCGGCGGGCCAATCTATTCCCGTGGTCGTGGGGACGACCCTATAGTCGTCGGACATGTCGGCGGCTGGCCAACCTAGTCCCGGGGTCGTGGGGACGACCCTATAGTCGTCGGACATGACGGTGGCGGGCCAATCTTGCCCCGGTGTCGTGGGGACGACCCTATAGTCGTCGGACATGTCGGCGGCTGGCCAACTTTGGCCAGTGGTCGTGGGGACGACCCTATAGTCGTCGGACAAGTCGGCGGCGGGCCAACCTACTCCCGGGGTCGTGGGGACGAACCTATAGTCGTCGGACATGTCGGCGGCTGGCCAACCTAGTCCCGGGGTCGTGGAGACGACCCTATAGTCGTAGGACATTTCGGCGGCGGGCCAACCTAGTCCCGGGGTCGTGGGGACGACCGTATAGTCGTCGGACATGACGGTGGCGGGCCAATCCAGTCCCGGGGTCGTGGAGGACGACCCTATAGTCGTCGGACATGTCGGCGGCTGGCCATCTTTGGCCCGGGGCGTGGGGACGACCCTATAGACGTCGGACATGTCGGCGGCGGGCCAACCTAGTCCGTGGTCGTGGGGACGACCCTATAGTCGTCGGACATGTCGGCGGCTGGCCAACCTAGTCCCGGGGTCGTGGAGACGACCCTATAGTCGTAGGACAAGTCGGCGGCGGGCCAACCTAGTCCCGGGGTCGTGGGGACGACCCTATAGTCGTCGGACATGACGGTGCCGGGGCAATCTAGCCCCGGGGTCGTGGGGACGACCCTATAGACGTCGGACATGTCGGCGGCTGGCCAACCTAGTCCCGGGGGTGGTAGGGACGACCCTATAATCGTCGGACAAGTCGGCGGCGGGCCAATCTATTCCCGTGGTCGTGGGGACGACCCTATAGTCGTCGGACATGTCGGCGGCTGGCCAACCTAGTCCCGGGGTCGTGGGGACGACCCTATAGTCGTCGGACAAGTCGGCGGCTGGCCAACCTATTCTCGTGGTCGTGGGGACGACCCCATAGTCGTCGGACATGTCGGCGGCGGGCCAACCTAGTCCCGGGGTGGTAGGGACGACCCTATAGTCGTCGGACATGTCGGCGGCTGGGCAACTTTGGCCAGTGGTCGTGGGGACGACCCTATAGTCGTGGGACATGTCGGCGGCAGGCCAACGTATGCCCAGGGTCGTAGGGACGAACCTATAGTCGTCGGACATGACGGTGGCGGGCCAATCTTGCCCCGGGGTCGTGGGGACGACCCTATAGTCGTCGGACATGTCGGCGGCTGGCCAACTTTGGCCAGTGGTCGTGGGGACGACCCTATAGTCGTCGGACAAGTCGGCGGCGGGCCAACCTACTCCCAGGGTCGTGGGGACGAACCTATAGTCGTCGGACATGACGGTGGCGGGCCAATCTTGCCCCGGGGTCGTGGGGACGACCGTATAGACGTCGGACATGTCGGCGGCGGGCCAACCTAGTCCCGGGGTGGTAGGGACGACCCTATAGTCGTCGGACATGTCGGCGGCTGGGCAACTTTGGCCAGTGGTCGTGGGGACGACCCTATAGTCGTGGGACATGTCGGCGGCAGGCCAACGTATGCCCAGGGTCGTAGGGACGAACCTATAGTCGTCGGACATGACGGTGGCGGGCCAATCTTGCCCCGGGGTCGTGGGGACGACCCTATAGTCGTCGGACATGTCGGCGGCTGGCCAACTTTGGCCAGTGGTCGTGGGGACGACCCTATAGTCGTCGGACAAGTCGGCGGCGGGCCAACCTACTCCCGGGGTCGTGGGGACGAACCTATAGTCGTCGGACATGACGGTGGCGGGCCAATCTTGCCCCGGGGTCGTGGGGACGAACCTATAGTCGTCGGACATGTCGGCGGCAGGCCAACGTATGCCCAGGGTCGTAGGGACGAACCTATAGTCGTCGGACATGACGGTGGCGGGCCCATCTTGCCCCGGGGTCGTGGGGACGACCCTATAGTCGTCGGACATGTCGGCGGCTGGCCAACTTTGGCTCGGGGCGTGGGAACGACCCTATAGTCGTCGGACATGACGGCGGCGGGCCAACATAGTCCCGGGGTCGTGGGGGACGACCCTATAGTCGTCGGACATGTCGGCGGCAGGGCAACTTGGCCCGTCGTCGTGGGGACGACCCTATAGACGTCGGACATGTCGGCGGCGGGCCAACCTAGTCCCGTGGTCGTGGGGACGACCCTATAGTCGTCGGACATGACGGCGCCGGGGCAATCTAGCCCCGGGGTCGTGGGGACGACCCTATAGTCGTCGGACATGTCGGCGGCTGGGCAACTTTGGCCAGTGGTCGTGGGGACGACCCTATAGTCGTGGGACATGTCGGCGGCAGGCCAACGTATGCCCAGGGTCGTAGGGACGAACCTATAGTCGTCGGACATGACGGTGGCGGGCCAATCTTGCCCCGGGGTCGTGGGGACGACCCTATAGTCGTCGGACATGTCGGCGGCTGGCCAACTTTGGCCAGTGGTCGTGGGGACGACCCTATAGTCGTCGGACAAGTCGGCGGCGGGC